>CM061068.1:49290114-50490114 GCA_030762895.1 Sophora flavescens | reverse complement strand
GCAGGACTTCACATTGTTGATTCTATTGCTAGGCCACTGGGGATTTTATGTGATAACAGTGTTGCAGTGTTTTACAAGAAAAATAATAAAACTAATAGTGGCTCTAAGCATTTGGAAATGAAGTACTTGACTGTCAGAGATCTTGTGAAAGACAAGTCACATTGGTTGAGCATAATGACACAGATTCCATGTTAGCATATCCCTTAACTAAGGGACTCAGGCCTGTGGTCTTTAAGAGACATGTTGAAAACATGGGCATTGTGAGTTATTTTAATGTGCTCGGTTAGTGGGAGCTTGAATTTTGTGTTGCCTTTTTAATGACATTGTATTTTTGTTTTGGACACTTTGGTGTTTCTTGTGACATTTTCCATTTGATTTGAGAAATTAATGATGAGTTGAATTTTGTCTTTATATATACTTTTGTAAATGTGTATCAAATGTGAAAATTTCTAAGCTCGGCGTCTTTGGGACCACTGTGCCCGTGGTCGATGCCATATTGGAGCTGAGGCATTATGAATTTTAAAGACTCGGTATCGATTGGACCATTATGCCCGTGGTCGATGCCATGTTTGAGCTGAGACATTATGTATGTTGAAGCTAGGTGTTGTTGGGACCATTGTGCACGTGGTCGACACCTTGTTGGAGTCGAGGCATGATGGTTATTTTATTAACCATGTAGTTTCTTTGTCCTTTTGGCATTTGAGAGAAACTGAGGACTGACGAAGAAAATGACAGTATGGCTATTGGATCACGTTGGCATGTCATTTTCTTGCTCTACTCCACATCGATGACAAGTCAACAGAGTCGGTAATATTTGTAACTATGGAAGGTTTCATATCAATAAAGGGTATGACTACCGCCATGATTCGATATTACTTGGCTTTTGTTGGATGGAGTCTTAATTAGGTGTTGCTTCATGGGATCATTTGTTTTATGGCCACATTAAATATATGTTATTAGCCCGAGAGTCATTTTCGAAAATGTTTTCTACAAATTAAAATTACACAATTGATTTTACTCAAGTGGGAGAATGTTAGAATTATTTCTAATAATTCTTGTGGGCTACAATCAATTGTGGTTTTTGGTTTGCAAAAAACGGGCTAATGTTATGATCCATTTGATGATGCTTAAGCCCGCTAAATTTGGTGATCTATTGTAATGGACTATTGGCACCTAATTATGATCTGTGTGGGTGATAGTGTAGGTCTTAACCTATAGGCCCGTAATGGGAGGTGCCCAGGGTTATTGTTACTATTATATATAGTTGGCTACGTCCCATCTGCCATCACGGATATCGTAATCTGATACTCTACGGCTTGCCCCATGGACGGCTGTGATTTGGGAGTGCGTGAACAGGCAGGGGAAGGCTTGGTTTTTTATTTCAAGTGAAGAAGCAATTCCAATTTTCCTTTCAGTGATCATGTCTTCTGCAAGTAGGTAATCTGTGTTCTAAAATTCATATAATAGATCCTATTTTGCTTACATATGATATCAGAGCCCATGATTATATGATTTAGAACCTGATTGTTGTTTAACATGATCATAATTTCGATTTTTTAATTTTCTGGTTCCACGTTAATTTCGGATTTATTAGGCTCTTTGTGAAAACAATTTATTCAAAAATTGGAACCGAAAACCATAGGGCTTTTAAAGAGCACGTTTGTATGAATCCATTGACACTGGAATCGCATTTTTTCGTTAACTGTAGAAGGAGAATTTTCGAAACCATGTAGCACCTAGGGTTCTTGATTTTGTATGCAATTGGTTGTTAAAAATTGGCCCTTTTATCCTAAATGAATTAGAAACGTGATTCTGAGCAAAACCCACTCAAAATCGTGCTAAAAACAAGCTTGATTCGCAATTTCCATGGCTGACCCGATTCGGACCCGTGCGCAACCCGTTTTTTGTTGCGGGTCGACCCGCTAAAGGTAGATGATGATGAACGGTACACGCCTTCCACACCCAATCTACCTAGAGAGAAAACATGTTATATAAACGAGTGTTTTTTTTTATATAGAAAGAAGTGATACCAAAAACGCTATATCAAATTGCTAATGTTATTTTTAATTGTGAAATAAAATAAATGTGTTGTCACACAATCTCCTGTTTTCTCCCACGCCCATATAACACAGGTAAAAAAAAAGGACACTAGATAATCTTGATGTATCTAGGAGATCAAGATAAATTATTAGGCTAGCGGACACAAGAAAATTATGGAGGCTACTTTATTGGGTACACACTTCTTCCATAATATAAGCATCCAAACTCCAAAATAACTAGAAATTGGATGGCTTGGAAGAGAGATACTGGATGAAACAATCAAGCGTAGCAGCATCAACCCTATGATGCGTTTGTGTGAAATTCACCAGATCTGACCATATGAAATCAGGGTAGATCCTTGGCACTTCTTTGCTAACTAGACTGTCTGGGGCTCTCACTATTTTGTCTGCTCTTGGGTTCACAAAGCAAGTAATCGATTTCCGCTCCTTCTCTTTGTTAACCAATACCCTATATTGGCAACTCTTGTATTTCCCATTAGACAATGTCTAAACGACAACAAACACACAATATATATATATATATAGATATATATATATATATATATATATATATATATATAATCAATAATATGAAAACTTTTCCAATTGCCATGACATGAACTGAGATTAAAAAAACTTCTCATTGTTCATGTGATCTGCGAGCTACTAATTAATTAAATGTTAGTGTTGTTCCTTTTAAGGCACAGTTGTGTTATTTGGACATAATTTTGGTGTACATTCATACAATGCATGTAAGGAGGGTTATCGGGCCCTGTAACACTTGTGAGAGACAAAAATGTTGATGTCAAAAAATCATTTCTCTAAAGAAAATAGAGTTGACTAATATAGATATAGAGATCGTATGTCTTAAAATAATATATTTTTTTATCTCACTCAATTAGATTGTATCATGTCATTTTAAAAAAATATATTTATAATAAATACTATGATTAATTTTTCAATTGATACAATATAATTGGGTAAGATCGGAAGTGACATGTGATTTTGAAATACGGGATAACTATCGGTGGTATACATACCTTGAAAGTATCGCCTATGTTTATGACGAAGGCATCAGGTCGAGGGTGAACAACCAGCCATTTGTTATCAACAAAAACTTCAAGACCCCCAACTTGGTCTTGATGAAGAAGGGTCAATGAGGTTGGGTCAGTGTGAGGGCCAGTGCCAAGAGTGAGGTTGTTTTCATTGCAAGGGGGATAAGAGTTTAACCTCATTGTTTGCTGACCATCTAGGAAAAAATCCCGATAGTGCAAACGATCCACACCCAAGCTAATGGCCAATAGCTCCATGATTGCGAGGCATAAGTCCTTCATGGCTTCACAATACTTTTGAAACACCAACCTGTTCCAATTTTTAAATCAAAAAACAACCATGTTATTAGTTATATATACATGGAAACTGTCGAATTATGTTCCAATAGACTAAATATAAGTTCATTATAATGTGTTTGATTATCCTTGACAAGTGTCTATCATTTGGCATATCAAGCAAGGGAAGTTCGTTGTCCTTGCAGTTTTGTACCCCTACTTCCTGCCCGGGCTTTCAAGTTTCGAGGACAAACCGGAATAATTGTATTTTTATGAAGTATACAAATTAATTTAGAATCCACTTTCACGATGAAGATGGAATTTTAATTTAAAATTTAATCTTAATTTGAATTCTATCAAAATTGGAATTGGTGATCCACTATGCTAGAATTGGAATTGATCGTAACAGTCACAAATTCTATGTTTTAATCATGTAAAGAATTAGGATGTAAAATTATAATTCTTGTATCTTCATGAAGTATAAAAATTAATTAACTTAAGAATAAAAAAAATAATTAATTTAGAATCCACTTTCACGATGGAGTCGGAATTTTAGTTTTTTTTTTTGTGAACCTGGATATCCTCCAGTCTGAAGCCAGAGACTAATCCCTCGAGGTACTGAGATCCATTCAAACAGATGCTCTTTTATACACATAAGTCAGGAATCGAACCCTGACCACATGTTTAGGGAGTCCAGACACCATGTTGGTTTTTCTAATTTTAATTCTGTCAAAATTAGAATTGGTTTCCACTACGTTAGAATTTGAATTTATCATCACAATCATAAATTTTATGTTTAAATTGCGTAAAGAAATTAAGATGTAAAATTATAATTCTAAGTTCAATTCTAATTATATTTTTTGAACGTCAAATCTAGAATTTAAAAATAAAATTAATTATAAATTTTATCTTGAAATTTTATTTAAGAATTATTTTTCTGTATTTATTTAATTATTTTAAATATAATTTAATAAATAATAAATTAACTTAACAATTATTTTTGTCCATTTTATTTACTTATTTGATAAATATTAAATAAACAAAAATTATTTATTTAATTATTATTTTAATATTTTTTAATAACTGTTCAATAAATAAAAATCGATTTAATACTTTTTTATTAGCAATTTTAAATCCTAGAAAAATATTCCTTCACTGTTTTTTTTTTTTTTTGACACAATTCCTTCACTGTTAGATAACGATGAAATCAATTCAATATGGAGCTTAGCCGATGCGTTGATGGTCTTCTCCTATGGTAGACTTGACGTAGTCAACAACCTGCGACTCTGATTCTTGGTGATGATCGAATTTGAAAGTAAAAGTCTCTTTCCATGGCAACTTGATAGAGAACTTTTTTGCATGGGCACCCGAGTACCCTTCCAGCATACCGGGTTTACTCTTAACACTCAGTTTCTTGCTCATGGGAAGATTGAAAATATAGTATATTCCTTCATAAACCTCATTGATGAGATTTGGGTCCACACCATGATTTGTCACTTGGAAGAAGCCATGCTCCATGCATGCCTTCCTTACAAGCTCAACAGCATTGGCAATAGCAGCCTCATCACCTTTCTTCATGATCACCCCTATGTCTATGAGGGGTTCGTTCAGCTCTTCTTGAGAAGTTTCAACTAAGTCTGCAGATGGCCACTAATACTCTTTTGGGAATTTGTGGTAGCTTTTGCAACAAAGCTTTATCAAAGATAAGTAGCCGATGCAGATTCGGGGTGAATCTGCCACGCCTCTGCATTCCCCGCATCATCGAAGATCTCAGTCTTCAATTCCGACGGTACCAATGGGATGTTCGGATCCATTTAAACTCATAGATATACAGCGATGCCGAAAAGCAAAGATAAATAACAAGAAGATATGCAAGAGTGAGATATTAATATATGGATAGATTACAATAACCATATGCATGATACATGCATCACATCAACATATTAACATTTACCAAATATTAATAGACAAAACAACAAGTATCATATCAATGGGTGTCATACCCGTACAATCAGTTTTTATAAAGATTATGCATGACACTTCAATATCCAGGCTCTATAAACTTAATCTCATGAGATCCCTTCATCTTTCTAAAAGTTGATCAAACTCAAAGCCCCCACTTGGGCATCACCATCATGACTAAGGTCCCTGCTTGGGCATCACCGTCGTGACTTATATGACAACCCCTACTTGGGCATCACCGAAGTGACAAAAAGTACCTGCTTGGGCATCACCGAAGTGACTAATAGCCCCTGCTTGGGCATCACCGAAGTGACTACCCTGTGAGGCACGTCTGCCTAAATGCATGAAGAAAAACATTCGTTCAAGATGTTTTCTTTGTGTTCAATCTCATTCGTTTTCGAAGCTCAAAGCAAACGACCATTCATAATTTTCATCACTTGAAATTACTCAACTCAACACAGGACACGCAGTTCGAGTGCTCAATCACAACACCTAAGACCGATGCCTCAGTCAAGGTTTGTGGTCATAGAGAGGACTTACAATCTTACCCATGTTTTATTTCAACATGATTAGGACTCTTACACTAGTGCAGAAAAGGGATTCCACGTCGGTTATTTTTGGCTTTCCACATCGGTTTTAAAACTGATGTGGAAACAACCGATGTGGTTTATTGCCACTTTACACATCGGTTAAAAAACCGATGTGTAAAGTATATTTTAAATATCGGTTTTATATTAACCGATGTGGAAAATTAATTTATCAATTGATAAGCAGTTGTAAATTTAACATTCTACATCGGTTTTGCTGAAAACCGATGTGTAAATTTGACTTTCTACATCGATTTTATATAGAACCGATGTGTAAAGTGAAATTTACACATCGGTATGTAGAAAGTTAAATTTACACATCGGTTATTGAGAACCGATGTGTAAAATCTCTTTTTTTTTTTAATCTGTTATTTACATTTCAATCATTCATTTCCCCTGTTTCAGTAATGCAGATCAATAAACAAACCAGCAGTACCCTGATCAAACAAGAAACAACAACAGAACACCAAACCAGTTTTGACACAATCATTCAAAAGCAAAACATACTTCATTCAATTTTCTTAGCACAGACAATCAGCTCTTACACATATGGTTAAAAATACTGACATTTCATCAAATGACTAGTGAGCACAGAATCCAAAACAGAGGGCATCGGGCCTAATTAATTTCGAATGAATGAAAACAACACTTTATCAAGGCTACATCAAAACACGAGAGAAGAAGAATTGAACCAGACCTGAGCACTAATACATATCATCAGTCAAAGGTACACTATAGCTAGTATATGATAAGTTTTTAAACTAACTACATATATACAAACTATGGGTGGTACACTTCAAGAAAGAAAGTTGCCCAACGCCTCTTTATGATGTTGATGTCAGAATGAGACAATGGAGTTGGATTGTTGAATATCTGCAAGTTTAATTGGACAAAAGATTATATCTTTTAAGTAATAAACTAACATAAAACATATAACGAATCTATACTATTACTTCTAATTGTGTCAATTAACATTTACCTCACTCCATCTTTCAGTGATCCCGGAGGAGATAATTTCCAACATCCACTGTATCACATAATAGCCACATTCCCATGACCCACGTTGTATACGTGACTACGTACAAATGAAACCCAATTAGAATATGAGGAATTAAATAAAATAGAAATCAATTATTGTACCCACTGCATTTGATGCATTTGAACTAATAAATATCTTACGCTGGGAATAATCCATCTGATAGCCCGAGTACGCCTTTCACCACGCAACATGTGGGATGGCATGTCTGACTTTTTTAGGCAATATGTCACGAATGGCCACCGGTAGTAGTTGTTGCATCAAGACATGACAATCATGAGACTTTAAGCCAACTAATTTGAGATCTTTCATTGAGACAAGTCTTCTTATATTTGAAGAGTAACCCTGTGGCACTTTGACTCCCCGTAGACATTCACAGAAACTTCTTTTCTCTTTTTTTGATAAAGTATGACATGCTGGGGGCAAATAAGTCTTCTTATCCCCCACTTTAAGTGGAGCTAACTGCTCTCGTATACCCATCGCAACTAGATCCAGACGAGCATTCACACCATCCTTTGTCTTGCCTTGAATGTTGAGAAGCGTTCCGATTAAACTGTCACACACATTTTTCTCTACATGCATCACATCAATACAATGTCTTACATCAAGCTTGCACCAGTATGGAAGATCAAAGAAGATCGACCTCTTCTTCCATATTTTCTTCTCTCGTAGCCTTCTTCGGGTCTTCCCATAGATAACATTAGTGTTGTTCACCCTTTCATAAACTTGCTCTCGAGTCAAGGCCACCGCAGCAATTTCATTCTCCGGAAGTCTATTGAAAGCTTTCCTCAATCTACGATAAGGATGATTACGTCGGAGAAATCTCCGATGCCCAAGGTAAACCGTCTTCCTTCCATGTTGCAGTTGATGGTAACATGTGCCTTCTTCACATATTGGACATGCTTTATGCCCCTTAACACTATACCCACACAGGTTCCCGTATGCTGGAAAGTCATTGATGGTGCAAAATAACATGGCACGCAATCTGAATGTCTCACGGCAATACCCGTCGATCACATCAACGCCTTCATCCCACATCATTCTCAAGTCTTCAATCAATGGACTCAGATAAACATCAATATCATTTCCTGGCTGTTTAGGACCTGAAATCATCATACTTAACATAATGTATTTGCGCTTCATGCACAACCAAGGAGACAGGTTGTAAATTACAAGGAGAACAGGCCATGAACTATGAATACTACTTAAGTTTCCATATGGATTCATTCCATCGGTAGCAAGTCCAAGCCGAGGTTTCGGGCTCATTGCCGAAATCCGAAACAAACTATCAATTCTCTTCCATTGCAAAGAATCGTAGGATGGCTAAGCTGTCCATCACACTTCCTCTCATCTGCATGCCATCTAATGTTCTTTGCGTCATTTACATTAGCAAACAATCGCTTGAACCGCGGAATCACGGGAAGATACCATAACACCTTCGCGGGGAGGACCTTTGGTGACCACATCACAACTAGAATCACCATCCTTCACTTTGTAGCGTGATACCCCACACCTGGGGCACTCGTGCATCTCTTCAAACTCTTTCCTGTACAATATGCAATCATTGGGGCAAGCGTGTATTTTCTTATACTCCATACCCATCGGACACAATATCTTCTTCGCCTCATAGTTTCGAGATGGCAATGTGTTGCCTTCTGGAAGCATTTCTTTCAACAACTCAAGCAATTCGGTAAAGCTTTTATCGCTCCACCCATTTCTCGCCTTTTCATTGAACAATCTTAACACCGCTGACAACCGTGTGAAATTAGTGCACCCCGGATACAAAGCCACTTGCGCATCACTGCACAAAGTATCATACACATGTGCGCGCCGAAAAGACTCTTGCCCAACATCACGGATCATGTCCTCTAGTCCATCGTCCATTTCCACGTCATCAACTTCCTCTCTATCCGACACTCTCGGCCTGTCTAACGATTCACCATGGCATATCCATGTTGTATAACTCTTGCAAATCCCCTCACAAATAAGATGATCACGTATCTCCTCAGCTTCTAGCCGTCTCTCATTCAAACAGTTAACACAAGGACAATAAAACCTTCCGTTACCACTATCAGGAGCATTTGTTTTTGCAAACTGTAGAAAATCTTCCACTCCATTCTCATACTCATCACTTGTCCGTCTAGCATTCATCCAACCGCGATCCATGACTAAACCAATACCTTCGTACTTAGTCCAACATATTCATCAACCACTTCTTATGACAGGGTATGGCCCTATCCCATTCGAGAAGAAACTTTTTCAACATTCGGTTAACAGTTAGTCCTTAACTCTCATGCTCATACTCGACAAAATTTCGGCAGCATTTCCCCGCGGTCTCCGACGTACACTACTTGAACGCGATGACATCCACCACGATAAAGTATGCACCCGGAGAACGAAAGGAAATGTATCAATCCGAACTTTCATCAAGTATATAACATTAGAACCAATGAATAACTATTTTAACTGAATTAAGAAAAAGTTTTTTCCCAAACTGTCCAACTTTGGACAATTCAAGATCCAACACAATGAGCGGTACATTAAGCACGTACACGTACGCTCATTAGTATTGCATCTCAAACGGGAAACTAAGGCTTTACTATTTATGTAGCTTGCATGAAGATGGGGCTTGAAAAGTGAAGAAAATTAGCCAAACAGAGCCCATCACGGCCTAGCCTTGAAAGCCATCACGGCCGTGATCGAGTATAGCTTAAAAGAAAGAATGGAAAAGTCAGAACTGGTCACGGCCATCCCGTGATGCCCATCACGACTGTGACATGTCACTGTACCCAGACCCTCACAGCGGAAGCGATCACGGCCTAGCCGTGATGGTGGTCACGGCCGCGTGAGAGACCAACCAGAAAGCAACCTCCAAGGCGGAACACGTCACGGCCTGGCCGTGATGGCCATCACGGCCGTGACATGCCAATCGAACCCGGACCCTCACAGTGCGAACTGATCACGGCCTAGCCGTGGTGGTGGTCACGGCCGTGACAGACCAACCAGTAAAGCAACCTCCAACGCAGAACCTGTCACAGCCTGGCCGTGATGGCCATCACGGCCGTGACATGCCAACTGAACCAGACCCTCACAGGCAGAACTGATCACGGCCTAGCCGTGATGGTGGTCACGGTCGTGACAGACAACCAGTAATGTAACCTCCAAGGCAGAACCCGTCACGGCCTGGCCGTGATGGCCATCACGGCCGTGACATGCCAACTGAACTAGACCCTCACAGGCAGAACTGATCACGGCCTAGCCGTGATGGTGGTCACGGCCATGACAGAACAACCAGTAAAGGGAAAAAGGGAAAAAGGACCTGGGAACTCCAAATGGTGTCTTTCTAAGACCTTCCCTATCTATATCTTCCCCAAGACCCAAAGAAGAAAAACCTTCACAAGATCTTCAAAAGAAGCTTTATCCCTTTCTTCCGAAACCCCACATCACCACAACCATATCATACATTAGGAGACAGAGATAGAACTATAAACAAAAAGTAAAAGAAAAATACCTTTCACGCCTTGAGAGACAGAGATGGGAGGGAGAAGCGGAAGCGGCGAAGCGGAGGCGGCGGCGGAGGCCGCAGCGTTAGCGAGAGGAGATGAGTACCGTGCAATCTTGGTAGAAAAAAAAACGAAACAACATAACAGGGATGCTCATAAAAGAACAAAACATAACCATCCAGCTCCAACAACAAAGCAAAATCCATTACCCATACACATCGGTGAATGAACCACAACAACAAACTGAACAAAGTGAATACTTTGGAGAATGAAGCAAGGTGAAGGGAAAGTGAAGCAAAGTAAAATGGAGGAAGCACTCACCGAGAGAATGAAGCAATGGCGGCAAGCGGACGAGAGCGAGGTGAGGCGAGCATCCAAACGCAAAGGTAAAGCACGGGGTGAGGAATGAACCCGAGCAAAGGGTGTTTTCTGTTTTAGGGTTCAAGCAAAACTCAAACTGAAGAATGGAGGGATAGCGTGCGGAACGGAATAAAAATTGGCAATATTACACATCGGTTATGCCATAAACCGATGTGGTTAACTATATTATACACATCGGTTATCCTGAAACCGATGTGTAAACCTTAAAACTTTTAATTCCCAATTTTTTTTTAAAATTTTATACATCGGTTATTTAAAACCGATGTGTAAAAGTAAAATTTTAATTTCTATTTTTTTTTATTTATAATTTTATACATTGGTTATCAAGAAACTGATGTTGTTAATCACAATTTTACACATCGGTTCATTGAGAACCGATGTTGAATGTTAAAAATTCTGACTTTAAATTTTTTTTATTTTAATTTTAAACATCGGTTAGAAATAACCGATGTGGAAATGTTTTACACATCGGTTATTCTCTAAACCGATGTGTAATACTTTGGTTTTAATTTCAAAAATGTCACCGCCTCGTTTTACACATCGGTTTCTAATAAACCGATGTGTAAACTCCGATGTAGAATCCCTTTTCTGCACTAGTGTTAGTCCACAACAACGTAATTAGGACACTTGGTCCATAATAACGGACTCTTAGCCCACAACATCATGATTAAGACTCTCGGTCCACAATACTTAACACGGATCAAAGATCAAAGTGCACATTTTAGAATACTAGAAGTGACGTCTCGCGAACTAGATTCGATTTCTCTTGTTCTTACTTTTCATTCAGTGAAAATCAAATACCAAAATAAAACCTTGGTAACCCATCCAAGTTATCGGAATATTTTCGAAAGTATTTCTTTACAGGAAATCTTTTCATTGGAAAATCATTTGTAAACTATTATAAGAAATCCATTTTCTCTTAAAATCCTTTTCTTAAAATCATCTCTAATTAAGGTCAAATATTTTCCAAAGGTTTTTCCTTCCGTAAAAACACATATTTTCTAAATGATTTTCTCTTGTACAAAAACTTAGTTCGTAAGAAAATAATTTCCTTTAACTTGAAATTATTTAACACAAGTTCAAAAGTTTTATCCTTCCGGAATAAATACAGGTAAGATCACTTACTTTCCAAAACACATACTTTACTAAAGAACATTTTAAAATGAACACCATTACTTTCAAAGTTCTCTTTGAAGCTTATTTAGGCTTTTAATCATATGATTAGTTGAGCACAGACTAACGTCAATCATAACAGTTAATGACATTTCACAATACTTTAAATCAAGTAAGGATCAACTTCAAGCAGTTATGACAATAGTTCAAGTATACAAATCATTCAAACTTTGATTCAATAAAATAACAATATTCAAATAAATCGAGTAAACCACATACACGCATGCACGTAGATATTGAATATCCCTCAGGCCGTCCCCTCTTACCTTTTGTGAAGGTAAAGGTACGTGATGCTTGAGGAAGTGTACTACGAAAGTCCTCGTCTACTCCGCGACGAAAGTCTAGGTTTATGAACACAAATCCACAAGTTAAAAGTTAACCAAGAACACTAAACCAAGAAGGTATAGGTTCGGCCATGGCATAAAATAAGGTTAGAGGTTTTTAAAAAAAAGAATACAACTCATGGATTAATGATCCTTAAGTGTTAGGAGTTCATAACCAAGGTTCACTTTAAAAAGATAGAGCAAAAATCCCATTAAATCCATGCTTAGGATTTTGGCCTCTTTAATATAAGTAGGCTAGAAATTTCCAACCATTCTAAGCTCTTAGATTTAGCGTTAAAAGATACCACAAAGTCTAAATTTATGATCATATTGGAAAATGAAAACAAAACATCATAGGTTCACAACCATCATAGGTTCGGCCATCGTAGGATAAATAGGCTAGAAATCTTTAAACTTTCCATTCTCTTAAACTTAGCATCCAAATGTATTGAGGAGCTCAAGTCCATGATCATATTGGAAAATAAAAATAAAACACCCTAGGTTCACAACCATCATAGGTTCGGCCATCATAGGATAAATAGGTTAGAAATCTTTAAACTTTCCAAGACTTTAGATTTAAGATAAAGAGGTATCTAGAAGCTCAAATACATGATCATCTTTTAAAAAGTTGAAAAAAAACTTCATAGGCCACTGATACATAGCTTTGGCCATCCTTGAAAAAATAGGTTGTCCCCTCTTACCTTTTGTGAAGGTAAAGGTACGTGATGCTTGAGGAAGTGTACTACGAATGTCCTTGTCTACTCCACGACGAAAGTCTAGGTTTATGAACACAAAACCACAAGTTAAAAGTTAACCAAGAACACTAAACCAAGAAGGTATAGGTTCGGCCATGGCATAAAATAAGGTTAGAGGTTTTCAAAAAAAGAATACAACTCATGGATTAATGATCCTTAAGTGTTAGAAGTTCATAATCAAGGTTCACTTTACAAAGATAGAGCAAAAATCCCACTAAATCCATGCTTAGGATTTTGGCCTCTTTAGTAGGCTAGAAATTTTCAACCCTTCTAAGCTCTTAGATTTAGCATTAAAAGATACCAAGAAGCCTAAATTTATGATCATACTGGAAAATGAAAACAAAATATCATAGGTTCACAACCATCATAGGTTCGGCCATCATAGGATAAATAGGCTAGAAATCTTTAAACTTTCAAATCTCTTAGACTTAGCATCCAAATGTATTAAGGAGCTCAAGTCCATGATCATATTAGAAAATGAAAACAAAACACTCTAGGTTCACAACCATCGTAGGTTCGGCCATCATAGGATAAATAGACTAGAAATCTTTAAACTTTCCAAGACTTTAGATTTATGGTCAAGAGGTATTTAGAAGCTCAAATGCATGATCTGTAACATCCTATAAATTTTATTATAATTAAGTTAATAAAAAATATATTGGTTATTAAAATTTATAATACAAGTAAAATATAATTAAGAGGTTTAGTGTAAAAAAAAAAAGAAAATTTAATGGTACAAAGATTTATTGAAATTGCTTAATTATTTTAAAGGAATATATATATATATATATATATATATATATATATATATATATATATATAAGTAAGTGGCGTGATAGGTTTTAAAACATATATATGTATATATAAGTAAGTGGCGTGATAGATTTTAAAATATATTCCTGGGGGGTTTTTCGTCTGGGAACATAAGCACAAGGATGGTTGGCACTGCGCCGCACAGCACATAGCTTGGAGGAGCTGCATAGTGAGTTTATAGAGGGAGAGGT
Organism: Sophora flavescens; assembly: GCA_030762895.1. NCBI lineage: Eukaryota > Viridiplantae > Streptophyta > Magnoliopsida > Fabales > Fabaceae > Sophora > Sophora flavescens. The sequence continues at coordinate 50,476,023 of CM061068.1, read as the reverse complement.
TCCTGAGACGCATTTCTTTTCTTTGGTAGTGCAATCGTGATACTGAAGGGAAGAAGATTTTTTTTACAGAAACATTAGTTTTATCATACAAAAATTTTAGAGCACTTTGGAGGCCTTCGAGAGGTGAATAACAATATTTTTATGAACCTTTTCTATGGTATTTTTATGTGTTTTACGGTGATTTTAAATTTATGATATCATATTTCAATTGTTGAACGATAATATTCTTTGTTACTTGTGCTGATTGCGTGGTAAAAATTATTGCTGTAATAGGAATTTTTTGTAAAACACCTTGTTGTTGTACTTTGAGTATATAATATATATTGAGGCTTATTTTCTTACTTTGTTGCAAAGGGACACTGACGCACGTAAGGGGCCTGATACAAGTACTGCTAATGCTATTTATCAATACAAAATTTTTAGCATAGAAGCTTGCTAATATATAACTATATTTATATATAAAACGGGTTTTTAATCAGACAAATGGAAACTGGGTGTAAACTATTTTTTTTTTTGTGTTTTGTTTTGTGGTTCTTCATAAAAAGGGGATAATTGTTAAATTGATGTTATGATGTATTTGTTTGTCTGGATGTTTATGATTAATATAATATGTTGTATGATGTTTGCCGCAATACCACCTATGATAGGGGTATCGAAAAGTAATACCACCGTAATGGGGTATCAAAATTAACATCCCCATATAATTCGGATGTCGAAAAAGAGTAATACCGCATAGAAAGGGGTATCAAAAGTAACACGTCACACGTTGGGGCGTCGAAAAGGGAGAAATACCGCCATGTGCACATGGGAGGTATCGAAATAGAAATGTCCCCGACAGGAGGGTGACATCGAAACACTCCTCATGAGTAGGGGTGGGAAATGGGACGCCATTGTCATGTGATGTGTGAATTTATGACATGCCTGCAAGAGACCAATTTAATTAGGAGGTCTTCGGGCCACTTGGATTAATTTAGAATTTACTTGGTATATGGAATGTGATGTATTGAGATAAGTTGTTGTTACGTTATATGCTATTGAGTTGATGAGATTATTGTTGATATTAAAATTATTTTCTTTTATTTATATTATTTTGGAAAATTAGCGGGTGCCATGGACAGTTTTTCCGGTTACCGTGCCGGCTGAGAACAATACTATTTTCGAAAATATTTTATAAAACTGTATTGTTGATCACTTGGATTTTATATCTCATTATAAGTATTGTTTTCAGAGACCGAGGACATCGCTGTTGGGGACCCAGAGATCTGAGGAGTCATCTCTTTATCACCTAGTTGGTCAGTAATGTAGTATGGTTGAGGGTGCTGACGACGTTTTTTTTTTTTTACGTATTATTTTTCTCGGATTGTAATTAGACGCCCGATTTTGAGGCTTTTGGTTTTCATTTATATTTATATACATTACATGGATATTTTATTACTATATTATTTAATATGAGGTATTTTCAGACTTTAAATATTTTTTTTAATTTTTCTTTATGGGATATATGTTTTAATTAAATGTTTTAAAGGATTTTTATTGATTTTATCTTGGGATTACTAATGTAACAAAGGGCGTTACATGTATGGTATCAGAGCTGTTCGATTCTAAATCGGACTGTGGCATTGGGACTTTTATAAAACAAAACTTGGGCGCATAGGATGCTTGTTAGAGTTATAAATGTTGCATGCTATTCCTTGAGATATTGGACCTGATCAACCCAGTATTTCATTGGTAGTGAGCAGATTTATGGCGATTAATAGGTGAGGGACGAACGTTGCACTTGCACCAGCTTTGGATTGTATAGCCAGAGTTATGCAAGCGCAGGCGGGGACTCTCCGTCAACTGAATGGGAATCGAGGCCAATCACTAATGGAGTGGTGGCAACCTAGGACCATTAGCACGTGTGACTTTTCGAATTCAAGAAGGACAACCCGCCATCATTCCGAGGCAGCTTAGATCCGAAGGAGGCTGAATTTCTTCAACTCGTACAGGAGAAAAGTTACACTATTGTTTGGTTCAGGGGCAATACATTCTTCTATATATCCTTCATGTGTGACATTTGGAGTTACCTATCTTTCTTTTGTTCTTTGATACACGTGTTTCTACTTCTATGGGGGATAATCTTATTTCTTCCAGTTCTTGTATAAATTGTTTTCTTGTGCATCGGGATGTGCCTTATGCCTTCGATCTTATTTGTTATCTATGTCTGGGTTAGATGCTATTCTTGGTAAGAGGTGATTGTCCTTTAGACTCGTTGTCGTAAAGTACTCTAATAGAACTATTTTTATTTTTGATATCTCTTCACAACCAATGTCTATCGATTTTTCTTCGGTGTCAACCCTTATTTTATTGGTTGTTTCTTCTAATAAGTGCTTAGTTGAGGAACTCAAGGATCGATACATACTCTAGTTTTCTGGTAAGGTGGGAATTTATAGTGACGTGACAGTAATACTCATAGCATGTGAGTAAAACACTTTCTTAAAACCTTAATGGAATGAATTATTGAAGGATGTGATCTCTTAATTTGTTTTTATTTTTTTTAATGTGGAAATTGAGGTTTTCACATGTATATTTGTCTAATATTAAGAATCGAGGTTTTGAGATTCTTGATTATTGATTTGGAATTCTTAAAATGTTTTAATGTTATTTGGTGAATTAATTTGATAATTTTTTTAAAATTTTTTAAAGATTCTTTTAATTGTGGTTTTGTTTCTTTTGTTGTGGTGTATATGTGGCTCCTTAGTTTTATTTTCGTACAAAATGTGCAGTCCTATCTCATTTGTGTTTACGCTACTTGGATTAACTTTTTCTTTTTCTTTTTCTATTTCATATTTGGAAGCATTGCTTCACTTTGTCAAGTCATTAACGTTTGAATTAGTTTCACTTTGCCAAATTCAAATTAGACTTATTTGGAATCACAATTTGCTCATGTATACTGATGCACAGCTTCACTCTGTAGTGATTTTTATCGGATCCTAATTAAATTTTATTTTTTTTAATTATAGTATGTGTCAAATTCCACTTTAGTTAATGGTAAGAAATATGTTTGATTTTGTAATAACTTTTGAGTGATTTTAGTGGGAAAAAAAATTGGAGTATGAGATTGTGTATGGACAATATGCAATTGGACAAAGTAACCATTAGGTATATGTATCGTTTGCCTGTGATAGATGACCTTAGATCGTTGAATAGAGTGACGATTGATGTTAGTAAAGTAGAACTAGAGATGGAATAAGAGAAGCCTAAGACAGTGACAGATGAGAGAAGTTTCCTAGAATTGGAGGAGCATTATAGAAATTTATAAATGGGTTCTCTAGACTAACCTTACCTCTTACCAAGCTGACTAAGAAAGGAAAATCTCTTGTGCGGGATAAAGTTCGAAGTTATTTTTTTTATGATCACAAGAGCCTTAAATAGTTGTTAAAAGAGAGAGGGGGGGGGGGGGGGGAAAGTTAAATATAAGGGAAAGAAGTGGATAAAATTTCCTAGGAACTATGATTTTTTGAGTTGAAGTACAGTCCAGGAAAAGCCAATGTAGTAGTCGATGCTCTGAGTAGGAAATTTTCGCATATGTCTAACTTAAGGTTACAAGAGATGAACCTAATAGAAAAGCCTAGAGATATGGATTTGGATGTCCTTTTAAGCCTTTAAGTTTGAAAATTAATTGGTTGAAGATTTATAATGACCTTAGAAAATATATTAAACGAGTGTAGTTCTTAGACCATGAACTGCAATCTGTTTTGGATCAAGATAATTATGTTTATTTGATAACGATCTAGCATTGTTTAAGAATAGGATCATTGTTCGTAAGGAGGGGAGCCTTCAAGATAAAATACCATGAAAGGATAGCCATACATGCATCTAGGAATAACCAAAATGTATCAAGATTTAAAGATGTATTGGTGGACGAGAATAAAAATGGATGTTGTATTGGATAAGCTATATATATGCTCAAATTTTATTATTATGTTGTAATTTTGTTATATATATATATATATATATATATATATATATATATATATATATATATTTAGAATCAATTTCCTTGAAATTTCAAATTACTTCTCAAGTGACCAAATATTTATCGCGATTAAAATACCCCTAGGATTTATTTTTACATAATTAATGACATGTCTAATCCTAACAAACTTATATTTTTTTTATCAAAAAGTGAAAAATGTTATTTTTTTTTTATTTGTATGTGCCTACTCAAAGATCAAGATGGAATTGATTTCTTAGTACTACTGTGGTGTATATTTTATAGTTGTTTCTGCACAATCTAATTGCAAGTTTATTAATTCTTACTCTCCATTTTGTTATCACGTTTCTTTTAAGTTAAGATCTTCTTATCAACTGTAGGTGAAACTATTTCTTTTTCTTGTGAGATTATTATCTTGGGCTAAGATGAGAATTAATATATGGATGTCGCTACTACTTCTCCTTTCTTTATTTTATTTATAAAATTCCTCCGTTATGTGAATAATATGAGAAATTTGGTGTAGGGTTTGTAAGAGACTATTATGTCCACGTATGGATGGTATAAAACATTACTTCTTTTTCTTTTGTGGATTGTTTGTTATAAATTTAATTTGTGAGAATGCTTATAGTTATAGGCAGATGGACATAAACAAATTCTTATGTGCATGATTTCATCTTATAAATATTATTATTGACTTTTATTTTAATAAAATAAAATATATTTTTATAGTTAAGGTGTAATGAATTGTACGCTTATTATCTGGTGAAAATGGTTATTGACTATGTATGTATGTATGTATGTATGTATGTATGTATGTATGTATGTATGTATATATATATATACACCGAGGATGTAATTAGGAAAGGTAGGTCCCCTTTATGTTAGTGAGAAGTAGGCGAGAATATCTTGTTAGGACCCGATTTAATTCAAGAGATCGTAATTAGGATTAGTAATTGAGGGAAAGATTGCCATTGCGCAGAATAAATAAAAAGTGTTATGCCGACATGAAAGGAAAGCATTTAGAATTTTAGTAAGAGAATAATCTTGAAAGTCACTCCTAAGTTTGGGGTGGGGAGGTCAATATCATTTATAAAACTAATTCTTTGTTTCATGGGTCCCTTTCCAAATTCGTAAAAGAGTCGGGCCTAATGCTTATCAATTGGCTCTTCCGCCACAGCTAGCAAACCTTCATGATGTTTTCCATGTGTCGCAACTCAAAATATGTGCCTGATGAATCTCATGTGATAGCTCCTGAGTCTGTACAATTGAAGGATAATTTGATCTATAACTCAATGCCTAGTCAAATCATGGACAAGAGCGCTAAGACTCTGAGGAACAAGACGATTCCATTGATGAAAGTGTTATGGGAAGGATTGACTCCTGAGGAAGCCACTTGGGAGATGGAGGAGGACATCGTTCGTCAATATCCAGATTTTATTATCTAAGGTATGATAACCCTTTTGTTTTGAATATGACATGTTAAAATAAGTGCGTAAGTATGAGACGAATTTCGGGGATGAAATTCTTTAAGGAGGGAAGAAAATGTAACACCCTATAAATTTTATTATAATTAAGTTGATAAAAAATATATTGGTTATTAAAATATATAATACAAGTAAAATATAATTAAGAGGTTTAGTGTAAAATAAAATAAAATTTAATGGTATAAGGATTTATTGAAATTACTTAATTATTTTAAAGGAATGTAATATATATATATATATATATATATATATATATATATATATAATAAGTGGCGTGATAGGTTTTAAAAAATATATATGTATATATAAGTAAGTGGCGTGATAGGTTTTAATATATATATATATATATATATATATATATATATATATATATATATATATATATCTAATGAAAAAAAAAAGAAAGGAAAACGCGTCAGGGGCCTGGGGGGTTTTTCGTTTGGGAAAGTAAGCGCAAGGATGGTTGGCACTGCGCCGCACATCACAAAGCTTGGAGGAGCCGCATAGTGAGTTTAGAGAGGTAGAGGTTCCTGAGACGCGTTTCTTTTCTTTGGTAGTGCAATCGTGACACTGAAGGGAAGAAGATTTTTTTACAGAAACATTAGTTTTATCATACAAAAATTTTAGAGCACTTTGGAGGCCTTCGAGAGGTGAATAAAATTACTTTTATGAACCTTTTCTATGGTATTTTTATGTGTTTTACGGTGGTTTTAAATTTACGATATCATATTTCAATTGTTGAATGATAATATTCTTCGTTACTTGTGCTGATTGGGTGGTAAAAATTATTGTTGTGATAAGAATTTTTTGTAAAACACCTCGTTGTTGTACTCTGAGTATATAATATATATTGAGGCTTATTTTCTTACTTTGTTGTAAAGGGACACTGACGTACGTAGGGGGCCTGATACAAGTACTACTAATGCTATTTATCAATACAAAATTTTTAGCATATGAGCTTGCTAATCTATAACTATATTTATATATAAAACGGGTTTTTAATCAGACAAATGGAAACTAGGTGTAAACTATATTTTTTTTTGTGTTTTGCTTTGTGGAACAATACTATTTTCGAAAATATTTTATAAAACTGTATTGTTGATCACTTGGATTTTATATCTCATTATAAGTATTGTTTTCAGAGACCGAGGACATCACTGTTGAGGACCCAGAGATCTGAGGAGTCATCTCTTTATCACCTAGTTGGTCAGTAATGTAGTATGGTTGAGTGTGCTGACGACGTTTTTTTTTTTTGTTTACGTATTATTTTTCTCGGATTTTAATTAGACGCCCGGTTTTGAGGCTTTTGGTTTCCATTTATATTTATATATATTACATGGATATTTTATTACTATATTATTTAATAAGAGGTATTTTTAGACTTTAATTTTTTTTTTTTAATTTTTCTTTATGGGATATATGTTTTAATTAAATGTTTTAAAGGATTTTTATTGATTTTATCTTGGGATTACTAATGTAACAAAGGGCGTTACATGATCATCTTTCAAAAAGTTGAAACAAAACTTCCTAGGCCACTAATACATAGTTTCGGCCATCCTTGGAAAAATAGGTTGTCCCCTCTTACCTTTTGTGAAGGTAAAGGTACGTGATGCTTGAGGAAGTGTACTACAAATGTCCTTGTCTACTCCGCGACGAAAGTCTAGGTTTATGAACACAAAACCACAAGTTAAAAGTTAACCAAGAACACTAAACCAAGAAGGTATAGGTTCGGCCATGGCATAAAATAAGGTTAGAGGTTTTCAAACAAAAGAATACATCTCATGGATTAATGATCCTTAAGTGTTAGGAGTTCATAACCAATGTTCACTTTACAAAGATAGAGCAAAAATCCCACTAAATTTATGCTTAGGATTTTGGCCTCTTTAGTATAAGTAGGATAGAAATTTCCAACCATTCTAAGCTCTTAGATTTAGTGTTAAAAGATACCACGAAGTCTAAATTTATGATTATATTGGAAAATGAAAACAAAACATCCTAGGTTCACAACCATCATAGGTTCGACCATCATAGGATAAATAGGCTAGAAATCTTTAAACTTTCCAATCTCTTAGACTTAGCATCCAAATGTATTAAGGAACTCAAATCCATGATCATATTGGAAAATGAAAACAAAACATCCTAGATTCACAACCATCATAGGTTCGGCCATCATAGGATAAATAGGCTAGAAATCTTTAAACTTTCCAAGACTTTTGATTTAAGATCAAGAGGTATCTAGAAGCTCAAATACATGATCATCTTTCAAAAAGTTGAAACAAAAATTCATAGGCCACTAATACATAGTTTCGGCCATCCTTGAAAAAATAGGTTAGAGATGTTTGTTTGATACAAGCTCTTAGAATCTGAAAGTAGAGATTAATAGAAGTTCATAGAAATTGGTTTCAACTCAAAAGGATTTTTTTACCATTTTCTAGAGATTTTAGAAGTTAAAAGAGCTTTAAGAACTTTTTAAGAAAACATAGAGTAAACTCATGAAATAAGTGAAAAACTTGCAAGAGAAGAGTATGAGGGAGTTACCCTTGAAACTAGAAAGAAAAAGTATGAAGAGCTTGAAGCTTGAAACTAAGTAAAAATGAAAACTTTAAGTGTTGGAAGTTTTGAAGTAAGAATGGAGAAGAAGAAGAAAAATGGAAGAGATGAAATGAAGTGGGTATTTATAGAAGGAGATGTGAGGGTGACGTGAAAGAGAGAGGGAGAAGCAAGTCTTGATGGTCTGGTTTTGGCTTATGCCTTGTTTGGTTGAAGATGAGAGAGAAAAATGGGTTTTTAGCATATAATATGTCATAATTCAAAAAGTGTCATCATGACCACTTTTTAGGATGTGACTTGGGTCATACCCTAGTAAGTCACCTCACTCTCACATGTCACCTCATCACTTTTGTGCCCCCTACTCTATTCCATTGCGTATCCGGTTCAAGTTTTCGATCGTATTTCGCCTCGGAATAAATATTATATTTTATTTCCGAACTCAAATTTTCAAAAATTTCCAATATCATACAAAACATCACAAAAATCCTATCTGTTTTGTTCACGATTCAAAATTAGGTTTAATGCTCAGTAAACTTGTACCGGCAGTGAAAATGCAGACCGTCTTTCTTCTGAATTTTCAACCTAAAATTTAACCATGACTTCCTACGGTAAATCATTTGTCTTAAATTTTGGAAAATTTCATTATCAACAAAACAAAAAAAACCATCAACTAACTCTTATTTTCATATATTTTAAAAGTATATATTACGTTAATCTTGATGTATGTCAATATAGTGCTAAAAAATTAATTTTGTATAAACATGAAATTTATATATATATGTATAATTTATATGATAGGAGTTTTAATTCAATCCAACATTGATTTTGTAAGAAATTTATCCAATAAAAAATTATTCATGAGTGTAAGAATACCTTCTACTTATATAAGTGTAAATGATACCCTCTTCATATATATATATATATGATGAAGGACCAACTTAAACTATCTTTTTATACAAATCAAACCATTTAATTACAAGTACCTATGATCAAGATCGATCATGTGTCTCAAATTTAAAAAAAATTAATCATCAACAAAATTGATGCAGACAGAATTGATGTGATCCAATAGCTCTTTCATACGTTTTAAAAATATATAGGTTTAATTACACTTTTAGTCTCCTATTTTAGTGTTTGGGCAATTTTGGTCCCCCGATTTTTTTCCGCTCGATTTTAGTCCACACATTTTTAAAACAAACAATTTTGATCCATCCGTTAACATGCCATCGAAATACCATCCAAATATTAACGGCAGGGGTGACCTGCCAATGGACTTATGCTGTGATGGATTTCCCTTTAATCAAATTATAAAGAAAATAAAATATTAACTAAAAGAAATTAAAAAAAATCCAAGAAAGCTGACTGAAACAAAAATGAGCTCGGGACTACATGAATATGCAAATTTGAAGAGGAATAAGAACAAATTTCACCATCTCAGTCGAATCTAGGATGCCACTCAGAAACGAATACAAGAAGACGCGACATTTCATGGGTGGGGGTGATTCATATGCTTCAAACTCATCATCTCAGTCAAAGAGGCGAAGAAATTTGGTGTGTGAGTGTGGCTTGCATTGGGTTTTTCATTAACCGTTTTCCTATAAATGCAGACAAACTTAGAATTGTTGCCTCCACATGTTCCCTCTTACTAGAAAGCACCAGTCGGACCTCCAAGCTCAAGTTCTCGTTGCCAATTCTATACTGTTTGTGGCTTTTCTGCTAATTACATGTGTGAGATGTGGTATGTGCTTTTGTTCCAATCGATGTCAAAATGTTCACAATGATACTCGCTGAAAGAATCCATGCCCTCCATGCCACACGCGTCCATCATTTCCATGTGTCGGATCCATCCTACTGTGTTACTCACTCACTGTTGCTTCCTCAATACGAGGTTTTGAAAACCCTTCACTTTGGTCGGTAGTAGCAGAAAGGTTGAAATGTCATATGACAATATATGACATAATGGAGCAGAAGTTGAAACCAACAATTTGATTTGTTTTTTTTAAATTTCATTTATTTTAAATTTAATTTAATTAAAGGAAATCCATCACAGCATAAGCCCATTACCATGTGAACCCTGCCGTTAATATTTGGATGGCATGTTAACATATGGACCAAAATTGCTCATTTTAAAAATGTACTAAAATCGAGCGAAAAAAAATTGGGTGACTAAAATTGCCCAAACATTAAAATAAGGGGACCGATAGTGCAATTAAGCCAAATATATATTACGTTAATCTTAATGTATATCAATGAAATGTTAATTAATTTAAATTTAATATAAATTATATATGGAATGGATATGATACGATTATGAAGTTTTATAAAATTAAAAAAATTATATATAAAAATACATATGGAATGTATATCAAAGAAGATTACTTGTCTCAAAATGTGGACATTGAAGTAAGGCGGGAACATAGCTTTGAAAGGGGAAGAGGGATAGGGTCGAAGGATTGCGGGAGAGGGATAGAAAAGAGTTTTATTTTTTAATATATGATTTAATTAAATAATAAAATAAATGATAAAAATTGTTGATCTTTTTAACTGCCAATAGTATGGCTGGGATTTAAGGTATTGGAACTATCCATTCCTCCTAGTAATGGAGAGGATCCAGTTTCGATGAGTAGATGTATCTTTTTTTTTTTTTTGGTGAGATGTATTTGTATTAATTTAATAATTCCCTTTGTAAAACTTTGGGTAAAAAACCAAATAAATGGCTATTTTAATAAAAGCAACATTTTTACTTCAAAAAATAAAAAATAAAAGCAACATTTTAATTGTCGAAAATTTCCAATTTAATGAATTATCACAACCAAAACAATACAATGAGTGATACTCGTGTTAGTAGAAGAATTTTAAACTCTTGACAGAAATAAATTCCGACAGGCTGACAGAAGAACTAAGGAGAGGATTGTCAGATATAAAAGAGAGTGTTGAATTCAGAAGATTATAGAAGAATTGACAAGTGTGGAATTGACAAGAAGTTTTTCGGTTGACATGTCAGATAAACAAAGCCGCCGAAAAGCAAAACTTAGGGCGCGTCTGTTGGGAATGAAATTTCTGATTATTGACAGATGCATTTCATTGGCCGAGAGAAAGGATAAATCGACAACCCAGTTTTGACAAAGTGTTAAGAAGAGTTGTCAAACGTACATAAGTGTGAAAATGGCTCAGTCCTCAAGGCTGACAAGGTATCAGGAAAATGAAGTCGTCAAGCAGCCAGACCGTCGAAGACAATCAAGTTGACGCGGAGCGGTTCAAGAAATTGAGCAGTTGTCATAGTTGTTTGGCAAGCGGTTTAAATGTAAAACTTAAGAGAACTGCCAAAGACATGTGACAGTCTTTTAGATAAGGAGTTATTTCTAGGTAGTTACTTTATTTGCCTATAAATACTAGTAATCACGATATAATGAGGGAGGTTACTTGATACACATCCTACACATCTCGATCACACAGCAGATTGACGGATTACATTCAAGTATTCCCTCCATCCTTCTTATTTCAATACTATGGCTAAATTCAATGCCACTTTCATCTCTTTTGTTCAAGTTCTGTACTTGTTCCTTTTAATTTCCAGTATTTCTCTCAAGTTTGTTGTTTAAGTTTATTTTATTTCTTGCAAGTAGTGTCATTTAGATCTTTCTTTACTTAACTTTCCTTTCAGACTTCAGTTTTCTTTTCGTTATAAACCCAGTACGGTTAGAAAGTTATTTTCTATTAAATAATTGGCTTTCTTTCAAACTTCGAACTTATACTTTGAACTTAAGCAGTTTTTATTGTCAGCTTTCATCATTGGCAATATTATGTACATTTTTTTAAACTCATATACTTGTAATAGCATCAAATCTTTGCCAGTATATTAGTAGATTTGACTAACTGGTCAAATTCATACTTGGCAGACAATACATACACACATTTTGATGAGATTACCGCATAACTAGTAGGTCCCACACTCGTCTGATCTTTAATTATTTGTAACAAAGGGATTTTTGGACACCAACCAAAAACCAAAGTTAACAACTTGGTAACCGTTTTTCTCACTTTCTGGTTGTGGAAAAAACTGAGATATATATCACCTTGAAACTCTGTCCCTTTGTTTTTCCTTTTTATCGTGTCTTCTATTTATTACCAGTTAAAAATGTGATCTCATCACGACAAGATAATCTGTGTCTTAAAAAAAAACTGGAAAGTGATCAAGGTATTTGAATATATCTGTTCATTGGGTTGTTTTGGTGCTTATCGACGGGTACTTATAAGTCATTAAATCTTTATGGAAATAAAATGTTAGGAAAAATTATTGAAACATGGACAAAAGAAATAAGATTACCACGCTTGTTGGTACAATTAGTTGGAGTTCTGTTTCCCTTATTTAAGAAGTTTGATTTTAAATCAAGTTTCGTATTCGATTTTAGGTGTGTGCGTGGGATGGGTTTGCCTTGTCTCTCACCCGGCCCTAAACGTTGGTCATACCAATTCTTTGAACCCGAACCCGCTCCTAAACCCGAAGGAACCCGATGATGTGTTGGTTGAATTAGGACCGGGTCAAAGTGCGACGGGACCGGGTTGGCCTGAAATTGAATCGATCCTTTGAAAATTGAATGAATTAATTTTAGTGAGTAGGAAAAAATTGATACTTTGTAACCTGTTAGCACAACATGATCATAGTTTATACAATAACAATATATTTATAAATTAAGAAAACATTTGTCTGTAGTTAGAGGAATTCACATCAAACGGTAAAGGAAGACAAATTCCAGGAAATAAAGATACCATTAATTTCAAACCATAAATTTCACTTTCAACAGAACAAGACTTTGCATAAAAAATCACACCCAAGAGTAACTTATCATCCCAGAGACCCAGACCAAACCATAATCAAGAGACTACATATAAACATTGCTTACTCAGGTGCAAAGGAAGACAAATTCCAGGAAATAAAGATACCATTAATTTCAGGAAATCGTTTTAGGGTTTCAAAATATTTTTGGAAATTTGAGAGTACGAAAAGAGAGTGGCGGAGGGAACATGCCAAAGCTGTGAGATGTTGAGAGACTGGAGTGATGGTTCTCGTTCTCCGGCGGTCGTGGGTGGTGGTTCTCTTCGCACGAAATGGAAGCACAAAACGGAAAAATAACGGTGGTGAGTTGCAGCGCAACAGCCAGTAAAGATGTCGACGCCATTGTGTTTAGCCATGCGGGTGGGTCTCCTCGCTGCCGTTGTGTGCGGCCGTGTGGGTGGGTCTCCTACTCTCCTCGACAAGTCGACGCCATGGCTGCTGTGAGTGTGAGTGAGATGTGAAATTTTGTTAACCTAATGTGAGAGTATTTTGTAAGGGGATTGGGCCGTATACTATAGGGACTGGGGTTAAAAAGAAAAAAGGAATGGGAAATAGTGATAAGTATATGTGGGACGGGCCGGGTAACCCGGACCCGGTTACGGGTTAACAAACACTGGTGCAGAAAAGGGATTCCACATCGATTATTTTTGGCTTTTCACATCGGTTTTCAAACTGATATTGAAAAGACCGATGTGGTTTATTGCCACTTTTCACATCGGTTTTAAAACCGATGTTTAAAGTACATTTTTAACAACGGTTTTTACATAAACCGATGTGGAAAGTTCATTTGTCAATTGGTAAACTATTGGAAATATCACTTTCCACATCGATTTAAGAAAACCGATGTGGAAATTAGACTTTACACATCGGTTTTTATAAAACCGATGTGAAAATTTCAATTTACACATCGATTTTCATGAAACGATGTGGAATAATGCAGATGTGTAAAGTCTAATTTTTTTTTGAAACTGTTATTTACATTTCTATCATTCATTTCCCTTGTTTCAGTAATAATGCAGATCAATACCAAAATAACATACTCTAAATATTCTCAACAATCACTTTTGTACAACAAATACACAATTAATATATACTGAATTTATTACGAACAATACATGTGTACGTTCAATTACATTCAGACAACAAAGATAATTAGAAACCAAAAAGCTACTTGATATATTATAGATTTCATATCAAAATACATATGATCAGTCAAAAGTACACTATAGCTAGTACATGATAACTTTTTAAACTAACTACATATATATATATATATATATATATATATATATATACAAACTATGGTTGGTACACTTCAAGAAAGAAAGTTGCCCAACGCCTCCTTATGTTGTTGATGTCGGAATCAGATAATGGAGTTGGATTGTTGAATATCTGCAAGTTTAATTGGACAAAAGATTATATATTTTAAGTAATAAACTAACATAAAACATATAACGAATCTATAACTGTTACTTCTAATTGTTATCAATTAACATTTACCTCGTGTCATCTTTCAGTGATCCTGGAGGAGATAATTTCCAATATCCACTGCATCACATAGTATCCACATTCCCATGATCCACGTTGTATAAGTGACTACGTACAAATGAAACCCAATTAGAATATGAGGAATTAAATAAAAATCAATAATTATACCCACTGCATTTGATGCATTTGAACTAATAAATATCTTACGCTGGGAATAATCCAACTGATATCCCGACGCCTTTCACCACGTAACATGTGGTTTGCATTAATAGAACTATCATGACAAAATAAACATTAATTAAAGTATATCTAATAGATTTCAGATAATTAAAACAACTGCATTACTGATTATAAAGTATTTTAATGCTTACGTTTCGATGATCGTCTTCAGTTCATTCGCCGGCTTATTTCCAATTGAGCAGAAGAAGACCACGACATTCATCCTAGGGTACAAGATCAACAGTTGCCAATGCTTGTTGTATTTGAGAAATAATTAGTGATTAAGTCATATATAGTTATAATTAAATACCCGGTACTTACTTATTGAGATAAGGCGCAAGGTAGAATTGATGATCGTCTCGGGCTAGTATATCACGTATGGTGGTGACCGGGTCTTCTGATGCTAGGAGAACATCACCCTGAATGAACATGGGGTCAATGAACCCATAAAGGGCGAGGTTACCCTGATCAACTAACATACGATGCAGATACCTAATATATTGAAAAAACATGTTAATTATCATAGTATTTAAAAATTAATTACTTAACATATAAATAAAATGTACTTACGTGCACCATAACGATAGGCGTGCAGAACTAGCCATTTCTTTATTGAGTACGATCTCCATAAGTTCCTTCTTTGGGATATACAGTTCATCACCTGGACTGGCATCATGTTCCAAACTTACCAAAGCTGTGTCATTCTCCATGGTGACAACCTGTATAGCCAGAAGTTTAAAAACATCACCAGGTGCCCCTTTGTCGATCCCCTAAACAACAAAGATATGTATTAGTAATCACATATAATTAAGTTATTTCATTCGTAATCAATTAAATGGTCAAATGAATACCTTGGCAGGAGCAGATATCTCTGGTCTTCCTGGATCCGACCTTTTAGGTAGAATATCATTTCTAACATCCTATAACGAATAAAAATAAAGCATTATCTTTAAACAATAATAAATAATTTCAACTATGAATATAGAAAAACACAACTAACTGAATACCTCAGATGCAACAAGAAAGCTGACCAGTCTTCTTGGCCAGAGGATGAAGTTACGGGGGGCCTGACCCACTGTTTGAACCTCCTAAGTGGGCACAGGGACTCTAGCATCAGCATCTCGAATAATCTCAACAACGACCCTCAGCTGATCATCCGGTAATAAACGATGGTGTATGGTATTACCTAAGTTATTATGTGCCCTCCCCAATGCCACTAAGCGGCGATCATGATGATCATCAACATACAGCTCACACCTATCAGGGTCGTCATCATCATCACCATCATCATCATTTTCAGGTTGATGAGGACGATCACATGAGCCCTTAGTGCTCACATAGACAGAGGGTTGGACACTGGCTGTCATCTACTAGGACATAAAAGTCAATATTGCCATCTGCTAGGTAAACTGCTCGGCCATCTCTTGTCTAAGCTCATCTGCAATCTCCTATTTTAGCCGTGCTCTATCTGCATCAACATCCCTGTGGCATTGGTGTGAAGATGAACCATGGTATTGGCGAATGCCGACGCCCCATCCAACACCAATGACACGGCTCGGGTGGTCTGGTTTACCGATGGCAGCAGCTAAGATATCATCGCGTCCTCTAGGAACAAAGGTTCCTTGGGTTACCTGCTCGTCCAAGGCATCCTATCACATATAAAATATCAGGTCACGTTACAATTCGGTAGCAATCTTAAAATGATAATTACAATTCAAACTATACTTACAATCTTCTCAGCTACTTGGCGGGCCTCCTCAGATGTATATTGTCCCGTTTTTCTTTGTCGGGCCCTCTTCCATTTACGATGGCGTGGGGGTGGAGGTGGATCAACAACCTCTGGACGATTTTCAGCATTAGGATCCGCCTGAGATGCTGCTTCCTGACGTGCTTTCTTTTCCTCTTCCACCATTATCTGACCAAGCTTTTTATATCCCCCACGAGACATGACATGGGGGTAGACATTCTTGCTTTGGTTTTCCTGCCCCTTTTTCCTCTTCTCCTGTTATAAATAGAAGAAAATTAAATTACATAAGTAAATAAAATTAATGAAATTACATAAATTTAGAGACAAATCAAATAAGTTAACCTGAAAGCCGGATCATGTCGGCTCCGAACAAAGCGATCCCACGTCGCCCGGTCAAGAAACGGGTACACCTCAAGTGGGTTCTTTTCACATGTTGGATTGAATACATAGTATCTCCCGTGTCGACCTTAAAAGCCCTCCAACGCTGACCAGCATACTTTATCAAACACTTCTTCATAACCGTCGTATCCGGATGTCAAAGGTGAGCTACATTAAGACCAAAAGAATCAACGAATTACTGTATGATATTAGTAAGATTAAAATAAAGTAGATACAGACAAACACAAGACGTAAAAGTATAGATATCAGAATACTCTCCCATATCTGATCCTTCACGTCCGCCGGTACATCTTTCCAATTATCATTGAGTATACTAGGCCTGCTCCTAGTAAGGGTCGCCACAAAAATGTTAAACTGCTCTGCCATTGGCCCAATAGGATTGAGGTTATTATCAAAGTTTATTCTTATCCTTTGATTTGAACCACGGTTGACAGTCAAATTCCTCATTCGTGTGGCACGTCTACCCTTTCTACCCGTAGACGGGGTCTCCGACCCGCTGCATGAAGGAGGGATATCCTCAGGATCAGTCATGTATACCTATTTAAACAAAAAAAACTTGTTATTATGTCAGGATAAATATCATACATAACTTATAAATATCGATCAACGTACGTAAACATGCCAACTGAACCAGACCCTCACAGGCAGAACTGATCACGGCCTAGCCGTGATGGTGGTCACGGTCGTGACAGACCAACCAATGAAGCAACCTCCACGGCAGAATCAGTCACGGCCTAGCCGTGACAGGCATCACGGTCGTGACGCGTGATACCACCACTGGTGTTCCTTTGTGTATCACTAACACACTCATGACAGAGCCTAGAGATGCAGCTGTACATGGATGCAGTTCACCATTAGCCTCACAACAACCAGGTTTTCACAGACACAAAATCAAAAATCTAAAAAATCTCAAGAATCTGAAAAAAATCACAGATGTTAAATTTTTCTTCAAACCTTGTTGAGGCGAAACTCAGTATTGAAGAACAAAATCACAGAGGAAGAAACGAAATCTCAGTCAGATCTGCAGAGGAAGAAACGAAATAGAAGAGGAAGCTAAGTCAAAAGAGAAGAAGAAGACGAATACCTGGCGCAAATGGAAGAGGAAAACGCGAGCGGAAGAAGAAGAAGAATACCTGGACCAAATGGAAATTGCGAATGGAGGGAATGAAAAACAAAGGAATGCTATGTTCTTAATAGCAAGCACAGAAGGTTGTTGGCGGTGAAGCAACCAAACGTGATTTCTGCTTAGTGTGCTCGTGAGTGTGAAGCCTTCGTCAGCTGAAGCCTTCGTGAGTGTGAAGCAACCAAAACAAAGGTTCCAGTTGGTGTAAGGGTTGAAGAACCCTTTCGAGGAGTGAATGGTGGCAGCGATGAGTGAAATCAAAGAACTGGTGCAAATATTCAAAGAAATCAAAACAAAAAGGAGGGAGAGTGAGCTCACAGACATGCAGATGAAAAGGACAGATGAAAAGGTCTCTTATATAGCAGCGCAAAAATGAAAAGGAGGAAGAGGGAATTAAAAATGACAGATAACAATACACATCGGTTAAAAAAAACCGATGTTATAAGGTTTTACACATCGGTTATTTTAAAACCGATGTTAAAAGTTATGTTATTTATTTCTTTAATTTTTTTTTTCGTTTTTCCACATCCGTTTTCAAAAAACCGATGTTAAAACATACACATTTCCATATCGGTTATTATAAAACCGATGTGTTAAATTATGCATTTTTTATTTTTTTTATTTTTGGTTCAATTTTCAACATCGAGTTTTTATAAACCGATGTTAAAACCTTTATAACATCGATTTAATATAAAACCGATGTTAAAAATTTTCAATTTAATTTCAAAAATGTCACCGCCTCCTTTTTCACATCGGTTTTTTTAAAACCGAGGTTAAAACCCCGATGTTAAAAGTATATTTTGCACTAGTGAAAATCACACCTGGTCCATCCCTTTGTCCATTCGGGTCCGTCCTTTTTCTAACCCGAAGCTGTCGAGACGGGCCGGGTTACCGGGTTGAACCGGGTCATGCTCATCCCTATTCGATTATTCTTATAATAATAAAAAGATAGGTATATTGAGAGAGTTTTACATTCTTATATGGATTCATTTGACTAGACTCGAATTAGTGGGAGTTTGATATGATTTTTGGATATTGAGGATCTAAATAAATAAATATAAAAAAAAGAATAATATTGGCACTATGTTGTAGATGAGAAATTATCTCCCGAAATTTGCCTTTCTTGTTAGGCCATGCGCCCATTTATTATGCCCCATTTACTTTCATGTTAATTTTTTTTTTTGGTAATACAAACAGATTTTTCAATAAATATTTTTTAAAAAAGTTAGAAGTGTGTGTGATTTGTTTCATGTTTTTTATTTTCATTTTCTAGTTTCATTAATAAATTTAAAACACATAAATTATTTTTATTCTATTTTCTTATTTCAAACATTTATATAGAAAATAGGGAAAACTATTTTTTTCTAATTATTATTTTTAAAAAATAAGAAACAAACAAAGGCATCCTACAATTTCAGAATACTCTATATCGGATTAAAATAAACAATTCGCATATATAGAATTGATACTATCTCTAGAAGAGACCGAAATCAAGTATACATAAGATCTCCACAGAGAAGCAAGACAGCATGTACCTCCAACAAGAACCCAAGGATAACAACAATCACCCTGCATGACCATGGTTCCATGCTTTTTTTATTTTAATGCTTTTCTTTCTTTTCTTTTTTTTAGTTTAATCTTGGTAATTTGTTTTTTTGGGTTTTGTTGTTATATTAGTGGGTGAGTTTTTGGGCCAAGTTTTTACTTAGTAGGCTGAGTAGTTTTTTGTGTTGAGTTATATTTAAAAATAAACAAACAATAAAAATCATTTTTTTGTAAAAAAAATAACATTATAAGGAAAATAAGAGAAAATAAAGTTTTGAATTTGAACTCCCTTTTTCCCATTTCAAAAAATAAAAGTTGAAATCCAAATAATTCAGGTTTCCCCAAACATGCATATAATAACTTTTTATGCAAAAAAAATTTTCCCGATCAGACCTTTGAATTACACCTATATATTATCTAAACATTTGTCTTAAATTTTGGAAAATTTCAATATCAACAAAAACTTTAATCGACTAACTCTTTTTTTTTTAATCGACTAACTCTTATTTTCATATATTTTAAAAGTATATGTTATATAAATCTTGATGAATGTCAATAAAGTGCTAAACAATTAATTTTGGATAAACATGGAATTTATTTTTATAATTTATATGATAGGAGTTTTAATTCAATGTAAGAAACTTATCCAATAAAAAAATATTCATGAGTTTAAGATTATCTTCTACTTACTTAGTGTAAATGAATCCCTCCTCGTATAGATGGCGAAGGATCAACTAACACTAACATTTTATACAATATATTTTTTGTCGATCAAAATTACAACTACATATGATCGCGATCGATCATTTATCTCAAATTTAAAAAATTTAATCATCAACATAATTGATGTGATCAAACAGTTCTTTCGTACATTTTAAAAATATATATTACGTTAATCTTTATTTATATCAATGAAATGTTAAATAATTTAAATTATATATATATATATATATATGGAATGGGATTGGAAATGTATCTAGCTTTAAATATTTCACCTTTTTTAATATTGGGAAAATTGCAAATGAATTACTATTTTAATAATCAACATTAACTTTCCATAATCTCAAATTTAATGAATTATTAAAAAAAAAATCCAATGAAAAGATGTATATGGATTAATTGTTTTCTTGGTAAATCGTATATGGACTAATTTTTTTTGGTTACAAAAAAGTTTAGATTGGGGGAAGACGCAAGGTCAGTGAATATCACCAACCTCGACGAGGCCGATTTACAGTGAAACTTACATATTGCCTACCAACATGGGAGATTTAGGAATCGAACCCAAGTCACGGCTAATGTGAGCGGAAGGCTTGACCAGATGTATCAACCCCTGTTGGCTATGGATTAATTTAATAATTCACTTTGGGTAAAAATCCAAATAAATGCCTATTTTAATAAACTCTATCCCTTTGTTTTTTCCCTTTTTTTATCGTGTCTTCTATTTATCTTTTTGATAAAAGGTGTATTCTATATATTACCAGTCAATAATGGGATCTCATTACAGCAAGATAATCTGTTTCTTTAAAAAATAAAAAAATAAAAACACAGAACTGGAAAAAGTGGGGGGTGGGTTACATTCCTACCCCCGCGCTAGCTATATATATCATGAGTGTTTGTTTCACCTCCATTTGTACTTGTACCCCAAAAATATTATTCTAGTTTGCTAACGTGTCTGTCCTACATCTCATATGGAGTCGAGTGTTGTCGCCCTCTTGCAATCCCCGTTCCCAAAAGAAATCAAATATCAAAGT
This sequence comes from Sophora flavescens, assembly GCA_030762895.1. Classification (NCBI taxonomy): domain Eukaryota; kingdom Viridiplantae; phylum Streptophyta; class Magnoliopsida; order Fabales; family Fabaceae; genus Sophora; species Sophora flavescens. The sequence continues at coordinate 50,454,904 of CM061068.1, read as the reverse complement.
GGGGATATGATTTTCGACAAAGATTTGATCTCAAAGCTACCACACATTCCCCAACAGTTCCATTGGCCATCTGAAGACTTAGTTGAAACATCTCAAGAAGAGCTCAACGAACCCGTTATAGACCTAGGGGTCCTGACCAAGGGTGCAGATGAGGCTGCTATTGCCAATGCTGTTGAGCTTGTGAGGAAGGCATGCATGGAGCATGGCTTCTTCCAAGTGACCAACCATGGTGTTGACCCAGATCTCATCAATGCTGCTTATCAAGAAATGGACTCCATTTTCAACCTTCCCTTGATCAAGAAGCTCAATGCTAATAGGAAACCTGGTACGCTCGAGGGTTACTCCAGTGCTCATGGAGATCGCTTCTCTGCCAAGCTGCCATGGAAAGAGACATTTACTTTCAAATATGATCATGGTGGCAAAGTGTCAGACTCACAAGTTGTTGACTACTTCAAGAGTGCCTTCGGAGAAGAACTTCATCACACTGGGTCAGATAGCTCCTCCATTTTTCATTATCTCATAAAATAATTATTCTCCAAATTTTATGCTTAATTACGTATGGCCACTAAGAGGGTGCTTGTTTAATTTTTTAATTCCATTTTTAGTTTAAATATATTTACTTCTAATTATAAAAATGTCAAATTATTTTTTTAATTCCTTTTTTTAAGATTTTGTAAAGGAATATTTAAATTTTAAAATTAATTTGATCTATGTTAATCTATATTTTTAAAAAAAATATATTATGTACATGGTAATATATATATACACATTGAAAATAAATTAAATTCTAGAGAAACGTGACACAAAATAAGCCATTTATCAAAAGACTGATACTAAATTACTTTCAATTAGTTTATGGAGTTGCTGTGTTCAAAATAAGCTCTTATAAAATTTCTTTGCTTATAATAAAAGGATTTAATTGATATACACTGTTAGTGTAAAGTTTTTTTATACATTCAACCAATCAGAAATTGATATATCATTATAAATGTTTGATTCTTATCATAATCATCTTAAAAGTCATCAATTCCATGATTTTTGATTGGTTGTAAGTATAAAAATCTTTATAATGAAAGTGCAATATATATATATATATATATATATATATATATATATATATATATATAGATAAATTAAACTTTAATAAAAATTAGTTTATGAACATCATAAAAAGACAATTAGAAGTAGGTTTACAAAACTACAATGACAACCAACTTCACTTGCTTGATATATATGCCACACTTCATTGATAACCACATGCATTATAATGAATTACTGGACTGGTGTTTAGGCAAGTATTTGACTGCTTCCACGAATAAACTTGTTCTTTTATATATTTAAATAACCTGGAATATATAGGATGGTGTATCAAAAGTACTGTGAAGCCATGGAGAAACTATGTTTTTTAGTTTTGGAACTCTTGGCCATTAGCTTGGGTGTGGATCGTTCCCACTATCGGAGATTTTTCATAGATGGTCAGCAGAAAATGAGGTGCAACCTCTATCCCTCTTGCAAGGAAAACTATCTCACTCTTGGCACTGGCCCTCACAATGACCCAACCTCAATAACCCTCCTTCATCAAGACCAAGTTGGAGGTCTAGAAGCTTTTGTTGATAACAAATGGTTAGCTGTTCGCCCTCGACCTGAAGCCTTCGTTATAAACATAGGCGACACTTTCATGGTATGTATGTATACTAGTAAAATGTTAGTTATTAGTTTGTTATATTAATAAAATCGAGATTCGAACATGGTATCTTATAACTGCCGACACATTTGCCTGCATCCCAAATTCTTGTCAATAAATTATATGATATATGGTTTTGTTTTGTTTTGTTTTTTTATGGAAACGGGAGTGGATAATGGTGTGTTTGGTTGTCTTATCAGGCGTTGACTAATGGGATGTACAAGAGTTGCCTGCATAGGGTATTGGTAAACAGGGAGAAGGACAGGAAGTCACTAGCTTGCTTTGTGAACCCAAATGACGACAAAATAGTGAGACCCCCAGAGAAACTATTTAGCAAAGAAGTGCCAAGGAAATATCCTGATTTCAAATGGCCACAGTTGCTTGAGTTCACACAAAAGCAACACAGGGCTGATGCTGATACTCTTGAAGATTTCATCTCCAGGCTTCGCTCTTCCAACCCATCCAACTTCTAGTTAATTACTTTGAAGCTAGTTGGGAAGTTTAAAGTTTTTGTACTAATAAAACCGCATGTCAGACAAGCTATATAGTGTTGGAAACTATATATGCATAATAAAATTTGGTTTCGTTATCTTTTTTTTTTTTTTTGTTTATATCTGAGAAGGAGGAATTCTGTTAATATTCTTCTTTAATTTTTTGGACACGTCTCCGCAGAGTCGAAGAGAGAAGAAAGTTTTCTTTGTTTTTTCATTGTTCGCTCAGCCGTTGGCCACCGCGAAGCATCACCGGAACGGATTTGGATTCCCGGTATAGTATTCACGAAGTTACAAGATATGTCAATCTTGTTTTTTATTTTTTAATTTCTTTAATATACACTCAAATGTATTTAATAGTCTACATCAAAGAATACGTGAATGCATGAAAATAATAAATACAAGAAATCCGAATCCCACTTGAACTCGCCTCGTCACACCGTGACTACCTCTTCATTCCATCGTGCGCTACTATCATTCCCTATGTGTTCTCGTTTCGTGCGTGAGTGAACAGACCAGAAGAGTTATTGTTTGGTTTTGTTTTTTTGGGTTTTGTTGTTAGTGGGTTGAGTTATTGGGCCAAGTTTAGTTAGTAGACTGAGTAGTTTTTTCTGTTTATATTTAAAAAAAAAAAACAATCATTGTTTAAAAAAAAATAACATTATGAGGAAAAATTGAGAAAAGAAAGCTTTGAATTTGAACTCACTTTTTTTTTTAGGAAAAATTGAGAAAAGTGGCAATTGGCATTAGGACGAGAGCATAAACCTAAATCCTACCAAATCGTTGATATCTTGGTTGAACATATTGCATCATCATATTGTTTAGGTTCAAAGATAATCTGATTTAACTTAGTTCCTATTGTACTCATGAGTTTGATACCATTTTATTTCGATCCCCACTATGTTCCATGCAATGTTGTTATTCATATCACATGTCAACCATTCTTGACTCTAACAAAATATTATCCAACAACAAATAAGAAAGTATGTTGCAATAAATCTCTGGAAAGAATAAAACAAGTTTAACAAAGATTGGTCATTCAGCGCCTAAAGGTTCATTTAAATGAGGAAAGGAACAAATAGGATAAAAACAGAACAACAAAAAGTGTGGAATTAGCTTTGATATTTGATAATAGTGTGAGACTGCTTTAAAGCATCCAAAACATTTTTCTTTTCGTCTGCCTCTATCATTGCTTTTATTTCTGCTTTTAGCACTCTCTTCTCCATCTCTTGCTCCGCCAACTTTATTGCTGCTTCAATTGATGCCTTGCATCTTGCATTTTCTAATTCAATCTCTTTCATTCTCTGGTCTTGTTTCTTGGTCAAATCTTGTAGTTCAGCCAATTGGACCAAACAAAAGAGTTAGCAGTTGGCCTACTTGTGATCTAGTGCATGCTTAAACTTTAATGCCATTTATGACTTTAACAAAATAAAAAGTCCATGCCCCTTTTTTTTTTGGATATTTTTAAAATTTCAACTGAAAGCATTGATGGGGCAAAAAATTGAAAGATTGAAGACTTTTGCCACTTTGTAGGCTTCCTGATACAAGTCCGTTGCTTTCTTAATATCTAACTTACGTCTTATGATTTCATCTTCTCTATGGTCCTGCAATATTGGAGATGAAGCATAACATACCATAACAACATTCACTTGCAATTCAGAATTTTGTAGCACTGTTTTTGCACATATAAGATGCATGGTCATTTACAACAATAGGACTCGCTACTTTTTATCAACGAACTTATATCCAAAGAAAATCATAAATTTTTGTACGACAATATTTTTTATTAACAAATTAACTTACCTGAGCATGTAAGGGCAACGAAGGTCCTTCAATGCTTGACAAATCCTTCATAGTATCAGGATTCATAGGTTTGGAAGTTGAGAATAAGGGCTCAAAGTTTTCATCATCCAAGTTTAAATCGTCTGATGAGGGTCCAATTGTCAGTCTAGACCCCAAATTTTCATAAAATGAGATACCAATGCTGCATGTGCTCTGCCTTTCAGAGCTTACAAGTAAGCTGTCATTCTCCCTTGCTGAGAGCTCATCATATAACCTGTTGTAAGATAAAATGCATTTTTGTACATAGAGCACTCTATGTTAACCCATCAATCCATTCATTCAGGCATTAACTTCCATTGGTTAATTGAATTAAGTTATAGTTTTATACATTTTTCTGTGTTTACAATTAATGAACGTTTTCTTACAATCTGTCATTTGATTTGAATTTCTTAAATTAGGGATCTTACCAAATGATCCTGCAAATGTAGTCCAATTAAGATTTTTTTTATTCATGACTAAGATCCTAGTTGGTTTTCTTAGGAAGTTCAAGTGTGAGTAAGACGTTGACCAAATGAACTTGACAAGTGACAACTCAAGGTTATAAAAGTGGAAAAGATTCATAGGTTTAATATTTTAAGGTTTTAGATCAATATGTGGTGTTTAATCTACCAATATGACTCTTTGCTTAGCCATTATCCACAAAGTGTGTGTGGAGATAGTTTTTTTTTTATGAATCAAAAATTGTATTAAAGTAATGGTACAAGAAGTACCCAGATCATTTACAAGGCTACCAATTGGTAAACCTGTGCCCATGAACCCCTATTGTAAGGGTAAAAACCCAAAGATACTAAAGTAAACACCAAAGTTTCACAAACTACGACAGCATAACATTTATCATAGATCTCCCACAGCCCCTGATACTACCTGATACTACACACATAACACCCACTACTAATAGCTCCACCGAAAACATTAATGATGAAAAAAAAGGCACCAGTAGAAACCACCAAGGATGCCACTTCCCAAAACCGAGCCAGCAACAAAGTAATTTATGCCAAAAATCCTGTATCAAAGCAAAGCATCACAAGACAAGAATTGTAACCCTGCAGACAACTCCAATGCAGAACAGAGAAGAAGTAATCTCCAAAGCTAAACCATGAAGACAGAGGAAACAACCATAGAATTGTGGAGATAGTAAATCTAAATTAATTAACGATCAATTCAGTATTTATGAGAAGAAAAGTTAATCTATTTAAACACAACAGTTTCTCCTGATAAGAATATACTTACATGTCATGATCTGCATGATGGATAGGTTGAGTTCTTTCAACTGCACGTGATTGAGAGGCAGATTGCATAGCACTGACTTTCCCGTTGGATATAATATAAACATTACAGAAATATGATGCCCATTTTAGTACAGTACTTGGAATATCTGAATTCTTGAATAGCCTTTGAAAAGATTCATGAAAAAAGTGGTGTCTCAGCTATATAGTAAATTAGTAATACACATGTTCATAAAATCATAGAAGTGTTCAGAATCGTTTTACTCAGAAGTTACCTGGAAAAGCTATTCCTTGATGATGTGCCAAGGAATAATGTATCAATTCCACCTTGGTATACATAATTAATGAGTGCTCTTGCCACATCAAGATCCTGAAGTACGACAATCTCATATTGCACCTGAAGAAAAAGTTAGAAAATAAACTATTTCAATAAGAACTTCAAAGATCAATTGATAATTTGATTGGCCAAATGAAGACCACTGAAGACGGAACACCTCTAGCCATATTGATATTGGTATGTCATATTATTCTATATTTCAAATAAAAACAGAGAAACATAACTTTCACCAAATAATAAAATAAAAAATCAAAAAATAGAAACAACAAGCATGGAGACTAGAGTGAAGGCATTCACCTGTTTACGAATGCAAAAGACACGATATGGAGATAATACTTCCAAGCCGGAGCATGTGGTTCTTCCACACCAGGAAGACAAATTGAATGCATGCCCTCTAAAGATAAATAACATAGGTAGACAGTAGGAACTCGAAAACTTATATCAACAATGGACTTAATGCCCACTTACCGTTGTTTATGAATGTAACCCTACAGTTTGATGTAACTATTTTGTTGTGTCCTCGTCAATTCTAAATTTATCATATAATTAGTTAAAATCACTTGCATATTATGCTTCCATTCGAAAAACAGATGGGAATGAGAACTTTCATATATGCGACATAAAACAATGATGAAGATAAAAACTTAAATTCTCGTGACATTTTTAAATGGTTATGTAATTTTTCATGGATTTAATTGGTGTTATTATTAGTGTAAATAATTTTTACATTGTTAATTCTCACACCATTAAAAATATTTGACTTTATCAATGGGGTATTGGTCAAGTGGAAGCAACTTGCCCCATATAAGTAGGAGGAACTGGGGACTTGGATTCGAATCCTTGTGGAGTCATCCCCATTGGGAGGCTGAGAATCAATGAGTAAAACCCTGCTCAATCAGTCAAATCAGAGATTAGCCTCATAATAGGCCCGAATGACATAAGCCGTGGGATACTCTGATGGACCCATACAGCCTGAAGGACTAATTAGGGTGGGTTCCAAAAAAAAAAAAAAGACTTTTATCAAAACTATTTTAAAAGTTACATTATTAAAAAACTTTTCTTTGATCATATATCAAAATTAAGGTGAATTCTCCGGTACCTTCCATAAAATTGGGGTTAGATTTACTCAGCTCATGTGGATCAATGAGGTGCTGCCAACCAGGTCCAGCTCATTTAAAATGGTCCACCTCTTCAAGGGCTCGGTCAAACCTCATTAAGGGTATATTTGCAAAAATAATTTACACTGATATGTGATTTTCCCCTTATGTCCTTCATTCATCCATTCTTAGCAAAATCAGAAACTCAGCAAAATCCTAAACCTAAACGCATCATCATCATCATACCCACACCAAAGTACCAAGTATCAACACCCACACCACCCCTGTTCGCCGGCGTTCAACAACCCAGTCGGCGGCGGCCCTTCCTCCCCCCTTAGTTTCGACGGCTGCCCCTCCTTCACCATAGCCTCAATCTCCAACCTAAAAGTTACCCAGAACTTGAACCCCGCACCTTGTCCACCGCCACTGAAGTTCTACGGCGCAGTCCACAACCCAGTCGGTGGCAACCCTTTTTCCCCCGTGTTTGCGACGGCGGCCTTTCCTTCCCTCGTGTTTTCGACGGTGCCATTCCTTCCCCCTTGTTTTGGATGTTGATTTCGTCTGCCCTCGTCTTGTGACAGTGTTTCCTCCCGCTTCTGCCTTCCACCTCCAGCCGTCCCAGATTCGTTCATTTGTTACAGCTTGCATTCACTTGGAATCAAAGGGGGAAATAAGGGTGGCAGTGGTCTACATTTTGGACACCACCGTCGAACAGTGGTGGCGGTGGGTAAGGTGTGGGTGAGACCGTCGAAACCAAACCATTGTTGCTCAGTGATGCAGATGGATGTTTAGGTTTTAGGTTGGGTTTGGAGTACGTGATTTAGCTGGTGTTCTAATTTTGCTAAGAATGGATGAATGAAGGACAGAAGGGGAAAATCACATATCAGTGTAAATTATGTTTGCAAATATACCCTTAATGAGGTTTGACCAAGCCTTTGAAGAGGTGGACCATTTTAAATGAGCTGGACCTGGTTGGCAGCACCTCATTGATCCACATGAGCTGGGTAAATCTAACCCCAATTTTATGGAAGGTACTGGAGAATTCACCCAAAATTAAACTTATTTTCAATTATAATCAGGGGAAAATTGTTGTTTTCACCTCTAGTTTAACGTTGTCAAGGACTAATTAATGGCTTACCATAATTGAAAGGAGTAAATATGGACCAGTAAACCATATATGGATTGTCAGGATTAGAAGTTAGTTGATGGTTATGTTATGATATTATTAAAAATGTTAGGAATGCATTATTGTAAGAGCGAGAGGTGCAAATCTGGGTCATTAAACCATACCTAGATGGCCATTATTAGAAGTTAGTTGGTGGTCGTGTGACCATATTATTAAAAAAATAAATTATCATATTATTAAAAATGTTTGACCCTTAGAGCATCCACATCCCAGCACCCCACTTTGGAGTTCTTAAATGGGTTCCACCATTACACATCACTCATTTTTACTTTTAATAACTTAAGCATCTCATCTCTCAATCCCAAAGAACTCTTAAAAAATTCTTAAATGGACCCCACCAATGACCCCACATCCTTACAATTTTACAATCCCCTAAAATATTCAATTAGTTTGAATTTTATAAAAATGTCACGGATCACCACAAATGGCTAATTAGGACGGGTTCGGAAACAAAACAAAAAAAAATTGACTTTTATCGAAAGTATTTTAAAAGTTACATTATTAAAAAACTTTACTTTGATCGTATCAAAGTTAAACTTATTTTCAATTATAATCAGGTGGAAAGTTGTTGTTTTCAACTCTCATTTAATGTTGTCAAGGACTAATTAATTGCTTACCATAAGCACCAATTTGTCAAATATTGGACAATAAAGCTGAGGAAAACAAGAATTGTGAAATAGAATATGGCTTTTAGTTAACGAATATCTTAAGGGTATATTTAATGAATCCAAACAATGTAACTATCTATCATAAAATTAAATATATCACTTCTCAACAATGTATTGAATATATAATTTTTCATAAAAAATTATTTTTTTAGATTTTTTAGCCAATACCTTTTGAGACATTCGTTAGCATTTATCACAAAATATTATTTATGACTAGCTAAGAGAAGGTGGCAACAAACTTGGGTTTGGTGGTTGTGGTGGTGGGGTTTGAACAACATGAACTAGTTTTAGAGGCTGGTCTCTAGGGAAAAGATTATCAATTGCCCATTTGCCAGCATTTTGGCTGCATCTTTCCTAGTCCACTGCTACATCTACCACCCTCTCTCCCTGCTGCATTCTTTCTCCATTCTCCCTTGCATTCCACATTGTCTGACCTCTTTCTTTTCTACCACCTTGATTGTATCTGTATAGGTGTTGAGTCACCGGCAAGTGTACCGGGTCGTCGTAAGTAATAAAAACACGGTAAGAATTTACCGAGGTCGAACTCAGGGATTGGGCTACCAATTCTACCAATTCGCGAGAAAGTAGATACGTTTGGTCAAGCAAGGAAAGTGATTGAGGGAGAGAGATAATAGGATCGCAATTCAAATTAACTAATCAATAGAGAATAATTAACTAAAAGTCTGAAGTTAAAATTTCTAAGGTCACAAATCCACCTACCCAATCATGCATAGTACCCAAGTGATGATGATACACTCCCTAAGTTCAATTACAATGTCAACCAGGACCCCCAAATTCTCCTAAATCCACTGTCGTGCTCAATAGGACGTATTCAACGATTGGATTAATTACTTACTAGGTCTCATAACCCAATCATCAAACTCTATTAAATCTGGTTCCTATAAGGTTGCACCGATCTCCTATTCACTCTCGTGCAATAGTCGATCGATGATCCCAATTCAAGTTCTAAAACGCGAATTGCCTCCTAAGCCTCAACATGTTTAACTAGTCAATCATGCATGCATATGATCAACGCAATCAATTCAGAATTGGAAAACATTAATTGAGAAAAGGGAGAGAAACATACATCACATTAAACACTACACCGCCATGGGTGGTTTCATTGATCCCTTAGACGAGGGGATTAGTTCCTCATGCTCGTAACAACGTACAAACAATCGGACATAATCACCATTGTACAAAAGAAAAAGAAACTGGGAGACGCACCTCCAGAAAGACACGAATTCGTCCCAAATCGCTACAAAACAGAGAGAAAACCCCAAAAGCTCTCGTTTCTGCCCTAAAACAGCAATATATAGAGTTCAGATTCTGCGCGCGCTCGCGAGGCGAGCAGCCTCTCGCGACGCGAATATTAAAAATGACGCGCTTTCAAATTGGACTATCGCGAGGCGAGAGGACGTTTCGCGAGGCGAGACTTCAAATCCTAGTCTGTCACGGTCGTGACTTTCGTCACGGCTAGGCCGTGATGGTCTCTGTCCTCCAGGGTCTTCAGTCTTCGCGAGGCGAGGCAGAAATGATGATTGTTGCTGCTTAGCTGGTCTTCAGGCTCGCGAGGCGAGTAGCCTCTCGCGGGACGAGTATCTCCAGAATGGCAATTCCACTGTTTTCTTGACTCGAAGTGCTTCCCCTTTAACCTGAAACTATAAAATAGCAGTAAATGCTTTATTTAACTCAAAATTAGCTAAAATATCATAAAACTACTCAAGAGACTCAAAATGCTGCTTGAGGACAATTAAATCCAAATTTGGGCGAAAACGAGATTGAACTCGAATAATTAGCACATAAACCACAGTCTTACTAGTTATAAAACTAGATAAGCCAGAGGCTTATCAATAGGTTTCGTCTATGGTGCACCACCCATGTGGCAAACTTTGGGCCAACCAAAGTGCCACATGGGTTAGTCAAATTTTCAAACTTTATAAGTATATTTACACTGTAGTCAAACTTTATAAAGATAATATATTATAGTATAGTATATGTATTTTTATATTTACAAATTTTACCTACATTAAAATAGTTGCATATAAGGTGAGGGACCAACTAAGTCCCCCAATTGTGAAGGAGCCCAAAAAACTGATTTTAATAGGTAGACATGGGCGCTGGCTAGGGTGCGCGAGGGAGCCATATCGCGCATGGTGAATGACTAAGTAAATGAATCGGAACCGTCCAATGATGAAGGTGCACAATACACGGTCCGCACCTAATTATTTTTTCTCTCCAATGATCTCTCTCCTCTCTAAATTGTCTTCTTCCATCATCTCCTTCCTGAACCTCTGCTTCCCCAACAACAACTACACGAACAACACTTAACCCATTATAATCCATTGCTAGCAAGTTTTTTCCCCAATCACACGAATCACAAGCTTCATTATTTAACGCAAACCACAAGCTTCGTTATTTATTATTTAACCAGAATCTTGAACATAAATGTAAACTTTTTTTTTTATCACAGGGCACCCCAGAAAGATATTCCAAAGGGGGAAAAACCAACTCACAAATTAGACAGAAACATGTTATAAAACCTCGAAGCTGCCAGAAAAGCGAAGAAAATTTGGGTCATCAACATGAGAAGGAGAAAACAATTATCAAAAGATACATGATTTCAATGGTGGGTAATGGGAGAAAAAAACCTAAAGACCCAAATCGATTGAGTTGGAGAGGGTTGGTAAAAAAATATATTATTAAAAGATGGTGGATCCCCAATCACCATGACTCCGTGAGTGTGTCCTTGTCCTCAGAATCCCAGTAGAGGTTGTCGTTCAAGGAATTCATTTTCATTTTTTATCTATTTATTTTTTAAAAACCGGGTTTTGGGAATATTGAATTTAGATTCAGAGTGCAATTTTGTAAGGAGATTATGGGAGGTTAAATTAAGGGTTTAAAGATGCACCAACTATGGAAGTGTCTTGGGTCTACAAACATGGAGCAATGGGTCGCTACAGAACAACATCATTCCACTGGAGGGTGTCATCGAAGGTGTTGCCTTGTGAAAGTGGTGGGGAGGTGAAGGTTGAAGAAGGTTGAAAGAGACCTATATGCGAGAAGAGAAAGATGGGGCGGTGGGGACATATATCTACGAACAGATGGGGCGGTGGTTTTGGCGGAAGATGAGAGAGATGGACTGAGAAAGGTCAAAGCAACAAAGGCAAAAAAGAAAAAATCAGGTGTGGACTTGATGAGTGTGATTTTACCTCATTTTTCATGTACATTTCGGCATGCATTTGCATATAGTTAGGCCAATTTAGTGTTGATTTTGTATAGTTTTTCCTTTGGAACGGATGAGGTGGTTTCTGGTGTTGTTTTGCAGGATTTAATGGAAAAATGCCCAGAAATGAGCCTTGGGGGTGCTTGGCTGAAAAAGAGCTTGAAAAGTGAAGGTTATGAGCCAAACAGAGAGTATCACGGCCTGGCGTGATGGCCTCACGGCCGTGAGGGAGCAAAGATGAGAAGTGAAGATTGAGCCAAAAGTCGGAAGCGTCACGACTGGCCGTGATGGCTATCACGGCCGTGACCTGCTAGTTGGAAAAGTCAGAAACGATCACGGCCTGGCCGTGATGACCATCACGGCCGTAATGAATAAGTGAATGAAGAGACGCCCAAGTCAGAGACCATCACGGCCTGGCCGTGATGTCTGTCACGGCCGTGACGGGCGACGGACCTATAAATGAACCTGCACTGAACAGAAAAAGAACGGACTTTTGACCTAAAATAAGGAGCACTTGGAGGCAGGCTAAGGCTGGTGGCTGGAGAGGGTTTCTACCCAGAAAGGGGGGCATTTTCTCTGCTCTTGGATGAAGAGAAGATTGGAGGAAGCTTGTCTATGAGTGTTCTCCATCCTTTCTCTTTTTCCTTTTTGTATTTCCTTATCATGAGTAGTTAAATCCCCATTGTTGGGGTTAGATGTAACTTTTCTGAACTTGTGTAATTGATTTGGTATTTTTAATACAAGTTTCTATTTCGTTATGAGTATGTGATTCTGTGTTTAATGCTTTCCTTGGATTAGCTACCCATAGGAATGATTTGTTGCTTTGATAGATGACTGGAAGGTTGGTATTAAGGCATGCTCATGAATCATATGCCAAGTAGGTCAAGAATCTAGGAATAGGTGTTGAATGCTTGCAATCTTATAAGTCTTGACTTAATGCAAAATCTCAGGTTAATCCACCTAAGGAATTAGGGTTTAATTTGGGGTTTTAGGCTCAATGCACCTAAGGAATTAGGCTTGAGTATTTTAGAAAAGGCTTGATTGGCATAATTGAATTAGGACTTGTGTTGATAACCATTTCCTTGCAATTAAGGGAGGATTAGTGTAGTCTAACCCTAACAATCTTAGCCATATCTCTGTTTGCACACCAAGTGTTCGACAAAATTACAAAAAGACAAAAATATTTTATTTCTTTAGTTTTAATCTCTCATATTTTAGATTAGTCTAGATAGTTGTTGAATTTACGAATTGGTAATTGACATCCAATCCCTGTGGATACGATAACCGGTCTCACCACCGTATTACTTGATTGCGACGAGGTGCACTTGCCCTTTAATTATATATCTTTAAGATAAACCGCATCAAGTTTTTGGCGCCGTTGCCGGGGATTGGTTTTGTTAATATCATTAGTAACAAATGAGACAACTAGTTTAGACATTTTTATTTTATTCTTCTGTATATAATTGATACTTTTCTTTTGTTAGTTTTGTATATATGTGTTTTTGTATTTCTTTGATCTTGTGCTTAATTGTCTGTGAGGTGAAAAATTGATTAGATAGGATCATGGACTACAATTGGTACCAACCATCTGATGCAGAAAGTGAATTATCTGAGCTGCAGCTGCGGGTAGATATGCTGCAGTTGGCCGTAAAAATCCAACAAGTGAGTGATGAGCTGTCAAGGGCAACTGTCCCTCCTCCACCAATGGTAGTTTGTTCTGAATGGGGAAATCAACTTCCCAACACTCCTACTCCATGGTGGGGGAACCCTCCAAATAACACTTTGATGGATGAAGGGGAACATTGGGAATCTTCCACACCTTGGTATGATGAGCCATCCCCATTGGAAGTTGTTTGGGAGAACTTCAAATCTGCATTCCCAGTCGAGGTTGAGCAACCTATCCCGGATAGTCAACCTCACTTAGAGGCTGTTTTGGAGAACTTCATGGCAACAACAATGGAAGAATTAAAGAATCAAGAAGATGCCATTCGAAGTCTCAGGGTACGTATTGAGGAATTCTCTAACCTACTATCCAAAATGCCAAATGAGGACTTGATGGATGATGATGAAGATGATGCAATGATGGATGAGGAGGAAGAAGAAGAAGTGGGAGCAACCGAGTTAAGAAGTGAAGACTTTGTTTTAGAGAACATAGTTGCACCACTCCCCATTGAACCCTTGACTAAAGAGCCTGAAAGGAAGAGGCATTTGGAGGATAGCTATGTCACCATGCTCGGGGATGATGAAGAACTTGTGAAATTCAATGATGCTATTGGCCCCTATGCATGTGAGGAATGTGATGGGAGAAACACTTGTGTGGTTTGTGCGGAGATTTCTGCATATTTGGAAGGTGATGGATTTGGCGATGCTGAGAGTGAAGCTGGTACAGAAGCCAGAACAACACCAATGATCCTCTCGATTTGTTTGCCACCTCATATTTTAAAGCAGTCAACAATGGAGTTCATGCCTCTACCTGAGGTTGAACCCCATTTTTATTGGGAAGATTTTATGGATAAAGGGGCCATCTTTGACCCGAGTGGAATTGAAAAGCGCTTCCCAGATGAAGAAGTCAGCATGAATTTCAAGAGCTCACTTCCACATTTTTGCTGCAAACCGTGGGATCCAAGTGAAAGATCTCACATGGTTAGCATTCCTTGGTCCTTATACCACAAGGTTATGGGATCCGGTGGATGCTTCTTGATGAGTCAAGCTAGTGACGTTAAAGAAGCGCTTATTGGGAGGCAACCCAACTTTTCTTAACCCTTCTCTTTAGTTAGTTTTTGTTTTTGATTTTCAACCTCTTGAATAATTTGAGAAGCTCAAGAGGTTTGTTAATAATTTTTGTTGAGTGTCTTCAGATTTTGAATAAAGGAAGGAGAAAAAGAGCAGGGAGAAACAGAGCCGAAAAGCATAGTCAGCACCCGCTACCACCTCGGTAAGCCGTTCCAATTTGTTTTTGCTTTATTTTATTTTTCTCTCCTCTCCAACTTGATTGTTTACATTGGGGACAATGTAAACCTTTAAGCTTGGGGTAGGGGTATTTTGCATAGGTTCATATCTTGCATTGTAAATATTGCATTCATATAGGCTTTAGTCTTGCATGATCACATGAATTGATTGCCCTTGCTTAGATTGAGCTTATGATTGTTAGAGCTAAGTGCCTAATGTTTTTGTGATAGTGGATTTTGAACCCAATTCTGTTTATTCTTGTAATATGGCTGCAAATTAAATATGCTTGAGATGATCTTGGATAGTTGATGATTAGCATATGTTCCTTTAGACTTGTGTTTCTCACTGGTTCTTGAACTGATAAATGTGAGCTTTTGAGCCATTAGGGGGTACTCACTAAATCTGCCCCCATTCTTTGTGTAGAGTGTCATTCCTCTTGGTTTGTTTTCTCTAGAACTTGACTTAAAACCATTTTAAAGCTTAAAATTTTTGGAAACATTTTTGAAAATGATTGAGGCAATAGGTATTTTTCTGGCCTTCTGAGCGTTGAATGTGTAAATGCTACCCTTAGTTGCCCAATTTTGAGCCAAAATGAATAAAATGCTTTTCTTGGTTCCCTGAAAAATTTTGATACATATACTTGATAAGGGACCTTCTAAAGTATCACAAAAAGGGTGAAAAAGGTAGTTGAAAGTTTGGGATGAAAGAATCGTAAAAAAAAAAAAAAAAAAAAAAAAAAAAAAAAAATTCTCCCCTTCTCCAAATAAAAAGAAAAAAAAAGAAAAGAAAAATAAATAGAGAAGGGGATGACAAAAAAAATAATAAAAAGAAAAAGAAAGAAAAGAAAGGTGGAAAAATGTATTGAAAACCCAAGAAGGTATTTTAGAAGGTTTCTTGTGTTGAAATGTTTGATACTTGGTTTAGCCCTTTGAAATATCCCTTTCTTGTTATCCCCACCTAAAGATTAATCCCATGGCCACGTTACAACCAAATAAAAGACCTCTTGAGTCTTAAGTGTTTTTCATAAATAAAGTGGAGATTTGGTTGATAGTCAAGCATATGGTAGGAATCATTCCTTGAGGAAAATGGAGCGAATTGTTATATATACTTGAACACTTGAGTGAGTGAGGCAAGAAAGAGAGCCAAGCAAGTAAACAAGCTTGGGGTGAGCTTCAAGTGAGCAAGAGTGCCCGAATCAGTGAGAATATGAGTCTAGGAAACTTAAGCCCCTAATTGGACTTGAATTGATTGTCTCTTGCTGAATTGTTTGAATTGCCTATTGCTTGGATCATTCTACTCGGGTTCTTAGTTCACTATCCATGCTTTGACTGTTTATCTCTTCTGGCCTTAGTTTTTGCTTGAGGACAAGCAAAGTCTTAAGCTTGGGGTGATTTGATGAGTGTGATTTTACCTCATTTTTCATGTACATTTCGGCATGCATTTGCATATAGTTAGGCCAATTTAGTGTTGATTTTGTATAGTTTTTCCTTTGGAACGGATGAGGTGGTTTCTGGTGTTGTTTTGCAGGATTTAATGGAAAAATGCCCAGAAATGAGCCTTGGGGGTGCTTGGCTGAAAAAGAGCTTGAAAAGTGAAGGTTATGAGCCAAACAGAGAGTATCACGGCCTGGCCGTGATGGCCCTCACGGCCGTGAGGGAGCAGTAGCAGAAGTGAAGATTGAGCCAAAAGTCAGAAGCTGTCACGGCCTGGCCGTGATGGCTATCACGGCCGTGACCTGCTAGTTGGAAAAGTCAGAAACGATCACGGCCTGGCCGTGATGACCATCACGGCCGTGATGAATAAGTGAATGAAGAGACGCCCAAGT
Organism: Sophora flavescens; assembly: GCA_030762895.1. Lineage (NCBI taxonomy): Eukaryota > Viridiplantae > Streptophyta > Magnoliopsida > Fabales > Fabaceae > Sophora > Sophora flavescens. The sequence continues at coordinate 50,438,373 of CM061068.1, read as the reverse complement.
CAGAGACCATCACGGCCTGGCCGTGATGGCTGTCACTGCCGTGACCGGGCGACGGACCTATAAATGAACCTGCATTTGAACAGAAACATAACGGACTTTTGACCTAAAATAAGGAGCACTTGGAGGCAGGCTAAGGCTGGTGGCTGGAGAGGGTTTCTACCCAGAAAGGGGGGCATTTTCTCTGCTCTTGGATGAAGAGAAGATTGGAGGAAGCTTGTCTATGAGTGTTCTCCATCCTTTCTCTTTTTCCTTTTTGTATTTCCTTATCATGAGTAGTTAAATCCCCATTGTTGGGGTTAGATGTAACTTTTCTGAACTTGTGTAATTGATTTGGTATTTTTAATACAAGTTTCTATTTCGTTATGAGTATGTGATTTCGTGTTTAATGCTTTCCTTGGATTAGCTACCCATAGGAATGATTTGTTGCTTTGATAGATGACTGGAAGGTTGGTATTAAGGCATGCTCATGAATCATATGCCAACTAGGTCAAGAATCTAGGAATAGGTGTTGAATGCTTGCAATCTTATAAGTCTTGACTTAATGCAAAATCTCAGGTTAATCCACCTAAGGAATTAGGGTTTAATTTGGGGTTTTAGGCTCAATGCACCTAAGGAATTAGGCTTGAGTATTTTAGAAAAGGCTTGATTGGCATAATTGAATTAGGACTTGTGTTGATAACCATTTCATTGCAATTAAGGGAGGATTAGTGTAGTCTAACCCTAACAATCTTAGCCATATCTCTGTTTGCACACCAAGTGTTCGACAAAATTACAAAAAGACAAAAATATTTTATTTCTTTAGTTTTAATCTCTCATATTTTAGATTAGTCTAGATAGTTGTTGAATTTACGAATTGGTAATTGACATCCAATCCCTGTGGATACGATAACCGGTCTCACCACCGTATTACTTGATTGCGATGAGGTGCACTTGCCCTTTAATTATATATCTTTAAGATAAACCGCATCAGGACTCTCCATTGTAACATCTGATGCACCTTCTTCATCTAATCGTTAATAACAGTCTCTCACGGTGAGAGACTTTACAAGCTCTCTCACCGTAGCCAAAGCCGGTAGACATGGTGGTTGTAACGCTGTTGTCTAAGAAACTCCAGGACGAACTCGTAGTTTCGTTCCTCCATAATGTATGACCGTTGATTTATTACTTTTTTTATAATGGATGGATGAGATTGGACAACAATTAACATGGGCAACCGGATGAGCAAGCCTTTGCTCTTTTCTGGCTTCTGATCACGTGTCATGAGAGAGGTACCCTTATCCCATTTCCTTGTCTTCAACCTTCGACCCCTCGCTTCGTCCCCTGATTTTGCTATGTCTACCATCAACCCTTTGTTGGAAAAATATTAAATTCAACGCAGCACGAGCACAACAACAAGTCATGAACACACCAACAAACCTAAAACTCACAAACAAATCACAATAGCCTGAGGCATGTGGAATCACACTGCCCTTAAGGGTTTATCCGCGTGATGCGCAAACCCCCCAGGATACAACAGGCCCTTCCCGGCAAATGAGCCGAGGTAACAGAACAGCCAAGAAAATTAATATAAATGAAACAGGCAATGTAAAACCCAGGACTAAATAATAGAGGAGAAAAAGAATTTTAAAAGAAGAAATATGTGCTTTTCTTTTTAAAGCTATCTAGTATTCAAGTGCATTTCACGCATGGGAGTAAGATGGGTAGTGTAGTTGGGGCGTGTGAAGCAAGCTATTGGGATGGCATGGGAGTGTTTAAGAAGATAGCTGTGTACAGCCAAGCCGTATTTAGAAATAAGAAGTGCAACTTTTTTTTTCGTCTGATAGTCATTCAAAGAGTGTTTAGCTAACTTATATGCCTTTTGAAGCTACAGTGAAGATCCAAAAAATTTGGATCAACATGTCCAACAACCCAGCAGAATGTGGAGCAGTAACGTGCAGCAAAATTTTCGAAGTCAAATACACTTACCAGAATTTTAGGATCAAAACAAAACAAGTAACTGATCAAATACAATATAAAATTATTTTCACAAAAATTAATTTGACTAAATAATAAAAACTAACCATATTTATTTTACACTTGTTGTGTGATAATTACACAACCAAAATAAAACATTAAACTTTTGAAATATCTCTAATTATCCAACAATCCCCCACATATTTCAAAAGTTAAAGAAAAACATTTAAGAGATTAAGAAAAAATTTCCTGGGTTTACATCTTAGATGTAATGCATCGAATCTGTATAGCAAGCTATGGAACCAGACCTAGACTGATAAACTTAACACACAGTGAATTGGTGTAGCAAGCTATGGAACCCAAGACACTTAATATGTGTTAGAGGTCTATCAATCACACTACACCCCCACAATTCTTGCTGTTACGCCGTTTTGCGCTAATAGGCCATGCGCGCGCCCGGTATTCATGAGTGCTCTAGAGATTTCGCCATTATCTCATGCAAGCGGCCCCACTTGACACTCATATAGGTGATTTCATCAAGTGCATGCTGCAAATCATACACCACTCATAAGGGATATGAAAATCATTAAAAGCTTTACAAGCTTATCCTCTCAATAATGCAGTATCTAGCACTTTCTCGATTACACCATAGGAAAGAGACACAAAACAAAACAAAATTAGTTTTGTGTGCTAGCAGAACTAACAAGTGACTTGTTCTTACCCATTGAACCTTCTTCATGGGATCTCCAATCACAAAGGTTGGGTTCTCATCACTCTTAATTTCAATTTGGCTTAAGTCTCATTCCCCTCGATGTTTCATTCACAAAGTTTTGCTTTTGTGAGAAAATCGATCAAATTAATTTTTGACCTCCCAATAATTAGGCCTCATCATTCAGTAGCTACTTTCCAGGATTGTAACACATACATATGTCTATAGAATATATTCATTTTGCCACTTGGCAATCACAACATATAATCACATAAGGAGTTAATTTAACTCACATAAATATTTGCTAAAAGGTTTTTCAACCACTCAGCTTCATTATCAGCCATTTTCAGAGTAATAACTCTAACCACATTGTATATTTAACAATAAATTTCATTTGGCTTATCTCCAAGTAATTAAACCACCACAAAGGGTGAACACATAACTTGAGTTCCAAATTATCATCATTGTATCTATATAATACAATGGGAAATTCATAATAGGATATCACAATACATCTCCTACAAAGTGTAGGAGGGAAAAACATTTTAATTTGCACAAATATTATTATCATTTATAGCCTCCAAGTCTAGCATCCACTATTTCACATTTGTCAAGAAATGACCACAACATATATCATCTCTTTAAACCAATTTTGCCTTCATATTAGATCGGGCCACATAGGTCTATTTGGAATATTTCCAAATGACAACACCCTCACAAAGAGGAAAATTAAATCCACTTAGAGATTTAATCGTCTATAAATTAAATCCAATTGACATCATTGTATCATTATAATACAAAGGATAATCCATTAAATACAATACCATATTTCATGGTATCTCTCAAAGTATATCATGCATGAGCCTAGCAAGTGCCACGAAGTATATCTCAATAAACTTTCAATATTATGTGTATACTCATATAAGGTAACAAAGTCACCTCTAAATTTTCTTAATCAAGTGTTAGAATCATAAGGGATACCCAATGGTTTAGTTCCAAAGTGGCTATACTTTCTAAGAAGTTTCTCAATATATGTAATATTTTAGTGATAGCATTTTACTATCACTTTTCCTTATGACTTTAACACTCAAAGTTGCACTTGCTTAACCCATGCCTGTCATATATATTTTTACAAATTTCTCAATAATGTCTGATAGAAGTACACTTTTAAGAGTAATAAACTATACATTTCACCAAAAAAAAAAAACTTCTCGAATCATTGTACTCATGCATACACACGTAAAATTGCTTTCACAAAATGCATATGAATGACAAAACAAACAAGAACGCAACTCAAACTACTTCTTCAACAGACAAACACATTGAGCCACAATTTTAACATTCACTTGCAAAAGCTCATAAAACTATGTACTTAATTAGATAGAGGTACAACATATATCAGGTAACCACACTATAAGTAATCACCATGGTTCTTTCTAAAACACACACTCCACTGAAGATTCAAAGAAGTCTCGAAAAAACTCAACTCAACGACATAAACTTGATTTTATATATATAAAAGAAGTCTTGTTAAAACAATTCACAAACTCTAAAAACCAAATTCTTAGAAATATTCAAGATACAACACCAGATTATTTAAAACAATAAACCCACAAATTAAACCCCCACATTTAGAGAGAATTAAATATATCTATGTATTTTCATTGTTCAACCAGATGATAAAATTACCAGCAACAATGAAAATTGTAAAACAATATCAAGAACAACTATAGAAAAATTCTATGTTAAAGAAATATTCTAAAGATTGTTGGAAAAATATTAACATAGAGTTAATACAACCATAAATAGCAATCGGCAACAATTAAATATGCAACTAGATAGAACTAAAATAAAGATAGATCAACTTATCGATTTTGGCTGAGACGTGTAAAGCACCGGACTTAAGAGTATTTCGTCACCACGAGTAAATTACTCGATACAGTTGGTCTCAAGGCTAATACCCTCCAGGATACATCAGCCACTTCTTGCTAGCACTGCACGTGAATTAATAAGGATACAAGAACAATTGTTTGGATCGATAATCAAAAAAACAAGAAAATCTCTTCTGCTTTATGATACCGAAATACACAAAGAGTGCTAACTATGCATCCCCCAATCTTTCATCAACAATATGAAAGCAACTACAATCCAGTATTTATGTAGTGTGTTGGCATCAAGGTACAGGAACAAAATGTGTAGCATAAGATGCACTTTAGTTGTTGTTGAACGTAATTCTTAACGAGAGAAAGAGAAACCAAGTGTGCAGTGTTTTAATAAAAAAAATATGAGTGTTCTATATAGTACGACGTGTTCTGGTTCTGCTTAATAAACCCTTAAGATTGTTGGAAAAATATTAAATTCAACGCAGCACGAGCACAACAACAAGTCATGAACACACCAACAAACCTGAAACTCACGAACAAATCACAATAGCCTGAGGCATGTGGAATCACATCGCCCTTAAGGGTTTATCCGCGTGATGTGCAAACCCCAGAGATACAACAGCCCTTTACGCAAATGAGCCGAGGTAATGAATGCAACAAGAAAATTAATATAAATGAAACAGACAATGTAAAACCCAGGACTAAATAATAGAGGAGAAAAATAATTTTAAAAGAAGAAATATGTGCTTCTCTTTTTAAAGCTATCTAATATTCAAGTGCATTTCACGCATGGGAGTAAGATGGGTAGTGTAGTTGGGGCGTGTGAAGCAAGCTATTGGGATGGCATGGGAGTGTTTAAGAAGATAGCTATGTACATCCAAGCCGTATTTAGAAATAAGAAGTGCAACTTTTTTTTTCGTAAAATTGTCATTCAAAGAGTGTTTAGCTAACTTATATGCCTTTTGAAGCTACACTGAAGATCCAAAAAATTTGGATCAACATGTCCAACAACCGAACAGAATGTGGAGCAGTAACGTGCAGCAAAATTTTCGAAGTCAAATACACTTACCAGAATTTTAGGATCATAACAAAACAAGTAACTGATCAAATAAAATATAAAATTATTTTCACAAAAATTAATTTGACTAAATAATAAAAACTAATCAGATTTATTTTACACAACCAAAATAAAATATTAAACTTTTGAAATATCTCTAATTATCCAACGTCCTTTCCTCAAACTCCCCAACCTCTGGTTCACTTCCACAACGCTCCTCACCAACCCTAACCGCTCCTTCTTCACCTTTAGTTCCTCCCTCTTCACTTTCATCTCCTCGACCACCATGCTCACCTCGGCATCGATCGGATTGTCGGAGACAAGTTGGCGGATGGCGATGACGTCGTCGGAAACCTGATTGTTCTGCAAAATGGCGTCATTGAAGAGGGAAATTTATTTTCTCCTTCTGCGAAAATAAAAATACATCTTATTGTGGCTATGATTGCAGTTCTGAGGTGATGAGCCCATGGAAGAAGAATGATTTGTCCTGATTTTTGTTTTTCTCCTCTATGCATTCATTCAACTTCTAAATTTTTTAATCTTTTTTTTCTTTCATAATTTGTTGCTTTGATTTAGTTTGTGCCCATCGATGACTTGATTCTGGTCACTCTGTTTAAGCGTGTCTTTACTTCCACTCTCTCACAATTTTGTAACCTAAATTCATCAGGGAATGCTGGCTTCTCAAACAATTATGTCTGGGGAAGAGGAAGAAAATGCTGCAGAGCTGAAAATTGGAGACAGTAAAGGTCACTTTCAAAAGATCTAAAGATTTGGGTGAAAATTTTTCAATACGATTTTGAAAATCGATTTGTTTCATAAACTTCCCTTTCCCCACACCATGTCTTAGACTTTCTTTGTATCCGAAAAAGAAAAAAAAAATTTACATGGTTTTCCATATATCAATCGGTGAATAGAGCTTATCCTTTCAACATACAGATAGAGTGGAGATTAGTAGATTAGGAAACAGCAGAGAGTTGCTCAAGTTTATCAGATGATAAGGCATAGGAAATTGATAGCACGCCCAACAAAGTTTCGGAGGATGTTGTCCAGTACTTTGCGTAACATATGTGAGAATTGGCACATTCACGGACAAATATTAATATATTATAGATATTTACAAGAGTGTTTAGTAAATATACAAGAAATCTTGATTAATAAAATAAATATTAAATACAACTCTCCATACATATATGAAAAATAATATTAAAGTACATGACATTCTTATTTAGTTTTAAATAAATAAAGGTAAATGTAATAAATAAATAAAGGTAAAATTATTTAATAAAAAAAGGTAAAATTAAGGATTAAAAATTAAGGTACTATTAAATAAAAAATATATAGTAACATAACTTCCGGGGGACATATCATGAATCCTTAATTATGATTTTTAAAAAAAAATTAAATTAAGCTCAAACTATATTTTGACACTAATCTAAATTTTCTTTATGAACCAATATTATTTTAGTTATTGTATTACTATTACTTTTAAATTATATATAATAAGTTATAGGAAATTGTGGAAATGGCCGGAAATTGTAATTAAATATACACTGACTCCTTGTGTACTGACGCACTATGATAATGCTACAGTAGCCTATAAAGCTGGCAAGCTGGGACGTCAACCGGGTAACCGGTGGTAGCAGGTAATGTGCATTGGAGGAGTGATACGCAACTATTAGGCTAGCCTGTTAGGTTGGAGGATTATAGAATTGTCCGGTTGTAACATAATTTGAAGCATTATAGTATACTTTTGTAAATAGTCATTTTTGCAATAAAGTCCCTGGTTTTTAGTCTTAACCAAGGTTTACAAAACCGGACCGGTCATCGAACCGGTGAAGGCAGCGGTTCGAGGTTCAATGGTCCAACCGAGGTTGAACCGGTTATAATTAAATATTATTATTTTAATTTTTAATATAATATTTATAACAATATTAAACAAAAAAACAACATAACAACTAAAATTATTAAGCACAATTTTTATTATTTTGAAATTAAACTAAATAAATATAAAGATATATGTTAAAATCATCTTCATAGGAAAACCAACCCAAAATCTACAACCACAACATATGTTAAAAACAAAAGAATTGGGTTTTGACTAGGATGATCCAAATCCTTTTATACTATTTTTTTTCATTTTTTTTAAAAAAAACCGGTTCAGGCGGTTTGGTTCTGCTTCATTCACTACCTAAGTTATGACCGGTTTTACCGGTTTTGAACCGGTTTTACCGGTTTTGAACCGGTTTTCCGGTTTTTGCACCGGTTCAATGCATGACCGGTTTTTCCTACTGACCGGACCGGCCATGGTCCCGGTTCCCGGTCGGACCGGCCGGTCCGGTCCGATTTTCAAAACCATGGTCTTAACACATATTTTCTGAATGAAGATACCCCTTGAAGCCTTCATTGTTCTTCTCTCCGATGTTGAGTTTGTGAGCATGATATCAGAAACACAGGATATTTTTCTCACACTCTAACTCATTCACGCAACAAGACCTAAAGGAAGAGAGTAGAGAATCAATCTTGTATTCTCTCCAACTTCATTGATACCGTACAGGGAGGGACAAGCCTTTTATAGGCAAAAAAAATGTTACAATAAAACTTAGTAATGAACTAAACACAAATATTTAGGCGGTGCACTAAACACCTGATCTTGGACTTTTTAAATTTTATAATAGTATTTTAACTTTGGGCCCAAAGACAAACCATGGTCATAGGTTAAGGGTTTTGAGTTTTCCTCCACAATTTTCCCCCTGTGCATATTCTCTTGCGGTCCTACACTGCAGCTCCTGCTTCCCTAGTTCCCTTCCCTATGCACAAGCACAACACTCAACAGCAGAGACAGGGTCCACATTTTCTTCCTTGTGTGGTGCGCCTCCTTTCTCATATATTCTCATATAGTCATATTTATGTAATAATATAGTATAATTTATTTTATTCTTGGTTGTGATTTATTTATTTGTGGTTATATTGATCCCGTTTCTAGAATAAACAATGGAGAGATTTTTCAAAAGAAAGTCACTTTCAAAGGAATTATCTTCTCCTCAAGCACTTAATGAATGTGGAAGTAGAACATTGCATCCATCTTTGAAAAAAAGAATTTTGGAATTTGATTTGGAAAAGCTTTCTAATGATCCTGGTTTAAGGCCAAAAATTTCAAATTATCATCCAAGTGATAGAGATAAAGTTAGGAGATATTATCTACAAAAAGGTCCTTGTCAACCAAAAGAGATTAGTTCCACAAAGACAATTTGGAGATACCTTTCGCAGATTTAATTCGGATTGGTATTTAAAATATAGAAGTTGGTTAGAATATAGTCAAAAGGAGGATGCAGCATATTGCTCGTGTTGTTATCTTATGAGATCACATGTATGTATATATTTTTAGAAATGAAATGTTATATTTTTTACATTGCAAATTTATATGAGTTTTACCCTCACGCCATAAAATTCCTGGGTCTGACCCTACCTACAATCCTACAATCCTACAATTTGGTGCTGTCCTATGACATTTTACAGCTATTTGGGCCGTGAAAATTTGATAAGCTCTGCAATTGCAGATTTACAGTTTGGCACCTATCCTTTTTCTTCATTCAACTGGCGATGAAGCTTGGTTTAATACCCAGAGCTTGTTTGGTGAAGGGAAGCCATTTTTTTTTTTAAATTATTGGCTAAAACTGCTCACTTGAACCGATAGTTCTAGAAAGGTGGAGTAACCGAGCACAAGGATGACCGTCGACGACATTGAACATAGTAATATGAAGATGAGGAACTGATTCTATGGAGCTAGATAAACGCAACAAGTGAAAATGAAACTAAGATAACGTCGTGTGGAAATTTATCGTATCAGAGTGTGAATCGAAGTGAGAAGAGGAAGTAGTTGGTACCGGAAAAGTAAAGGGATTCCAAACAGAGCAAACACCGGCGAGCAGTAGTAAGGGAACAAGACTAGGGTTTTCGATTTTAATTTTTGAGGGCATAATGATAAAAAAAATAATAAAAAGATGGGGCAATTTCATCAAATTTGAATAAACTGATAGATCAGGTAACCCATAAGTCATCACAACCACCCAGTTAATTAATTATTTAATTTAATAATTAAATGGGCTCCCTCACAGGTGAGTGACTTATTTAATCCCTCACCATAGAAGCCACCAATTAAAATATTGTTATTTTGAAGGGGGAAAAAATCTGATTATGGCAGGCCTTTTTTCCTAACTCAGTCATGATTATCACCAATTTTTATCAATTAAATTAATTTCATTAAATTAAAATTTTAAAACATCTGAAAATCGTTCTTGATTTCTGAGAAAGGCAGTTCTTCCTTCCTCACCAGTACCCCTGTTCTTCATCTCTCCAGAATCGGAGGTCATCTTCAACCGACTCGTGCTCTTTGGAGGTTGTCAGTGACTCTTGATTCACACCCCGCGATGCTCCGCCCCTTGGTCGGGGCACATACGTCACGCTCCGCCTCTGACTATTCGGAGCTCGAGGGCGACATCAATAATGGAATGATATTTCTGCATCAAAAGGGCGAGGATCCAGTTGAGCATGCGGCGGTGGATGGCGGTGAAGAGGGAATCGTAATCGAAGCGTCGAGGAGGGCGAGGGTGTCGATGATGGCATTGGCGGCGGCGGCGAACCCGCCGCGGAACCAGACAAGGATGGCGTCACAAAGTCTGGGCGTTTCTGCGGAGAGGAAGAATGTGCAGGGGGCGACTCTGGAGAGGTGAAGAACATTCGAGGTGAGGAAGAAAGAATTGCTGTAGAGATGAACAATGAGATTCAGTTTTTAAAATTTTAATTAACTTAATAGAATTAATTTAAGAACAATATTTACAAATACAAATATACTAAACCCATTTTTGAAAATACAAGAACAACCTATATATGGATATTGATCATTTGACAAATTGTTGAAAAGTCAAACCCAAATAACAATTTGGATGGTTCAGATCTTGTTATTTGGGTAGTGCATCACTGTACCATTTTGAGAGGTGATACACTCATAAATTATATGAGCTTCAGGGGAGGAGTCGGAAGGAGGGAGGGAAAAATTAAGACACGTGGGAGAGTTTAATTTTCACCCATTTAGTAAGATATGGGTGACAATGTATAACAATTATTTGTATGTTTTTTCTAAATGAAAGCTATTCTAACGCAGTGTCATGTGAAGAAAGTTGGACACGAGAGATTAACATATCTAAAAAAAAATTAAACTTTATTTGAAGTATAAGAAGACATAATGATTTATCGAAACAAAATGCATACATGAGTTATGTGTTTTTTCTAAACAATATATATCAAAGAATATAAATTCAATGGAATGGTGAAAGAAAAATGCCTTAAGAATTTGTTGTTGGCCACATAAGAGGAGATAGGCTATGTTTGGATTGATGGAAATTAATGGAATGGAGTGGAGTGAAATGGAATGGAATCATGTTCCATTGTTTGGTTTGTCTAATTTTAAATGGAATGGAATGGAACCCACGATGAATGCATTCCATCCCTTTCCATCCAATCCCTCTCTTTTTGTTCCCTCCCAAATTGGGAGGAATGGAATGGAATGAGAAATTTATCTCTTTTAAAAATATAAAATTATTATTTTATCATCACTCTCTTTCCCTCCCTCTCTTCCGACAGTTGTTTCACCTTAGTGGTGTAATCACTCATCGCTTCTTCCTTGGATTTCCCTCCAACAGCCTTCCATGCATCCCATTTAGCTCTGTCCCTCATGTTGAAGATTCCGGGACGGCTGGTGTTGACAGGTCCAACAGTGGCTTGCTTGTACAATCCATAAAGGATAAGTTTGTTTTCATTTGATGTACTCTCCGGCAGAGTCTTGGCTTTCTCAGCATACTGCTCAAAATCCCCCTGCAAAACCCATGTCTGCTTTGAAAAAACACCAAAATTAGAAGTGTTAAATATAAAAATAAATTATTAATTTAGTATTGATTATTATAAATATTTAATTATTAATTTTTTTCTTTTATAAAAATTATAGTCTTTCTTTTTAATTAAGGGTAAAAAAGGAATAATAAAATTATGAATCATTCCATTCCGTCCACTTTTCAAACAATGGAATAGGAACTTTGTTTCATTCCATCATAAAATACCCAAACGATAGAATGGTATTTTTATTCCGCTCCGTTCCATTACATTCCACTCCACTCTATTCCATTAGTTTCCATCAATCCAAACATTAGCCTTAAAGTCAAATGAAATGAGATGGGCTCTGATTTGACCTAATCCACTCCACAAATCAAACGACTTCGTGTCAGATCAGCATCCCAAAAAGGGTTGCAGGTCCTGTGTTGTTTCGGTTACCAGAAAAAATGACACCTAAGAATTAAGATATAGCCATTTTTTGTTCAGTGCAGAATAAGGGCGTCTTCAATAGCTTAACGAATAAATATCTAATTTAATTTCTGAAATTGTATAGTAGTATTAATTTGGTTTTTGAAATTATCGAAATTTCAAAAACATCCTTAAATGATAAGTTAGTATCAATTTGATCCTTTATTTTACTCACTTGACTAGTAAGGTACCCGTGCATTCGCACGGGTCACTTTCGTTTTTACACATGTTCGAAACGATCCATTTATAAACAATCTATTATATAATAATAAGTTTGTCTTATACTAAATCCATGTATACTAATAGTTGTTATGAAGAATACAAAAACTGCATCAACAATATAGCAACTTTTCAGTTAGTAAGAAATTACATATGCTATATACATTCATGACAACATAAAATTGATATGTGCTCAAATGCAATGAAGCTGTATCGACAAACTCAATCCAAGCCAAAGCATGTTTCTCGGTAGTATATATCTTCGTGACAATGCTTCTCGGGTGTATCTATTCAAGCCAAAACATGTTTCTCGTGCATACTTAAAAACACATGGAATACTATCATGTGTAACAAGCAATAATTTTCTCGCTACATATATCGATATATTTGTCATCGCTAAGGGACAAAACATTTCATAACTATATATAAGTTCTGTCTGTGTTGGCAAAAGAGACTTTTGTAGGAAACTAGGTCAGCTTTTTGTTTTATTCACAAAACACATAAATGCCATTATATATGGTGTTGTTGCTGGTTCTTAATGGGAAAAATGAAAGAAAGGGAAAACCCTTTAAATCATATGAACAAAAAAGTAGAGAATGGGGGAAAGGAACATGGTGAATAACAATAAAACTAACGGCAAAACTGTAATGGCCCGATTTCTGTCTTTCTATCACAGTAAATACATGTTTATGTGTGTTTACTTTTGTTAAAATCCAGATAATGATTTTGGAAAAACAAAAATCATTGTCTTGCTCTACCTTACCGTAGAAAGTCAAGGTTAAATTTTCGGTTGAAAATTCAAACGAAAGCCAGTCTGCGTTTTCGCCGACAGTAAGAGTTTATTGAGCAGAAAACCTCATTGTGACCCGTGAAAGAAATGGTTAGTGTTTTTGTAGTGTTTCCAATGATCTTAGTTATTTTTGAAAATTTACATTCGGGAATAAAATATAATATTTTATCCGGGTGAAATCTTCGAAAATTACGATCGTAAACTTTATCCAGGTAAACAACGGAGCAGGATGGAGAGCTGAGAGGACCAAAGTGACTTGATGGAGTTTGGAGTGACTTGATGATTGAAGTCTAATGTCACATCAAAAGAAAGTCATCATTACACTTTTTGAAATCTATTATATTTTATTCCAAAACTCATTAATCTCTCACTTTTTCAACCAAACAACCCTTAACCAATTTTGGAGCCCAAGTTCTTCCTTCTCTCTCCCTCTCCATGGTTCCAAACCCTCCCCCCTATATATACACTCTTCATTTTCACTCATCACTTTACACTCTCAACAACCAAGTTTCCTACTTCAAACTCCATTGAAATTTCTTCAGGAGCTCATCACTTGCATCCATTTTCTTCAAGCTTCAAGGATTTCCGTCGTGAAGTAAGTTGAGGAGGATCCTCATACACAACAAAGAACAAGAGACTTTGTTTGCTTTGGAATCAGGTAAGAGGAGACTGCCTGAGGGATGTTCCAATAGCCGTATGCTATTAGTTGTGGTCTGTGATGTGTCTTAAGACTTGTTGTGATTTATGAGTTATCTGAGGTGATGGAACTGTCTGTTTATTTAAATTCCTGAGCTTGATGACTTATTTGAATATGTGTTATAGCTCTACTATATGGCATGAACTGTATTATCTGTTATGTTTTGAGGTGAAAATTATAATGTTGTTGTTTGATGTCCGAGAAGCCTGATATTGGTTAGTGCTCAATTAATTATTGAGATAAAAGTCTTAAAAAGCTCTATGAGAAACATTGAACATAACCATATTTATCGGAGAACTTCTTTTAATAAAAGAATGAAGTTAAGGATGAAATCGAAAAAAATATATATATAAATATATATTTTGGTAAGTTATCAATTTTCGAAAATGAGATAGAAAGTTATTTTAAGGACTAGGTGTCGAAATATTTTAAAGTTAGAGGAAAAGCTTTTTTTTTTTTTTGCTTACAAATAATTTTAGTTTAAACGAAAACAATTTTAGAAATATATTTATTGAAGAAAACCTTTGAGAAAAATGTTTTGTAGTATTTGATTGGAAATAAAAATAGATTTCTCTATAACTTAGAATTTATAAATAGATTTCAATGAAAAATGATTTTCTGTGAAATAGTTTTATTCAACAAAAATATTCCGGCAAGCTTGGATAAGTTGCAGAGGTTTCGTTTTGTATTTGTGTTTCACTGAACGAAAAAGAATAAACACGTTGAAATGTGAATCTAGTATACGAGACGTCGGAATACTAGTGTTCTGTAATAAACACGTAGATCTTGGATTCGTGTCACATTGTTATGGACTTGGTGTCCTAATCACGTTGTGATGAACGTTGTTAAAGGTGAATATTGTTTTCTGTGACCACAAGCCTAAGACTGGGGCATCGGTTTAAGGCGTTGTGACTGAGCACTCGGACTTCGTGTCCCATGTTTATGTTGAAAAATCTTAAAAGTTAAAGATTTATGAATAGTCGTTAGTCTTTGAGCTTCGACAAGGAAAGAATGAACACAAAGAAAACGTCGAGAACAATTTGTTTTTCATGCATGATTTGGCAGACGTGCCGCACGTTGTTAGGAGTGATACCACGAAGGGCGGGGTATTCACATCACGTTGTAGCATTGTGCCTTGATGGACAATGAAATCCATCTCACTGTGCCTTGGGTTGGACAGTGTGTTTGGAATCCATAAGCATTGATCACTGTATCCTGGACTGGACAGTGTGCTATGGTAATCACGTTGTGCCTAATATACCTGGCAATTGAGTCTGATCAACTCATAGAATGATGATGGGATCCCATGAGATTAAGTTAGAGCCTGAATATTGAAGTGTCACGTATATTTTTATAAAAGAAGATTATTGTTCGGGTATGAAACCCATTGATGGAGTACTTGCTTATTTTCTGAAAAATTCTATAATACATGACCTTATATGCTTATCTGATGTTTTGTGTCATGCATTTAGTTACTGTGATTAATCCATATATTGGTATCTCACTCTTGCATATCTGTTTGTTGTTTTCTCTTCCTATATGAAAATGGTTATATATATGTGTAAGTTTAGATAAATCCCAATATTCCTTTGGCACCGGCGGGGGTGCGGACGTTGACCTTTGAGGATGCTCATAACACGGGCGCATGGGTCATACATCCGGGATCCCACACCGCCACTTATACCGAACCGGTGAGTTATCTTGAGGGCAATGTAGAGGCTGGACCACAGCTCATAGTACAGACGATTGAGTCAGTGAGGATATCTCTACCACCCACTTGGTACTATCTTCAGCGTCTAGCCGAACAGGGACAATCGCACTTTCATCCACCACTTGGAGAGCCACTCCCTGGAGTTGTACCCGACTCACCACTGGAGGAAGATCCGAAGGAGTTTGTCGACGAGGAGCCAGAGTATGTTGTGCTTGATGATGGTGATGATGACGACTCTCCTGATGAAGGAGGGGAAGTGTTGGATGCTTCACCTGATGCCTTGTCTGGGAGTGGGGGCGACTATCCTGGCCTCCCTAATGGGTATCTTTAGATGGACCAACTATAGGTATCTTTTGTGGGTAGGGTATCTTTTGTTCGACTGATTCCGGCTTCCGAGAGCCACGGTGTTTTTGAGATATGGTCCCGGACCTTTTGCTTCTTGTTGTTTATATTCCTTTTCCTTACCTTTTAACTTATGACAATGGCCTACTCTTATAAAGGCCCTAAGTTATTTTGTACTTAAGTTCTGATGCTACGACCGCTAATACTTATATATCAATTCGTTAATGTGATTCTTTGTAACTAACTCTGTTGACTCAGCAAATCCACCTGGCACCTCCATTAAATTACCTTCCCTTTAAAATGAATCTTGTCCTCAAGATTAAATTGAGGGTAATTAGCCTTGATGTCCTCGAAATCTTCCCATGTAGTTGTTGATGTATCGTTATCATCCCACACAACTAAGACTTGTTGAACGTGTGAAGATCCTTTCAGCACCACCCGAGTCTTCAACACTGCTGTAGGTGACATAATAGGTCCCGACTCATTAGTAGTTAGTGGCAATGGCAGATATGGTTTAGTAGCACTCCCTTTAAAAGGTTTCAACTGGGAAATATGAAACACTGAGTGTATCTTGGCAGTCTCAGGGAGCTTAAGCTTGTAAGCTACAACCCCTACCTTTCCAATTTAGTGTTGGTTAAATTGCAACAGTTGCCACTGAATGTTGCTTATACGGTTGCAATTTAACCAACACTAAATCCCCTATTTTCATATCCCTCATCTTTTTATCAGCTTGAGTCTTCATCCTTTGTTGAGCCTTGTTTAAGTTCCCATTGAGTTGCTGTAGTAATAATTCTCTCACAACCGGTTTCTACTACCTCTGCAGTGGTCAACACTGTTGTAATTTGGCCTCACTAAGGTAGGAGCCTCCCCGCCATATAAAGCCTTGAAAGGCGTCATGCCTAGGCTAGTATGAAAAGAAAAATTTTACCAATATTCTCGCCTCTGCCGTACCTTGAACCAGGACTTAGGATTGTCAAATGTAAAACATCTCAAATACATCTCTAAACACTTGTTAAGAATTTTAGATTGATCATCTTAATGTGGATGGTATGCAGAAGTCATAGCCAAAGGAGTGCCTTGAAGCTTAAAGAGATGTTGCCAAAAAGCACTAGTGAACACCCTATCTTTGTTAGAGACAATAGATCTTGGAATGCCATGCAATTTGACAATGTGAGTCCTGAATGCCTCAGCCACACTCTTACTAGTATAGTCAGATTTCATTGCCACAAAATGAGCATATTTAGATAGCCTATCAACAACTACCATAATGTCGGTGGAGCCAAAAGAATTAGGGGGACCTGTTATGAAATCCATGGCTACATCCTCCCAAACCTGAGCTGGTATAGGCAAGGGTTAGAGCAATCCTGCAGGTAATGTGTTGGAAGCCTTTGCTTGTTGGCAAATGGTGTTAAGTCTCTAAAATGTCTGATCTGCATTTCCCTAAGTTTTGATGAAACTAAACATTGGTTAATGATTTAATTAGCCTTCATATTGGTTGCTAACCTATCTATCGAGTGTGCAGATTAAGAAATAGAATCATCCGTCCAACACTGTTTGAATATTGAAGCTCACGTCCATCGCAAATGTTTGAAGCGCGCGTCCAAAACGCTAAAAGTATCAGAAGGCCGCGTCTACTAAAAGTATCGATAGGCCGTGTCCACTAAAAGTATCAAAAGGTCACGCCTACTAAAAGTATCGAAGGCCGCATCCACTAAAAGAATCGAAGGCCGCGCCCACTAAAATTATCGAAGGCCGCATCCACCAAAGGCATCGTAATTATTCGCCTACTAACGCGGGCACTTGGAGCGCGCCCATCAAAGTATCGAAAAGCCCGGCCCAATGAGGTATCGTAATTATCCGCCCAATGACGTGGGCACTTGGAGCTCGCCCATTAAAGTATCGAACAACGCGTCCATTAAAGTATCGTAACAATGCGCCCATTAAAGTATCGTAACAAAGGTGTCCATTAAGTATAAGAATAACGCGTCCATTAAAGTATCGAACAAACAGCGCCCATTAAGGTCAAATTGTATCCGTCCAATGACGTGGCAAAAGACTCTCGTCCACCAGAGTAACTAAGACTCCCGTCCACCAGAGTAACTAAGACTCTCGTCCACTAGAGTAACAGAGACTCTCATCCACTAAAGTAACAGAGACTCTTGTCCACTAAAGTAACAGAAGCACTCGTCCACTAGAGTAACAGAGACTCTCGTCCACTAAAGTAACAGGCTCTCGTCCACTAGAGTAACTGAGACTCTCGTCCAATAGAGTAATTGAGACTCTCGTCCACTAGAGTAATTGAGACTCTCGTCCACTAGAGTAATTGAGACTCTCTTCCACTAGAGTAACAGAGTCACTCGTCCACTAGAGTAATAGAGGCTCTCGTCCACTAAAGGTGACAGAAGCGTTTGTCCACTAGTCTTTGGACTTGCTGAGTCCTTAATATGGAGCTCATCTACTAGCCCGAATGAAAACTCAAATGACTAGATAGACGTGATTATTTTCAAGATGGAAGCACTTATCTTATAAACGCAAATTCTCTAAGGATTATCAGAATCTTAGTTCAAGAACCAGAAAGAGACTTGAAGCCTTCTCTCCTACTCAGTTTCACGATTATCAAGAAAAGTCAGAAGACTACTCTCTCAAGCAACCTTGGATAATCTAAAAGAATGCTTCCAACATGCTTTATTCCACAAAAAGGGGAGTGTACTCAGCAAAGTACAAAAAGCTCTCTGCCCAACTCTGACATGGTTGTATCTCTATGCATAAAGCCATGATCCTACATGTTAGAGTACAACCAACGTTCCTATTGCATTAATGGTTTCTCAGAACGACTCTATTGCATTAATGGGTGCTCAAAATGACTCTATTGCATTTAATGAAGTTCTGCTTGAAGCCAACATCTGAGAGAATGTCTCTAACGGATCCTAAATGCTTGAAGACTATAAATACAGAAGTCATTCACGATGAAGGAAAAAAAAAGAGAATACACACTGCATTAAAACGCCATTACTCTGCTCATTAATTCTTTTATTCTTTCATTCTGTATTCTTCAAACATTTGAAGTAATTATGCAGACTTTCCTAGACTTCACATTTAAACCACTCTCTGAGTGTTAGTGAAAGATCTGCTTGTGAGAAGTTGTATTTTTACAAACCCAATCTCTCAAACAAACCTAAGTGATCCTGAAGAGGCTAGGTGTGAAAACAATAGTTGTCTTGAGCCTGAAGAGGCTAGGTGTGAAAACAATACTTGTCTTGAGCCTGAAGAGGCTAGGTGTGCAAATAATACTTGAGTCTGTAACCTTATCAGTTATAGTGGATAAATCTTGGTGCTGCCAAGGACTGGACGTAGCTCTTTGATTTGAAGAGTGAACCAGGATAAATCACCGTGTCAATCTCTCTTCCCTTAAACTCTTTAATTGCTTTAGTTTTCTTGCGTGTCCACAAGTGGTGTGTTTGCAATAGTCACCCGTCCATCCCGTATTCTTCCACTCGCCCAAAGCTAGCTTTGCTTTTGCGAAAAGATTTCAGCTTTGCTTAAATTCGATAAACACAATCCAACCCCCTTCTCGTGTTTATAGTTGTCTATTTCGGTTGGTATCGAGCTCGCCACCGGGTTGAGCATCTAACAGTGTAGAGGTAAAAGGTCCTGAAGAATAGACATGATGGCTGGAGCTAGTACAAGTGGAAGTCATCATACTGAAGGAGCCTCCCTAACCAGACCTCCTTACTTCAATGGTCCATTCGTTCCCAAAAATGATGATAACACTGACAAACCAAAAGCTCAGTGGACTGGTTCTGAAAAGACAAAATGGGAGCTTAACCACAAAGCCAGATATAACATCATCTGTGCTCTCAGTCCGGAGGAGTTTGAGAAGGTTTGTTCTTGTGACTCTGCCAAGGAAATGTGGGACACTTTAGCTGTCACACATGAAGGAACAAAATAAAGTCATAGAGTCAACATCTTCTCGATGAAGAAACCGAGGAAGAAGCCAATCTCTTTTGATGGCCAACATCGAATCGACTGATGATGAGGTACATCCTAACTTTGAGGAATTACTTGATGCTTATGAGGAGTCAGTTGGAGGAATCCAACTCGCTTATCTAAAGCCTTCAAATCCCTCAAGAGAGAGTATGTAAAGCTCACCAAATGAGCATAAAAGCAAATCTCAAGAGAGCGAGAAGCTGGCTAAAGAAAAAAAGTGAGTCAAGACCGAAAAGTCTAATGAAGCTAAGATCTCAAGTGAAACATCACCATCTGAAGAAGTTGAAAAACTTCAACAGAAAGTGAAAGAGTTCACTTCTGATCTTGCCAAATTTGTTAATGGTAGAGACAACCTGACTAAGCTACTTGGTATTCAGAAGCACTCTCTTAACAAAGAAGGTATTGGATATGTCCATCAGACATATCATAAAGTATTAACTAAAGCTTCTAAAGTATCTGTTAAGTCAACTGTAACCAAATCAACACCTATTTGTAACTTCTGTGGAAAAATTGGGCATGTTATATCTAAGTGTATCCATAAGAAGAGAAGGAATTCCTCACAGACTCCTATAACTAACAGAAAAGGACCCAAAAAATATGGGTACCTAAAGATCAAATAATCTTTGTTGTAGATGTCCTCAACAAGACAAAGAAAACACCACTGCTGGTACCTAGACAGTGGATGCTCGCGACATATGACAGGAGAAAGGTCTATGTTCCTAGACCTCCAACTTAAGAAAGGAGGACACGTTGCCTTCGGAGGGAATCAGAAAGGGAAGGTTATAGGAATTGGTACTATTGGTGGTAAACCCCCTCTTCCATCTATATCTAATGTTCTCCTGGTTAAAGGATTAAGACACAACCTGCTTAGCATAAGTCAATTATGTGATAGTGGTTTTGATGTTTCCTTTACCAAGTATGTATGCATAGTTAAAGACTGTAGTGGCAAAACCTTCTTTTTAGCTAAAATCTTTATAAGATTGAACTGTCTGATCTCTCAGATCAAAGTGTAACCTGTATGATGTCTAAAGAGGATGAGAGATGGTTATGGCATAAGAAACTAGGATATGCTAGTATGAAACAAATTTTTGAATTAAAAAAGAATAATCTCGTGAGAGGATTGCCTGATATTAGCTTTAAGAAAGATGTCTTGTGTGATGCATGTCAGAGAGGTAAACAAATAAAATCAAGTTTCAAATCTAAAAACCAAGTATCAACCTCTAGACCTCTTCAGTTGTTACACATGGATCTGTTTGGACCGCTTAGTGTTCACGACCTGGCTGGAAGAAAATATGGATTTGTCATAGTTGATGACTATTCTAGATACACATGGGTACTCTTCCTAACACACAAAGATGAGTCTTTTAAGGCTTTCTTAGTATTCTGTAAAAGAGTACAAAATGAGCAAGGTTTCTGTATTTCTACTCTTAGAAGTGATCATGGGGGAGAATTTGAAAATGAGCAGTTTAGACAGGTCTGTGAGGAGAATGGAATCTCTCACAATTTCTATGCACCTAGAACTCCACAGCAAAATGGAGTGGTTGAGAGAAAGAACAGATCTCTGCAAGAGATGGCCAGATCTATGCTCAATGAAAATAATCTCCCTAAGTATTTCTGGGGAAGGTCGTAAACACCGCTTGTCGTGTACAAAATGAATACTTATTAGGCCTTTTCTAAAAAGGACTCCTTATGAATTGTGGAAAGGAAAAAGCCCCAACATATCTTATTTTCACGCTTTTGGATGTGAATGTTTTATTCTGAATACCAGAGATAATCTTGGAAAGTTTGATTCTAAGGTAGATAAAGGTATTTTCGTAGGTTATTCTGAAAAGTCCAAGGCTTTTAGAGTTTACAATTCAAGAACTTGTATTATTGAAGAATCTGTTCATGTTAAATTCAATGATGGATTAAAGACCGATAAAGAACTATCGGATCTAGAAGATGATCTTGCAGGTCTTGATATAAACAAGCCGGAAAGTCAACAACCCGATCTAACCAAAACAGTAACTCGTGCTCGAGACCGAAAGACAAGTGGAACAAACGAGTCACAGACAAGTCAAGATCTTCATGATGATCTCAAAAGGGATTGGAAGTTCAACACTCATCATCCCGAAGGATCTTATTATTGGAAATCCTTTCAAGGAGTAAGAACCAGATCCACATTAAGAGAATCAAGCAATGTGGCCTTTATTTCAGATTTGAAGCCTAAACGCATTGAAGAAGCTCTTGAGGATGAAAGCTGGATTCTTGCTATGCAAGAAGAACTTAACCAATTCACCATAAATGATGTTTGGACTCTTGTCTCTAAGCCTAAAAACAAGTCGATTATTGGAACAAGATAGGTCTTCAGAAACAAATTGGATGAAGATGGTAAACTTGTCAGAAATAAGGCAAGGTTAGTAGCTCAAGGCTATAACCAACAAGAAGGTATTGATTATACTGAAACCTTTGCACCTGTAGCTAGATTAGAAGCCATACGCATTTTAATATCATATGCTGCACAACACCAAATTACCCTATTTCAAATGGATGTAAAAAGTGTTTTTCTAAATGGTATAATTGAAGAAGAAGTGTATGCTAAACAAACCCCTGGTTTTGAGGATACTGATAAACCAGATCACGTTTTCAAACTTAAAAAGGCATTATATGGTTTGAAACAAGCACCTAGAGCATGGTATGATAGACTCAGTTCTTTTCTCATGCATAATGGTTTTACTAGAGGACAAGTAGACACTACTCTGTTCAAAAAATGCTATAAAGAGAACTTTATTATAGTTCAAATATATGTTGATGATATTATTTTTGGAGCAACTAATGAAAAGTCAGGCAAGGAATTTTCAAGTCTAATGCAAGCTGAATTTGAGATGAGCATGATGGGAGAATTGAAGTTCTTCCTTGGATTACAAATCAAGCAAACAAGTGATGGAATTTACATTCATCAACAAAAATATACCAAGGAGATACTCAAGAAATACAAAATGGAAAATGCAAAGCTCATGAAAACCCCTATGTAACCCAATGCAAAACTAAGCAAAGATGATGAAGGTAAAAAGGTAGATCAAACTGTCTATAGAGGTATGATTGACTCTCATCAGATTTTAACTTCACGCAGACCGACATTCCATTTAGTGTCTCAGATGTGTGCTAGATTCCAATCTGATCCTAGAGAATCTCATCTTAAGGCTGTAAAAAGAATATTTAGATATTTTCCTGGAACTACTAATCTTGGTTTGCTATATTTAAGATCAAAAGAATACAGATTATTGGGAAATTGTGATGCTGACTTTGCTGGAAACAGAATAGAAAGAAAAAGCACCAGTGGAGGATGTCACTTCATTGGAGCAAGTTTAGTCTCATGGTCAAGCAAGAGGCAGACAATCATTGCCTTGTCTCATCCAAGCCGGAATACACCTCGCCGCTGCTAGTTGCTGCTCTCAATTCTTATGGGTAAAACATCAACTTGAGGATTTCTCTATTTATGAACATAACATATATGTATGGTGTGATAATTCCAGTGCTATATGCTTAACTAAAAATCCAATTCAGCATTCTAAGGCTAAGCATATTGAAATCAAACATCATTTCATTAGGGATTTTGTTCAAAAAGGCATCTTTGATATTAAGTTTGTTAAAACTGAAAATCAATGGGCTAATATTTTCACTAAACTCCTCGCAGAAGAAAGGTTTTTATTTATTAGAGATAATCTAAACATGCATTGCATTGTTGAATGACATGTATGAATGTTAACGAGTCTATGCTAAATCTGTCATTACTCTTATATACATGTTTTTTCAACTAATCATTAGTTCAGGGGGAGTAATGATACAATAATTTAAGTGGAATATGTCTAATATGCTTGCTGCTTTACTATGATTTTCTTAACATGTTATCTTGCCTTTAACATATGTCATAAATAAAACTTGTTAACCCTTTTTGATGTTGACAAAAGGGGGAGAAAGGGAGAAATGAATAGGGAGAATGGTGGGAGAAATGAAAATGGGAGAATGGGAGAATGAATATGATATGACCTGTTCACTTAAGAAAATTTCAACCTGTCTATATATGCTATTTTCTTTGTTGATATTTTCTGAGGTTCATTAAATCATCTCAATGTTTGTCATCATCAAAAAGGGGGAGATTGTTAAGTCTCTAAAATGTCCGATATGCATTTCCCTAAGTTTTGATGAAACTAAACATTGGTTAATGATTTAATTAACCTTCATATTGGTTTCTAACCTATCTATCGAGTGTGCAGATTAAGAAATAAAATCATCCGTCCAACACTGTTTGAAGATTGAAGCTCACGTCCATGGCAAATGTTTGAAGCGCGCGTCCAAAACGCTAAAAGTATCAGAAGGCCGCGTCTACTAAAAAAGTATCAGAAGGCCGCATCCACTATAAGTATCAGAAGGTCGCGTCTACTAAAAGTATCAGAAGGCCGCGTCCACTAAAAGTATCAGAAGACCGCGTCCACTAAAAGTATCAGAAGGCCGCGTCCACTAAAGATATCAAAATTATCCGTCTACTAACGTGGCACTTGGAGCACGTCCATCAAAGTATCAGAAAAGCCCGTCCAGTGAGGTATCAGAATTATCCGTCCAATGACATGGCACTTGGAGCTCGTCCATTAAAGTATCAAAACAGCCTGGCCCATTAAAGTATCGTAAACAGCCATCCATTAAAGTATAAGAATAGTGCGTCCATTAAAGTATCACAACAACGCGTCCATTAAGGTCAAATTGTATCCGTCCAATGACGTGGCAAAATACTCTCGTCCACCAGAGTAACTAAGACTCTCATCCACCAGAGTAACTAAGACTCTCGTCCACTAAAGTAACAGAAGCTCTCGTCCACTAGAGTAACAGAGACTCTCGTCCACTAAAATAACGGAGGCTCTCGTCCACTAGAGTAACTGAGACTCCCGTCCACTAGAGTAACCGAGACTCTCGCTCACTAGAGTAACAAAGGCACTCGCCCACTAGAGTAACAGAGGCTCGTCCCACTAAAGGTGACAGAGCGCTCGTCCACTAGTCTTTGGACTTGTTGAGTCCTTAATATGGAGCTCATCTACTAGGCCGAATGAAAACTCAAATGACTAGATAGACGTGATTATTTTCAAGATGGAAGCACTTATCTTATGAACGCAAATTCTATAAGGATTATCAGAATCTTAGTTCAAGAATCGTAAAGAAACTTGAAGCCTTTCTCTCCTACTCGTTTCACGATTATCAAGAAAAGTCGAAGACTACTCTCTCAAGCAACCTTGGATAATCTAAAAGAATGCTTCCAACATGCTTTATTCCACAAAAGGGGAGTGTACTCAGCAAAGTACAAAAAGCTCTCTGCCCAACTCTGACATGGCTGTATCTCGATGCATAAAGCCATGATCCTACATGTTAGAGTACAACCAACGTTCCTATTGCATTAATGGCTGCTCAGAACGACTCCATTGCATTAATGGGTGCTCAGAACGACTCTATTGCATTTAATGAAGTTCTGCTTGAAGCCAACATCTGAGAAAATGTCTCTAATGGATCCTAAGTGCTTGAAGACTATAAATACAAAAGTCACTGAAGATGAAGAAAAAAAAACAGAGAATACACACTGCATTAAAACGTCATTACTCTGCTCATTAATTCTTTTATTCTTTCATTATGTATTCTTCAAACATTTGAAGTTATTACGCAGACTTTCCTAGACTTCAAATTTAAACCACTCTCTGAGTGTTAGTGAAAGATCTGCTTGTGAGAAGTTGTATTTTTACAAACCCAATCTCTCAAACAAACCTAAGTGAGCCTGAAGAGGCTAGGTGTGAAAGCAATACTTGTCTTGAGCCTGAAGAGGCTAGGTGTGCAAATAATACTTGAGTCTCAGAACCTTATCACCTATAAGTGGATAAATCTTGGTGCTGCCAAGGACTCGGACGTAGCTCTTTGATTTGAAGAGTGAACCAGGATAAATCAACGTGTCAATCTCTCTTTCCTTAAACTCTTTAATTGCTTTAGTTTTCTTGCGTCGTCCAAGTGGTGTGTTTGCAATAGTCACCCGTCCATCCTGTATTCTTCCACTCGTCCAAAGCTAGCTTTCTGTTTGCAAAAAGATTTCAGCTTTGCTTAAATTCTGATAAATACAATTCAACCCCCCATTCTCGTGTTTATAGTTGTCTATTTCAAATGGTACAGTTTTGCACAAACTCTTTCACATCTTCTTTCAATCGTGGCCAGTAGAATTGAGCAGTGACTCTAGCTATAGTTCTAGCAATGCCAGCATGCCCTCCAATTGGTGAGCTGTGATATTCCCTCAAAACTTCCTGAATCAAAGGGCTTTGTCCTGGTATAGCCAATCTACCTTTCCAATACAATAATCCATCTTTGGCACTATATGTGTAGTTTTCTTTGGAATTGTTCAAACATTTCTGCATTAAAGCCCGCACTTCACTGTTATTCAACACCTCTTTCCTTAAATCCTGCACAAACTTGGATTGTGGCTCGGACCAAGCCATGAAAAATACTCTCGATAGAGCATCTGCTGCCTAATTATCCTTGCCTGGCTTGTATTCTATCTTGACATCATAACCCATAAACTTGTGAAGCCATGCTTGCTGTTCCGGAGTTTGCAAGGACTGGTCTAGCAAGCTCTTCTGATCAGTCTTTATAATAAACTTGTGACCCAGCAAATAATGCCTAAATTTGGCCAATGCCTCAGTGATGGCAAACAACTCTCTCTTGTATGCTGATTGCTTCTGCATCCTGGGTACCATTTTCTTAGAAAAGTAAGCAATAGGGTATCCATTTTGACTCAGCACTGCTCCAACTCCAATACCTGAAGCATCAGTTTCTAAGCTAAAAGGCTGAGTAAAATTGGGTAGAGCCAACACAGGAGCTGAAGTAATAGCTTCTTTCAACTGAACAAAGGTAGTTTCTGTACTATCAGTCCATTTGAAACCTTCTTTATTCAACAAATCAGTAAATGGGCCATCAATTGAAGCATAGGACTTAATAAATCTTCTATAGTATCCAGTAAGCCCAAGGAACCCTCTCACCTGCTTCACATAAGNAGGTCGTGGCCGACCCCCTTAACAGCTTGAACTTTACATTCATCCATTGCCACTCCTGCTCCAGAGACTTTGTGGCCTAAGTAATCCACTTCAAGCAATCCAAAAGAGCATTTAGATAGTCTAGCAAACAATTGATGCTGTTGTAATGTCTGCAGAACCATTTCTAAGTGTTCCAAATGGGCTGCACAAGAAGCATTATAAACTAGTATATCATCAAAGAAAACTAGTACAAATCTTCTCAATTCCTTTTGAAAAATCTTATTCATCAAACTTTGAAAAGTGGCGGGGGCATTAGTAAGGCCAAATGGCATCACAAGCCACTCATAATGCCCATGATATGTTCTAAATGCAGTCTTATGTCTGTCCTCAGGCTGCAGCAAGATTTGGTGGTATCCTGACCTCAAATCTAACTTGGGAAAATACTTGGCACCAAACAATTCATCTAGCAGTTCATCCACAATCGGCATGGGAAACTATCTTTAATAGTGATTGCATTCAAGGCTCTATAATCATGACAAAACCTCCATTTTCCATCCTTCTTCTTGACCAAGACAATAGGCGAAGAGAATGGATCACATTACTAACTTGAATAATCCCTTGATCGAGCATCTCTTGCACCATTACTTCAATCTGTTCCTTCCGATCGTGAGGATACCCGTAAGGCCTCACCTTCATCGGTTTGGCACCCTCTTGAAGGGTGATGGCATGGTTCTCGTCTTTACTAGGTGGCAAGCCGGTGAGGAGTTAGGAAAACCACCCCGTAAGTATGCAGTAATGTTGCTAACTCGGGCTCTATATCATCCGGTAATTCTAATAGCTCATCATGAGGTACTTCGGAGGAATCATTTGGACAGCAAAACATTCACAAATGGCATCAGTTGATTGCATTCTCCTCAATTGATGGAAATGTGCCTGAGCTGGTTCTAGACTCCTATCCTCTTGTAACGTAATGAATTTCCCTTGCTAGAAAAATTTGATAACAGAAGCTGCATAATCAGCCACATGTGGCCCCAAAGTAGCTAACCAAGTGGAGCCTAATATTAAGTCAACTCCCACCACTGGTAGTAAATAAATAGGAACCGACAAATTCTCATTCTGGATATTAACTGTCAATTTCTCAATCCATCCCTCCGTTTGCGTTTACCCATTTCCAATCAAAACTCTAAAGCTTGGCAACAACTCAATTGGTAATTTCAGAAACTGGGCTATTCTAGGCTGTAGGA
This sequence comes from Sophora flavescens, assembly GCA_030762895.1. Taxonomy (NCBI): domain Eukaryota; kingdom Viridiplantae; phylum Streptophyta; class Magnoliopsida; order Fabales; family Fabaceae; genus Sophora; species Sophora flavescens. The sequence goes on along the minus strand of CM061068.1, from coordinate 50,410,390 downwards.
AACTCTCAGAACTGCCACCATCTAATAGAATCTGCATTGGAATATGGCCAATCTGTCCTGAAAATCTTATTACTCCCACACCAAAGGCTCTCCCTTCATGGCATTGAGAGACAAATGGTGATCCCCCTGGGTTGCTTGAAATAGAAGTTTGGTCATTATCGGAGGCTTAGGGTCTAATTCAAGATCATCATCATCGTTAATTGGAGCATTTGCATTTGGTGTTTGCTTGGACATTTGTGAGAGTAAGAAAATTTGTCATCACAAAAGTAACATAAACCCTTATCCCTCCTTAATTGTATTTCAGCTGCTGACATGTGTTTGATAGAAGGGTTTCTTTGGCTCGGGTTCAATGGTTTACTGGTTGGGGTAGGTAAAAGAGGTGGTAGTGTTGACTTGTTTAGGGAAAGTGTTTGGTCTATTTTTGGTTGGTTATAGTTGTATTTCGGGTATGAAGTGTTTGAGCTTGTGTTTAGAGGTGTGTTTGGGTTCTTTGCTTGCATCAGGTTCTGTTTAGGCTTAGGAAGGGGTGTGTATTTCTCTTCAAACAATTTGGCCAGTGATACTGCCTTCACCATCGTATTAGGGGACAAAGACTTGACATCCATGCGGATATCTTCCTGCAAGCCACTCACAAAACAATCCAACAAGGCCTCACTACTCAGCCCTTCCGATCTATTAGCCAGAGTCGTAAATTCCAAGTAATACTCAGCTACAGTTCCAGTTTGCACCAATTTAAACAAATCAGCTCTAGGACAATCATAGGGGGAAGGACTAAAATCCAACTCAAGAGCTCTAGTAAATTGCTTCCAAGATTGAAAGGGATTCACTCTTTGCATCATTTGAAACCAAGGTACTACCTCTTGGTCTAGGTGAACCGATGCAATAGTCAATCTCTCTGAATCTGGTGTGCCGTAATAATAAAAAAACTGCTCTGATTTGAATATCCAATTCAGAACATTCTTCCCATCAAATCGTGGGAAATCAAGCTTAACTGACCTTACATGAAAAGGCGGTTTGCTCGTATCAAAGTTTGAGTTCCCATTGCCATGGAAGGACCCCGATGGACCCGGACTCCGCTGCAACAAGGTAGCTAAGGCATCAGTAATTTTGGACAACTTCGAATCCGTGGTTACCGTCATGGTTTCGATCCTTTCAAACCTGCTGAGGGTATCGATCTCCAATCGTTGAAGCTGTGCGTGTAAATCGGCACAGTTCTTCTCCATTGTCTCAAAAATGTGTTTGACCTCAGCATTGAGTTCCTTCATGCAGGTATTGTCCGCCATGGCATTAACGAAAGCACCAATGTAACAGTAGTAATCAATGTAATAGTAATAATAGCAGAACACACAAGCAATGAACAAAAGGGGGTATTGTTCTATTAATTTGATACTGGAATATGTGCTCAATAGTCAGTGTTACTATGAGAGGACTACACTGAGATAGAAGAGAATGATCAGAGAAAAGAAGAATTCGAGAGAGATAGAAGAGAGAGAACAACGAGAGAGAGAGGGGAAATTACATCATACATTTTTCATGCTTTTCACTCTTTCCCAATTCCACTACTTATTATTCCATCACATAACCTCCTAGCCTGGTATTGGCTAGCCTGACCCGATTCCCTCTCCTCACACCCATGTTCTCATGATTCTTTGTAACTAACTCTGCTGACTCAACAAATCCACCTGGCAGCTCCATTACAGCCAAGTACCCGAAACAAAGACAGCAAACCCAATCAGCCAATACCAAATCCATTCGGTTCCAAAACATAAACCATAAAAGCAAAGCAAGACTTGCAAAATAGCCCCAGCACATCCGCTGCATATGAAGACATACCACAACAAAGCACTTAAAGCCATTGCACTTGACAACTAATTACAGCAGTGCAAGATAGATAAAGCAGACCAGCAATTACACCTACTGCAATCTATATACTAAAGAACGTGACTATCTATTATAGTAAAGAGAGCAATTTACTATCTATTGTAATTGTAAATATAAGCTGGGCAACTAAATTAGGCTTGTAGAAAATGACTCAACAACATGCCTCCTAGCTTTTTTGCCTATTTTTTCAGCCCCTAAGGCTCTTTTATGAGTTCAGTCATTGATAAAGAAAAGTTCAATGGAATTTCTATGACAATCTGTGACATAATCACATTTAGAAAATTGAAAGCAAAATCGTAGAAAGTGAGGGAAAAAATCATGTAGAGATTAAACAAAAAATTTTAAAATAAGAAAAAGGCAAATTACAAAAGGAGCAGAATTAGTCAACCATGTGCTTGGATTTGGAATCTAAAAAACAATTCTTCCACTATCATTTTTTTTTTCAATACGGGAATAACAATCTATAAGGCCAAAAGACACCAAAAAAATCATTAACTATACAAAAGTTGTTTCCAGGGTTTACAAAACCGGATTGGACCGGCCGATCCGACCGGTTTAATCGAGACCTAGGCCGGTTCGGTTGGCCTCGTAACCGACCTTGCTTAAAACCGGTCTCAGAACCGTCGAATCGATTTAAAACCGGTAAAATCGGTCATAACCGGTTGTGGACCGATCTGAACCGGTTTCCTAAAAAAAAAATTTTAAAAAAATTAGTATAAAAGGATTTTGGTTATCCTAGCCAAAACCCAATTCTTTTGTTTTCTAACATGTGGCCTGGTTATATATTTTGGGTTGGTTTTCCCTATGAAGATGATTTTAACATATATCTTTATATTTATTTAGTTTAATTTCAAAATAAAAAAATTTGTGCCTAATAATTTTAATTGTTACGTTGTTTTTTTGTTTAATATTGTTATAAATATTATATTAAAAATTAAAATAATATTATTTAATTATAACCGGTTCAACCTCGATTGGACCATTGAACCTCGAATCATTGTCTTCACCGATTCGATCGCTGATCCAGTTTTGTAAACCTTGTTGGTTTCTATTAGTGAGTTTCATGCCTTGTCTATTTCAAAATCAGACAATTGATTCAAACCAACAAACAGTGGAGATAAATCTGATATGGAAATAAAGAGTGGAGAAAAAAAAATGAGGAAGATGAAAGAGGAGAAGTTGAGAGCAATCATCAAGGAGGATTTTTTCGGAGGAGACATCAATAGAAAGAGGATAGGAGCTTAGCACTTGACAAAAAAGGAAGTGACAGAGAAGATGGGTTGGTGCTATGAGGAAGATCCGAATGTGTGTGTGTGTGAGAGAGAGAGAGAGAGAGGATGGGTTGGTGCTATGAGGAAGGTCCGAATGAGAGAGAGAGAGAGAGATTTTAGATTTGAAAAAGTGGATATTAGGAGCTGAAAAAATAAAAAAGTAACCATTTGAAGGCATCTTCTAGGTTGTTCCATTCTACTCTATACAACCACAAATCAAAGCTGTACAATCATTGCAACTTCAGCTCCTTCACCTAATCAAAGCATAGAAAATAAGGGAAATCATCCCCATCCTGTAGATGAATAAAAATTAAAAATGCATCCAGTGAGATTCATCAATCTTTTCAAATACTCATTCCATCCTAAAGGTTTCCAGTGAAACCCGTCCCTAATATGTAAGATAATATGAATTTGATCTCTTTTATTTAAGATAAATTAAAATATTATAAAAAAAAGAGATAAACATTTATTATAAGTCTAAGGACGAATTAACAAATTTATGGGTGAGAAGGAGCAAATACATAATAAATAAAGGATCTAGTAACAATAAGTCATTAGTGGAAATAAAGTGAAGAGGGAGAGAGAGTTGCCCTCCCCCATTTAATGCAATACGTAAATGAGAAAAGAGAAGGGAGAGGAAAGTATGGTGGTGCTAGGGTTTGGTTGGAGGGAGATTGGTAAGCCTTCTCTCTGGTTAGTCTTTCTTCTCCTCCCATTTGATGAACCACCATCATCATGCTCTTCTTCACTGTTTTTTTTTTTTTTGCGAAGAAGAAGAAGGAGCTAAAAGGAAGCTAAAGAAATCCTCCAATATGTCTAGAAAGCTAGGTTTTCCTTAAATCAACTTTGAGGTAAGGGTTTTAATCCCTAAACTTGTTAATTTATAAATTTTGAATTGGATGTGTATTTTTTTTAATCTTTTTGTGGGTATGAAATTATGTGAGATTCTATACAATTTCTTGAAAATGGGTATTCATGGATTTCATTGTCAAAGTTGTTTGTTTTTACATTTCTGGATGTGAGAGCTTGATTTGGCTAGACACATACTGAGTAGGTGTGCTCTCAAGATACTGTAAGAGCACCGTAATACTGGCATCTTTTTTTTAAGGCCTTGTACTCGTAGCTTAACAAGTGCCCTGTTTTATGGTCCTGACCGAACAACTTGATACTTGATAGTTGTATTAAGAAGTCATGGCAAAACAGCTTAATAACTTCATATTGGGAATTCATGGCCAGCCATATACTGCAATCACATCAAGGGCCAAGAAAATAAAAAGGAATCGTGGCTCATTGGCAAATAATTGCTGCATCTTGAGTGACCATGTATTATATTTATGTGATTATAATAAATGGTCTCTGTTTGATGGGTATTTTTTTCATGCCATTTGTTCTATTTTTCTGTGACATTTACGTAAGTCAATTTTAAGGTTGATATGGAAGATTGATATGCTATTTCTTTTTGACATTGTCCCTCTTTATATTTTGGATAAGCAAACATATTAAGGCTTATAAGGATCAAAATGTTTTGCTTATTTGGAAGATAGTTAGCAATTTTTATTCCCAATTTATATCTTTCTTTATAACATCATTGAGATAATGAAGGGATATGATAAATGGAGTTCACTACTGTGGTTGGAGTGAAAATAAGAGTGCTATATGAAATTTAAGATTGGACCATAGGTATTAAGAATAGGGTGCTCATGAATCGAATAAATTTTGGTCACGATATTAGTGATGCACTTGATTGTTACGTTGCTGACAAATGGATTATGGTAGAATGGCTTGCAAACCCATGAAATATTGATATTTGTGCTCTATTTAAATTAGTTGGGCCAGATCTTAAAGTAATTAATAAAAGAAAAAATATCTTATTCTATAAGCTTAAGTCTATTATGTGATTATTGGGGAATGCTTGTAAGAGGTTGATTTTTGTTATATAAAGTTGGTTATGAAATTTTTGTAGCAATATGAGAAAGTGTTGATTTTTATTAATACTTGCTTGTTTGAGGATAATTTGGATTTAACGACGATGTTGAGTTATGATTAAATGGTGGACTGGTAGAAATAAAACAAATTATGTGAAAATCATAAGATTATTTAAATATGCTCTTTGAACATGTGTACAAGTATTTTTTTTTTCTCATTTTTTTTTTTGTATTGCTAGGTGCCTAAATTTTATCTATGCCCTTGCTGAGTTTGTGTAATTCACCCCTTTAGTGATTTAGATGCAGGAATTGGAGCTGCTGGGCCATCCCGTGTTACCCCAACTTCTTGAAAGGGGTTCTAGTGCAATGTCATGACCAGAGTGAGTGTTATATTTTTTTTTTTTGAGGGACATGGTTATTAAAAACCCTTTATTCAATTTGATACAATTATTTGGTTAGGGAGTTGATTACCAAGAGGTTGACATTTAATATCTTTGTAAACATATTTGTTTTGAGGAGTTTAGATGAAACATACACGTATAAATATATTTTCTAGACTAAACCCCCAATTTGGTCCCTGAGAAAAACACTCGGAGTCTGAAATAGTCCCTATCTAAAATAAATTATTCATTTCATTCTTAAGAATGTAACTATCGGGACACTAGTCCTTCCTATGGTTGACGACCTTTGACTATCGGTTTCCAGCTTACGTGTCCCAGGTTTTTGCTGAGTTGTCGGGTAGCACCTCTTACTTGTATTCCAGCATGGAAATTAACAAGGAAAAAAATTCAAAATAAAACCCAAAATTCGTCAGGCCCAAAACGTATGCGTTTGAGGGGAGGGGTCTGCAACGAAACGACGCCGTTTTTAGTGGGGGGCTGAATGTGTAGGTTCATCTCTGCCAAACCCTTAAGCTCTCTCTCATTATTTCGTTCAGTCACCAAGCCTCTGCAAAGAAAGAAGAAATTCGAGACGAAGGAAAATAAGTGAAGGGGTTCGTGTGAATCAACTAGCTAAAGGGAGAAGAATCGCGTGAATCAAAGCAGCTCAATCCGATTTCTGAAAGGGTACCATTGACACAATCACAACCTCAAGAAGAAAATGCAACATAGGTAATTTACATGTATTGACTCAAGGAGACAATAATACAGACTCTTCAATGCTACAGGAGTCTAATCTGACATCTTTGAATTTTGTAAGGGACTAATTTGGGTTACTAAACAATTAGATAGGGACTAATTTGGCCCACAATATTAATTGTTTGGTCATTTTGCTCACTAGGTTGATCTGTCTGATTTGCAGGAAATGGGTGATCGGAGTACACCACCACTGCCACCAGCTGTAAGGCCACCACCTATCAGGCCTCGTGCTCAAGTTAGACCTCCTTTCACTATGGTCATGGCTAGACACGTCCTTAGAAGCCTAGCTCATTTCGATGCAACTCCAAAAATAGAAAGGGGGCGAAATATAAATTAGGGTTTCTGTTCGAATTAATAATGGAAATTGGGCGAAATACAGATTAGGGAAAAGAGAAAGATGGGAAGAGGGTAGCAACCAGAGGAAGGAAGAAGAAGATGGTTGATAATGGAGAGGGAGAAGAGATTCTAGGGTTTCTATCAATGAATCATCGAAGGTGGGGAAGAAGAAGGTTAATAGGGGAAGTGGGAGGAGAAATTGCGTCGTTTTGGTAGGGAATAGGGGTGGAAAAAAATTCCAAGCTGGCTATCCTATTAGACATGCTGACTGACAACTCAGCAAAAATGGTGAACACGTCAGCTGAAAACCGGTGGTCAAAGGTGATAAACTGACAGATGGACTAAAGTGTCCCGGTAATTACATTCTTAAGGATGAAATGGATAATTTATTTTGGATAGGGACTATTTCAGACATGAGTGTTTTTCTTAGGGACCAAATTGGGGGTTTTGTCTATTTTCTATCTGAGGTTTTGGGACCCTTTAAAATGAGCTCTGGAAGGCTTTGGGATTGGGGCCTTACCCTTTTCCCGGCGGTCACGGCCCCAATTTTGGGTTGTGACAAGTAAACAACTCTCATGTATGCCACCTCCATGCATTTATATGCCAAAGCTGCAGCTGCCATTTCTTGGCATCTTTCATATTCAAGGGCACAGGATCTGGAAATTAACATTTCAAGGCATTTTATGATTGAAGGTCAGCAAACATGAATAGCTCAAGAAAAACACAATAGTCTTTGACATCATTAAACAGAACAATTTTATGCCAAGAGAACCAATCAAGAGAACTAATCTCTTACCCGTAGGAGGTGAAATATTTACTTCTTTTAATTTTGTCTTAGTGGGAAGCATACAAATGTTAGGGTTAACTCTATGCCATGTGGAAGAATAAATAAATAACCACAAATAATAGAATTTCGCATTACCTACAAAGAGTAAATTTCTCAAACAACTCATTTGTTTTATTTAGAACCATCACAATTTTCAACACAACAAATCAAAGCAAAAAAAAAAAAAAGGATTCAGAAGAAATAAGAAGGTGGAACCTTGCAATATCTCACGATTCTTCAAGGTGAGAAGTGTATTTAGCAAACATATGAGAAGTGTGGGTGATTAAGATGAGAAACTAACCTTGCAAGCTGAGATGTACATGCTCGAAGCCAACAGATATCACAAAAGCCGCCACCCTTTTGCACCATCTACCCTTTTTCACAAACAAAAAAAAAACAGTTTCAAAGAAACACAAAAAAATGAACAGTATATGGAATCTTACCTTTGACCGGAGTTCCCAAACGGGGGAGGAGAAATCTGCAGCTCTAGGAAGAAGGAAATGTGCAAGTGGTCCAACCAACGAGTCCCACCTCAAAGTGTCAATCTTCAGTGCATCCAATATTGTAGAGAAGATGCAAGAAGGAAGGAAAGGAGAGAAAGGGGCCAGGGGAGACAGAGAAGGGGGTGGTGCAGGATGATATTGAAGAGAGAAAAAGTGGGAGAAATAAATTTTAAAAGCTGGAATTTGAAACGGTGAAAGAGAGGGGGAAAATTTTTTTAAGGCAGATTGAATATAGCTGACCGGGAAAAATTGAAATAGACAACTATAAATACGATAAGGGGAGTGATTTGTGTGTATCAGAATTTAAACAAAGTTGAAATCTTTTCGCATACAAAAGCTTGGTTCAGACGAGTGGAAAGATATGCAATGCACAGTGACCTGTCGATGAAATTTTAATGATGATTTTAGACAAACACACCACTTGAAAAACGGATAAGAAAACTAAAGCAACTAAAGAATTTATAAAGAAAGAGAGATTGACACAGCTATTTATCATGGTTCACTCTTCAAAGCAAAGAGCTACGTCTAGTCCTTGGCAGCACCAAGTTTTATCCACTATAACTGATCAAGTCTGAGACTCCAAGTATTGTTTGCACACCTAGCCTCTTCAGGCTCCAAGACAAGTATTCTTCGCACACCTAGCCTCTTCAGGCTCCAAGACAAGTATTCTTTGCACAGTTAGTCTCTTCAGGATCACTCAGGTTTGTTTGAGAGATTTGGTTTGTAATAAATACAACTTGAGCATGCAGATCTTTCACTAACACTCAGAGAGTAGTTTAAATGTAAAGCTTAGGAAAGTCTGCGTAATAACTTCATATGATTGAAGAATACAGAATGAAAGAATGAAGATATTAATGCGCAGGGTAATGACTCTTTAATGCTGTATGTATTCTCTATGTTTTCATCTTCAATGACTTCTGTATTTATAGTCTTCAAGCATTTAAGATCCGTTAGAAACATTCCCTCAGATGTTGGCAACATAGTCGTTCTGGGTAGCCATTAATTCAATAGGAACGTTGGTTGTACTCTAACATGAAGGATCGTGGCTTTATGCATCGTGATACAGCCATAACAGAGTTGTGCAGAGAGCTTTTTGTACTTTGCTGAGTACATTTCCCCTTTTGGTGTATGGACCGGAGGTACTAGGGAATAAAACATGTTTGGAAACATTCTTTAACTGGTCTTTGGTTCTGATGACCTAGGTTGCTTGAGAGAGTAACTTCTGACTTTTCTTGATAAGCGTGAGACTGAGTAGGAGAGAAGGCTTCAAGTCTTTTTCTGATGGGACAGCCAACAAAAGCTTGTTCGGTCCTTGATTCTTCAATGAGTAACCTCAAACAAGTATAGGAACTCGTGGAGAGACAGGTTGAAGACTTATCTTGAAAGAAGTCAATAATCCTAGTCAGCAGACAGGTTGACTTTCGCTTATCCAGACAGGTGGTCACTTATGAACAGATAGATGATTCTTACAGTTTTAATCTGCACACTAGATAGACAGGTTAGCAACCAGTATGAAGGTTAATTAAATCATTAACCAATGTTTATTTCTTATCAAAACTTAGGGAAATGCACATCAAACATTTTAGAGACTTAAGAATCTCCCCCTTTTTGATGATGACAAACATTGAGATGATTTAATGAACCTTAGAAAATATCAACACAGAAAATAGCATAGACAGGTTGAAATTTTTTAAGCGGACAGGTCATGCAGATGCTTGATTAGACATTAAGATTAATCATATAATCTGGTTAACTTAGTCACACATAAGTTGGACTTGTTTTACTTTGAAATTATTATAAGAGCAATCTTACTTAAGATTTATTTGAGCAATTATAGCAACTATCATAACATACTTATGTCTATGTATTATTTTCTTATTAAGATCAGATCATATTCATTCTCCCATTCTTCTATAACACATTTCTCCTATTTAATATCATATCATATTCATTCTCCCATTCTCCTATAACACATTTCTCCTATTCATTCTCCCCCTTTTGTCAACATCAAAAAGGAATAAACTATGAAAGCCTTAAAGGAATAAAGGAGAAATTTATTTTATTCATCACGAAAGTTTACAAGTACAAGGTAGTCTATATACAAAGAAACCAGTAAAAGAAAAATAAAACTACCTAGATTGATTAATTAACAAAAATAAAGCAGCAACCCTTTGCTCTAAGAGCAGCCTAGCTCGCCTTTCTTCATCTAGCTGACTTCTTAAGTCTTCTACTTGTCCTTGAAGCATATGAAAGTCTTGTATGGCCACTGTTTGAGAAGAGACAGACAGAGAAGAGTGCCAGGGTAAGGCTAAAACTGGGGGTGCCTTAGGTAGAGATAGGGGAGAGGTGATGTAAGAGAAGAAAAGTTCATGAAGAGTTTGAAGAGCATAAAAAGGAAGAAAGACAAATTTGAAGATAAGACTGATTCTGACAAAGTCAGTATCAGGTGAAGGAAACACACAGGAAAGTCTCTCGGACAGAGACAGTCTGGTGATTGTTATTTGGATAGGTGGGGGAAGAGATGTTTGAGCTAATACAGAGGGAGGGATAGGTAATAAAGAATCAATATGGCAGAAAAAAGAATTAGATCCTGTGACTAACATAAAGAAATACCTAGACCTATGTGGTAGCATTACAACAGAAGCAGGATAATGAGTTCCAGCTAATGTTCTAATGAAGATAACAATAGGTGGGTGGAAGAAAAGTTCTCTACAGGGGTTAAGAATATGAGGTGGAGGAGAAGGGATGAAAGAGACATGCGAGATACTTGCAAATAAAAGAGATTATAGATCAGACACAAAGAGTCTCGATGATATGCCAGTTTGTTCTTTGGGAGCAGAGTCCCTGTGAACAAGCGTATCGGGTGATCGGCCGATTCTAATAGTGAAAGAAGATTTTTGAGTTTGAAAGGAGGAGACGGGTGAAGAAAAAGGAGATACAACAGAGAGAGGTTGAACAAAAAGGGCAGATGGAGAAGAGATAGGTGGGGTGATGATACATTGATGAGAAGGGGAAAGGAATGAAGGAGATGTCTGCTCTTCAGATATCTTCAACTTCTTGTGAGAAGGAGACACTTGGTCATTCTCGGGTACAACTGTCTGAGCTCCTCCAGACAGGTCTTCTCCAGTGTTAGCTTCTGCAGGTACTGAGTAACCAGATCTTCTCTTTTTGGGAATAATTCCCAAAATGAAAGTCTTCTTTGGTTCTTCCGGGACTTGCTCTGTTTGCCCCCCCCGATGCTTCCTCTTTGTTAGGTTCAGACTCAGCTTATCTGACCTTGGAAGAGGTCTTCACTAGCTTCCTTTTCTTGTTGGGATGAGCATGAACATCCACTAATTCCTCAGCTTCACTAGTCTTCCTCTTGGGAGAAGGTCTCCTCAGCCTAAACCTCAAGGGCTCAAATGTTTCAACAGTATCTTCAGATACTGTGGGTCACAGCTCTGGAATTTGGTCTTGTCTGGCCACCTTTCCAGACGGTTTGAACAGTCTTTCAGAAATGGGAACTTCTGATTCATCAGTGGAAAACATTGGTTCTTCCTCCTTCTGCTCAACAACAGGCTTCTTCTTCTTCTTCTTGTTGCTATCTTCCTCCTCATCAGCAAGAGGGATTCCCTTGATGTCCATCATATACAGTATTTTCCTATCTATGGGTAGTGACATGTCCACAAAGTGATCATCACTAGGAACAAACAGCTTGCTCCTAAAGACCCTCGTCGGCAGCATCCCATAAGGATAGGTCTGCATGTTGGTTCTCTTGATCGGAATCTCAAGGTACATGTAGATAAGGTCGTTGATGTCAACCTTGATTTTGTGGATCAAGTGGTACAGAGCAAACCTGTCCATCTTGGTCACATTGTCTCGTGAGCCTTTCCTTGGCATCACGCACTCCAACAGCAGTCTGTGCAGGAATCTGCACTTAACCACCATGTTGACAGGCTTAGGGTTCGCTGGTTTGGGAACACTATAGATGGCAATGTTGACATTATCAACTCTCACTTCATCTTCCCAGTTGGGTGTGAAGCCAGCTTCGGTTCTCAGACATTTTGTGACAAGCTCAGAGAGCTAATGGGGAAGAGAAGGGTTTTATCCCCCATTTCAGCCTTAAAGTTTTTGATTCTGTTGAGTCGGTTTGTGACAACCACAACATTTCTCCAGAACGTTTGAACGAGCTTAGGGTGAACAAGCTCCTTGATGTCGAAGAAAGGAGTCCACTTGGAGTACTCCAACTCTTTAGTGACATCCATTCCTAGTTTCTTCATCTGTTGAAGATCGACAGTCTTTCCCGGAATTATCTTCTCTATCTCAGTAACCTTGAGATTGTATTTCTCAACGATTTCTTTTGTAGAGAGACACTTAGATGATGTCATTTTTGAGAGAAAACGATTCTAGGGTTTCGAGAGAGAAGAGGGTTTGAAAGATGAGAAGACAAAGAGATTTTGGAATATTGACGCATAAAGGTTCAACCTTTCTGATCTATTGTCTTTTATAGTCATAAAGGTAGGAGAAAGAAAAACGACATATTTAATTCAAAATGGCACGATTTATATTGTGAATCGTAACGCCCACCTAAGACATAATGAAAACATGGTTTCAAGATATGTAAACCACCATGCACAGGTTTTGCTTCAGATAAGGGAATGGTATTAATAAATTAATAACCATTTCAACAAAACTGTTGAGTTCTAGCATAGTGACTTAGCAGAGTCAGACAGGTAAGCATAGACAGGTTAACACGCAGACTTGTCATTCAACAATGCAATGCATGTTTAGATTATCTCTAATAAATAAAAACCTTTCTTCTGCTAAGGGTATAGTGAAAATATCAGCCCATTGATTTTCAGTTTTAACAAACTTAATATCAAAGATGCCTTTCTAAACATAATCCCTAATAAAATGATGTTTGATTTCAATATGATTAGCCTTAGAATGCTGAATTGGATTTTTAGTTAAGCATATAGCACTGGAATTATCACACCGTATAGATATGTTATGTTCATAAATAGAGTAATCCTCAAGTTGATGTTTTGCCCATAAGAGTTGAGAGCAGCAACTAGCAGCAGAGATGTATTCTGCTTCAGCCGTAGACAAGGCAATGGTTGTCTGCCTCTTGCTTGACCATGAGACTAAACTTGCTCCAATGAAGTGACATCCTCCACTAGTGTTTTTTCTTTCTATTCTGTCTCCAGCAAAATTAGCATCACAATATCCTACTAATCTGTATTCTTTTGATCTTAAATACAGCAAACCAAGATTAGTAGTTCCAAACAAATATCTAAATATTCTTTTAACAGCCTTAAGATGAGATTCTCTAGGATCATATTGGAATCTAGCACACATACAGACACTAAATTGAATGTCAGGTTTGCTTGAAGTTAAGTACAATAGAGAGCCAATCATACCTCTATAGACAGTTTGACCTACCTTTTTACCTTCATCATCTTTGCTTAGTTTTGCATTGGGTTGCATAGGGGTTTTCATGAGCTTTGCATTTTTCATTTTGTATGTCTTGAGTATCTCCTTGGTATACTTTTGTTGATGAATGTAAATTCCATCACTCGTCTGCCTGATTTGTAATCCAAGGAAGAACTTCAATTCTCCCATCATGCTCATCTCAAATTCAGCTTGCATTAGATTTGAAAATTCCTTGCACAGCTTTGCATTAGTTACTCCAAAAATAATATCATCAACATATATTTGAACTATAATAAAGTTCTCTTTAGAGCATTTCTTGAACAGAGTAGTGTCTACTTGTCCTCTAGAAAAATCATTATGCACGAGAAAAGAACCGAGTCTATCATACCATGATCTAGGTACTTGTTTCAAACCATATAATGCCTTTTTAAGTTTGAAAACGTGATCTGATTTATCAGTATCCTCAAAACCAGGGGGTTGTTTAACATACACTTCTTCAATTATACCATTTAGAAAATCACTTTTTACATCCATTTGAAACAAGGTGATTTGGTGTTGTGCAGCATATGACATTAAAATGTGTATGGCTTCTATTCTAGCTACATGTGCAAAGGTTTCAGTATAATCAATACCTTCTTGTTGGTTATACCCTTGAGCTACTAACCTTGCCTTATTTCTGACAACTTTACCATCTTCGTCTAATTTGTTTCTGAAGACCCATCTTGTTCCAATAACCGACTTGTTTTTAGGCTCAGAGACAAGAGTCTAGACATCATTTCTGGTGAACTGGTTAAGTTCTTCTTGCATAGCAAGAATCCAGCTTTCATGCTCAAGAGCTTCTTCAATGCATTTAGGCTCCAAATTTGAAATAAAGGCCATATTGCTTTATTCTCTTAATGTGGATCTGGTTCTTACTCCTTCATAAGGATTTCCAATAATAAGATCCTTAGGGTGACGAGTGTTGAAATTCCAATCCCTTTTGAGATCATCATGAAGATCTTGACTTGCCTGCTGACTCGTCTGCTCCACTTGTCAGTCAGCCTCAAGCACAGGTTCTATCTTGGTTAGACCGGGTTGTTGAGTTTCTAGATTGTTTATATCAAGACATGCAAGATCATCTTCTAAATCTGATAGTTCTTTATCAGTCTTTAATCCATCATTGAATTTAACATGAACATATTCTTCAATAGTACAAGTTCTTGAATTGTAAACTCTAAAAGCCGTAGACATTTCAGAATATCCTATGAAAATACCTTTATCTACCTTAGAATCAAACTTTGCAAGATTATCTCTGGTATTCAGAATAAAACATTTACATCCCAAAGCATGAAAATAAGATATGTTGGGGCTTTTCCCTTTCCACAATTCATAGCGATCTTCTTTAGAAAAGGCCTAATAAGTATTCTGTTTTGTATATAACAAGCAGTGTTTACAGCTTCTGCCCATAAATACTTAGGGAGATTATTTTCATTGAGCATGGATGTAGCCATCTCTTGCAGAGATCTGTTCTTTCTCTCAACCACTCCATTTTGCTGTGGAGTTCTAGGTGCAGAGAAATTGTGAGAGATCTCATTCTCCTCACAGAACTGTCTAAACTGCCCATTTTCAAATTTTCTCCCATGATCACTTCTAAGGGTATAAATACAGAAACCCTGCTCATTTTGTACTATTTGGTAGAATACTGAGAAAGCCTTAAAAGACTCATCCTTGTGGGTTAAGAAGAGTACCCACGTGTATCTAGAATAGTCATCAACTATGACAAATCCATATTTTCTTCCAGCCATGCTGGCAACACTAACTGGTCCAAACAGATCCATGTGTAACAACCGACTAGGTCGAGAGGTTGATACTTGATTTTTAGATTTGAAACTTGATTTTATCTGTTTACCTCTCTGACATGCATCACACAAGACATCTTTCTTAAAATTAATATCAGGCAATCCTCTCACAAGATTATTTCTTTTTAATTCAGAAATTAGTTTCATACTAGCATGTCCTAATTTATCATGCCATAACCATCTCTCGTCATCTTTAGACATTAGACAGGTTACACTTTGATCTGAGAGATCAGACAGTTCAATCTTATAAAGATTTTGTTGCCTTTTAGCTGAAAAGAGGGTTTTGTCACAACAGTCTTTAACTATGCATACATCCTTGGTAAATGAAACATCAAATCCACCATCACATAATTGACTTATGCTAAGCAAGTTGTGTCTTAATTATTTAACCATAAGAACATTAGATATAGAGGGAAGATGCGGTTTATCACCAATAGTACCAATTCCTATAACTTTCCCTTTCTGATTCCCTCCAAAGGCAACATGTCCTCTTTTCTTAAGTTGGAGATCTAGGAACATAGACCTTTCTCATGTCATATGACGCGAGTAACCACTATCCAGGTACCAGCAATGATGTTTTCTTAGTCCTGTTGAGGACATCTGCAACAAAAATTATTTGATCTTTAGGTACCCATATTTTTCTGGGTCCTTTTCTATTAGTCCTAGGAGTCTGTGAAGACTTCCTTATCTTCTTATGGATACACTTAGACATAACATGTCTAGTTTTCCCACAGAAGTTACAGACAGATGTAGATTTGGTTACAGTTGACTTAACAGATATTGTAGAAGCTTTAGTTGATACTTTATGATGTGTCTGATGGACATATCCAATACCTTCTTTGTTAAAAGAGTGCCTCTGACTGCCAAGTAGCTTAGTCAGATTGTCTCTACCATTAACAAATTTGGCAAGATCGGAAGTGAGCTCTTCCACTTTCTGTTGAAATTTTTCAACTTCTTCAGATGGTGATGTTTCAATTGAGATCTTAACTTCATTAGACTTTTCAGTCTTCAGCTCACTGTTCACTTTAGCTAGCTTCTCACACTCTTGAGATTTCTGTTTATGCTCATTGGTGAGCTTTACATACTCTCTCTTGAGGGATTTGAAAGCCTTAGATAAGCAGTTGGATTCCTCCAGCAACTCCTCATAGGCATCAAGTAATTCCTCATAGTCAGGATGTACCTCATTGTCTGAGTCAGTGTTGGCCATCAGACAGAGATTGACTTCTTCCTTTGTATCTTCATCAGAAGATGTTGACTCCATATCCTCCCAAGTAGTCATCATTCCTTTTTTCTTCTTCTTGAAGAATTTCTTAAAAGGGACCTTCTTGAGTTGAGGACATTCAGCCTTGATGTGACCAGGCTTCTTGCACTCATAGCAGACAATTGGGCTTTTGTCTGTTGGAGTGGATTCTTTGAAGTTCCTGTCCTTGTTGAACTTTATGAATGACTTATCCCTCTTGAACTTCTTTTTCTGTAGGAGAAGCTTTATCTTCCTGGTCAGGAGAGACAATTCTTCATCGCTCTCAGAATCCTCATGTTCAGACAGGTCAGCATCACTGGATGACTCGTATGCCTTTAGAGCCTTGGAAACTTTTGCTGACTTTTGATTAGCTTTCAGGGCAATTAAATTGCCCTTCTTTGGTGTAACTTCATCTCCAAGTTCTTGCTCATGAACAGTGAGTGTTCCAAGAAGTTCAACCATAGTCAAGGTAGTGTGATCCTTGGCTTGAGAGATAGCAGTGACCAAAGGTCTCCACTGTTTAGGTAGACTTTTCAGAATCTTTCCAACATTCTCAGCATTGGTATAGACTTTGCCAAGAGATTTTAAACTGTTGACTATAGTTTAAAATCTTCCTATCATTTGAGCAACGGATTCTCCTTCCTCCATGACAAACAGTTCATACTTTCTGACAAGTATGACAATCTTTGACTCTCTTGTTGGAACCAAAGTGGTTTTGGATTTAATAATCTCTAAGTTTTGATGTTAATAAAAGGATTAAATTTGCTTGGTAAAGTGTTAGTTGAGATCTAACAAGTGAGTTCAGTTTATGCAGGAATATTCAAAATAATATAAGGTATACAATGATTGGACTCGTGCAAAGAATTACCCGTCCAAAGGTTATTTAAACTGTTTATATTTTAATTGATAAGTAGACTGGTTTTCTTTCGTAGACGAGGCTACAAATGAATACCTAAATAGCTTGTTAAATACAGCAAGTCCAAAGACTTGAAAATAAGCGTGTCCATCTTGCCACGTCAGCAGACGAGTGCTATCCTTGAAACTCAAGTATACATCCATAGTGCCTAACTAAAATTCAGTAGAAGTCCATAGTGCCACGTCATTGGACGGAGTTTCTCTAAGGATTTAGCAAGTCCGAAGACTTGTGTAGGCGAGCGCTTCTACCACATCAGTGGACGAGCAGAATAAAATCTTGTATAGATGCGTTCTTAAAACTAAGTAGACGGTTCTATATGTTCTATATCTTTACTACCTTGAATATGATTTAATGCAATCTGGTCCACAATGAATTTATTTCAAATGATTAATATTTATTTCAAAATGAATATTTGTTATTCCCATTTGTTTTTATCCGATTTAATGTCTTGTTTCCCTTGAAAAAATTCATAGTACTATCAAGGAAATACAAAAAGCATATAATACAATTGGAATTGCAAAACGATCTGTACGATGACATCTTTATTGCTGAACTAAAGCTGGGTTATACACAAAGGAGGAAAGAAAGTTTTTAAGGTACAATTACTCATAAAAGAGCCTCCATTTTGTGATTTTCTGATAACCAAGGATGCTTTTCAATTCGCCAAAATCAAGCTATCAGTCATAACGGATATCATGCATTTAATGTTATCTCTAAAAGGGATTATTCAAAGTAACCATTGAAGAATTACAAGATAAGAAGAAGGTCACTATAAATTGAAGACCTCAGATACTGGAGAAAAAAAAACTCTGTCGCCTGCACAATCTTGCTAGAAAAAGCTTTTGCCATTCATTCAATTACAAGATATTCAAAGCTCATATTCTTGTTGTAAAGTAAAAGTCTGTAATTATTAAGGTTGGATATTTGTAAAAATATTCAGTAGATCTTAAACCTTCATATCCTCACATATAGTGAGTTAGAAAGATCTTAGAAAAATCTATGTGATAGAGTTAGAGTCTGAAAAGGTGCAGAATACTTGTTGTAGAAACTATTTGGAAATAGTCGAGAAAATCCTTCAAGTAGAAGGGACTGGACCTAGCTCTTGGTTGGAAAAGAGTGAACCTGGATAAATTACCCGAGTGAATTTTATATCCCTTATCTTATATAGTTTTATTTATTTTTACTAATTGTGGGATTTGATTTTGGTTTTGTTAATCTTTTAAAAAGGTTTTGTGTGCTTAATCTCTTTATCTTGTGCTTGTGAAAAAAGTTGTTCAAAAAGGGTTTTGCGAAAATAATTAACAAACACAATTCAACCCCCTTTCTTGTGTTTGCCTATGCCAACTTCATCTTTGACTTTGGTTGTTCCTTCATGTATGACAGCTAAAGTGTCCCATATTTCTTTGGCAGAGTCACAAGCACATACCTTCTAAAACTCCTCAGGACTGAGAGCACAAATGATGTTATATCTAGCTTTGTGGTTCAGCTCCTATTTTGTCTTTTCTGCAGTAATCCAATGAACTTTTGGTTTGTCAGTGTCATCATCATTCTTGGGAATGAATGGACCATCTGTAATGACATCCCAAAGATCAGAGTTTGTAGATAGAATGAACCGTTGAAATCTATCTTTCCAATAGTTGTAGTTTTCTCCATTGAAGTAAGGAGGTCTGGTTAGGGAAGCTCTTTCAGTCTGGTGACTTCCACTTGAACTAGCTCCAGCAATCATGTCTATTCTTCAGGACCTTTTACCTCTACACTGTTAGATGCTTAACCCAGAGTCTGAGCTCTGATACCAACTGAAATAGACAACTATAAACACGAGGAAGGGGGGGGTTGAATTGTGTTTATCAAAATTTAAACAAAGTTGAAATCTTTTCGCATACAGAAGCTTGGTTCATACGAGTGAAAAGATACAGGACAGACAGGTGACCTGTCTGATGAAATTTTAACAGTGACTTAGACAAACACACCACTTGAAAAACGAATAAGAAAACTAAAGCAACTAAAGAGTTTATAAGGAAAGAGAGATTGACACAGCTATTTATCCTGTTTCACTCTTCAAAGCAAAGAGTTATGTCCAGTCCTTGACAGCACCAAGTTTTATCCACTATAGCTGATCGGGTTACAGACTCCAAGTATTGTTTGCAAACCTAGCCTCTTCAGGCTTCAAGACAAGTATTCTTTGCACACCTAGCCTCTTCAGGCTCCAAGACAAGTATTCTTTGCACACTTAGCCTCTTCAGGGTCACTCAGGTTTGTTTGAGAGATTTGGTTTGTAATAAATACAACTTCAGACAGACAGATCTTTCACTAACACTCAGAGAGTAGTTTAAATGTAAAGCTTAGGAAAGTCTGCGTAATAACTTCATATGATTGAAGAATACAGAATGAAAGAATGAAGATATTAATGCGCAGGGTAATGACTCTTTAATGCTGTATGTATTCTCTATGTTTTCATCTTCAATGACTTCTGTATTTATAGTCTTCAAGCATTTAAGATCCGTTAGAGACATTCCCTCAGATGTTGGCTTCAAGCAGAACTTCATTGAATGCAATAGAGTCATTCTGGGCAGCCATTAATGCAATAGGAACGTTGGTTGTACTCTAACATGAAGGATCGTGGCTTTATGCATCATGATACAACCATAACAAAGTTGTGCAGAGAGCTTTTTATACTTTGCTGAGTACAATTCCCCTTTTCGTGTAAGGACCAGAGGTACTAGAGAATAAAGCATGTTTGGAAGCACTCTTTAACTAATCTTTGGTTCTGATAACCGAGGTTGCTTGAGAGAATAACTTCTGAATTTTCTTGATAAGCGTGAGACTAAGTATGAGAGAAGCCTTCAAGTCTCTTTCTGATAGGACAACCAATAAAAGTTGTTCAACCAATCAGAAATTGATACACCATTATATTTGGTATATACTGACAGTATAAAGTTTTTTTACACTGTCAACCAATCCGAAATTGATACACCATTATAAATGCTTGATTCTTATCCTAACCTCCTTAAAAGTCATCAATTCCATGATTTCTAATTGATTGTCAGTGTAAAGACAATGCATACAAATTAAACTATTTGTTTTATACTATTTTTAGCAACTATATATTTCAATGTCATCAAATGAGTATGATAAGTTATCTCAAATCTTGATTTATAATTTTTTTTATTTTAATTTAAATAATAATTTTTTTTATTTGATATAAATATTGATTTAATACTTGTTGAAATTTCTAACACCCCTCCTCCGGAGGAGCCTATCAGAATAGACGACACACTGAAAGATATACGAGAAGACAATAGAGATGAGCTCTGACTCTGATACCATGTTAGATTCCATTATTTATCGCCTGTTATGATAATCTTCCTATATACCGCCTAATCTTGCATGTATCTGTGAGGGTGGGGCGTTGGAAGTCCTACATCGTCTGCCTCAAATTTTAGGATGTGATTTATATATATATTGGACAATTTCACTTAACACCTATAGATTTTATGATGGAAACTAACAATATTATTATTTCTCTCTTATTTTTATCAATGTGTGTGTTTTGGGGATGCATGACCAGTTTACACATGTCAATGTTAGCCAAGGTCAAGTAGCCATGGTTACTCATTACTATCTACGCTAACCCCAGGGAGAATGAGAGGAGGTCTATCTATGTGAGAAAGTGTGCAATAGGGGTGTAATCGGGTCGGGTTGGATCGGATTTGAGGGGTTTCATCATCCGAATCGATCAAATTTGATCGGATCGGTTCGGATTTGGCAAATTTTCATGTACGGGTCCGAACCAAACCGAACCGATCACAATCGGGTTGGTTCGGTTCGGATCATCGGATTACTTTTTTTTAAAAAAAAATTTGCACTTAAATATTAGTAAAAAAATTAGAAAAATAAAATAAAATATACATATTTAATTATTAATTATATTAAATTTATATATAATAATATATTAATTTTATATAAAATAATTTAAAAATAAATATTTTAAAGGGATCGGATCGGATCAGAATTCTCGTATCCGAGACCCGAACCGATCTGGTTCGGATCGGTGTTTTGGAATCCGATCCGATCCGATGATCCGAACCAATCCACCAAAACCGGTTCGGATCCGTCGGGTTCGCAGATCGGATCCGCTTACACCCCTACAATCCACCAAAACTGTGCAGAATGTTTCCAATTCTGTATGTTTGAGCTGGTTACTTAGTGGAGATTTCAATGTTATATATAGCGAAAAGTAATCAGCAAAAAGGTGTGAGATATTAATATAAGAATCAAATAAATATATATGGGTTAAATATGTTAACTCCTTAAATTTAGGTGATGACCGATTTTAGTCCCGTTTTTAGAAAACACACTTTTTTAGTCCCCAATTTTAAAACGTGTCGGTTGTGGTTTTCAAACGAGACTATAACTATGTTTGGGTATTTCTAGAATGTATGTTTTGGGACCACAACTAACACGTTTTAGAATTTAGGGACTAAAAAAATATGTTTTCTAAATGGGAGACTAAAATCAAATATTATCCAAATTTAAGGAATTAAAAACATATTTAACACAATATATATAAATTGTAAGAATACGTTAATGAATAGAAATTATCAGAATCAATGTTTGATGAAAAATAAAATTTAATATCTTTTTTTTTTTGATAAAATAAAATTTGATATCTTAATATGTAGAAACTATAAGAATTATTTTTTTTTATGAGCAAAAGGGGACTAAGCCCCAACAAACAAACAATTAAAAACCTCTGGAAAAACAAATAGAGGCGGCATCAACCTTCAAAGCAAAAGAAATAAAGCTAGGAGGAAGGTAAAAAAATTATTATCTCCTCATGTAAAGAAAGATCAAACTTAGCTAAAGCATCCACAGCCTGATTAGTTTCCCACAAGACATGTTGCCAAACAATTTTACCTTCTCTATTTGTGACATTATGGATGGCCAGAACAATAGAAAAAGCTCCCTGAGTTCTGCTTCACAAAACGAGACGAATGATAAGAAAGTGACAGAGTTTTGAGTACCAAAGGAACTTGGTTCCTCAAATGGCCATAACTGGAGAGCAGAAAATAAATTATTCAGTAAACCTACAGTAAAACTCATTAACAGATTGAGTTTTTTGAAGAACAAAAATTAATTTAACCTATTGAATCATCTACATTACAAAACTCCAACTTTTTGTTACTCAACTTTTAAGTTTAAAGGGTATAAAACAAACTTGGGAACACTCCATCCCTTAGCCAACATTGAAGTGTGAGTAAAAGGGGAATGTGCAAGATCCAAAAGGTTGTCCAAAAATAACTCATGTTCAATGGAATTTCTATGACAATCTGTGACATAATCACATTTAGAAAATTGAAAGCAAAATCATAGAATGTGAGGGAAAAAATCATGTAAAGATTAAACAAAAAAATTTAAAATAAGAAAAAGGCAAATTATAAAAGGAGCAGAATTAGTCAACCATGTGCTTGGATTTAGAATCTATACTACTACAGAAAATGGCTCTAATAATGCTTTTTTTTTTTACCTTTAGTAACGCTTACAAGCGCTATCTATTCACTCGTTACTGAAGGTGAAACAAATAAGCAGCGCTTTTTTAAGCGCTTCCTTGAGCAAACGCTATCTATTGCATATGCTTTAGGCGACATTTCCTTGAGAAAGCGCTGTCTAAAGTATGCAATAGATAGCGCTTTCTTGAGGGAGCGTCGTCTATTTCTAACTTTAGACAGCGCTTTCTTAAGAAAGCGCTACCTATTCCCTTTTATTTATTTATTATTATTCACTTTGTTTTTCTATATTTCCTACCTGCACTCAGCAATTCACTTTTTTTTTTGGTTGATAAATAAAATTGTATTGAGAGGGTACTTGAAGTACTTAAAAACAGTCATACATATATAATGTACAAAGCTTACATACAATATTGGTAAGTATATATAAACCAAATCCAATATCAAAATAATGCATATTATAACCAATTAACTAATATACTTTAACACAATTGACAGTAAGGCTTACACATAACCAATTCTAATTTTTAAGTCCATAAACCAAAAGGTCGCTAACCTATACTAGACAATAACACTACTAACGATGTATACAAGCTAATCAACACACTATTAATTCTAAACAATTTGTGCATGTGGCTTCCATCTTCTTCTTAATCGCACAAAATCCTTGCTACCGGCCTGCATAAGATACACATAGAGATCACTTGGACATACACACATAAATAATTGCATAAGAATTTTCGTAAATAACATTATAGATTTTCATTTAGTCGTCCTGGATGATTATAATGAACATCATGTTCATGAACAAGTTATAAGGTGTTCATGAACGTGATGAAGAAAAAGTTCTTGCTATTGCTATCCATACGGGTACGGGTTCGGGTACGAGTAATTTTTTTAAACGTGGGTATAGGGACGGGTACTATAGTACCCTATCCAGACCCTACCCATTGTAATCCCTAATTTCAAGTAAAGATCCTATAAACGCTTGTAATTAATGCAACAAGATAATATTTCTTAAAAATGGTAATCGGTATCTTAAATATTAAGAAATCAAGAAAATGAAATTCTCATGCAAACAAACAGAAAGAAAATTAAAATCCTCTGGGGAAACAAGTCCCAGAAACATAAGCTCTAAGCGCATTGGAAATAAAAATAGGAGGGACATCAAACACTCTGACTTCATTGTTGGCAGGAAGCCCTTCCTTGGCTAAAAGATCAGCTACTTGATTGGCCTCTCTCTCTCTCAGGACATGATAGTTGCTGCAACCCTCAACCAAGAGACGAACAGCTTCTTGAGAGTCCGAGTAAACAGTTATTCGTCTGAATCCTCTACTCCAGGTGATTCTCAAACCAATCAAAATACCCCATAGCTCCGCTTCTAAGACTGAACGCCAAGGAGAAGTCGCACTGAATTCTGATGGTTCAGTGACTGAAGCGGGGAGCCTGGCTTCTTGTGGTGGGTTGTTAAGGGATGAAAATGGCAACTTTATGTTTGGATTCATGGCCAATCTTGCTCACCAAAGAAAACCCTATTATGGCCTTCCATAAGCACTTCCCAAGCAAGCTTCACTTTATTACAATCTCTAAAAATATGAAAATGAGATTCAGGCACACTGGTACACGAAGCACAGTTACCATTCAAAGACATACCACATCTAACTCTTCTTTCATTTGTAAGCAAGGCAGCATGGCTAGCTTTCCAAAGGAACAAACGAATCCTCTCACGGCCTTTCCATCTCCAAATAGCCAGAAATAATTTCTTCCTAGAGTGAAGATGCCATCATTAGAGCTTTTCCATGTAATACTGTCATCAATGTTTAAGGTCAAAGGGGAAACCATATCCCTTATCCTATTGGTTATGGTATCAGAAACCTGATACAAATTGATGTATTAAATAATTGAAAAAATGATATAATTAATTTGAAGAAGGTCAGTTCTGTCACACTTTTTTGGACACATTCTTTTTTATTAGCCACCTCTTAACTTGTTTAATGCTTCATCAGGTTTCAATAAAACAAAATTTTTGTTTTTGTTTTTAACTTTTAATTTTAATTTTATTATTTGTTTAAATTTTAACATTAATTAAAAAAAATAAAGCTGTATTCTTTCGTCTTCCTCATTTGTCTTCCTTTGTTGAGGGAGTCGCACATGCCCATAGCTTAACAGTGACGATGGTGGTGTTGCAACTCCGACGAGATGGCGACGGTTCGCGGTCCTGCGTTACCTTTTGCCGTTAGGAGGCGGGGCTGTGATGGTGTGTTGCTGGAAAGCAGCGCTTCGTAGATGACGGCAGTGGGACGTCAAGCGGCAACACGAGATGGGTGTGATACAATGGTGGTATGTGGTGATTGGCAACACCCATTTTCCGTTACTTGGAGAAAGCAGATATCGGTGTGGGTTTGAGCATAGGGCGAGGGTTTGCCGGCGGTGGTTCTGGACGCGAAGATGGATGGCGTGCTACAACTAGTGGTTTGGGAAAGAAATTGAATGCTTTCAAATAATCGAAATACAATCATATAATACATTTTCGGGTATGGCATTTTAAGTATCTTGTTTGGGTATAAAAATAATCATGTTGATAGTAAGGGAAGCATTTTAAAATTCCTTTTATATCTTGTCATGGTGGCTGCGATGGTGGATTTTTTGTTTTGGAGATAAGGCTTTTTATTTAATTTGTTTCCACAATGATTATTTGAAAAAGTTAATGGTGGAGAAAGAGTGAAAACACTTCCCAAACATGCTCTAAGGTGAAGGTGGAAGGATGGCTTTTGAATTTTGAAGGGTCGTGACTTCGGGTGTTTGGAACATGGAATTGTCACTTTTTAATTTTTTGCCTTTGCTGTGGAGTGTTGTAATTGATATTAGTGGCACTTTTCTTCCTTTTACATATTTTTGTTCGGCACCTTCGATTTCTTCATGGAAGTCCTGGTGAACAGCAATGGCAACTCCAGGTGCTGGTGTTGGCACTGGCTTGGACTTGGCGAGAATGCACCTGGAAAAGAGAGAGAACTAAAAAAAATTCTTTTGTAAAAAATAATAAATTCTTAATAGTAATTTATCAAAAAAAAAAATCTTAATAACCTAAAGAAGTGGTAAACAGTAAGGGGTGGGTAAATGGAAAATAAAAAAAAACGTGTCCAAAAGACTGTGACAGAGGATATGTCTCTAACATTCCTCAGGTAATTTTCAATGAAAACTTTTTTTTTTCCAATTCCTTAGCATGATCATATTTCTTATGTATCAAAATTCGTTAGTTTATTAACAAAAAAAAAAATTGTTAGAGTTTAGTTGTTATGTACTGATAGTGTAAAGCTTTTTATAATGTCAATCAATTATTTTAGATGATGCGACAAGTTATGATTTTTGCTCACCAAAAAAAATGTTATGATTGATTAAGAGTGTAAAAAGTGCATAGAAATTTAATCCAATTTATTATGTACTTGTTTGGGTAGAAGCTAAAACTTCGTTTCAGCCCCCAAACCTCATTTACTACAGTAAGTGGGACGTTTGGGTACAAAATCTCATCCAAAATAATTGATTCCTGATGAGCAAAACTGAGTTTTGTGGAAGTAAAATTTTTTAGCTTTTTCGTTGAAAATAATTGATTCTAGATGTAGGACCCACAAAATTCTACATATTTATACGTCAAAAGTGATTTTACTTTAACATTCAAACAAAATCAATTCTTTTAAATCTATTTTTAAAATATTGTTATCAAATATAAATCAATTTTTTTAACCTTAATTTTTTCAAAATAATTCTATCAAAATTTAAAACAAACTTAAGTGTATTCCATAACCATATAAGTACGAGTTTTGTTAAATCTATTTACTGCGATTTGTGTGATGTATTGGACTTGGGGGCCTTTTTGATGCGTGCACTCCTTCAACTCGTTTCTTTTTTCACAAGTTTTGTTTGAAAATTGGTTTGCTGCGTTGCCCATCTGATTCTGGACATGCTTTTTCAAGGCTTTTGAATTTCTTTCCCTTCACTCCACTTTCCTACTCAATAATTAGTACACACTTTTCTCTTCCTTAAAATAATGCATATGGAAACCAAAAAGGTTTTTTTAACGGTAAATTCAAAAAAGATGCTATATTACGATGTGACACAATATTCGGGATTCATTACAATAAAAAATTATTTTTAAATGTTTTATTATGAATTTTTTAGTATAAATTGATTATTAAATTAAAAAAAATATTCCTACCTATAAATGAAGTATCATATCATATTTTTAGGTTGAAACTTCAAAGAAATTATTCAAAAAATAATCCTGAACCTTTTTATTCATTAAATAAAATTTTTTTTTTTATATTTTTAAACATTAAATATGTTGCTTTTTATTTATATTTTTTGATCTAGTAACTTTCTCCGGAAAGAGATTATAAAGTAAAAGCCAAATGACTTTACGGGACCGCAAAACTTGTAATAAAATCCTGTTTATCCAAAAAAAAAAAAACTTGTAATAAAATCCTTGTCGGAAAACATACACGGTCATCCTCATCGTCAACCCAATTGCAAGAAGACTAAGAAGAAGAAGCTGAAGCTCTTCAATCACTTTCAACTCAGTTCCGCTCCCCCATTTCTTTCAGGTCACCCAACTCTCTCTCTCTCTGTGTGTGTGTGTGTATATATATATATATATATATATATTTATATGTGTGTGTATAATGATTTTTCCTTTTTAGTTGTGACGGTGTTGAAATATAATGTTTGAGACAAAACATCGTTTAATTTTTCTGGCAAGTAATGTTTGAAAGCATGTATTGTAGCTGTTGATCTGTTTATGGACTATTCAGTATGTATCACATGGCTGCTCAGAAATATGTATTGGTTTCTCTGCTCACAAATGAGCCCCTGTTTACCGTTTAAGCTATTTGCTAAAGTTTTTGAGATTTAATAGTAAATAATTGTGACCACAATCTGGCTCTGCCTTCCACAAGGAAGTTATACTAAGATTGGTTTTGAAAGTTATTTATTTATTGAATTTTCATTTTGCACATAGGTAAAAGAAGGACTCTAGTTATGGGAAATGGAGAGTCAACTTATGAGTCTCGTGATGATTTTTTCCAGCAACCCTATTCCTATGCTGGCAGTTCAGGGAATAATAGCTATCAAGAACCCTCTTCTTATGCTGAGAGTTCCGTGAATACTACACATCAACATAAGCAGCTACCCACATATATAGCTGACAATTTCAGTTCATTGGATCAGGTTTTCATTACTACTTTTGCTCATTATTTAGAGAGAGGATAGTCAGTATCAATCTCAGCATCACTAGGAAAACTTGTTTCTAATACACTATAATAGGAATCCACAATCAGGCACATAGGAAAATTTAAATTTATCAGACTGTATGATGGCATAACAGTATCTATAAGATGTTAATTAGTTGATCATTTGAATTCATTTATTGTATTAGGAAATCCCTTGAGCATTTTTTAGGCATGTCTAGATTACTAGTGTTGCAGACATACTAATAGGATTGAATATGTGGAACCTACCCTAATAATAAATATGAATTTGTAGATAATCTTTTTTAGTTTGAGAATAGATATGAAAGAATATGGTTCCATTTGAAGAAGTTAATATAGCCTGCACACACAGTGAAAGAAGCTGACCATATTACTTTTAGGTCAATTTGATAAGGGAACTAACTGTTGGTGAACTGGATTGATTGTATCTGTGTTGATGTTCTGAATGTACTTAGCTTTTGCATGTTATATTTTAGGTTGTTTCTTCTCTGAGAGAAGCCGGTCTGGAATCTTCAAATTTAATACTTGGCATTGACTTCACCAAAAGCAATGAGTGGACAGGTTGTTACTTTCGAATGTGAAATTAATATTCTACATACATATAAGTATGAAGATTGCAGAAAAGTCATACCTTTATAATTGTAGGGAAGCATTCCTTCAACCACAAAAGCCTTCATTCTATTGGAAATATGCCTAATCCATATGAGCAAGCAATATCTATTATTGGCCGTACTCTCTCTTCATTTGATGAAGATAATCTGATACCATGTTTTGGATTTGGTGATGGTGAGTGACTGTTTCTGAATTACTTTAAGAGAAATGTTATCTATTTTCTCTTCTATTGATTTCAGTCAATATACTTCTGTAGCTTCTACACATGATCAGAATGTGTTCAGCTTTTATCCTGATCATCACTATTGTCATGGTTTTGAGGAAGCACTTGCACGCTACAGAGAGATTGTTCCACACTTAAAATTGTCAGGTTTAATTATCTTCCTTGCAGACTAGATGTTACTATATTACAAGTATCTGTCACAAATATACTTGACGACATTGGACAGTAAGCCTACTATAGTTATGGGCTACAGAGATGCTTGTATATATTTACACACACACACACACACATATGATTTATGCATAAAGCTAAGCAAATTATGAGCTTAAAAATTAAAATGCCTAAGGAATCCAATCCTTGCTAAGAATGAAGACTGAAGTTCAGATACCGGTTCTTTATATGTTTGATGCTGTGCTGGATGCTGATTCCACACTTCACTTTTGGCTAACATAAACTGGAGGAGCTCTTGGACTTCAGTTTATTACCTGTAAATCCTTTCTCTTATTTCTAATTGAGAGTCTTCTTAAAATTTAGCTGGCAACTTTTTTTTAGGAATGCCAAAGAGATCCATAAGGTTAAGGTTTTTGTTTGGACAGTAGTACATAATATTATTAACATTAATTCATTGTGTCACTGGAGTTTTGAAACAAATACTCATATCTAGTTTTGAAGTAGCTTGGTAGTTATAAAGTGATTTGTTCTGTCTGGTAAAATTGAATCCGTCCACCTGTTTTGTTGGTCTTCATTTCTATCCAGTATGGAGGTTTGGGGAGGAGAAAGGATGCACGATTGTGGTTCATTTGGTTGGAGAGAAATTCTAAAGCCTTTAGCCCTCTTAGCCTACTCATCTTTTGTGGCAATGGCTTGTTTGTAGCCTTCTTTTAGGGTTCAGCTCATGGGTTTTTGCCGAGTTTCCTTGTCATCACAGAGGGACTAGATTGCCTTTTTAAGCTGATCTATCTACTGTGTTTCCCCTTTTGTTGCTGTTTTCTTTTCTTGTTTTTAGGGGTCCTCCTACATTGTGATCCTGTTTTCCCTTGATGAATTCTTCTTTTATGTCAAAAAGGAAAAAACAGAAAAAACATAGGAAACATGGCTTAGGTATCCAGGCAACGATATAAGATTTAATCTGACAGTTCCTTCCTTATCCATAGGCCCAACTTCATTTGCCCCTGTAATCGATGCAGCAATTGACATTGTTGAGAGAAGCAATGGTCAATATCATGTTCTTGTCATTATTGCTGATGGACAGGTTTTATCTATTTACTTTATCCCCCATTCTTTTCTCTTCATGGAATGACTTAACTGTCTTTTCCTAATCCGCTTCTGTTTCCGGAAAATCTTGTTTGTTTATAGGTTACTAGAAATTCAGATACATCACATGGAAAGCTTAGTCCACAAGAACAAGCAACTATTAATTCTATTGTTGCTGCAAGGTAAGCAATTTCTTTTGTAGTTTTTTGCTATTGATCATGGTATCTGTTATCTGTCTTTAATGTGGAGCTATTCTGATTGTCAGTCACTATCCTCTCTCAATTATTTTGGTTGGAGTTGGAGATGGACCATGGGATGAAATGCAGCATTTTGATGATCGCATCACTCAACGCTTATTTGACAACTTTCAGGTACTTGACAGATGTATGAATAAGCATGCATATATTTTCTCTGAGTTTGTAATTAGTGTTGTTATTGTAATTGAAATTTTTGGGAATTCAATTGAAAAGGGAAAAACATGTTTCATTAATAAGAATCTTAATAATTTTTATGTATAACGCTGACCTTATACCCTTATTTATGCTAATAATCTAGGTCAAGTACAAGTACAATATAAACTAATACAAGCCCTGCCCAATAATAACACTCAAAATGTACTGACACAATATAACTGAAAACTACACACTCTAACATAGGACATCTGAAACTTCCCCTCAAGATGAAGGGAAAACACAGAAACTCACTTAACTGAAAAAAACTAAAAACATAATGGACTCCATTACAGCTTGTAATGGGTCTCCGAAACAAGATTTGAACCACGATACAACTAAAAAGAACTGGCAGCCACGCACTGCTTGAGAGACAACACAGCAACAGCCTGAAAAACCAGCACTGCTTGAAAGACTCTCACTGGAAAAGGGACTGGACAACTGGAAATATGCATGGACAAGGAAGGCAAAACATGACAGGAAAGAGACAACCTAGAGTTGTGTTACTAACTTGGGTTCATGGTTAACGCTACACGTGACAACATATCTACTATGAATTCTTTTTAACCCTTTCCAGTCTTCCATATTTTAGAATAACAATCTTAGTTCTGATATTATGAGTTTTTCTTTTATACTTTTAATTTACTGCTGATATGAAGCTACTCTGTGTTCCTTTTTTTCCCCTTCAGTTTGTGAACTTCACAAAGATCATGTCTGAAAACAAAGAGGCATCAAAGAAGGAAGCAGCATTTGCACTCGCTGCACTTATGGAAATTCCAATTCAGTACCGGGCAGCCCAAAACCTACAAGTTGCTAAGTAAGTCATGAACTGCAAAGTATGATAATTCTAAATTATATCAAAGGATAACTGTGTCAAATTCTTCGATGCAGTGGACAATCAATACGTTATGAACGTAAGAGGCCTCTCCCTCCACCTAAAGCAGTAATTGATCATGACAATGCAGTCCTGGCAGTTCCAAGCATGACAAATTTTGAATCATTTGAGCCAACAGCTCCAGCTGCAACAGAATCAGTATGTTACCCCTGTGCCCCACTCTGGTGTCTTTCTCCTGTTTTAGATTCATTCTAAGATCACATAATCATTACGAGTTAAATGCCTTTCACTTGTTCTAGGTATGCCCTGTTTGCCTAACCAATCCGAAGGACATGGCTTTTGGATGTGGTCATACAGTAAGTCTGTTTAATGAACTTATTCTTGTTTAAAACTTATGTTAAAGTGCCCTAGACATTATAAGCTCTGTCTATGTGAATGATAAATCTTAAATGGAATTTAGGTTATAATTTTCAAATTTGAGGAACTTTTACTTTTGTATTAGTGATGAAAGTTTCAAGAAAAAATGAAAAAGATGGTTTTTCCTTGCACCAGATCAATTATGCAACATTTTAACATCGACACGTCATGTGATTTTTCGGAAAGGGTCTTGCTAACCAGTGTCCTGGTTAAGGAATCCAAAAGAAGCAAGGTTTTATAGGAAAACTAAATATACCCCTTTTCAAGATAATAAATACACCACTTTCAACATAAACTTGTTTTTTTTAAATTCCTTAACCAATGTCCTAACTGGTTAACATTCTCCTTTCGGAAGGGTCTTGCTAATCCAAAAGAAACAAGGTTTTATTGGGGGGAAAACATGTCAACATCTAAAAAAATTGTTATTACAAAGTAACAAAAATGGCAGGAAAATGCATTCTATTTTCACCTAGCATGTAGAATTACTGTGCAAAGAGGAATAATGGATGTATAACTTGCATTTAAAAATGTGTCTTATTTATTTGCACTTTGTTTTTTTTATAGACTTGCAAGGAGTGTGGCGTGACATTGTCTTCATGCCCTATGTGCCGGCAGCAAATTACAACTCGCCTGAGACTTTACACTTGAGTTGGAGATTGCTTAGCTGCTGGTTTATGCTCTCTTAAATTGCCGCTATTGCCTATATTCATAATGGATGTATATTGACCACCATTTGTAAGATTTATTAACATTTCAGATAATAAAAAATATATGATAAAAATGTACAGAAAGGTTGGGAATGGGATTCATAGTGCCGCTATTGCCTATATTCATAATGGATGTATATTGACCACCATTTGTAAGATTTATTAACATTTCAGATAATAAAAAATATATGATAAAAATGTACAGAAAGGTTGGGAATGGGATTCATAGTTTTTGTGTTTAAACAAAAATGTTCATTTAATTTGGAAGTGTTAGATGATTATCGTTATTGTTATTATTCTTACTATTTCGGTGAAAAAAAGTTTAAGACTAAGGAAAGTTCTCTCTCTTTCAATTTTCAACCCCAGACAATCAACAAGAATTTATAATCAAAGTACAAATATACCAACAAAGAACCCAGGATTCAACAGTATATGTTGGGAGTCAAACATGTTTTCACTTAAAACATGAGTAACGGAAAGGATACCCATATATATTGATTTTGGTGGAGATCCACGGTGACATTAAAGCCGGGGTATTCACTGATCAATCAGGGAAGAAATTGGAAATGATAGCAAAAAAAAGGTAAGAAAATAGTGAGAAGAGAAAACGCAGACATTTCATTAAAAAGAAACAACAAATTAACAAACAATACCACAAATCAAAGCTGAGAATGGTTGTTTTATTTATTCCACATGGGCGGGCGGAATATTTGACAAGAGCATAGTGGAAGCCAAAGTTAAAAGCATAAACCTAGAGACTAAAATCATACATTACAAAATAGATGAGTGAAAATGATGATATGTATCAATCCTTGGAGGGGGGGGAGCCCTTGAAGATATTTTTAAGTATGGTGTTCCTGATTTGTGATCTTGAGGCCGGAACGTTGCTGAATGAACCTGTAGGGTTTGAGGTCCTTTGGCCTTGAACCGATACTTGTCCACCGCCCTTGCTACTCATACTTGCTCCTCCACTGTTGCCTAAACAACTGAACCAGAGCTCTCAGCTATATCCACAACAGCAGATTATATACACAAGTAAGAGTTACCACCTTTGCTGCTTCTACTTTTTACTGTGGGGAATCCTTGGTGGT
Source organism: Sophora flavescens (assembly GCA_030762895.1). Classification (NCBI taxonomy): domain Eukaryota; kingdom Viridiplantae; phylum Streptophyta; class Magnoliopsida; order Fabales; family Fabaceae; genus Sophora; species Sophora flavescens. Next base: position 50,376,747 of record CM061068.1, on the reverse strand, counting down.
AGGAATTTTAGGATAAGATCATACGAGGATAGTGAGAGGGGCCTACTAGGAAAGAAAACGTCAAGCTTTCGTGACTTATTAGTCCATTGGCCACACTACAAACAAAAGTCGGGGGCTGCGATAGCATAGGCAAAATATGCACGACTTTGTGTGCAATGGATAAGGGTCTCTTGTCCTATTTTCATGTACCACATTATTTCCCACCATATAATATATTTTCATATGAGTTAAAGTTTTATTTAATATTAAAAAATATATGTTAAGATATTATTCGTTTGGATATGATATAATACATCAAAATAAAATAAGAAATTATAATACTGTGTGCGGACCACGCATATTTCATGCTGACAGATAAGGGTGACCACATTTGTGACGTATAGACCCAATAATTTTTGGAATATTCTATTGTGTTTATTAAAAGGGTGACTACATCATATTATTTTTTCATAAGGTTGTGTTTGATTTCTAATATGATGGGACAGAACCAAATAAAATTGCCATATTTAATTTGGAGGTGTCTATGGTATACCACCCTTCATAGTGGAGCAGTAATCTATCACCCAGTTGTCTTGGTGTCCACCAATGATTTTGCCATGTGTTTAAGCATGTGTCTGAATGACTTTTCAAATTGACTTATGGCCAAACTTGTATATACTTAGTATTCAGCCTTGAAAATACATTTATATGAGGGTATATCAGTAGTATATTTCCATCAAAATACGTTAATGTAATAAATAATATTTAAGTTGGTGTTTTATTTTATTATTTACGGTTTAAATTCTTTTTGGTAAAAAGGAGAAATTGTCATTCTCGAACCGATGTATTCATGATGTTTAAAGGTTGCATCGCCGGACACCGTCGCCTGTAGTTGGTCTTGGGTAGTGTTTTTATATGGCGTGAGTGGCGGTCCGGTCGGGTTTAGCAACCAAGGCTTTCGTGCGTCACCAAATGCAGGTTTTATTGCGGCGGATGCTATGACTTTTGTTTCGTTGAGGTGTAGATGGCAGTAGGATGTTGATGCCGGGTGTTTTATCGTAGCCGCAACAGACTAGCTGTGAGTAACAAACGTAGGTGACGCAGCCGATTGAGGATCGGTAGGCATTAGAGGTGCTCTGCTTTAAATGTTGTATTGGGTGCTCTTTGGGGGATTACTTTCGTCCGAAATTTTGTGGTTCGTTGTTCACGATCTCGGAATCTATACATTACAATGGGGGCGTTTCTATAGTACGAATGTGTCAAATGTTGTTCCTCGGAAGGGCAGTTGGCGGTGAGAACGGCGACCACAAAAATTCTTAGAATCCCTCTTCAACACCCATTTTTATATAGCCTCGCCCATCTTCAATACTCATTTTCACCATAACCTCCATTCCACCCAAATCACAAAAACTAACCCAAATCCAACAACCAGAAACAAAAAAGAAATAAAAAGAGAGTCATTACCCTGTTCTTCGTTGCCGCCACCACCACGAGCTCAGTCGCGTCCAGAACTTCCATAGCCAGAGGGCGACGCTGCCGCAGCGGCTCGGCCCACTCCGTCGAACGCTGTTCAGTCGCCCATCGTCACGCAACCCCGACATCACCACCATCGCCTCCAGAGTCGCCATCACACATCCGCCGTCGTGCCTCTCCTGAGCCGTCGTGACGTCCTCCCTTGCCTTCGTCGCCGTTCACATCTACTCCTTCACCCATGCGGCAAAGCCCCCTGGTCCTCTGTACTTTGTTTTCATTGGTAACATTTGGAAAAGACCAAAAGCTTTCCTTTTTACTTGGGTATGAGGGAGTAGAGTTTTTCTGGTTACGTATTAGGGAGTAGAGAGTTTTAATTTGTTAAAATTAATCACTGTATTTTGATATTAAGAAATACGAAAGTGAATGGTATAATTGTTGGGTTTTCATGAGATAATCCTTTTGTAAAATCATATCTCAAGGCGGAAGAAAACCACTCCCATGGATCGCGCATTACAAAACATGAATCACATAAGGGGTATTGTGTTTACCTCTTGTAGTGTGCCTTTTCAATTTGTTCACTAGTGTCACGAAGAGGCGGCACCTCTACTCAGTCCACGCGAGCAAACGGCGTCGGAGCTATGCGTCTTGCACTAGCTGACGGCTATAGGAGGCACGACAAGCAAGACTAGGTTTAGAGTAAGACTAGTAGTCAATTTATAAGCCATGGGCTCCTCTTGACCTATCTGCTTACTTATTGGGTCTGGTACGCTACAAGCCCAATAACCTTTATATTAATTAAATCATATTTAATTAATTGTCCTGCTCCGCATTTGCTCTATGCGTGTGACCCTGTAAGCTCCCACTAAGTTGGCAATAATATTAAATATTATAATAATATAAAACATTAATTATAATATTAAATATTATAAATAATGAGCGGCATCTAGCAATGCATCATTACTATCCAATTAGCAAGAGTATCGGTGATCCGATTTTAGCCTTATTGCGACCAAAATTTACCGTGTAGTAAATGTCCCTTCGTCCACATGTCTTAATTGAACACAAGGCATAAGAGTGTCATCATTGTTATGTACAATTACTTATTCCTCGATCCCCGGGTAGACGTGTAATCATAAATGGGTCCAATATCACATATTGGTCCACTTCCACGTGGCCACGCATATTTCACGTCTTACTCTATCAAGGGCCCCAAGACATTACCCCTATTATGTAGGAGGGACGAATCCTATCTACATCACTCACACTCCTCAACATGATTTATTGCAGACCCAATAACGACCTTTATGATCATCCTGTTACGCGTGACGTTTGATAGCATTAAAGCCTACAACTCCTCATGTAGGAATCGTAGTGACTTCAAGTCGAAGGACTACTTCACTATGGTCGCCATGAAAATACTTATGACACTTACATAACTATTATGAAGTATTTTCATAGTGGGTCATCCGATATAAATATTACTCCTGATATTTATACCTTTGTGCCGACTTGATATCACATATCCATGACCCGTGAGATGTGGCCATCAGTCTACTCACACAATAGTCTCTATGTATTATTGTCGTCCTAATTAACAATAATACCCGACTACGGATATTTAAGAATAGCGTTATATTATTCAATGAGGTCTCACGATTAAGTCACATACTTAATATCTCATTGAACGAACTGCCTATTCTAAGGACTTTATTATGTTATAAACTAATAACATAATAAATTAATGCCTTATTCATATATCAAATATATGATCAGATTCATGATACAAATAATGATCTATTCAAAATAGATTGGCCACTAGGGCTTACACCAACAATCTCCCACTAGCACTAGAGCCAATCAGGCATCGATCTAACACCCATCAATCTAGTGTGAGTGTCATGCTACGACCGAGCAAGAGACTCCATTAACGGATTATTTAGTGTTGTCATTCTGCACATCTTCACATCTCTCCTCTATCGATCATTTATCGAATGAGATGGAAGCACCTAAGTATATGTCTGCATCGCTGGTGAGATCAAGTTTCCTTAGCTTATGTGATTACTCCATTATCATCGCAACGAGATTAATGGAGTTCACAAAGTTAGGAATCATTCCTAGTTCATAATTGAACTTCCAGATCCAAACGGCCTTTAAATATGCATTTAAGGCAACTATATACTCCACCTCTGTAATAAATCTGTAACTGTCTCACGCTTGGAACCTTTCCAAGCTCACAGTGCCACCATTTAAAAAAAACACAAATCCAGACTGCGATTTGGAATAACCTTTATTGGTTTGGAAATAGCGTCGATGTAACACCTTACAACGAGCTCTTCCTTACCGACATATACCAAGAATGAATCCTTAGTTCTTCTCAAGTACTTGAGGATATTCTTGACTGCAATCCAGTGACCTTCACCGGGATCAGATTGGTACCTACTCATCATACTTAAGGCATACGAGACATCTGGTTGAGTACAAATCATGACATACATGATAGATCCTATTGTCGAAGCAAATGGAATCTTGCTTGTGCGCTCTCTCTCATCTGATGTAGTGGAAGAATGTCCCTTGGACAAATATACACCATGTGACATCGGCAGGAGACCCTTCTTGGAATCCTGCATCTTGAAGCGCCTTAGCACCTTTCAACATATGTACTCTAACTAAAGGCTAGCAATTTCAGTGATCTATCTCTATATATCCTGAGTCCTAAAATGTAGGAAGCTTTGCCCAAGTCCTTCATCGAGAAACAATTCCCTAACCATGTTTTCACATTTTACAACATAGGGATATCGTTTCCGATAAGCAGTATGTCATCCACATACAAAACGAGAAAGACAACCTCACTCCCACTAAACTTCTTGTACACACAAGGTTCATCCTCGTTCTTGATAAATCCAAGTTGTCTTACAACTTTATCAAAGCGAGGATTCCATCCTCTGAAGCTTACTTTAATCCAAGAATGGATCTCTGCAACTTACATATCTTTCCAACATCCTTTGGATCGACAAAACCCTCAGGTTGTGTCAAGTACACATCCTCGAGGAGATTCCCACTAAGGAATGAAGTCTTGACATCAATCTGTCAGATCTCTAGTCATAGTATGCAGCAAAAAAAATCCAAATGGATTTGAGCATCACTATTGGGAAGAAAGTTTCATCATGGTCTACACCATGATTTTGCTTGAAACCTTTTTTCGCAGCCATTCGTGCTTTAAAGGTATTCACCATACCATCCATGTCAGTCTTCTTCTTGAAGACCCACTTGCACCCTATGGGTTTTACCCCTTCGGGTGGCTCAATCAAGGTCCATACCTGGTTCGTGTACATGGATTCCATCTCGGATCCATGGCCTCAAGCCACTTCTCAGATTCTGGGCCAATTATGGCCCCTTGGTAGGTTACAGGCTCATCTTGATCCATGAGCAGCACATCATCTTCTCGAGTTAGGAGAAGTCTATATCTCTCAGGTTGGTAACGTGGCCTGTTAGACCTAAACAAGCCTTGTGTTACTTGAACCGGCGGTTCAACCACAACATCTTGTGGAACCGGTTCTTTGTTCCATTGTAGGCGGGTCAGTATCTTGTGGTACTTGGATTTCTCCAAGTTCTACAATCCTCCCACTGTCTACTTTAGAGATGTATTTCTTCTCAATGAATACTCCAGTTCTAGCGACAAACACTTTGTCCTTGGAGGTGTTGTAGAAGTAATATCCTTTGGTTTCCTTAGGATATCCCACAAATATACACGTATCCGATTTGGGCCCAAGTTTATCCGTCATAAGACGTTTCATATAAACCTGACATCTCCAAATCCTCATAAATGACAAACTGGGCCTTCGCCCCATCCATATCTCATATGGAGTCTTTTCAATCGCCTTAGATGGAACACGGTTAAGAGTGAATGTAGCTGTAAGTAGAGCAAAGCCCCAGAAAGAGTAAAAAAAGGTCTGAATGACTTATCATGGATCACACCATGTCTAACAAGGTGCGATTTCTCATTTCGGACATACCATTCCATTGTGGCTTTCCGGGAGGAGTGAGTTGGGACACTATCTAACACTCTCTCATATAGTCATCAAACTCTTGGCTTAAGTATTCATCACCATGATCTAATCGTATGACCTTAATACTTTTGCCAAGTTGGTTCTCTACTTCATTTTTGAACTCTTTGAACTTTTGAAAAGTTTCTGATTTGTGTCATACACAAATCCATATCTACTAAAGTCATTAGTAAATGTGATGAAGTAAGGAAAACCACCTCTAGAAGACTTGTTTAGGGGCCCACATACATCACCATGTATCAAGCCCAAAAGATCACTGACCCATTCACCTTGTGTAACCCCCCCCCCCTTCGGGGTATCACATGGATAACTTGTTGGTTGCTTTCAGAAAAATAATTTATGTAAGTACATAAGCGTTAGAAAAATGGGTATGAATATTTTTTTCTTGCGGTTACGGTTGAAAATAGTAACCTCACATTTTCATTTATCATTGTATAGATTCTGGTCATGGATATAAAGTTTGTCACAACCCAAAAACCTAAGCCGTGACCGGTGCACATACTTACAATCCTAGCCTGACAAGCCTATTTATTTAGAAACATACTTGAATAAAGATCTAGAATTTTTACAAAAATTTCGACAGAGTCTCCTCTGTAATTCCAACATCCCAAACAAAAACACCTGCTGAAAAATTTATATTTTTATCCTAGAAGTTCCAGTCATACAAAAAACATAAAGATAGTATTTTTCTGAAAAAATTTACATAAAAAACCATACATGACTAAAAGTAAAAATCTTAAATTTTTCATCCAAAATAAAGGCTCTCCGAACCATTTACATTCCATCCAAAAATAAAGGCTCTCTGAGCCATAAACATACATACTATCATTAATCAACAACGTCTCAAAAACTTAAGCTGGTCGTTCTAAAAGATATTCATGGGGAAGACCCCCATGGTTCTCACCATTATAACTGACATCTGACATCTTCAAGGATTGGGACTAATATCCCCGAATGAAGCTGGAAACCTCCCTGCATCATCTGTAGTCACGTACCAAGGTACGTGATAACTCTTAGAAATAAGAGCTAATACTATCATTTTTGCTTAATCATTGTTCTTGTTTTGATCAATTTTGGAAAAGAACTTCAAGTTTTGTTTTATTGAGTAAATATACGTGTTAATCTGATTAATTACGAAAAAGCTGTAAATTTTGATCTGTTATTGCTAAAGGTTTGATTTAGTTTTGAGCAGGTTTTAAAGGTGTAATTGCTGAAGGAATTGCTCTGGGATGTTTTAGAATGTTGCAGCTTCTGGGGGAGAAAGTCACTACAAGAACAGTCAGTCGTTGCTCACTAGAAGACAAAATACCTACTGTGCTATGCAAAATGGAAGAGAGAGAATACAATGCAAGAATTTGTGTGTACTTGGGAATTGGGCCAAGGAATATTTTAGTATTTGAATTTTGTAAAAGCCCAAAAAGTGAGGCATGAAAGAGAGTGTAACCCTATTTTGGCAGCTAGTACAAATAGTGGGTGTGACCCTACTTTTAGGGTCAGCTTTTGTACTGTGCGCAGAAGCCGTTAGCTTCCACCCTTGTCCTCTCTGTAATTAATTTACGTTTATGCTTAGCATTTTCCTTTATTATGTTGTGTGTTGTCATTAAGCTCATTATGAGTTAAATTCTTAGTTAGGATTATATGATTTTGTAATTAACACTGATGGGTAATTCAATGCAATGGATGTTATTCATTTTCTTCTCTTCTGCTTGAATGTTTAATTTCAGTTTAGATTGATCAACTAATCCAAAATATTAGCTAACTAAGTTTGGAAAAACTAAGTTAGTGGACTTGACTAGAAGATAAATATAGAACAATTAATTGGAAAATTAATTGTGTTTAATGAGCTAGGAATAGCCTTCAAGTCTTTAAGTAGCTGGACGTGCTTATCTGACAACTGAGGGAAATTAATTTGAACTTAGGAATAAGAAGCTTTTAATGAACTCGGTTCTTACTGTTGGAAAGCAAATTTCATTTCCTAGACTAAATGTTGTAGCATCCTGAAGCATAAATTACCCTGAAGTTAAGATTACAAAGGATTGGAATCCTAGCTGTTTCCCTCTCTGTTTTAAAACCATCATTTATTGCTCTTATTACTTTCATGCACTTTATAATCACTGTTCTTAAACTCAATTACTCCATTTACTTTTCATGCTTAAAATCACTCTTTATTTTATTAAGCTAATTTGAAAAGATTAAAACTAGAATTTATATTCAAATCATTTAAATCCTCGTGGGAACGATCTTTACTCAGTCTTTATTACTTGTTTGAATGTGTACACTTACACACCTTTTTACGGCCAACAAGTTTTTGGCGTCGTTGCCGGGGATTGACAATGGTGTTGAATATGTCAATTATTTTCTTAACTTCTTCTATTTAGTTAGTACTGAAAACAGTGTGTACTTTGCTTAGCAACAGGTTTACATCTGCATGTGCAGCAAGGGTACACTCGAGTTTCAAATAGACTTGGAGATAGAGAAAACAGTAAAGAAGCTAAGGAAGAGAAACTAAAGAGCAAAGAGCTAGAGATCAACACTCTGAATTAGGCTTCATGACTCACATTTTGGGAAATGAGGATGAAGATCAGCCTGGTATGATTGAAATGGCAAATGATAGGGATAGGTCCATCAGGGACTATGCTGTCTTTGATCCCCAAACCATGAGCACTGGGATTGTGCGACCAGAAATAACTACCCAGCAGTTTGAGTTCAAACCAATGATGTTTCAAATGCTTCAAACTGTTAGGCAGTTTAGTGGTGCCCCTAATGAAGATCCATACTTACATCTGAGGTAATTTCTGGAAGTGGCAAGCAATTTCAAGATTCCTGGAGTAAGTGATGATGCTTTCAAGTTAAGGCTCTTCCCTTATTCTTTGAGGGACAGAGCCAAGACTTGGTTGAACTCCTTGGAATCCAATTCCATTACTTCATGGAATGACCAAGCTGAAAAGTTCTTGACTAAGTACTTTCCTCCTACTAAAAATGAAAGAATAAGGAGTGATATAACTTCATTCAGGCAAAATGATGATGAGTCATTGTATGACTCGTGGGAGAGGTTCGAGGAGATTTTGAGCAGATGTCCTCATCATAGCATCCCTGTATGTATTCAAATGGAGACCTTTTACAATGGACTGCAGCCTCCTTCAAGATTGATGTTGGATGCTTCATCTGGAGGTACATTCTTGACAAAATCATTAAATGAAGCTTATGCATTGATTGAAAGCATAGCTGCCAACGGCTATCAATGGCCAACTGTGAGGGCCAACTCTGCTAAAACCCCATTGGAGTGCTTGAGGTGAAGGAAGCAAATGCCCTATTTGTTCAGCTTGCCCCTATCACTATATGTTGAAAAATCTGACTGCTACTAATGCAAGTAAGGAACCTATTATGGCTGATCCTGTGGTGGCTCAAGTGAGTCTTACTTCCTGTGTTTTATGTGGAGGGGAGCATCTATTTGAATAGTGTCCCAATAACTTGATGATCCCGAATTAAGTGGAAAATAGAGGGAATAATGCATATTCCAACACTTACAATCTTGGTTGGAAGCAACACCCAAATTTCAACTAAGTAAATTACAACAGCAGAACAGCCAACAACAGCAGAATCAAGCCCATGCAAAAGAATCATCTCTGGAAGCTATGCTGAAAGCTTTCATGGCTGAAACTAAAGCTCAAATCCAGAACCAAGGAGCTTCTGTTAGAAACTTGGAGAATCGAGTAGGTCAGTTGGCCACTGCATTAACTAACAAACCTGCTAGCACCTTACCTGCTTCCACAGAGTCTCCTTCCTCCTCAAATGATAAAGGCAAGGAGCAGGTAAAAGCAATAAACTTAAGAAGTGGTAAAGAGCTACAGGATGCTGTAGCACCTAAGCAGCAGGGAACAAAGACAATTGAACCAGCTAAAATAGAGAAGTCTAAGCATGACTCGATCCCAGTGCCTGAAGATACAGTGCAAGTCATTCCTAAGTGGACTGAGCCTAAGCTAATTCCAGAGAGGCCTCCTCCTCCATTTCCACAAAGGTTGAAGAAAGCAGCTCCAGGGAAACAGTTTAACAAATTTCTGGAAATTCTGAAGCAGCTGCACATCAACATACCTCTGGTTGAAGCTCTGCAGCAGATGCCTACCTACACCAAATTCATGAAGGACATTCTTACCAAGAGGAAGAGATTGGGAGAATTCGAGACAGTGGCAACGATAAAGGAGTGCAGCCAGCTGTTGCAAAACAAGATCCCTCAAAATGAAAGATCCAGGCAGTTTTACAATCCCTTGTTCTATAGAGAATACTTATTGTGGAAAAGCTCTGTGTGATCTTGGAGCTAGCATTAATTTGATGCCTATGTCCATTTTCAAGCAATTGAGAATTGGTGAAGCAAGGCCCACAACTGTGACTTTACAGCTTGCTGATAGGTCCATTTCTTATCCAGAAGGAAAGATTGAAGATGTCTTAATCAGGGTGGACAAGTTTGTGTTTTCAGTGGACTTTATTATCCTTGACTTTGAGGCTGATAAGGAAGTCTCAATTATCCTTGGAAGACCCTTTATGGCAACTGGAAGAACATTGATAGATACAGAAAGGAGAGCTTACTATGAGAGTAAATGACCAACAAGTTACTTTCAATGTCTTTAATGCATTGCAATATCCTGATGAAGAGATGGAAAGTTGTTCTGTTATTACTAGTATTGAATCTCTGGTGCAAGAGCAATTGCTAGCATTATAGCAAGACTTAAAGCAGGAGTTTGAACTGAATGATGAAACTGATTCCGGAATTGAAGAGCTGAAGCTGCTAGTTGAAGAGAAGTTGGCACAAATATCTTGGATCAGAAAATATGAACCTCTGGAATTAACTTCAAACATGTTGATGGAGAATATTCCCTTTATTGAAAGACCTCCTACCCTTGAATTAAAACAACTACACTCTCATATGAAATATGCCTATCTTGGAGAAAAGGAAACTCTTTTAATCATCATTTCTTCCTTCCTGACTTATGAGCAAGAAGGTAGTCTTATCTCAGTTTTGAAGAGGCATAAGAAGGCTATTGGATGGCAAATGGCAGACATTAGAGGAATCGGTCCTAGCCTTTATATGCACATAATTCTATTAGAGGAAGATGCCAAGAACAGTATTGAAGGTCAGAGAAGATTGAACCCGATTATGAAAGAAGTGGTGAAGAAGGAGATCATTAAATGGCTTGATGTAGGAATCATCTACCCCATTTCAGATAGTGTGTGGGTAAGTCCTGTGCAGTGTGTTCCAAAGAAAGGAGGAGTCACTGTGGTGAAAAATGAGAAGAATGAGCTGATTCCTACAAGAACAATCATGGGTTGGAGGATATGTATGGACTATAGAAAACTGAAAAAGGCCACAAGGAAGGATCATTTTCCATTACCATTCATTGAATATATGCTTAATAGGTTGTCTGGGAGAGACTTTTACTGCTTCCTAGATGGCTATTCAGGCTACAACCAGATAGTAGTGGCACCAGAAGATCAGCAGAAGACCACCTTTACTTGTCCATATGGTACATTTGCTTTCAGAAGAATGGCTTTTGGGCTTTGCAATGCTCCAGTAACTTTTCAGAGGTGCGTGATGGCCATCTTTTCTAATTATATTGAGAAGACTATGGAAATTTTCATGGATGATTTCTCAGTTTTTGGATATTCATTCATGGGATGCTTGGGCAATTTAGAGCAGGTGTTGGACAGATGTGAAGACACCAATTTAGTTTTGAATTGGGATAAGTGTCATTTCATGGTCAAAGAAGGCATTGTGATAGGCCACAAAGTGTCGAAAAAAGGCTTAAAGGTGGACGAAGCTAAGATTGAGGTGATTGAAAAACTTCCCCCACCCAATTCTGTCATGGGCATAAGAAGTTTTATAGGACATGATGGGTTTTATATGAGATTCATCAAATATTTCTCCAGAATATCCAAGCCACTGTGCAAACTGCTGGAGCATGATAGTGCATTTGACTTCACAAAAGAGTGCTTATCAGCTCTTGAAACTTTGAAGAAGGCTCTGATCACTGCCCCTGTAATAGTAGCTCCAGATTGGGAGAAGCCATTTGAATTTATGTGTGATACAAGTGATTTTGCAGTGGGAGTTGTGCTAGGTCAAAGGCATAACAAGATCTTCCATACTCTCTATTATGCTAGCAAGACTCTCATTGATGCTCAGATCAACTACACCACAACAGAAAAAGAATTGTTGGCAGTTGTGTTTGCTTTTGACAAGTTCACACCATATCTAGTGGGAACCAAAGTAGTGGTATACACAGATCATGCAGCCATCAAGTATCTCACTGACAAGAAGGTTGCAAAGCCAAGGCTTATCAGATGGGTGCTTTTGCTTCAAGAATTTGGAGATCAAAGGCAAGTAGGGAATTGAAATCAGGTAGCCGGTTATCTCTCCGGAATTTTTGAAGAAGGAGAAATCAAAGAAAATTTTCCTGATGAACGCCTTTTACTAATTGAAGATGCTGCAGCACCCTGGTACGCAGACATTGTGAATTTTCTATTGAGTGGGGTAATTCCAGTGGAAATGAACTCTCAACAGAAAAGGAGGTTGTTGCATCAAGTTAAACACTTTTACTGGGATGAACCTTTTCTGTACAAAAGATGTCAATATCAGATCACGAAGAGATGTGCTGCTGAGGAAGAAATACAAGCCATCCTTAGTGATTGCCATGCTGCTCCTTGTGGTGGTCACTTTGGAGGAAAGAGAACAGCTGCAAAGGTCCTGCAATCAGGGTATTCTGACCCACTTTGTTCAGAGATGCTCAAGAGTTTACCAAAAATTGTGATAGATGTCAGAGGGTGGGGAATATTTCCAATAGACAAGAGCTGTCACTCAACACCATTTTGGAGATTGAATTGTTTGATGTATGGGGAATAGATTTTATGGGACCTGTCCCTATATCCTACGAAAATATCTACATTTTAGTGGCAGTGGATTATGTCTCCAAATGGGTAGAAGCAGTAGCATTGCCTTCCAATGATGCAAAAGTAGTCACAAGGTTCCTGCACAAGAACAAATTTACCAGATTTGGCACCCCTAGAGCCATAATCAGTGATGAAGGCTCTCATTTTTGCAACAAGTTGTTTGCTAACTTGCTTGCCAAATATGGAGTGAAATACAAAGTGGCTACTGCCTATCACCCTCGGACCAGTGGTCAAGCTGAAGTGTCAAACAGAGAGATCAAAAGAATCCTTGAGAAGATGGTGAGTCCTTGTAGGAAGGATTGGTCCTTACACTTAGATTATGCTCTATGGGCCTATCGGACATCATTCAAGACTCATATTGGCATGTCCCCTTACAGATTGTTTTATGGCAAAGCTTTCCATTTACCAATAGAGCTGAAACACAAGGCATTCTGGGCCATTAAGAAGTTGAATTTTAATGCTCAAGCAGCTGGAGAAGCAAGAATGTTGCAGCTGAATGAACTTGAAGAGTTTAGGCTCTTCGCTTATGAAAATGCTGAAGCATACAAAAGCAAATTCAAGGCTTGGCATGATCAAAAAATTCAGCCCATGGAATTGGTTGAAGTCATGCAAGTGCTCTTGTTCAATTCCAGACTGAAAATGTTCCCTGGGAAGTTGAAGTCAAGGTGGTCTAGACTTTTTAAATTGGTCAAGGTGTACCCTCATGGAGCTGTGGATTTGATAGATGAAAGCTGTGGAAGGGAGTTCAAAGTCAATGGCCAAAGGGTGAAACAATATTGGGGTGAGCCTTGTGCAAGAATGAAGGCCACCATTCATCTCACAGACCCTTAACCACAAGTGTTGAGTCAGGCTGAAGGACAGTAAACCAAGCACTACTGGGAGGCAACCCAGCTTTATATCCTTTGCTTAGTTTGTTAATTTTAGTTTTTAGTTTTATTTAGTTTCAGTTTAATTTTAAATAAATGTATGCTGGGGGAGGTGACAGTTTGGACAGCACAAAAGCCCACGTTCAATTGTAATAATTTTTGAATTTCGAAATTTAAAAGCTGAAGAGTTTTTGGGAGGGGAAGAGTTACAGAAATCGTGGGAAGGTAACTTATCTATAACCACCCACTTAATGTCACCGTCTTCTCTACCACTCACATCCATTCCCAACCTCTCACCTTAGCCTTCCACGTTCTATTAAAGTCCCTGTTATCTTTACCCTAACCCCACATTCAACCCCACTTTCACAACTTCTCCTCTTCTGTCACCATCCATCCTTGTCTGTCACCATCAACTAAACCCCTGTTTGTACCCACTTCGAATACTATGGTTAAGACAAGAGGTCAGTCTTCCAAAATGTTACCCCCATTTATTCTTCTTCTGTCGAGGGTAACAACAAGCAGTTTGTAGATGAAGAGGCAAGGCTAAAATTTGAGAATGAGGTTAAGAAGCGGAGCATCCATCTGGAAAAGGGTTTCTTCCTTCTGGATTCCCCTCACTATGGGCTCACTGAGGAGGTTGCTAAGCTCATTGATACTCACAACTGGAAGAAGTTTGCTGCTCACCCGAGAGACCCCATCATCCCCTTCGTTAGATAATTCTATGCAAACCTCACTTCACCTGAGCAAAAATATGTGTCGGTGAGGGGTTGCAAGGTATCTTTCTCTGCTCCTACAATGAACAGAAGGTGATGGTTAAAAGATGTGCAAGATGAATATCAGGAGTTGAAGGGTGCTGAAGAAACTGTGTTGAATGACATGATGAGGGAAGTCACGGTGGGAAGGGGGCAGATCGGATTCAAAAGGAGGACAATCGGAAAATAGTCAGGCCTGATCTTACCCCATTGACCAAAGTTTGGTACCATATCATCCGAACCAAAATTCTTCCCACTGCACATTTGGAAACTATGGACAAGATGAGGCTAGTCCTCCTATAGTGCATTTTGAAGGGGAAAAAGGTAGATGTGGGCCAGTTGATTGAGAAAGAGACCATTTCATATGCATTCAAGCCCAAGGGTCTGCTGTTTTTGTCCTCCCTAATTACAAGCCTGTGTTTGAAATGTGGAGTGAAGGCCATGCCTGAAGATGAAATCAGGGACAACGAGGGGGCCATAGATTGGCTAGCTACCAAACGCTTTGGGACCTCAATGTCAAAAGTGCAAGGTTCAGTTCCTCCATATGGGCAGCAGGATCACCCAGATGATGTGAACTCAAAAGTGGGTACAAAGAACCCTTGGAGTCAATAAGCTGAGGCAAGGCAGCTCTCCTCCCCAGTTCCCTGAAGCACTATTTGAGCCCTTCAAATACCAAGCTCCAGAACCTAAGAAGCAAGATGCTCCTGCAACCCCCAATGTGCCAGACCTTGTACCAGCACCACAACCAAAACCTGTTCCTGAAAATCCTCCTGCACCAAAACATGACCATGAAATTCCTCCTTTTAACCCCACTGCCAGTGAGCATTCAGTGAATAACAATGAAGTTAGTTCTGAATGGGTTCCCCCAGCACCTCCAAGAGAGTCCGCTCCAGCTCCAGCAAAACCCAACAGCAAAAACATAGGCAAGAAGATAGTGGCTGAAGCTGAGCCTGAAGGCCCTCCTCCACCCAAGAAAGGTAGAATCAAGCACACAGCTCCCCCTAGGCTAAGAAAAACAAAAGCAGAGTTGGAGGCTAAAAAATATTGACTCTAGTGAAGAATCGGAAGATGACATACCTCTTATTCAAAAATTTGTAAAAAGGGCAAAAGCTAAGGCAAAGACTGGTGGATGAGTGATTGAAGATGCTGAAAAAGAGCCTAATGTTGAGGTGGTGATCACAAACGAAAATCCAGCAACCAGCAGGCCCACCATGAAGCAGCTAGCCAGAGGAGGAAGCTCCATGAGCAGTGCAAGATTAGCTCAGACTTGAGCAGAAGTTCCACCCAAGGTGCTGCAGCATGCTGCAGCATCAGATGACCAGGACCCTTTTTTTTTATCTCTCTTTAGTTTAATGCTTTAGTTTTTGTTTGTTAGAAGTAGCTGTTTGTTTGTTTGTTTGTTTTTGTAGTTAAGTTGAAATGTGTCTGCCCCCACTTTTTCAATAGGAATTGTGATTAATGGGATGTGGGGGCCTTTTTGAAAGAAAAACTTTTAATGAATGAATGGTGTTTGTTGTTCGTGTGCATCTGATGAAGACAAGTTGTTTTTTGCGTGTCTTAATGCATGTAAAATACATTAATACCCCGAATTAATTCTTTCTCATCACAAAATCCCTAACTTAAAATGAACTTAAAAGAAGGACTTCATTCCTATTCACTAATCAATTGGGGAATTGGGTTGCACAAACCCTTGTCCAAAGAAGACAGGGTGAGGTTTGCATTAGATTTCAACCTATGTTTGGGGGTGTGTGAGGTTAACCATGATGTTGTAGCACTCTACAGCACCAATCTTGTGAGCTTTTGGGCTTCAACAAATTTTGTTCATCATGCATTCCATTCATGCATTTTCTCTGCAGAACTTGACTTATTGTTGTGATCGACTGCATATTTCACCGTTGCACACAAAATGGCTTGAGGCACTTTTCTTGTTTTAACTATTGAAACTTAAAAGGCCAACCCTAAAGTATTACCCTAGGTAAACCCCTTTGAGCCTGAGACCTTGTTGGTGTTAAACCACATGACAAGCTCATTCCCCTGAAAAACAATGTACTATCCTGTTAGGTGGAGTTTGAGACTGTTTCAAAAGGTCATTTGATTATAAGTCCTGACCATAATGGTTGAGAACAACCATCAATATAAGTTTTTTTTTTTTTTTTTGGGGGGGGTGCCTAAGCAATAAAAACGGAGGAAAGAGCAAATCATCAAACGAACAATTTGAAAATTGAGAAACTACAGAATATGTTGCACTAAAGTTGCTGCCTTTCTTCCTCCCGAGTAATCTATGTTATTCAAAAAAAAAAGAGCAATAAAGTTCTCCCCCAGTCATCAGAAATATGGGCAGGAATATAGAAATGTCTAAGTTTGGGGGTGGGTGATTTTGACAAGAGATATTGAACTCCACCTAAGTTAGCTACTTTCCAAAAATTTCACACCTGAACCTTAGCCTCATTACAACCCATTAAAGTCCTCTTGATGTGTGCAGTTTGTGTTTGTGCTTTTGATTGTTAGAAATTTGTCAAGCCTATGATAGAGTTGCATATGAATGAAGATTGAGTGAAACACCAACACAGAACATAAATTAGAGTGAATTAAGTGATATGACAAATCCAATAATGTGTTAAGCCCATGTTCTTAGGAAGATAATCTGGTGAGTCTCACCCTTGCATCCAAGGGATACTTGGAAAATGCACCTAAGACTAGACTCTGTTGAGAGGTGTTTGGTTGGAGTTCCTTGCTAAAACTGAGTTGAGAGCTTAGGGAAATCACACACACTATGGAAAGCGATTAAGAAAATGGTATTTTGTGTTGAGCATATTTCTGAAAAATGCATCTGAGCATTGCCATGGACTTTACTTATATTGTTATAATTTTCTTTTGATAATGGTTTTTGAATGTCATTACTTGAGGACAAGCAATGGTTCAAGTTTGGGGATGTGATAACTCTTAGAAATAAGTTATTACTATCCTTTTAGAATAATCATCGTTCTTGTTTTGATCAATTTTGGAAAATAACTTCAAGTTTTGTTTGATTGAGTAAATATATGTGTTAACCTGATTAATTACGAAAAAGTTGTAAATTCTGATCTGTTATTACTGAAGGTTTGATTTAGTTTTGAGCAGGTTTTAAAGGTGTAATTGCTGAAAGAATTGCCCTGGGATGTTTTAGAATGCTACAGCTTCTGGGGAGCAAGTCACTACAAGATAAAATCATTTCCAGCTCAACTATTGCCCACTAGAAGACAAAATACCTATTGCGCTATGCAAAAAGGAAGAGAGAGAATACAATATAGCAGCTGTGTGTACTTGGGAATTGGGCCAAGGAATATTTTAGTATTTGAATTTTGTAAAAGCCCAAAAAGTAAGGCATGAGAGAGAGTGTAACCCTATTTTGGCAGCTAGTACAAATAGTGGGTGTTACCCTACTTTTAGGGTCAGCTTTTGTATTATGCACAGCAGCCGTTAGCTTCCACCCTTGTCCTCTCTGTAATTAATTTATGTTTATGCTTAGCATATTCCTTTATTATGTTGTGTGTTGTCATTAAGCTCATTATGAGTTAAATTCTCTTAGTTAGGATTCTATGATTTTGTAATTAACACTGATGGGTAATTCAATGCAATGGATGTTATTCATTTTCTTCTCTTCTGCTTGAATGTTTAATTTCAGTTTAGATTGATCAACTAATCCGAAATATTAGCTAACTAAGTTTGGAAAAACTAAGTTAGTGGACTTGACTAGAAGATAAAGATAGAACAATTAGTTGAAACATTAATTGTGCTGAATGAGCTAGGAATAGCCTTCAAGTCTTTAAGTAGCTGGACGTGCTTATCTGACAACTGAGGGAAATTAATTTGAACTTAGGAATAAGAAGCTTTTAATGAACTCGGTTCTTACTGCTGGAAAGCAAATTTCATTTCCTGGACTAAATGCTGTAGCATCCTGAAGCATAAATTACCCTGAAGTTAAGATTACAAAGGATTAGAATCCTAGCTGTTTTCCCTCTCGTTTTAAAACCCTCATTTATTGCTCTTATTACTTTTATGCACTTTAAAATCACTGTTCTGAAACTCAATTACTCCATTTACTTTTCATGCTTAAAATCACTCTTTATTTTCTTAAGCTAAGTAGAAAAGATTAAAACTAGAATTTATATTCAAATCATTTAAATCCTCGCGGGAACGATTTTTACCCACTCTTTATTAATTGTTTGATTTGTGTACACTTGCACACCTTTTAACGGCCAACAGTACGACACAAGACTGTTAAGTCTCTAAAATGTCTGATGTGCATTTCCCTAAGTTTTGATGAGAACTAAACATTGGTTAATGATTTAATTAACCTTCATATTGGCTGCTAAACTGTCTATCTAGTGTGCAGATTAAAACTGTGAGAATCATCTATCTGCTCATATAAATGACTACCTGTCTGGATAAGCGAAAGTCAACCTGTCTGTTGAGATACGTCTTCAACCTGTCTCCCCATGAGTTCCTACACTTGTCCTAGGTTACTCGTTGAAGAATCAAGGACCAAACAAGCTTTTGTTCGCTGTCCCATCAGAAAGAGACTTGAAGCCTTCTCTCCTAACTCAGTCTCACGCTATCAAGAAAAGTCAGAAGTTACTCTCTCAAGCAACCTCAGTTATCAGAACCAAAGATCAGTTAAAGAATGCTTCCAACATGCTTTATTCCCTAGTACCTCTAGTCCTTACATGAAAAGGGAATTGTACTCAGCAAAGTACAAAAAGCACTCTGCACAACACTGATATGGTTGTATCACGATGCATAAAGCCATAATCCTTCTTGTTAGAGTATAACCAACGTTCCTATTGAATTAATGGCTGCCAAGAACGACTCTATTGCATTTAATGAAGTTCCGCTTGAAGCCAACATCTGAGGGAATGTCTTTAACGGATCCTAAATGCTTGAAGACTATAAATACAGAAGTCATTGAAGATGAAGCATAGAGAATACACATAGCATTAAAGAGCCATTACTCCGTGCATTAATATCTTCATTCTTTCATTCTATATTCTTTAATCATTTGAAGTTATTATGCAGACTTTCCTAAGCTTTACATTTAAACCACTCTCTGAGTGTTAGTGAAAGATTTGTCTGTCTGAAGTTGTATTTATTATAAACCAAATCTCTCAAACAAACCTGAGTGAGCCTGAAGAGGCTAAGTGTGCAAAGAATATTTGTCTTGAGCCTGAAGAGGCTAGGTGTACAAAGAATACTTGTCTTGGAGCTTGAAGAGGCTAGGTGTGTAAACAATACTTAGAGTCTGCAACCTGATCAGTTATAGTGGATAAAACTTGGTGCTGCCAAGGACTGGACGTAGCTCTTTGCTTTGAAGAGTGAACCATGATAAATAGCTGTGTCTATCTCTCTTTCCTTATAAACTCTTTAGTTGCCTTAGTTTTCTAATCATTTTTGAAGTGGTGTGTTTGTCTAAAATTTCATCAGAAAGGTCACATGTCTTTTTTTGTATCTTTCCACTCGTTTGAACCAAGCTTCTGTATGCGAAAAGATTTCAACTTTGTTTAAATTCTGATAAACACAATTTAACCCCCCTTCTCGTGTTTATAGTTGTCTATTTCAGTTGGTATCAGAGCTCAGCCTCTGGGTTGAGCATCTAACAGTGTAGAGGTAAAAGGTGCTGAAGAATAGACATAACTGTTGGAGCTAGTTCAAGTGAAAGTCATCAAACTGAAGGAGCTTCTCTAACCAGACCTCCTTACTTCAATGGAGAAAATCACAACTATTGGAAAGATAGATTTCAATGGTTCATTTTATCTACAAACTTTGATCTTTGGGATGTCATTATAGATGGTCCATTCATTCCCAAGAATGATGATGACACTGTCAAACCAAAAGCTCAGTGGACTACTGCAGAAAAGACAAAATGGGAGCTGAACCACAAAGCTAGATATAACATCATTTGTGCTCTCAATCCTGAGGAGTTTGAGAAGGTATGTGCTTGTGACTCTGCCAAAGAAATATGGGACACTTTAGTAGTCACACATGGAGGAACAACCAAAGTCAAAGAGTCAAAGATTGCCATACTTGTCAGAAAGTATGAACTGTTTGTCATGGAGGAAGGAGAATATGTTGCTCAAATGATAGGAAGATTTCAAACAATAGTCAATACTTTAAAATATCTTGGCAAAGTCTATACCAATGCTGAGAAGGTTGGAAAGATTCTGAGAAGTCTACCTGAACAGTGGAGACCTTTGGGCACTGCTATCTCTCAAGCCAAGGATCTCACCACCTTGATTATGGATGAACTTCTTGGAACACTCACTGTTCATGAGCAAGAACTTGGAGATGAAGTTGCACCAAAGAAGGGCAAGTTAATTGCTCTAAAAGCTGATCAAAGGTCAGCAAAAGTTTCCAAGGCTCTAAAGGCAGACGAGTCATTCAGTGATGCTGACCTGTCTGAACACGAGGATTCTGAGAGTGATGAAGAATTGTCCCTCCTGGCCAGGAAGATAAAGCTTCTCTTACAGAAAAAGAAGTTCAAGAGGGATAAATCATTCAGAAGGTTCAACAAGGACAAGAACTTCAAGGAATCCACTCCAACAGACAAAAGTCCAATTGTTTGCTATGAGTGAAAGAAGCCCGGTCACATCAAGACTGAATGTCCTCAACTCAAGAAGGTCCCTTTTAAGAAATTCTTCAAGAAAAAGAAGAAAGGAATGATGGCTACTTGGGAGGATCTGGGGTCAACATCTTCTGATGAAGAAACAGAGGAAGAAGTCAATCTCTATCTGATGGCCAACACTGACTCAGACTCAGACGATGAGGTACATCCTGACTATGAGGAATTACTTGATGCCTATGAGGAGTTACGGGAGGAATCCAACTGCTTATCTAAGGCTTTCAAATCCCTCAAGAGAGAGTATGTAAAGCTCACCAGTGAGAATAAACAGAAATCTCAAGAGTGTGAGAAGCAGGCTAAAGAGAACAATGAGCTAAAGACTGAAAAGTCTAATGAAGCTAAGATCTCAAGTGAAACATCACCATCTGAAGAAGTTGAAAAACTTCAACAGAAAGTGGAAGAGCTCACTTCTGTTCTTGCCAAATTTGTTAATGGTAGAGACAATCTGACTAAGCTACTTGGCAGTCAGAGGCACTCTCGTAATAAAGAAGGTATTGGATATGTCCATCGAACACATCATAAAGTATCAACTAAAGCTTCTATAGTATCCGTTAAGTCAACTGTAACCAAGTCTACACCTGTATGTAACTTCTATGGAAAAACTGAAAATGTTATGTCTAAGTGTATCCATAAGAAGAGAAGGAGGTCTTCACAGACTCCTATAACTAACACAAAAGGGCCCAGAAAAATATGGGTACCTAAAGATCAAATAATTTTTGTTGCAGATGTCCTCAACAAGACAAAGAAAACCCCACTGCTGGTGCCTGGACAGTGGTTGCTCGCATCATATGACAGGAGAAAGGTCTATGTTCCTAGACCTCTAACTTAAGAAAGGAGGACATGTTGCCTTCGGAGGGAATCAGAAAGGGAAAGTTATAGGAATTGATACTATTGGTGGTAATCCCCCTCTTCCCTCTATATCTAATGTTCTTATGGTTAAAGGATTAAGACACAATTTGCTTAGCATAAGTCAATTATGTGATAGTGGTTTTGATGTTTCCTTTATCAAGGATGTATGCATAGTTAAAGACTGTTGTGGTAAAACCCTCATTTCAGCTAAAAGGCAACAAAATCTTTATAAGATTGAACTGTCTGATCTCTCAGATCAAAGTGTAACCTGTCTGATGTCTAAAGATGATGAGATATGGTTATGGCATAAGAAACTAGGACATGCTAGTATGAAACTAATTTCTGAATTAAAAAGGAATAATCTTGTGAGAGGATTGCCTGATATTATTTTTAAGAAAGATGTCTTGTGTGATGCATGTCAGAGAGGTAAACAGATAAAATCAAGTTTCAAATCTAAAAACCAAGTATCAACCTCTAGACCGCTTCAGTTGTTACACATGGATCTGTTTGGACTAGTTAGTGTTGTCAGCCTGACTGGAAGAAAATATGGATTTGTCATAGTTGATGACTATTCTAGATACACATGGGTACTCTTTCTAACACACAAGGATGAGTCTTTTAAGGCTTTCTCAGTATTCTGCAAAAGAGTACAAAATGAGGAGGGTTTCTGTATTTCTACCCTTAGAAGTGATCATGGGGGAGAATTTGAAAATGAGCAGTTTAGACAGTTCTGTGAGGAGAATGGAATCTCTCACAATTTCTCTGCACCTAGAACTCCATAGTAAAATGGAGTGGTTGAGAGAAAGAACAGATCTCTGCAAGAGATGGCTAGATCTATGCTCAATGAAAATAATCTCCCTAAGTACTTCTAGGCAGAAGCTGTAAACATTGCTTGTTATGTACAAAACAGAATACTTATTAGGCATTTTCTAAAAAGGACTCCTTATGAATTATGGAAAGGAAAAAGCCCCAACATATCTTATTTTCATGCTTTTGGATGTGAAATTTTATTCTGAATACCAGAGATAATCTTGGAAAGTTTGATTCTAAGGTAGATAAAGGTATTTTCGTAGGATATTCTGAAATGTCTAAGGCTTTTAGAGTTTACAATTCAAGAACTTGTATTATTGAAGAAACTGGTCATGTTAAATTCAATGATGAATTAAAGACTGATAAAGAACTATCAGATCTAGAAGATGATCTTGCAGGTCTTGATATAAACAATCCAGTAATTCAACAACCCGATCTAACCAAGACAGAACCTGTGCCTAAGGCTGACAGACAAGTCAGCAGACGAGTCAACAAACGAGTCAGCAGACAAGTCAAGATCTTCATGATGATCTCAAAAGGGATTGAAAGTTCAACACTCATCACCCTAAGGATCTTATTATTGGAAATCCTTCTGAAGGAGTAAGAACCAGATCCACATTAAGAGAATCAAGTAATGTGGCCTTTATTTCAGATTTGGAGCCTAAACGCATTGAAGAAGCTCTTGAGGATGAAAGCTGGATTCTTGCTATGCAAGAAGAACTTAACCAGTTCACCAGAAATGATGTCTGGACTCTTGTATGTAAGCCTAAAAACAAGTTGGTTATTGGAACAAGATGGGTCTTCAGAAACAAATTGGATGAAGATGGTAAAGTTGTCAGAAATAAGGCAAGGTTAGTAGCTCAAGGCTATAACCAACAAGAATGTATTGATTATACTGAAACCTTTGCACCTGTAGCTAGAATAGAAGCCATACGCATTTTAATGTCATATGCTGCACAACACCAAATTACCCTGTTTCAAATGGATGTAAAAAGTGCTTTTCTAAATGATATAATTGAAGAAGAAGTGTGTGTTAAACAACCCCCTGGTTTTGAGGATACTGATAAACCAGATCACGCTTTCAAACTTAAAAAAAAGCATTATATGGTTTGAAACAAGAACCTAGAGCGTGGTATGATAAACTCAGTTCTTTTCTCATGCATAATGTTTTACTAGAGGACAAGTAGACACTACTCTGTTCAAGAAATGCTCTAAAAAGAACTTTATTATAGTTCAAATATATGTTGATGATATTATTGCTGAAGCAACTAATGAAAAGCTGTGCAGGGAATTTTCAAATCTAATGCAACTAAATTTGAGATGAGCATGATAGGAGAATTAAAGTTCTTCCTTGGATTACAAATCAAGCAGACAAGTGATGGAATTTACATTCATCAACAAAAATATACCAAGGAGATACTCAAGAAATACAAAATGGAAAATGCAAAGCTCATGAAAACCCCTAGGCAACCCAATGCAAAACTAAGCAAAGATGATGAAGGTAAAAAGGTAGATCAAATTGTCTATAGAGGTATGATTGGCTCTCTAATGTACTTAACTTCAAGCAGACTTGACATTCAATTTAGTGTCTGTATATGTGCTAGATTCCAATCTGACCCTAGAGAATCTCATCTTAAGGCAGTTAAAAGAATATTTAGATATTTGCTTAGAACTACTAATCTTGGTTTGCTGTATTTAAGATCAAAAGAATACAGATTAGTGGGATATTGTGATGCTGATTTTGATGGAGACAAAATAGAAAGAAAAAGCACCAGTGGAGGATGTCACTTCATTGGAGCAAGTATAGTTTCATGGTCAAGCAAGAGGCGGACAACCATTGCCCGTCTCATCTTTGAAGCGGGAATACATCTCTACTGCTAGTTGCTGCTCTCAACTCTTATGGGTAAAACATCAACTTGAGGATTACTCTATTTATGAACATAACATATCTATATGGTGTGATAATTCCAGTGCTATATGCTTAACTAAAAATTCAATTCAGCATTCTAAGGCTAAGCATATTAAAATCAAACATCATTTTATTAGGGATTATGTTCAGAAAGGCATCTTTGATATCAAGTTTGTTAAAACTGAAGATCAATGGACTTATATTTTCACTAAACCTCTCGCAGAAGAAAGGTTTTTATTTATTAGAGATAATCTAAACATGCATTGCATTGTTGAATGATATGTCTGAATGTTAACCTGTCTATGCTTTATCACCTGTCTATGCTTACCTGTCTGACTCTGCTGAGTCACTATGCTAGAACTCATCAGTTTTGTTGAAATGATTATTATTTAATTAATGTCATTCCCTTATCTGAAGCTAATCGTGTGAACGGTGGTTTACATATCTTGAAAACATGCTTTCATTATGTCTTAAGTGGGTGTTGCAGTTCCCCATACAAATCGTGTCATTTTTGAATTAAAAATGTTGTTTTTATCTCTCCTACCTTTATGACTATAAAAGACAATAGATCAGAAAGGTTGAACCTTTACGTTTCAATATTCCAAAATCTTTTTGTCTTCTCATCTTTCAAACCCTCTTCTCTCTCGAAACCCTAGAATCGTTTTCTCTCAAAAAAATAGCATCATCCAAGCGTCTCTCTACAAAAGAAATCGCCAAGAAATACAATCTCAAGGTTACTGAGATAGAAAAGATTATTCCGGGAAAGACTGTTGATCTTCAACAGATGAAGAAACTAGGAATGGATGTCACTGAAGAGTTGGAGTACTCCAAGTGGACTCATTTCTTCGACATCAAGGAGCTTGTTCACCCTAAGCTCATTCAAACGTTCTGGAGAAATGTTGTGGTTGTCACCAACCGACTCAATGGAATCAAAAGCTTTAAGGCTGAAATGGGGGATAAAACCCTTCTCTTTCCCATTAGCTCTCTATAGCTTGTCACAGAATGTCTGAGAATCGGAGCTGGCTTCACACCCAACCAGGAAGATGAAGTGGGAGATGAAAATGTCAACATCGCCATCTATGGTGTTCCCAAACCAGTGAACCCTAAGCCTGTCAACATGGTGGTCAAGTGCAGATTCCTGCACAAATTGATGTTGGAGTGCGTGATGCCAAGGAAAGGCTCACGAGACAGTGTGACAAAGATGGACAGATTTGCTTTGTACCACTTCATCTACAAAATCAAGGTTGACATCAACAACCTTATCTACATGTACCTTGAGACTCTGATCAAGAGAACCAACATGCAGACCTATACTTATGGGATGTTGCTGACAAGGGTATTCAGGAACAAGTTGTTTGTTCCTAGTAATGTTCACTTTGTGGACATGGCAGTGCCCATAGACAGGAAGATACTGTCTATGATGGACATCAAGGGAATCCCTCTTGCTGATAAGGAGGAAGACAGCAAGAAGAAGAAACAGAAGAAGAAGAAGAAGAAGAAGAAGAAGAAGAAGAAGCCTGATGTTGAGCAGAAGGAGGAAGAACCAGTGGTTTCCACTGACGAATTAGAAGTCCCCATTTCTGAAAGATTGTTCAAATCATCTGGAAAGGTGGCCGGACAAGACCAAATTCCAGAGCCGCAACCTTCAAGGTGTCTAAAGATTCTGCTGAAATAGTTGAGCCCTTGAGGTTCAGGCTGAGGAGACCCTCTCCCAAGAGGAAGACTAGTGAAGCTGAGGAATTAGTAGATGTTCCTGCTCATCCCAGCAAGAAAAGGAAGCTGGTGAAGACCTTTGCCAAGGTCAGACAAGTTGAGTCTGAGCCTAGCAAAGAGGAAACATCTTCTCAGGGGGAGCAGACAGAGCAAGTCCATGAAGAACCAAAGAAGATTTTCATTTTGGGAATTATTTCCAAAAAGAGAAGATCTCAGTTACCCAAGACTCGCAAAGATTGAAGTGCCTGCAGAAGCTAACACTGCTAAAGACCTGTCTGGAGGAGCTCAGATAGTTGTACCCAAGGATGACCAAGTGTCTCATTCTCACAAGAAGTTGAAGATATCTGAAGAGCGGACATCTCCTTCATTCCCTTCCCCTTCTCATCAAGGTATCATAAACCCATCTGTCTCTTCTCCATTTGCCCCTTTTATTCAACCTCTTTCTGTTGCATCTCTTATTTCTTCACCTGTCTCCTCCTTTCAAAGTCAAAAATCTTCTTTCACTATTGCACCTGATGACTGTCAGTACACAGTTGTTCACAGGGACTCTGCTCCCAAAGAACAAATTGGCATATCATCAAGACTCTTTGTGTCTGATCTGCAATCTCCTTTCTTTGCAAGTATCTCACATGTCTCTTTCATCCCTTCTCCTCCGCCTCATATTCTTAACCCCTGTAGAGAACTTTTCTTCTACCCACCTATAGTTATCTTCATTAGAATATTAGCTGGAACTCATTATCATGCTTCTGTTGTAATGCTACCACATAGGTCAAGGTATTTCTTTATGTTAGTCACATGATCTAATTCTTTTTTCTGCCATATTAATTCTCTATTACCCATCCCTCCCTCTGTTTTATCTCAAACACCTCTTCCCCCACCTATTCAAATAACAATCATCAGACCGTCTCTGTCCGAGAGACTTTCCTGTGTGTTTCCTTCACCTGATACTGACTGTGTCAGAATCAGTCTTATCTTCAAATTCATATTTCTTCCTTTCTATGCCCTTCAAACTCTCTATGAAATTTTCTTCCCTTCCTTCACCTCTCCCCTATCTATACCTAAGGCACCCCCAGTTTTAACCTTACCCTGGCACTCTTCTCTGTGTCTCTTCTCAAACAGTGGCCTTACAAGACTTTCATCTGCTTCAAGGACAAGTAGTAGACTTAAGAAGACAGCTAGATGAAGAAAGGCGAGCTAGGTTGCTCTTAGAGCAAGGGTTGCTGCTTTATTTTTGTTAATTAGTCAATCTAGGTAGTTTTTAGGTATATAGACTACCTTGTACTTGTAAACGTTCATAATGAATAAATAAATTTCTCCTTTATTTCTTTAATGCTTTCGTAGTTTATTCTTTTTTGATGTTGACAAAAGGGGGAGAATGAGAAATGTGATATAGGAGAATGAGAGAATGAATATGATATGATCTTACATAATACATGGGCATGAGTATGTTCTGATAGTTGCTATAATTGCTCAGATAAATCTTAAGTAAGATTTCTCTGATAATAATTTCAAAGTAAAACAAGTCAAACTTATGTGTAACTAAGTTAAACTGATTATATAATCAATCTTAATGTCTGATCAAGCATTTGCATGACCTGTCCGCTTAAGAAAATTTCAACCTGTCTGATATATGCTATTTTCTTTGTTGATATTTTCTAAGGTTCATTAAATCATCTCAATGTTTGTCATCATCAAAAAGGGATAGATTGTTAAGTATCTAAAATGTCTGATGTGCATTTCCCTAAGTTTTGATGAGAACTAAACATTTGTTAATGATTTAATTAACCTTCATATTGGTTGCTAACCTGTCTATCTAGTGTGTAGATTAAAACTGTAAGAATCACCTATCTGCTCATATAAGTGACTACCTGTCTGGATAAGCGAAAGTCAACCTGTCTGTTGAGATACGTCTTCAACCTGTCTCCCCACGAGTTCCTACACTTGTCTGAGGTTACTCGTTGAAGAATCAAGGACCAAACAAGCTTTTGTTGGCTGTCCCATCAGAAAGAGACTTGAAGCCTTCTCTCCTAACTCAGTCTCACGCCTATCAAGAAAAGTCAGAAGTTACTCTCTCAAGCAACCTCGGTTATCAGAACCAAAGACCAGTTAAAGAATGCTTCCAACATGATTTATTCCCTAGTACCTCTGGTCCTTACACGAAAAGGGAATTGTACTCAGCAAAGTACAAAAAGCTCTCTACACAACTCTGATATGGCTGTATCACGATGCATAAAGCCATGATCCTTCATGTTAGAGTACAGCCAACATTCCTATTGTATTAATGGCTGCCCAGAACGACTCTATTGCATTTGATGAAGTTCTGCTTGAAGCCAACATCTGAGGGAATGTCTCTAACGAATCCTAAATGCTTGAAGACTATAAATACAGAAGTCATTGAAGATGAAGCATAGAGAATACACATAGCATTAAAGAGCCATTACTCTACGCATTAATATATTCATTCTTTCATTCTGTATTCTTCAATCATTTGAAATTATTACGCAGATTTTCCTAAGCTTTACATTTAAACCACTCTGAGTGTTAGTGAAAGATCTGTCTGTCTGAAGTTGTATTTATTACAAACCAAATCTCTCAACAAACCTGAGTGAGCCTGAAGAGGTTGAGTGTGCAAAGAATACTTGTCTTGAGCCTGAAGAGGCTAGGTGTGCAAAGAATACTTGTCTTGGAGCCTGAATAGGCTAGGTGTGCAAACAATACTTAGAGTCTGTAACCTGATCAGTTATAGTGGATAAAATTTGGTGCTGCCAAGGACTGAATGTAGCTTTTTGATTTGAAGAGTGAACCAGGAGAAATAGCTGTGCCTATCTCTCTTTCCTTATAAACTCTTTAGTTGCCGTAGTTTTCTTATTCGTTTTTCAAGTGGTGTGTTTGTCTAGAATTTCATCAGACAGGTCACCTGTCTGTCCTGTATCCTTCCACTCGTCTGAACCAAGCTTCTGTATGCGAAAAGATTTCAACTTTGTTTAAATTCTGATAAACACAATTCAACCCCCTTCTCGTGTTTATAGTTGTATATTTCAAAGACCACACAGATATAGTGCAAGGGTGAGATACCAATATATGGATTTAAACACGATAACTAAATGCGCGACACACAAAAACAACATATATACTAATATCCAAAACATAAGAAATTCTCAACATAAACACAATAGTTTATCAAGGGGTTTCATACCCGACAGTCATCGTCATTTAAAATAATGCATGACACTTCAATATTCACCATCTAAAATTTTATACTAATCTCTGGAGATCCCAACACCGTATAAATGAGCTGATCAAACTCTCTTTACCAAATAAGGCACACCGGATTTAACCATAGCACTGTCCAAAACTAGGCAGTGATCACCGAATATGGTTTTCATTATCCATCAAGGCACAATGATCCAACGTCTTGCATACCTTGTCATCAAGATATCCAGATTAACCTCATAGGCATGTCTGCCAAAAAAATGCATGTAAAACATTTTGTTTCTCGTAACTTTTCTTTTTGTTCATGCTTTTCTTGTCGAAGCTCAAAGGCTCACGACCATCTCAACTTTTAAACATTTAAGTTTGCCTTTTAATTTCAAGAATAGGACACAAAGTCTGAATGTGTAAGTCACGAAGGTCTAGACCGATGCACCAATCTTAGATTCGTAGATTTTAGCGCACAAAAATCAACATAACGTTTATAGGACACATGGTCCACAACTTCAACTTTAGGACACGTATCCACAACCTCATCTTTAGGTCACACGGTCCACAACTTCACCTTTAGGACACATAGTCCACACCATAGAACACTAGAGTCCCAACATCTCGGCCACTAGGTCCGCGTTTCAACTTTAAAATTATTTTCGTTCTATAAAACACAAATCCAAAATAAAACCTCCACAACTCATCCAAGTCGTTGGAATGAGTAAAACTCTTTTACAGAGAATCTTTTTCCGTTTTGAAATTCAGTTATAAAACCGTCAAATCGTAGAGAAATCCATTTTTCTAAAATCTGATTTTATTTAATCTTCTTTTTCCGTAACAACGTCAAATCCTCGTAAAATCATTTCCAACTCATTTATATCCAAAATAATAAAATTGTTCCTCATAGTTTTCGTCATAAAATACTTTTCTAGAGTATTTTTCGTTGGAAATAAAGCCATTTATAAATTAAATGATTTTCTCTTTTACAAAATGTTCTTCACCATCAATGTTGAAATATTCTGGCCACTTAATTTCTTGTAATAACTTTTCATCCTATTTTTGAATTTATTTTGAAAACGATAACGTAACTGAAATATTTTCAAGATTTTGTCATCTATATTACTCATTAATCACTCTTTTCCCCGAATAATCATCAAATATAAATATTTTCAATATTTTTCTTCCACTTCCATAAATCAAATCTCTTAAATTACTCCTCAAGCCTTTTAAAACTTCTATCTTTGATTTAATTGGGCACTGACCACTGTCAGACTTTCCATCAATCAATCAACCAAACAGATAATCCATACTTAACAGATATCCATACATGACAGATATAATCATGCTTGCACAGAAAACATTACAACCACATAACAGTCATGT
Source organism: Sophora flavescens (assembly GCA_030762895.1). Lineage (NCBI taxonomy): Eukaryota > Viridiplantae > Streptophyta > Magnoliopsida > Fabales > Fabaceae > Sophora > Sophora flavescens. Next base: position 50,346,154 of record CM061068.1, on the reverse strand, counting down.
AACAACTTAATCTTAACACCACATATCACAACACAAAAAATCACATATGACCCATAAATAGCATGTAGCTATCGAAAATTCCTCAGACAACCTCCCCTTCCCTTTGAAGACAAGAGGAAGATCCTCATCTTAATGCTCCAATTAGTTCCAAGAGTGCAAACTCTACTCCACCAAGCAAGCATAGCCGTGTTCAACGTCCCAGAGACACAAACCAAGCATGATAACAAACAGACAATTTCACCAAATCAATTTTCATCCTCAAAACATACAATCAAAAGAAACCATATATTTAATTTAACAAACATAGAATCAGTTTTCATTAACACCAATTTGGGTAAAAGGGTCTTATCACAAAAATTGAGGAAATTTTGATTTGATTTGAGAATCATGAAATTAAACTCATAAACCATCAATTAAAAATCTCAATTACAATAAAATAGAAACAACTTCATATTTGAAGTTAAGATGGAAATTTAGGTTTTTAGTGAAATTGGGGAAAAAGAGATTTGGTCATAGAAATGTGAAACTGGTTTGTCATAACATCAATTAACAGTCCCAGTTTTATATATACAAAGTTAATTTTACAAAAACATAACCAATTCCAATTAAAAATTATATTCGCCTTTAGGGTTCCTAATCTCAATTTGGGGGAAAATTGTTCTGGTCATAAAAACATGAAATTGACATTGGAAATCATCATTAAACAACTTCAATTGCACCAAAATAGAATCAATTTCATGATTAGAGTATGATGAAAAATTAGGTTTTTGAGTGGAATTAGGGGAAATCCGAAATTAAGAAATTGGAGAAATTGACATGGGGATTTTGAAATTGACATATCCAATTTGAAATTAATACCATCAATTTAAGGATTTAGTTTCTAAATTAACAGTTAGGTTTTGAAATGGCAACTTAAGGTTCCAAATCAATTTAGGGAAAATTGAAAGAGAATGAAAAAGAAGGGAACAACTCACTAAAGGAGATGAAAGATGGTGACAATGGCACGCTCCGACGCCGCGGCGAACGACCCAGGACGGCGGAGCTGTGTTCGCTCGACATGACAGCTATCAGAAGTGGATCGAAACAGAACAATACATGTATGGCAGCGAGCGGAGGTGCGCGACCATCTTCTGCCTTGGTGCGGCGGGAAACGAGCTTCCCGCGACGGAGAGAGGAGGAGCGACGAGCGGAACAGAGACCGGGCATGTGTGCTGGTCTTCCTCCTCGGTTCGCGTGATGGTCGGACAGTCCCCCAGTGATGGCGGCGCACAAAGTGACGGTGAAGGGTGGTTGGGTGAAGGTGGAGCAAGATAAGATGAAGAGGAGAAGAGATGAGGTGTGGAGGAAGAAGAAGATGTGAGGAAGAAGGAGCAGAAGAAAAAAAAATAAAAGAAGTGGAGGAGGGATATCGGGTCTGAGTTAGATATAGGAAGGGGGAAAAATTTTGATTAGTAATAGTAGGTACAAAATGAGTGGTAAATATTGAGCCTAAAAATAAAAATGTTTTTAGCTTTTTGATTTAAAAATAATGGTTGACAATTATATAATTTCAAAATTTAAATTAAAGTCAAAATTGATAGTTGAACTAATCAACTAAGAAAATCAACGATCCAAAATTTGATCTCCGATTACTTTTAAACCAACATATTTTCAAATCTAAAATTAAATAGAGTCAAATAGGAAAATAATTTTCATTCAATCATTTTATTTAAAATATTTTTCTAAATAAATACTACTAGTGACAATAACATAATATTATTGTCTAGTAATCGTGCATGCACTGACATAAGACAGTATTAACGCACTCAAAATTAATTTTAAATTAGTAATTAAAATTACCCAAATAAAACCACATAAAATAAATTAAGAAAAATATCTAGAAAATTAATGAGTCAAAATAAAATAATATGAACATATAGACATATTTACTATTGTTGAAGAACAATAAAAACCAGGGTGTTACATCTAGCCTGATGAATGGGGTCTTAGTTATCTTCCCCAACAAGCAAGATTTGCATACATCAAATGATTCACAATCGAATGATTCCAAGAGTCCATCCATATGGAGCTCGGAGATGCGTTTCTCACCTATATGACTGACCGCGCTGTCGCCACGCGCCAAAAAGAACGAGCGATTAAAATAATGTAGTATAGAGCGACAACTCGGATATCGTCTCTCAAGGACTCTTTAGTTGTTGTTATTATTAACAGAAAATCAAAAGTTAGTTTTGGGGGTTTTGGATTGAGACAAAATAAAGAAAACAAAGCAATAAAAACAGGCAGTTTAAGAGACTAACAAATAAGCTAAAGAACGACTAACCTACTGCTCTTGGTTTCCCACTATCATTGGTTCAAATAAATCCATGCCCTAAGCGGATTCTAATCCCCTCCCGGTTGTAGCAACAATTAACAACGCAATCACTACTACGGATGTATGTTCCTATTCCCGAAATAACAAACGGGGTGAAGCCCTCATGAACAAACGAACATGAACGAACACACGCGAAATAACAAACGCGATTAAGTATAGAAACATAGCATCACCGAAATGAATCAACACAATACTATACATTCCTGAAATAACAAACAGAAACATATAGCATTGCATTGAAAAGAGAAAAGCATACAAAAAGGAATACAAGAACCTCAAGTGTGGTAATGGAAACCAATCCCAGTAGATTAATCTAGGAGACTAGTTCTCCATTACAGAAATAAACATAAAAGAAAAGGAAGGAAAATAAACTACTACTCTCGACTATCAAAGACTAGCCAAAATCGGCTAACTCTGACTTGCCCACACTATGACTAACTATTTATACAAATTCTCTCAAGACCTCTCAATATCTGAATACTCCTTTAATTCACTTCAACCTCTGCCTCTTAGCTTTCCAAAGCCACTTAATTTTCTTAATTATGAGTTAAGATGAGGGAGTTATGTCCACATTCAACTCATAGGGCAGCTGAAACGCCTCTGACTTCAAACGGATTGGAGCCCCTCAAAACGTCTCTGTTTGGAATAATGGTCTTCATGAGAGTTAAAGCTCTTTGTTTTATCTTTCATTTGCCACCGGTTTCACTTCCAACCGACATCTACAGCCCAAGTTATGGCCCAATCTTCATGACCAGTTCAGGTTCCGTGGTGACAGCAATTATGTTTTGACTTCAAGGCCCAATGTGACCCACTATACATCCAATTCAGCATCTGAGTTCTTCATGAAAGTTGTTGGGCTTCCTTTTTATTACCTGAAAACAAGAAAATAGCATAAGTACTTTATTTAACTCTAAATCAACTGAATTAACATAAAAACACTTTACAGACTCAAAATACTACTTAAGGACAATCAAGTCTAATTTGAGTGAAAATGATATAAAATTAGCACAAAGCCAAGGTCTTTACTAGTTATAAAACCAGTCAACCAGAGGCTCATCAAAATACCCCAAACTTAAACTTTGCTTGTCCCCAAGCAAACTAAAACTCAAAAACTTAAAAAGACTCAAGACCGGCAAGCTCAAAAGATTCAATCAACTTTTGCACAGATTTCAAGCAACTTATCAAAACAATTTTTCCTTCAATGTTCCCCCCTTTCAAACAAAACAATCCCCACATTCATTTATTCTAAACAGTTGAGAAATTAATTATTCAGACAATCAGAAATCTAAGCAGGGGATCTAAGTTACACACAAAAGGGAGATCACCAAAATCAAACAAGCTGCCTTCCTCACAAGGAAATTTGTGTTTCACTCAATCGCTCGATTTTTGTCGGGCTATTAACATTTCTCTCAATTTCACCTTTAAGAGCACTTCCCTTGAATTTGATTTTCATCTCAAAATGATTCCCACAGAAAACATGCAAACAACATCAGAAGGTCTTTTATGGGTTGTAATGGGGCCTGGCTAAGGGTAGGATATACAAAAGAACTAGGCTGAAGACCCTAGGAACTAAGAGAGCATGAACATTATTTACACTTTGAAATTCCACTCAAGTTCCTTTTCTCATTTTTCATTTTGCCTTGGGTGACTACAACCTTTTTATTTTTATCATTTTTACGCTTTTCTTTTTTTTTCTTTCTTTTTTTTTTCCTTTTTTTTTTTCTCTTCATCATTTTTTTTCTTTCATTTTTTTTTCCACATCTTTACACTTTCCCCCTTTTTTTTTCTTCTTCTTCTTTTTTTTTTTCCAATCCCAACCAACACATTGCACCGGGTAGCCACCCCAAACTTAGTTTCTTGCACCCATTCTAAGATTACATGCTCTCCTAATCCTAAGATCGGGTTAACATGGTTTTCCAGATTTTTGGGCTTATAACATTAGGTTATCAAGAATTAACAGGCTAATAGGCTCAATGGGGCTAACTAAGGAACATGCATTAGGGATGGTTATTTTAGGCGCCACGCGCCAAAAAGAACGAGCGATTAAAATAATGTAGTATAGAGCGACAACTCGGATATCGTCTCTCAAGGACTCTTTAGTTGTTGTTATTATTAACAGAAAATCAAAAGTTAGTTTTGGGGGTTTTGGATTGAGACAAAATAAAGAAAACAAAGCAATAAAAACAGGCAGTTTAAGAGACTAACAAATAAGCTAAAGAACGACTAACCTACTGCTCTTGGTTTCCCACTATCATTGGTTCAAATAAATCCATGCCCTAAGCGGATTCTAATCCCCTCCCGGTTGTAGCAACAATTAACAACGCAATCACTACTACGGATGTATGTTCCTATTCCCGAAATAACAAACGGGGTGAAGCCCTCATGAACAAACGAACATGAACGAACACACGCGAAATAACAAACGCGATTAAGTATAGAAACATAGCATCACCGAAATGAATCAACACAATACTATACATTCCTCGAAATAACAAACGAAACATATAGCATTGCATTGAAAAGAGAAAAGCATACAAAACGAGGAATACAAGAACCTCAAGTGTGGTAATGGAAACCAATCCCAGTAGATTAATCTAGGAGACTAGTTCTCCATTACAGAAATAAACATAAAAGAAAAGGAAGGAAAATAAACTACTACTACTGACTATCAAAGACTAGCCAAAACTGGCTAACTCTGACTTGCCCACACTATGACTAACTATTTATACAAATTCTCTCAAGACCTCTCAATATCTGAATACTCCTTTAATTCACTTCAACCTCTGCCTCTTAGCTTTCCAAAGCCACTTAATTTTCTTAATTATGAGTTAAGATGAGGGAGTTATGTCCACATTCAACTCATAGGGCAGCTGAAACGCCTCTGACTTCAAACGGATTGGAGCCCCTCAAAACGTCTCTGTTTGGAATAATGGTCTTCATGAGAGTTAAAGCTCTTTGTTTTATCTTTCATTTGCCACCGGTTTCACTTCCAACCGACATCTACAGCCCAAGTTATGGCCCAATCTTCATGACCAGTTCAGGTTCCAGTGACAGCAATTATGTTTTGACTTCAAGGCCCAATGTGACCCACTATACATCCAATTCAGCATCTGAGTTCTTCATGAAAGTTGTTGGGCTTCCTTTTTATTACCTGAAAACAAGAAAATAGCATAAGTACTTTATTTAACTCTAAATCAACTGAATTAACATAAAAACACTTTCTGAGACTCAAAATACTACTTAAGGACAATCAAGTCTAATTTGAGTGAAAATGATATAAAATTAGCACAAAGCCAAGGTCTTTACTAGTTATAAAACCAGTCAACCAGAGGCTCATCAAAATACCCCAAACTTAAACTTTGCTTGTCCCCAAGCAAACTAAAACTCAAAAACTTAAAAAGACTCAAGACCTGGCAAGCTCAAAAGATTCAATCAACTTTTGCACAGATTTCAAGCAACTTATCAAAACAATTTTTCCTTCAATGTTCCCCCCTTTCAAACAAAACAATCCCCACATTCATTTATTCTAAACAGTTGAGAAATTAATTATTCAGACAATCAGAAATCTAAGCAGGGGATCTAAGTAACACAAAAAAGGGAGATCACCAAAATCAAAGAACTGCCTTCCTCACAAGGGAAATTTGTGTTTCACTCAATCGCTCAGTTTTTGTCAGGCTATTAACATTTCTCTCAATTTCACCTTTAAGAGCACTTCCCTTGAATTTGATTTTCATCTCAAAATGATTCCCACAGAAAACATGCAAACAACATCAGAAGGTCTTTTATGGGTTGTAATGGGGCCTGGCTAAGGGTAGGATATACAAAAGAACTAGGCTGAAGACCCTAGGAACTAAGAGAGCATGAACATTATTTACACTTTGAAATTCCACTCAAGTTCCTTTTCTCATTTTTCATTTTGCCTTGGGTGACTACAACCTTTTTATTTTTATCATTTTTACGCTTTTCTTTTTTTTTTCTTTCTTTTTTTTTCCTTTTTTTTTTTCTCTTCATCATTTTTTTTCTTTCATTTTTTTTTCCACATCTTTACACTTTCCCCCTTTTTTTTTCTTCTTCTTCTTTTTTTTTTTCAATCCCAACCAACACATTGCACCGGGTAGCCACCCCAAACTTAGTTTCTTGCACCCATTCTAAGATTACATGCTCTCCTAATCCTAAGATCGGGTTAACATGGTTTTCCAGATTTTTGGGCTTATAACATTAGGTTATCAAGAATTAACAGGCTAATAGGCTCAATGGGGCTAACTAAGGAACATGCATTAGGGATGGTTATTTTAGGCTAAGTAGCTATTTACAAGGAAAATGCCTAAATCATTTGAAGCAAACATATAATCATGCAAATCAAAAAGAGATTCAAGCAAACTCGGGAAAGTGCAACCAAAAGTGATTTCACACGATCAAAAACATGTTGGAGGCTCAAAACCTCACCTGGACATTATTTTGCAAATTATTTGAAAGAGATTCTATCCCTAGTGTGTGCTTCTTATCACCCCAAACTTATCATAAATCATGCCATCATAACAAAATCTCAAAGTTCAGTTTTCAATCACATGGGGATCAAAATTCAATTTTTCAAATTTTTGAAGTCCTAGGGGGGAAACAGTCAACAATTAACATGCAATCCATCTATGCAAAAATTAATCAAATCCAATAAACTTGCCAATAATAGACTTAACACAACTCCTGAGCTTCTCAAATTATTCAGGAGCTTTATTGGAAACAAAACAGAAATAAAGCAAAGAAAGAAAAAAAAAAAAATTAAAAGAGCAAGGTAAAGAAAAACTCATTGAGGCGGTTCCACCAGATCCCATTGCTTGTAACATAAGTCCCACATGGTAGCCAAAGGGTAGAAATTCATTCCAAGCCTCCCTAACTTGCAGCTTTGATGCGGAGGTGAGCGTTTGACAACCATGATGACCTCGCCGAGTGCGGCGGACTTTTCACTTCCTCCGGGGTCACGAGATGACCTCTTTCTCAATAAAATCCTCCCAATAAAAGTGGGGCTCAACCTCTTGGACCGGCCATGGTGCAAAATCCAAGGGTTTAAACTCCATCACCTGGTTCCTCGGGGGAGGTGGCGAACAGGTCACTAGTGTTCTTGGTGTTTCGGTCTTTGCTTCAACTTCTGCAAGTTCTTCATTAGCTGCACTAACAAATTCATCACTTGTTAAACCTGCAGAAATCTCATCACACACCACAGAAAGGTTAGAGTTAGTACAGTTAGTAAATATATTACAATAAACTAAATCGAAAGCGGTGAATGTCCTGGAAGTTGCTCGAGCTCTATGGAGGGTGGCCGTTCAATGGATGGTATATTTGGAACTTCGGCTGAACAAACAACATCACTCTCACTATCACCCTGCAAAATAGAGTCAAGAAACCCAGCACAAACATCACACGGGTTAGTGTCAGTACAGTTAGTACATGTATTAACAGAAACTGAGTTAGTAAAGGTCTGATTGTCTGGACTTTCTGCACACGGTTCATCCACCCCATCACTCTTAACACATGCATCTAAAACCAAAGATTCTTCTTTATCCTCAAGCATGGTGGAGTGAATGTTCTCCTGATCCTCCTGATGCTCATTTCCTATATGATCATGGCCCTCAACCTCATCTGTCTCCTGTTCCATATGGATGCTTTGCTTAACATACCTTTCAAAATAACAATCTACACACAAAGCAGTGCCATCACAATAACACTCATCACATGCATTAGAGTTAGGGGATTCAACACACAATTCATCATCAACAGAATTATTATCACAATCATCATCAGAAATATTTTCAGGAATAAATTGTGAATCTTTATGTTCTTCAATGGGCTGTGGAGTTAGCATTGCAGCTGAGTTGGCGGTAACTTGATCAATTAGAGCCCACAACTTCCGAGATTCAGCTTGGTCCCTCTGGTATTGAGCCTCCATCTTCTGTTGAAATTCAAGATTGCTCGCCTCCATCATCCGTTGAAATTCAAGATCTTGTTGTGCCATCCGTTGATTGTTCTCTTCCATTTGTTGTAGCATTGAAGCAATCTCATCCAAGGTGCTCTGTGAAGGTTCGGAAGGTGCAGAGGTGGTCACTTGGCTAGGATAGTATGGTGGTGGCTCACTAAAATTAGGATAATACATGCATGGTTGTGGTTCATAATAAACATTAGGCAAATATCCATACATGTAATTATCCATGGCAATCAAACATCCAGACAAAGCAGACAGAACTAATTCAGGAATGCAAAAGGTTTTTTTTTTTTTTTTAAATGTAACTTTCTGCTAATAACAACAAACCAGAGTCCCCGGCAACGGCGCCAATTTTTGACCGCGCTGTCGCCACGCGCCAAAAAGAACGAGCGATTAAAATAATGTAGTATAGAGCGACAACTCGGATATCGTCTCTCAAGGACTCTTTAGTTGTTGTTATTATTAACAGAAAATCAAAAGTTAGTTTTGGGGGTTTTGGATTGAGACAAAATAAAGAAAACAAAGCAATAAAAACAGGCAGTTTAAGAGACTAACAAATAAGCTAAAGAACGACTAACCTACTGCTCTTGGTTTCCCACTATCATTGGTTCAAATAAATCCATGCCCTAAGCGGATTCTAATCCCCTCCCGGTTGTAGCAACAATTAACAACGCAATCACTACTACGGATGTATGTTCCTATTCCCGAAATAACAAACGGGGTGAAGCCCTCATGAACAAACGAACATGAACGAACACACGCGAAATAACAAACGCGATTAAGTATAGAAACATAGCATCACCGAAATGAATCAACACAATACTATACATTCCTGAAATAACAAACAGAAACATATAGCATTGCATTGAAAAGAGAAAAGCATACAAAACAGGAATACAAGAACCTCAAGTGTGGTAATGGAAACCAATCCCAGTAGATTAATCTAGGAGACTAGTTCTCCATTACAGAAATAAACATAAAAGAAAAGGAAGGAAAATAAACTACTACTACTGACTATCAAAGACTAGCCAAAACTGGCTAACTCTGACTTGCCCACACTATGACTAACTATTTATACAAATTCTCTCAAGACCTCTCAATATCTGAATACTCCTTTAATTCACTTCAACCTCTGCCTCTTAGCTTTCCAAAGCCACTTAATTTTCTTAATTATGAGTTAAGATGAGGGAGTTATGTCCACATTCAACTCATAGGGCAGCTGAAACGCCTCTGACTTCAAACGGATTGGAGCCCCTCAAAACGTCTCTGTTTGGAATAATGGTCTTCATGAGAGTTAAAGCTCTTTGTTTTATCTTTCATTTGCCACCGGTTTCACTTCCAACCGACATCTACAGCCCAAGTTATGGCCCAATCTTCATGACCAGTTCAGGTTCCAGTGACAGCAATTATGTTTTGACTTCAAGGCCCAATGTGACCCACTATACATCCAATTCAGCATCTGAGTTCTTCATGAAAGTTGTTGGGCTTCCTTTTTATTACCTGAAAACAAGAAAATAGCATAAGTACTTTATTTAACTCTAAATCAACTGAATTAACATAAAAACACTTTACAGACTCAAAATACTACTTAAGGACAATCAAGTCTAATTTGAGTGAAAATGATATAAAATTAGCACAAAGCCAAGGTCTTTACTAGTTATAAAACCAGTCAACCAGAGGCTCATCAATGACCTAATCGGCAATGCCAAAAGTTTTCACATTTATATTATAGATGGGCATACGAGGATTAAGGACACAAAATCCATTGTCCAAATACTTGCTAGCATAGAAAATATCATGTGACTGATGTTTCTACCAATAGTTGAAACATAATAACATTTATTTAGTTCTAAAACAAGCCCCAAAGGCAAAATCAAAAACTTCATAGTTAATGCAGCAACTTTTGCTCCATTTCCTATTTACGGATTGACTTTACCTATAGTCAATGTCCTACTCCCTTTGATCCTTCACATTAATGTGAGATCCACATGCGGTATCAAATACCCATGATCTTGAAGTAGGTTGACTTCTACAACACAATGCTCGAAGAGGAAGTCGTACTTCCTTTCTTTTCTCATACTTTTTCTTGTACCTTATAGCAGTTTTTCAATGTCTGGTCAAACCATAATAAAATCAACTGCCTTCCTTTGCAACCTTGCCTATTAGCTTCAAGACAAAAGTATCGAGCTTGAACTTGTTCTAGCCCTTGTTCTTCTCCTTGTTTAGCAGGCTTAAGTCTTTCCATTTAAAGACTATCACAACAGTCTACCCTTTTCTACTATAGAGACTCTGCTCGACAGTTCTCAGTTTTCTTGCAATCTCTAGTAGAGATCTGTCAGAATCGTTCACAGAGATTTGACTATAACTATCCGGCAACAATTGCAAGATCATATTACTGGCCATCATTTGGCCTAAAGGAAAGCACAGCTCACCGGGTTCTCAATTTACTCAATATCATGAAGCACATGATAACTGTTTGGATTTCCTTTTGTCAATTCGTAACTGAAAAGGGGTCGGATTACCTATGGTTCTTATGAATTGCATGCTCTCAACAGAGCATCATGAGGTGCATGATCATATCACACATCTTCATGATTGGAAGCATGATGAATCCTACATCCATGACATCGACTTGATGCTTCTCATAAGCATCTTTTCGATCCTAGTAGGAACTGGTTGCTCCGGAATTATTTACTCAAGAACATACAACTCTTTCTCGTACTTGAGGACAATCCTCAAATTCTTGTACCAATCCAGAAATTTAATTCTGGATATCTTGTCCTTCTCAAGGACAAATCGCGGTAATAAATTACAGTGTTTTATGTCATGGTAATTCTAAATACAGAAACATGCAAAATATAAGTATCGTGATAAAACATATTTAATAAGGTCTTTTATTAAATACATTCCCACTATTTTACTCAAACCAATGACCATCATCGTTGACTCGGAAATTCCCTTTGGAAGATTTTCTAGTGAGACCAAGATCCATATTTCATCTCATTTTGAGTCAACTTTGACTGATCTCCCAAAACTTAGTTATTTAGGTAGGAAACTCTTTTCCAATTACATCTCATGTAACTCTTGGATCAGTTTGGTGAATAACACTTATTCTAATTCATCTCATGAATTAAAGCCTAACTCAACGCCTCTAAGCCTTTCAATCCTATTGAATTTGGCTTAGTTAAGTCAGACTCAATGGATAGCAATTGGACATTGGAAGGCTCTTAAACTTAATATTTCCTTTTGAGGGATTTTTTTTAATTAGTGATCTTATCGGTATTGTATCTCATACAAGGCGTCTCTCAGCATACACGCATACATGCTTTTATACATTTAACAAACATACATAACATTTAAAACATACATGTACATATACATTTCATGCATCACATACAAAAATATACATCACATACATTTCATGCATATCATACATAAACATATAAGATAAGGTATTATAGTTATGGCCTCCTAAACAAAAGGAATTAAATAACTAATTTACTACAATTCTTTGACCCTCGAGCAAGCTTCTCAAGTCTCTCAAATGATGTCATCATTTGTTATTGTCTCCTCTTCAACTCAAAGAAATTACATTTATTTAAAATAAATAAATAAATAAATAATTAAATATACGACACGCAAGACGTATTAAAAATAAATAAATCACGATACGAATATCATATTTACCCAAAACAAATAATATCATAATCTAAGACCATAATCATACATCTTAAAATAAAATATTTAATAACAAACAATAACTTTAAAGAGCAAAATTTTTGAATTACTCAGGATCAATCACATCCAGAACATGAGTGAGAGAATGTGCCACTAGCATATACATTATTTATTTAATTTGATAAATCAATTCCCTTTTAGAATCAAAATATCAACACCAAGAACACATGCTTTTCACTTTGGTCTCAATTTGAAAAAGCCTCTGACACATGAAATTAATCACACATCAATCCAAATAAAAAGGGCTTAATTGTATTTTTATCCCTCAATTATTGATAATGTGCGATTTTGGTTTCCTACATTTTTTTCGAGCGTATTTGATCCCCTAGTTTTTCAATCGTGTAATTGCAGTCCTTCTATCCATCTGCTGTCAAATTGATAACAAAGTTTGTTGACTAACAAGTGGATTAAAATATATTTATTTTAGGATTTGTCAGCAAAATACGTTTAGAGTTCTATCTATAACAAAATGATGAGTTTGGGACTCATTTAACACAGATTAAGGGATCTGTCACCCATTAAAAATAATATTTAAAATTTTTAATTTAAAAAAATTAATAATAAATAAATATATTTTAATCCACTTGGTGTGACATGTCAGTAAACTCTATTACCGATTTGATAGCAGATGGATATAATTGCACAATTGAAAAACTAACGGGAACAAATGCTCTCGAAAAAAATATGGAGATCAAAATCGTACATTATCAATCCTTAAGAAACCAAAAATATAATTAAGCCAAAAAGGCATATATGCTCTTTCTTATTTCAAAAAGTTACGCCCAGATTTCACGCATCAAAGTTGTACATCAATTTGATTTCAATAATTTATTGTATATCATAATAACTTTTGAATAATCAAATTCACTAGTCCCTATTCAAGAATTCTAAGTAAAAAAAGTTAAGATTAAAAAAAAATTAAATTGAAAAACTTTCAAATTAACTGAATTTGATCATATCAAATTCACAATAACCAACACATACTGTTCCGAAAAAGTGTGAACTTGCCGTGCAATGAAAATGTCACTGTGCTCATATGAAACCATATTGAATCACGCACGTACAGGTTTGAGCGTCGATTAAAAACAATCCCTGATCAAAATTCTTATTCATGCTGGAACGAATCCAAACATCTTGTGCTCGTATATATCAACATATATATCAAACAACATCATATATGTGCTCACAAAAATAACTTGTATTCAATTGAATCATATTCAAAAGCAATAAATCATGTTATCAAATAAGATAGACAAGCACATAAGGATTCAAGGTAACTATGATCATAGGCTCTGATATCACTGTTGGGTTTTCATGAGATAATCCTCTTGTAAAATCATATCTCAAGGCGGAAGAAAACCACTCCCATGGATCGCGCATTACAAAACATGAATCACATAAGGTATCTTGTGTTTACTCTTGTAGCGTGCTTTTTCAATTTGATCACTAGTGCCACGAAGGGGGCACCTCTACTCAGTCCCCACGAGCAAAGGGTTTCGGAGTTATGCGTCTTGTGCTAGCTGACGGCTATAGGGAGGCACGACAAGCAAGACTAGGTTTAGAGTAAGACTAGTAGTCTATTTATAAGTCATGTGCTCCTCTTGACCTATCTGCTTACTTATTGGGTCTCGTACGATACAAGTCCAATAACCTTTATATTAATTAAATCATATTTAATTAATTGTCCCGCTCCGCATTTGCTCTATGCGTGTGACACTGTAGGCTCCCACTAAGTTGGCAATAACATTAAATATTACAATAATATAAAACATTAATTATAATATTAAATATTATAAATAGTGAGTGGCATCTAGCAATGTTTCATTACTACCCAATTAATAAGAGTACCGGTGATCCGATTTTAGCCTTACTGCGATCAAAATTTACCGTGTAGTAAATGTCCCTTCGTCCATATGTTTTAATTGAACACAAGGCATAAGAGTGTCATCCTTGTTACGTTCAATTATTTATTCCTCGATCCCCGAGTAGACGTGTAATCATAAAGAGCCCAATATCATATATTGGTCCACTTCCGCGTGGCTGCACATATTTCATGTCTCACTCTATCGAGGGGTCCAAGACATTACCCCTGTAATGTAGGAGGGACGAATCCTATCTATATCACTCATACTCCTCAACATGATTTATTGCAGACCCAATAACTACCTTTATGATCATCCTGTTACTCGTGATGTTTAATAGTATTAAAGCCTACAACTCCTCGCGTAGGAATCGTAATGACTTCAAGTCGAATGACTACTTCACTATGGTCATCATGAGAATACTTATGACACTTACATAACTATTATGAAGTATTCTCATAGTGGGTCATCCGATATAAATATTACTCCTAATATTTATACCTGTGTGCCGACTTGATATCACATATCCATGACTCGTGAGATGTGACCATCAGTCTACTCACACAATAGTCTCTATGTATTATTGTCGTCCTAATTAACAATAATACTCGACTACGGATATTTAAGAATAGCTTTCTATTATTCAATGAGGTCTCACGATTAAGTCAAATACTTAATATCTCATTGAATGAACTGCCTATTCTAAGGACTTTATTATGTTATAAACTAATAACCTAATAAATTAATACGGTATTCATATATCAAATATATGATCAGATTCATGATACAAATAATGATCTATTCAAAATAGATTGGTCACTAGGACTTATACCAACAATAATGGACGGTATGTGTTTGACCACGGGATTTGTATAATGAGGGTTGAAAAGTCAGAATATACAACTGGCAACATAATTGGCCAAGGGAATATCATGTGGGTGGTGTACCACTGTATCATTTTGATGAGTGGTACACCGTAGAAGACACCCTATTATTTAGATAACAACAACAATTTAGAATGAATTGAAGATTTATTAGAAAGGGAGCAAAATGACAAGAGTTATGATCAACGATAACTTGATATCTTATTTCCCCAAATTGGAAAAAGAAAATAGATAAATGGGATAGATTATGATGGAGTAAACGCAATTCTTTTCCATTTCATTCCTTTTGGTTCTACCTTAGTAATATTTTAGCTCCCAACGTCAACAATGAATGATTCAATTATCCATTTGACACTCTTGCTTAAAAATAGACTCTCGATAACAAATATCATAAGGATATTGGTTAACGAATATGTTCTTGCCAAGATCCGTTTTGTCAGAATCTCGCCATAGAACGTTAGACCAAGGGGGTTATTTTATGATTTGGGCTTGCCAGAATTCAGTGATTCCGGTCCTACGTATCCCAGTGGGAATCAAAGCCAGACGTAGTTCTAAGTTCATCCCTTGGCGGGGCGGTGATCTCGATCCCTTAATTTTGTATCGGACGAGTACTAGGGAGCAAGGACTGTCTGAGAGTCTCTTGGGTCGACGCTAGTTCCTCTAACACGCTTAAGGGAGAGTCACCGGTGTTCAGTGAAAAGTGTCTTTCTTATGAGGGGTACTCCTCCTTTTATAATAGGATTCCTCTATCTCTTAGAGATCTGATTTATCTCTTAATATCTTTTAGAGATATGATTTATCTCTTAATATCTCATTTGAGATATGATTCCTTAATTTAAGGGATATTATCTCTTTTAACCAGATAAGGTTATTTTAGATAATATCAGGATTTAATATCTTATTTCTTTAATTAAATGATCTTTGATTTATTATCCTTAATTTCCGGACTGGGCCGGGTACTTGAGCTCGGTGGCCGGGTTAATAACCTCGGTCAGTACACAAGCCCCCCAAGCTTTGAGCTGATTAGGCGTAGAAGCTTTCATGATGTTTTAGCCGAGCTCTATATCTCGGCCCATACACAAGCCCCCCAAGCTTCGAGCTGATCACGTGGAAGCTTTTTCGAAGGAGCCGAGGCTAGGAACTTGGTTTCACCTTTTGATCTTTCGTCTCGGCGAGGTGAGTGGCCGAGCTTCATACCTTATATATGTGTTCACATCCTCCAACTCGGTGAACATCTCGGGTGACCGAGCTTGACGCTTTCGAGGTACCGAGCCGAGGTGGGGATGGTTACTCGTCTCCTGTTGAGGCCATACTTTCTCGGTTCCCGAGATGGAAAAGAGACGTTACTGTGTGTGATGCGTGGCCTTCATGGCATCATTTCTAAGGCTTGCGTTGCAGTTGCGTGCTCGAACGATAAGTCGAGAGCCGGAGCTCAATCGAGCAGTCGGGAGCCGGAGCTCAACCGAGCAGTCGGGAGCCGGAGCTCAACCGAGTGGTCGAGAGCCGGAGCTCAACCCATTAGGGAACCTGAGCTTCACGTTTCAGGTTGTTGAACTTTACCTTTCGGTCAATTCTTAAGTTCAGCGGGCTCGGTGGGCGAGCCTAGTAACCATTTTCCTTTTGATTGTTTAGGTTTGGAGATCTAGCTTCATTTCTCATCCAATATTTTAGTTTGGTGGGCTCAGTGGCCGAGTTTAACATCTCGATCAGTATATAAGCTCTCCAAGCTTTGAGCTCAGAATAAGCGAAAGAGTTTTATGAACGAAGCTGAGCTTGTCCTTGGTGTTGATAAGGTACTGGATTTGCATAGGTCCTCTTACTTCGGTTAATATCTCTCGGGCAGCATTCGAGTTTAGTGGTTGAGGTTCACATCTCGGCCAGTAACATTCTCTGAACATAAGATACTTCAATCTTACCTTTGTTTAGAAGCTGGTAGCTGAGATTCGACTTAGCAGTGGTCTCGGTTTGAACCGATCTTTTGAAGAGTCAAGTTCAAACTCGGTCATTAGGAAATTACCTCGGTGCTTGTATTTCATCCTTTAACTTTTGATGCTTATCTTGAGAGTTTGAAGTTGACTTGCCCTTTGCCGAATGTAGCTTAGTCTTTGAAGTTCTTGAGAGTTCTTAACATTTTCTTCGAGTAGCTCATAACCCTTTCATTTGGTGGATTTTGAAATACCCACTAACCTTGAATTATTTTTCCCGAGCTTGAAGGTGTGTCTCAGAATAAAATTTCCTAATATCTTTTGTATGAGAAAATAGTTTTCATACAGGTTCTTCGAGTTGTAGGCTAAGGGATATCCTTCCTTTATCCCCGTTAGCCCCCCAAGCTCTGAGCGAAAGAGCTTAACACGCCTTTTGGTACCGAGGACTTTGGACTATGATTCGCGGAAGCATTGCTCGGAAATCTGTTTTTTGTAGAACCAATCCTTTCTTGGGTTATCATCTTGCTTGGCTGAGCACTGCTCGGATTTTTGTGCGAAGGGAAACATTGCTCGATTTCGACTTTTTCCGGTGCATAGTGCGAGGGAGCATAGCTCGACCTCGGCTTTTTGGTGCGAGGGGGGCAATGCCCGACCCCGGCTTTCTGGGCTTCTGCCCTTTGTTCTTAGCTGGATGATTTTAACTCTGGACCTATAGTGGGTTCTCTAGTTGTTAAGCCAGCAAATGCTCGGCTTTTACTAGAATTGGTCCATGATGCGAGCAGGAAAGCTGCGGTCGCTTAGGCTCTTCTGAGTCTCCTCCATTGCCTGTTTTTCGAGCCGCGAGCTTTCTAATAATGAAAAGTATGAAGGCGGAAGCTGCCCGAACTTTGCGCACTGGGGATGAGCTTAAAAAAGTCATGGCAAAGTGTAAAGAGCAAGCTCGACTAATCGGGCAGTTGAAAGCCCAAAAGGTGGAGCTGAAAAAAGGCCATACTACCCTTATGACCGAGCTGGAAATGGAAAGAACCGACCGACTCAACCTTCAGAGGGTCGTGGAAGGGCTTCAAGCCGAGAAGGAAGCCAGTCTTGTTGTGGAAGTTGCTGGAATCCGAGAATGGGGAGAATCGAGGCTCCGTTCGATCGGGTCAAGCCGAGGCTTATCATGAGGGAGGATGTTAATGGCTTTTCCCGAGCCGTGAAGCAACTCCAGCACTTCAACCCTACTGCCGATTTCTCCAGTGCCGATGTGGACAAGGATTTCAACCGAGACGGGATCCTTGTGGCATTGGCCGAGCTTGAGGATGAGGATGAGGCCGCAACTCCTGGAGAAGAGGGCGAGGATCAATTTGAACGAGGAGGGACCCGAAGGTGAAATGGGCCAAAGCGGCAGATTAATACCGTTCCTTCCGAGGCGGAGGAGAACCTAGATTCCTGAAGTTGTATAAGCGGTTTAGAAATATCTTTGTTTTTGTAAGACTTTATGTACTTGGGGACTTGCCCCTAAAATTTCTTATTTTACTTGTGGATTTATTTATACTTTGGTGAATTTTCTGATGTTTCATGGGTTGATCCTGATTGATTACTTATTAACTTGATATATTTATATATGCTCGGCACTTCGACCCTGATCGGTCGAATGTGGCTCTTGCTTAGGATTTGAGCACCTTTAGAGGCTTTGGTTGGCCTCTTCAGGGTTTAGCACCTTTAGGTGTTATCTCCTGCTTATGAGTCAAGTGCCTGCTTAGGCTTTATCTCCTGCTTAGGAGTCAGGTGTAAGTAGTTTCTTCTCTTACTTAGGAGCCGAGTAGTTTCTTATCTTACTTAGGAGCCGAGTAGTTTTTTCTCTTACTTAGGAGCCGAGTAGTTTTTTCTCTTACTTAGGAGCCAAGTGTAAGTAGTTTCTTCTCTTACTTAGGAGCCAAATGTAAGTAGTTTCTTCTCTTACTTAGGAGCCAAGTGTAAGTAGTTTCGCCAAGTGTAAGTAGTTTCTTCTCTTACTTAGGAGCCAAGTGTAAGTAGTTTCTTCTCTTACTTAGGAGCCAAGTGTAAGTAGTTTCTTCTCTTACTTAGGAGCCAAGTTTAAGTAGTTTCTTCTCTTACTTAGGAGCCGAGTATAAGTAGTTTCTTACTTAGGAGCCGAGTATAAGTAGTTTCTTCTCTTACTTAGGAGCCGAGTGTAAGTAGTTTCTTCTCTTACTTAGGAGCAGAGTATAAGTAGTTTCTTCTCTTACTTAGTAAGTAGTTTCTTCTCTTACTTAGGAGCCAAGTGTAAGTAGTTTCTTCTCTTACTTAGGAGCCGAGTATAAGTAGTTTCTTCTCTTACTTAGGAGCCGAGTATAAGTAGTTTCTTCTCTTACTTAGGAGCCAAGTGTAAGTAGTTTCTTCTCTTACTTAGGAGCCAAGTGTAAGTAGTTTCTTCTCTTACTGAGGAGCCAAGTATGGTGTCTGAGTGCTGAAGCCGATGGAATTTTATTTTCCAAGGGAGAGCTTGATCTTTCAGGAGCCGGAGCTCAATCACTTTGTAGCCGCAAATCTTGTGACTCTTGGAGTGGTATCAGCCGAGACTCTGGGAGTGGTATCAGCCGAGCATCGCTTTGCTCAAATAAATAACTTGATATGATGCTACATAACACAACATTAAAGGCGTGGAGCAAAACATACCAAAACATATTAGTTTTAAACTAGATTTAAGGAATAATATCACCTGGGCACTTTGCGGCCTCTGATCTAGGCATTCCCTGAAGTTGCTATGGTCGAGCTCTGGGAGTGGTATCAGCCGAGCATCACTTTGCTCAAATAAATAACTTGATATGATGCTACATAACACAACATTAAAGGCGTGGAGCAAAACATACCAAAACATATTAGTTTTAAACTAGATTTAAAGAACAATATCACCTGAGCATTTCGCGGCCTCTGATTTAGGCATTCCCTCGAGCCCATATGGTCGAGCTCTCCTAGTTGTGCTGGCCGAGCTCCGAGGCCGAGCTGTGCTGGACAAGCCCCGAGGCCGAGCTGTGCTGCCGAGCTCCGAGGCCGAGCTGTGGTGGCTGAGCTCAACCGAGTAGTCGGGAGCCGGGACTCAACCGAGTAATCGGTACAACCAGATCTCGGCGTGAAGTAGGAGCCCTCAGAAGGGCTTGGCGATTAGGCTGGGTATCAACATTCCAATTTAAAACCTTTTGACGAAGGGAGAGCGTGCTTCTTCGGCTGTTAATCAGACAGAGTGGTGCTCGAAGCTTGTTGGCATTTTGGATCCGAATTGTATTTTTCATTTCAGAGATCCATTCAGTCAGCTTCATCTCCAAGTAGCTATTTATCTGAGTACACCATTCCATATTCCGAATTGTATTTTTTTATTTTATTGTATTATATTTATTTTTTTATTTTTTTATTTTTTTTTCAGCAGCCTACTCGAACCAAGATCACATCCAACCATACAACACCCTCCTTATCTTTCCACAGTTCATATGCAGGAAATGCTCTAAGTACAACATGACAGCAAAAGAAAGAGGGCAACTCAACAACGGCTTTGTGCATCCCTTTTGGATCAGATACATATCATTCTTTATACTCGTGCGGTTCTGGTACTGGCTCAATCACGGTCTCACCCTCTTCCTCTTCTTTCGGCTCCAACACTGCACTTGCTGGACCACCGCTGCCAGCTCCAATCCCGGCGTCTTTATCATCGGGATAGCGAACGACTACGACAGGACAAACGCAATGGTGAGCGCAGTAATCGCTGACGCTGCCGAGCTTACCATCGCTGCCGCGGTGGACAGCGCCGATGCCGCGACTCCCCATGATGACGATGCTGAGGCCGAGCTTCTCGATCTCCAAGCAGAGCCGCTCCCTCATGTCGTGATCCTTCACGATGTGGATCTTGTAGGGGATATGCGTTTCCACAAGGGGCTGAGCTACGACGGCAGTGAATGCGTCGAAATCGTCTTCGAGCTTGTGGCGGTCGCGGTGGTGGTAATTGTTGACGACGGCGGCGTCATCGGAGTTAGGATCGGTGTTGATGGAGAGGTTGATGGAGCCCCAGTCGGCACCGAATAGGACATTGGTAGGGTTGACGTGGAGGAGGACGACGGCATCTCCGGGGCGGAGCCAGCTCTGAACGACCCTTCGGACGGCGTAGGCGCTCTCGTCGGAGGGGTCGACGGTGACGCCGATCTTACGACAGATGCCGGCGATGAGAGTGGGTGCTGTGCCGACGGATGTGGCGGAGGAAGGGTGGTGCGCTTTTATTTGAGGGAGATCAAGGTCTGCACCCGAAAGGCTCACCTTCTGATTCTGTTGCATTTTTTATTTTTTGTGTTTGTGGACTGTGAAGATAACGGTGTCAGCCATGATGTTATGGGTTCTGGAGGAGAGAGAACGGAGAAGGTTTGTTTGGTTGTGTCTCTTTTCTCCTTTCTTTTCCTATCTCTGCGATATGGACAATTTGTGTGTGTGGGTTTTGGAAGGTGGCTGACGGTGGTTGATTGAGTGGTCGGGGCAAAGTTTTACCTGGCCCCACGGTGGGCGCCAAATGTTCTTGCCAAGATCCGTTTTGTCGGAATCTCGCCATAGAACGTTAGACCAAGGGGGTTATTTTATGATTTGGGCTTGACAGAATTCAGTGATTCCGGTCCTACGTATCCCAGTGGGAATCAAAGCCAGACGTAGTTCTAAGTTCATCCCTTGGCGGGGCGGTGATCTCGATCCCTTAATTTTGTATCGGACGAGTACTAGGGAGCAAGGACTGTCTGAGAGTCTCTTGGTCGACGCTAGTTCCTCTAACACGCTTAAGGGAGAGTCACCGGTGTTCAGTGAAAAGTGTCTTTCTTATGAGGGGTACTCCTCCTTTTATAATAGGATTCCTCTATCTCTTAGAGATCTGATTTATCTCTTAATATCTTTTAGAGATATGATTTATCTCTTAATATCTCATTTGAGATATGATTCCTTAATTTAAGGGATATTATATCTTTTAACCAGATAAGGTTATTTTAGATAATATCAGGATTTAATATCTTATTTCTTTAATTAAATGATCTTTGATTTATTATCCTTAATTCCGGACTGGGCCGAGTACTTGAGCTCGGTGGCCGGGTTAATAACCTCGGTCAGTACACCGTTAAAGAAATTGGAAAAAGAAAATAGATAAATGGGATAGATTATGATGGAGTAAACGCAATTCTTTTCCATTTCATTCCTTTTGGTTCTACCTTAGTAATATTTTAGCTCCCAACGTCAACAATGAATGATTCAATTATCCATTTGACACTCTTGCTTAAAAATAGACTCTCGATAACAAATATCATAAGGATATTGGTTAACGAATACATAAAAGGAAAGTCTGTATTGCAAAACTAAATATAATACTTTTCGATATACTAAATACATCATTTTCATACAAAATTTCCATTATTGATTCTTTAAACAATATCCTAAAGACACTTGTTAGAATTATCCTTAAAAATATAGACACGAGAGATTCCTGCTCACTTCTTTAAGAACATTGTATAGACGATTGTAAAAGTTTCCATAATAATATTCAATGAGTATTTTTGAATTTCTCCAAACATAGTTTTTTTTTTTTTTTAAGGAAATCAATCTACTTCATTTCACCGGAAATTATTGGAGCAATATAAAGAGAAACATAATGATGAAAATGGGGGCTAGACTTAGAGAGAGTCATCCTAACTACATGGAAAACTATATTTGCTTCCCTCATGTGATCTTAAAGTTTGGAAGGAAAAAATAAAATAAAAACTTAGAGCATTCGTTTACAACGATCCCAAATTTTAATGGAAACATCACACACGTTACACATACCGACATAGTAGTTAATTTCAAGACATTGGGCCAGGTCACAGGGCCCAAATTTTTATAGTCGGGTTATTTGGACAAGCTTCTTAGCTGAGGACGAAGCTACAAACGGATAACAAGGAAAACGGCATTGAACAACTGAGCACGGTGCTTACACTGCAGGACCTGGAGTGGATAACAATGCAACGGCACTGAATTGTTATTCACCGCGAAAATCACAGTAGCTAGCGTAGCACCACCAGCACGAACGATTGCAGTTGCACCGTTAAAGAAATTATAATTATTATTTATTATTTATCTGATTTTTTTTGTTGAGAACCAAATCCAAATGCTTGAATGGCAACGACGCTCTTCACACTCTATCTCTGTCGTAATTTCCGCACATCACTCTTTTCCACTTCACACGTTCCCACTCTTCGTGACGTCACTTTACGACGCAAGTTTCGCCGCCGACTCTCCTTCTCCGTCTCCGCTTTCTCCCGCCGCTTCTCCGCCGTCGCGGCCGGTTCCACCTCCCGAGGTACTAGAATTTTACTTCTCACGCTTTTTCGGCGTCATAGTTGAAAATTGAATTTTTTACATGTTTGAGATTTTGCAGACTCGGATTATGGAATCGGAACAGTGGATGAAAAATATGATGTGATTGTGGTTGGAGGAGGGCACGCAGGGTGCGAAGCCGCCCTTGCGTCTGCACGGTTGGGGGCAAGAACTCTTCTTCTTACGCTGAATATTGACCGGATTGCGTGGCAGGTGAAGAATCATTCATCAATCACTGTTACTATTGTTAATAAATCTATATTGTTTATATGCTGTTTCTTTTTCTTCTTTCACGAAAATGCTTCATTAAGTTTGTAAAACTTCACTTGTTGTCTGGCTGTAGCAATATTGAAGCATGTATTGTCTTTTTTATGCATCAGGAGTTTGTAATTTGAAATACAGCGTCCTTATACAGTAGGTTCAAGGTGGAATGGTTTTTTTAATTTATTAATATGTGTGTGTGTGTGTATATATATATATATATCAATGCTTGAAAGGAAGCTGTTTGTGTTTGTAAATTTTCCTGCACTTGATGCATGATGTGTGGTTTTACTTGTATCCCATGACATGAAGTGTTTCTAACTGAGCGGAGTTGGTGCAGCCATGCAATCCAGCAGTTGGTGGGCCTGCAAAGTCCCAACTGGTTCACGAGGTAGATGCGCTAGGTGGTGAAATAGGGAAGATTGCTGATAGGTAATGTGAAAGACTCGTACAGCTTCACTTCTAGTTCTTTATCGTCTTGCCTCTCTTCCTTTCTGTTTTATATACATTTCTATCACCTCTCCTGCCCTATGCGCCAGATGGGGTTTTAAATCTCACTGTCTGTGCTAGACGCCAGATACCCTAGTTTAATCGAAACATAATTGCTTAGTGAATCAATTCTATCAAACTGGACCAACTAGCCTAATTCCTTAGGTCAAGTTACCAAAGCTTGATGATTAAGCTCAATGGAATTTCTAAGCACAACCACATTAACCAAATTAGGCCATTCCTAGCGTAGAAGTGATACCAATGCTACAATGGAATTTCTAAGCTATAGAAGTGAACCCATAAAAAACACGTGAATGATGGCCAGGCATTCAATAGCATTAAGACTAACAATTAATACATCAACAAGATAAATTGTTCATAAAATAACTAAGAATTCAATAAAATTTCATCAAGTCATGGATTACATCAAAACCCTAGCTAAAAGGGATTTACAAGACATGTTAAACCCTAAAACAATATAAAATAGAGAAAGAGAAGGGAAACTCCATAAAGATGAAGATAAGTGAGCAATTTGAACTCCTCATTTTCCTCAATATCCAAGAAGAATGCCCAAATTAGGTCAGGAAAGGAGTGGATCTCAAATTTGGGGCTGGGATACTCTCCAAAATGGGTAAAAATGACTTAAATATGCGTCAAAAATCACGGTGAACACCCAATGCAGACTTGCTATCCCTTTTTTGGATAAAAAATTGTTGCCTCTAATTACATCTAAATTTCAGAATACACTGAAGTAGATAAAGTAGCAACAATAAGTTAAAATACAACTTTGATGTAAATAAAAAGCTGGTGATGGTTTAATTAACAATCATTGAGTCTTCTTAGTTAACACTGCATGGCTCAGATCATGCATTAGCCACAGTTTTCTAAAGAAGGTCGCTTGTGTATTATTATGTCATTTTAGTGATCTAGTCGGTCCCATGAATTAACAAGATTTTTCTTCTTTTTCCAGTGGCCACCATATAAAATTTGATAAAGGTCCTTGTATTTTTCCCAACTTCTGCTTCTTTTATATCACTATATTAGATATATACTTTTGCTTTTGGGGCAACTCTGCTATCTTCTAGATTCCTGAGTTGATTTGTTTGTAGTTGATAGGATACTGGTCCCAGCCCAAATACTAAGAGTGGGAGAGCATGTAATGTAAGGGTGAAGGGAAAAGTTAGTTAGATGAGAGAGAATGCATCTGTTTAAAGAGGGGAATAGGGAGACGTGGGGTATGCAAAACTGTATTTGGTTTTCGGCTGAAAAGCTTGGGGCTAGGGGTCTTCTCTCTTGGCTGGGAGCATCTTGCTCTTACATTTCTGTTTTTACCTTTCATTTGCTGTAATTTCTTTTAGTTTCAATCAGTAAACCAGCTTTTCCTTCATCTCTCTATCTTCCATTTCGTTTTCTGCATTTAAGATAAGAATAGTTCCTATCAATAATAAACTATATTTGTGACATATTGTGGTTTGAAGAGTGGTTTTCTTGGTTTTTGTTGCTCATATACATATTTATGTTTGTATTCAGATGTTACTTACAAAAACGTATTCTCAATGTCTCAAGAGGTCCTGCGGTTCGTGCATTACGTGCTCAGACTGATAAAAGGGAATATGCCTTGCAAATGAAAAGCGTAGTAGAAAGGCAAGTACATATCCATTATCTTTTCTCTATTCCTTTGTCATTTTCAGTATCTATTTTTTTCTGTACCCAGTTTTGCATCTGCTCTATAATTGAGTCATTCAATGGTGGAACTCGAGCCAAAGTTTTGGGGGTGCAAAACATTTTAGATCAAGTTCTAACCACCTTGCGATTTTCCTTTCCAAATATTTTGTACATACCTACAATAGTGTTTTCCTTGTTTTATATGTTGCTTAATGTTGAACCTTCTCGATCACGTAGTTGCATAAACATTTATATTAGCTTGCATAATGACCCTCATTGTCCGGCATGAATGTAAGCAGTAAGTTGATTGTTAGAATTAGTTGGACGGTGCGGACGATGTTCCTAGGATTTAGCTTATCATTCGTTTCCTTGTAAATTGTAAATTGTATTTACTATTGAGTGTATATATATATCTAAGTATGATGAATAAAATCAATTCAAGCATTTCACAAACACTTGTCTAAATTATCTCCAAGTTATTCAATATGGTATCAAGAGCAGGTTCATTTGTCCTTTGAAGGTTTTTGCCTCTGGTCCAGCAGAAATCTTGTACCGTCAACCTTTATCCTTTTACGAAGTCTTCTGCCTCTGGTTCAACTGTCCTTCAACCTTCCTCTATTTTTCAAACAACACTGTCCCAACCAAACAGCACCTCTCAAGACCATAAGTCATTCTGAAAGTCACTGTCTCGACCAACCCAGTCTCCACCATCGTCCACCAAGCGACGTCGTCGGATAAAGTGCCACGCGCCGCCGTCTTCCGGGCGCGTGTAACTCAGGCGCCACACTCCGGTCGCCGGAAAACCACCGCGACCACCCAGAACCATTCGCCTCGACCTCCTCTGTCTGTCTAGCTGGTCAAAATTCACCTTTTCTGTTGTTTGGAAAGTGGGTCTCTTGCCTTTAGTCTCCTCTGATATTTTGGTTCATGTTTCTGGTTGTTGCTTGCTGCCACTGGTCTCTTTACAATCTCAGGTGTTAAGGCAGCCTCTCTGTCTGTTTTGGCTCGAATGGGTCGTCCTCAATGCACATATTACAAGCGAATGGGTCACACTCATAATACTTGTTACTCTCTTCATGGGTTTCCTCAAAAATCAGTCATTGCTGAAATGTTCAAGAAAAAATTTTCCAAAGCCGAGTACCGAGAGTATCTTCAATTGAAAGCTGCCCATCAATCTCATGGGTCTCTCGCCACCTGGTGTTCATGACTCCCTGACCTTCATATCTCAATCTGGTAACAATCAAAATCTTTGGATAATTGATTCAGGTGCCTCTGATCATATTGCTGGTAATCGTTCTTTATTCTCCTCCATATCTTCTCCTAAATTTCCTCACTTCATTACTCTTGCGGATGGTTCTAAGGTCAGCGCCAAAGGAATCAGTCATGTTTCAGGCACTCCTTCTATAACTTTAAAATCTGTTTTGTTTATACCTGGTTGCAGTTTTAATTTGATCTCCCTTAGTCAACTTACTCGCTCTCTAAACTGCTCAGTAACTTTGATGCTGGTTCTTTTACTATACATGAACGTGGTACGGGTCGGATGATTAGCGTAGGACATGAATCACATGGTCTTTATTACCTCCAATAAGCTCCTTCTGTAAGTTGTACTGCAGTCGAGTCTCCAAATCTTCTTCATGAACGATTGGGCCATCCAAGTTTGTCAAAATTGAAGCAAATGGTTCCGAATCTTGCAAAAATGTCATCATTGAACTGTGAGTCGTGTCAACTAGGCAAGCATGTTCACTCTTCCTTTCCCAGCAAAGTTGAAAGCCGAGTTGATTCTTTCTTTTCAGTTATCCATTCAGATACATGGGGATCGAGTCATGTGTCTTCTAATGGTTTCCGATATTTCGTTACCTTTATTGATGAGTTCTCTCGGTGCACTTGGGTTTTCTTAATGAAAGAACGATCTGAACTTTCGTCTATTCTCACCACTTTTGTTAATGAGGTCAAAACCCAATTTGGTAAGACAATCAAAATCCTTAGAAGTGATAATGCAAAGGAATAATTTCCTTCTGCTCTTTCTTCCTTTTTGTCATCACAGGGCATTCTCCATCAATCCAGTTGTCCTCATACCCCTCAACAGAATGGCATAGCTGAAAGGAAGAATAGACATCTTGTTGAAACTGCTCGGACCTTGTTACTTCATGCGAATGTACCTGTCCGACATTGGGGTGATGCAGTTTTGTGAGCATGTTATTTAATTAATCGGATTCCTTCATCCTCTCTTGATCATAAAATACCACATTCCATTTTATTCCCTAAAGAGCCACTATTTCATGTCGCTCCACGAATATTTGGATGCACTTGTTTTATTCATGACTTGTCTCCAGGTCTTGATAAGCTTGCTGCCTGAGCCATCAAATGTGTCTTTTTGGGATATTCCAGGTTACAGAAGGGTTACAAGTGTTACTCCCCCGTGCAGAATCGTTATTTCATGTGTGCAGATGTAACGTTCTTCGAAGAAAAGTTTTACTTCTCACCATCCACAGTTGAGTCTCAGACTATTCAAGAAGTCTTTTCGATTCCGTATCTTGGTCCATCACCTTCTCCTTTGTCAGAATCAGTTTCGACTACAGGAATTCCTAACAATCCCCCACTCGAGCAGTCTCAAAGGTCACCCGTCATATATCATCGTCGTCCACGAGTTCTTAATACAGAATTGGAAGGCACTGAAAGACCAGCTGAATCATGTCCTACTCCAGCAGATGACCCTACTACGGACCTACCTGAAGGAAACCTTGACTTGCCCATTGCTCTTAGGAAAGGTACTCGGTCTACTCGAAATCCTCATTCTATTTATAACTTCTTAAGTTACTATCGTCTTTCTCCTTCTTATTATTCTCTTGTGTCATCTATATCTTTTGTTTCCATTCCTAAAAATGTTTTTGAGGCACTTGATCATCCAAGATGGCGACAAGCCATGATTGATGAAATGCAGGCTTTGGAGCATAATGGTACTTGGGACTTGACTCCTCTTCCTCCGGGAAAGAAACCCGTTGGCTGTCGATGGGTATATGCTATTAAAGTTGGGGCCAATGGACAGATCGATCGACTCAAAGCCCGGCTTGTAGCCAAAGGTTACTCTCAGATTTATGGACTTGATTATGGAGATACTTTCTCCCCTGTGGCCAAAATCACTTCTGTTCGATTATTTCTTGCCATGGCTGCCATCTGTCGTTGGCCATTATCAGTTGGATATTAAAAATGCATTTCTTCATGGAGAGTTAGAAGAGGAGATTTATATGGAGCAACCTCCTGGATTTGTTGCTCAAGGGGAGTCCGGTTTGGTTTGCAGGCTACGATGATCTCTCTATGGGATGAAATAGTCTCCACGAGCTTGGTTTGGAAAATTCAGCTCAGTTATTCAAGCTTTTGGAATGAAACGTAGTGAAGCAGATCATTCAGTCTTTTATTGCTATACCTCTCCAAATAGATGCGTTTACTTGGTGGTCTTTGTAGATGATATAGTCATCACAGGAAATGATCAGGAGAAAATTTCTCAGCTGAAGGAACATTTATGTAACCATTTTCAGACCAAGGACTTGGGGAAATTGAAATATTTTCTTGGAATTGAAGTTGCTCAGTCAAAGAATGGGATTTTCATCTCACAGAGGAAGTATGCATCAAACATACTTAAAGAAACTGGTATGTTAGATTGTCGACCAGTTGATAGTCCCATGGATCCGAATAAAAAATTGCTACCCAACCAGGGGGAGCCTTATTCTGATCCTGAAAGATATCGGAGATTGGTTGGGAAGCTCATCTATCTCACTATTACAAGGCCAGATATTTCCTTTGCAGTGGGAGTGGTGAGTCAATTCATGCAGTCTCCTCATAATGATCACTGGGATGCAGTAATTCGAATTCTGAGATACATTAAAAAGACTCCAGGACAAGGGCTACTTTATGAAGACAAAGGAAGCACTCAAATAGTTGGATTTTGCGATGCAGATTGGGCAGGATCACCCATTGATAGGCGTTCCACTTCAGGGTATTATGTGTCTATTGGTGGAAATATTGTCTCGTGGAAGAGTAAGAAACAAAATGTTGTTGCAAGGTCTAGTGCAGAGGCTGAATATAGAGCTATGGCTGTAGCCACGTGTGAGCTCATTTGGATTAAACAACTTCTTGAGGAATTGAAGTTTGGAGACACTCAACAAATGAAGTTATGTTGTGATAACCAGGCAGCTATCCATATAGCTTCCAATCCAGTATTCCATGAGAGAACTAAACATATTGAGATCGATTGTCATTTTATCCGAGAAAAAGTCCTTTCTAAAGAAGTCGTCATCGAATCTGTTAGCTCTAATGATCAACTGGCAGACGTCGTTACAAAATCTCTAAGAGGACCGAGAATTCAGAATATTTGTTCCAAGCTTGGAGCATTTGATTTGTATGCTCCAGCTTGAGGGGGAGTGTTAGAATTAGTTGGACGGTGTGGACGGTGCGGACAGTGTTCCTAGGATTTAGCTTATCATTCATTTCCTTGTAAATTGTAAATTGTATTTACTATTGAGTGTATATATATATCTAAGTATGATGAATAAGCATTTCACAAACACTTGTCTAAATTATCTCCAAGTTATTCAATATTGATAAAATGCTTTCTATGTATTTGATAAGAGTAATCACCATATAATTTCAAGTTTGTAACAAGCAACAAGGCAAGTGGGAGGGTAGAAATTTGAACTCTTGGTACTTGTCCTCTTCAAGTCTACATTGGCACCATGATCTCCTTCTTTCACATGCTTTATGCATCTGCTCTTGTTTGTTACTTCCCATCATGATTTGTTTTGACTTTATATTTTGCAGCACTCCAAACCTTTCTATCCGAGAGGCTATGGTCACAGATATTTTACTGGGGAAGAATGATAATGTGGAAGGTGTTTGTACATTTTTTGGAATGAAGTTCTATGCCCCATCTGTTATTCTCACAACAGGAACTTTTATGAGTGGTAAAATTTGGGTTGGTAGAACTTCTATGCCTGCCGGAAGAGCTGGCGAGTCTGCTTCACATGGATTAACTGAGAACTTACAGCGACTTGGTTTTGAAACTGATCGGTTGAAAACTGGAACCCCATCCCGCGTGGATATTCGCACTGTAGATTTCTCAGGATTAGAACCTCAGCATGGAGATGAAGAGGTTCTTCCATTTAAACCTATATGTAGGTTCATTAGATTCATTTTTGGTTCAAATCACTTTTATGGTTTGTGGTTTGCAAATGGTTTTGTCTAGACTCGTTGCAAGTGTTACTGTCAGCCACTAAAATGCCTTCGTAATTTGCTACTTGGAGAATTATGTCCATTAACAATTACATGGACAAGTTCCCAGATGTTTCTAAAGTGTATTTTCTGATTGACTTTGTTGCTAATGCTATTTAGCATAGATAACAATGCTATAATTTTAGTTCTAGTAGCCCAACAATTTATGACACAATAAATAAAATATATTTTGTTTTTCCTCCAGTGCTGGATGATAATTTTAACTATGGTCTGTAATTAGAATTTTTTCCTCTGCAATAAAAAAGGTGTTTCCTCAGTGTATTTTCATTATTGGCAGGTCGGCTGGTTTAGTTTTGATCCTGATGTCCATATTGAAAAAGAACAGATGTGCTGCTACCTGACCCGTACTACAAGCAGTACTCACCAGATAATAAGAGAGAACTTACATGAAACTCCCACCTATGGAGGATGGGTTGAAGCTAAAGGACCTAGATACTGCCCTTCTATCGAAGATAAGGTGTTTGAACAATATTAGCTTGTTAATTTGTTTTTTAAATGTTAACTTGATGTTATTATATCAGTTTAATATTTACAGAGTTAACAATAGTTACTAATTCATCCATATTCAGAACCTTTTAGAAAAAGGTGTGATCTGAACAACCAGATCAACTATATTGGAACATTATTTTCTGATGTCATATGTTGTTTACATTTAGATTGTAAGATTCCAAGATAAAGAGTCCCATCAAATATTTCTTGAACCAGAGGGTCGAGGTGTGCCTGACCTCTATGTGCAAGTAAGTTATATATTCACTTTTTCTTTCCTTCTCTGTAATCTGAACGAAATTTTTGTTTTTCTTTGTGTGTGTGTGAGGATGGGCGATGGGTTGGGGTTATTGAATCCAGTGTTATCAAATAGCGGTCATGGCGGCGCCATGGTAGATTGCGATGGCGGATTTTTGCCCATCCACTGATATGGTGAAGGTTCATAAAGTAAATTAACAAACTGATGATAATTTTGAAAAAATATAATAACAATAATCAGTGTTCAGTAGCAAAAGTGGTTATAACAATTATATATACCTGTTTATGAGATTGTGATGTATGCGTGCGTGCATGCGTTCTGAAGCTCAATGAAATTGTGTGTATGCGTGCATGCGTTCTGAAGCTCAATGAAATTGTGTGTATGCGTGCATGCGTTCTGAAGCTCAATGAAAGGTGAAATTAGGGTCACAAAATTTATAAAAATCGAGTCCTTCCTCTCTTTGCTATTTTTCAGTTTGGGAAGGGGGAAAAATTGTGGCTTACATCACCTCCTTTATCTAGTATCTCCACTGGTGACAAAAATACTCACTGCACCAACAATGCTTGGAAATTAGAAACTTCATGATCAAGTTAAATTTGAGTCCAATTTGATTTCCATTTTAACTTTTTTTGGTTCATTGGTTCCTCATTAAAATTTTACTCCTTTTTAGTGTAATGTATTGTACACATGATTGTTGTTTTTAAGTTTAGTTTTTTCATGCGTTCATACTTTTTTTAATGCGAAATTAGTAGTCAGATAAACAGTAGGATTCCACTTGTAAAAGATTGAAATGTATATATGGTTAACCTTTTATATCTTATAGGGGTTCTCGACAGGTTTGCCAGAGAGACTACAGTTACCTTTGCTGCGAACTTTGCCTGGACTTGAGAACTGTTCAATGTTGAGGCCTGCGTATGCAGTGGAGTATGATTATTTACCTGCTCATCAATGTGCTAGGTCTCTTATGACAAAGAAAATACAAGGATTGTTCTTCTCTGGTCAGATAAATGGAACTACAGGCTATGAAGAAGCTGCAGCACAGGTATTCTTTTAAAGTTCATCTGTGCTTATAAATCTAATGCTTTTTTTTTGTGTTGTGAATTGTGTCAGGGAGAAGAGAACTAATTAAATTCTTGGCTATCTGGGGTTCCTGTTAATCTAGCAAGCTTTCTTCTCACAATTTACTGTTTTTCTCCCTATAGGGCATCATTACTGGGATCAATGCTGCTAGACATGCAGACAGTAAGCCACTCATTGTTCTTGAGAGGGAGAGCAGTTATATAGGAACATTAATTGATGATCTAGTTACCAAGGACCTACGAGAGCCTTACCGTATGTTAACAAGGTATGCTCGCCATAGTTACGACATTTCTGCTCTAAGATGCATGTGTGCTGCTTCATTTCTTTTTCATTTCTTGATGATTACACCTTAACAAATTTGTCTTACTCATATCAGCCGCTCAGAGCATCGGTTACTGTTGAGATCTGATAATGCTGATAGCCGTCTCACACCTTTGGGTCGTGAAATTGGGTTGATAGATGATAGACGATGGAAACTGTACCAGGAGAAGCAGGCTCGGATTTCTGAGGAAAAGAAACGATTGAAAAGTGTCAGGATTTCAGGTTTGTTTGTCATAAGATAAGATAATGCGGTATAAACACTAATAAGATTATATAGGCAATGCTAAACCTAATGGGCCAGACTAATGGGCCTAATACAAAAAATACAAGATTTACAATATTTACAACACTTCCCCTCAAGCTGGTGATTGGATATATATCATTCTCAGCTTGTAAGTAAGTTGACTGAATCGTTCTGTTGGTAAGCCCTTTGTTAACACATCTCCCAGTTGATGCCTAAAAGGAATGTAAGTCGTAGTTATCAGCCCGCTATCCAGCTTCTCCTTGATAAAGTGTCGGTCTGTCTCAATGTGTTTTGTCCTGTCATGCTGAACAGGATTATGAGCAATACTAATAGCCGATTTGTTGTCACAAAGCAACCTCATACCTTCACACTTTATCTTCAAGTCACCAAGCACAATCTTCATCCACAATAGCTCACAGGTTCCCTGTGCCATAGCTCTAAATTCTACCTCAGCACTTGATCGAGCCACTACACTTTGTTTCTTACTTCTCCAAGCGACAAGGTTCCCACACAAAAATGCACAATAGCTTGAAGTGGACCTTTTATCACTCACTGAACCTGCATAATCAGCATCTGTATAGGCTTCCATAGTTAGACTTCCACCTCTTTTGAACAAGAGCCCTCTCCCTGGAGTGGCTTTGAGATACTGCAGAACACGCTCTATAGCCTGCAAGTGTCTCACCCTCGGATCATGCATGAATTGGCTCACAACACTAACTACATATGCTAAATCTGGTCTAGTATGTGCCAAGCAAATCAACTTCCCCACTAATCTCTGATATTGGACCTTGTCAACTTTAGCACTCTCCTCTTCGATGCTCAATTTGTGATTTTGCTCTATGGGAACACCTGCAGGTTTACATCCAAGTTTGTCTGTCTCCTTCAAAAGATCAAGCACATACTTTCTTTGAGAAATGAAAATGCCTTGTTTTGAGTAGGCCACCTCAATTCTCAAGAAATACTTAAGTTTCCCAAAGTCCTTCATCTCAAACTCTACAGATAATTTCTCCTTGAGTAGTTGTCTTTCAACCAAATCATCTCCAGTAATAATGATATCATCAACATAAACAAGAAGTACAGTTAGTTTTCCTCCCTGTGAATGTTTGAAGAAAAGTGTATGATCTCCTTGACTCTACTTGTAACCCAGGCAAACCATTGCTTTTGTGAATCTCCCGAACCGTACTCGGGGAGATTGTTTAAGCCCATATAAAGCCTTCCTCAATCTACACACTTTGTTTGTTCCACTAGTAGGTCCAAAACCCGAAGGAATCTCCATATACACCTCCTCCTCTAAGTCTCCATGCAAAAACGCATTTTTAACATCAAACTGGTGAAGGTCCCACGCTGAGTGAGCAGCAAGAGAGAGTAAAATACGAACAATATTCATCTTTGCCATTGGAGCAAATGTCTCCTCATAATCAATGCCATAGGTCTGAGTATATCCCTTTGCTACTAGTCTTTCTTTGTATCGATCAAGAGTGCCATCTGATTTATGCTTGACTGTATAAATCCACCTGCAACCAATTGGTTTCTTGCCCTCCGGCCTCTCAACAATTTTTCAAGTTCCATTCCTTTCAAGTGCTTCCATTTCCTCATCCATAGCTTGGACCCAATTTACATCCTTTAGTATCTCTTGAACAGATGCTGGGATACTCACAGAGTCAACCGCTGCAATAAAACTACGATCTTTGCGAGGAAAGATGTTTAGAGGAGACAAATTGAGAAATAGGGTATTTGGCACAAGACCTTTTCCCTTTTCTCAAAGCAATTGGTAAGTCATCTGGATCAGGGTCAAGAGTATCAAAACACTGAGAATCAAAAGTGGGTGGATTATTTTCAGTACTTACCTCCGGTTCAGACAGTTGAGGTTGTTTCTGGACCAGGTTGGGTTTTACTCTCATATGATAAACCAATATTGGCTCATTAGCTTTGTTCCTCGCTGGTGCTGAAGGTGCAGATTCCTGTAAAACAGAAGACAAAGGAAAAACAGGAGCAGAAACAGGAGGCTCATAAACAGGTGACTCAGGAAGACGAGGACCAAGCAGGAGAAACTAGGACTCAGATGCCAAATTATTGCTCTCCCCATGAAGCTGAGGCGAGTGAAGAATGACACATGTTCATGGAAGGTAACATCCATAGAGACAAA
The DNA here is from genome assembly GCA_030762895.1 of Sophora flavescens. Classification (NCBI taxonomy): domain Eukaryota; kingdom Viridiplantae; phylum Streptophyta; class Magnoliopsida; order Fabales; family Fabaceae; genus Sophora; species Sophora flavescens. The sequence continues at coordinate 50,310,809 of CM061068.1, read as the reverse complement.
GTACTTACGAATGGAAGGATGATAGCATTTGTACCCCCTTTTGTTAGCTGCATAACCCAAAAAGACACACCTGACTGCACGAGAATCCAACTTAGTTCGATGCTGCTTATGAACACGAACAAAGGCAACACATCCAAATACCCGAGACTTAAGACTCTGCATGATAGGGACAGAAGGAAAGTGTGAGATCATAAATTGAACTAGACTAACATTACCTAGAACACGAGATGGTATCCTATTAATCAGATAGGCAGCAGTCAGTACTGCTTCTCCCCAATATGAGTTTGGGACTAACATTTGGAAGAGAACGAGCAACTTCAAGTAAGTGGCGATTTTTCCTTTCTGCAACCCCATTTTGTTGTGGGGTGTCAACACATGTAAATTCATGGATGATGCTCTGTTTACTATTAAAACCAGAAAGGCTATGATTGACATATTCTTTTCCATTGTTCGAGTGTAATCTTTTAATGCCTTTCCCAAATTGTGTCTACACCATATGATAAAATTGAATAAAAAGTTGGGGTACTTCTGATTTATCCTTCATTAAGAAAAGCCAAGTTACTCGAGTACAATCATCAATAAAGGAAACAAACCATCTCACACTAGAAATATTAGAAATAGGGGCTGGTCCTCAAACATCAAAATGTATAAGATCAAATGGTTCAAGCGCGATGATGTTTAGCAAACTGACAAATGTCACACTTGAAAGACTCAACTGACTGTTGTAAAAACAAAGACTTAATTAGAGAAAAGGGAGGATGTCCAAGACGCTTGTGCTGAAGCCAGACCTGTGATGCGGGAGAGTGAGACTCAGACTGTAAGCAGGAAGACTGCACCTTCTGACCATATATTTCATCAGACAGATAGTACAACCCTCCCTGTTCCTTAGCAACTCCAATCGTCCTCCACGTGGCAAGATCTTGAAAAACACAATGAGAAAGGAAAAATGTTGCTGCACAGTTCTGGTCTTGAGTAAGCTTACGAATAGAAATTAGGTTGTTGGAAAATTCGGGAACATAAAGCACATTTTTCAATTTAAATGAGGGTTGAAGGTCAATATTTCCAGATCCGACAACACGGGTACGAGAACCATCAGCAACAGTAATATAATGAATACTGGAAGGTGAGGTGTAAGAGGAAAACAATTTGGAATGGAATCTCATATGATCAGTGGCACCAGAGTCAATAATCCAAGCATTCTTAGGGATAGTTCCAGAGGCACTAAAGGTGCGGGAGCAAAAACTCTTACCAGTCATTTCCACGGAACAAGATTCAAAAGTCTTACTAAAAGCGTCGAGATGAGTCCTCACTTGGTTCTGAAACAGCAGAGAAGACAACAGCAACAAAGAAGCACCGAGGCTTCAAAAATACCCACGAAAAAAGGTTTGTCGATCCAGATTTCAACCCGTCAAACGGACTGAGGACGTGATGGCGAAGCTACAGTGAAAGTCGCCCAACGAGACGGTGGCTGGAGGGCAGCGCGTGGGTTACACGCGCCCGGAGGTGAGCGGTGCTGTGGCGACGCGTGAGGATGCGTTCGGCGTCCGTTGGCCGCGATCTTCTGTGTTCAGGTCGATCTTGAGGAGGCGATCCTCTAGGTGTTGCCGCTGAAGTGATATCGGCGGTGGACGGTGGTGAACAGTGACGGACGGTAGGCGACGACAAAAAACAGGCACGATGAAGGTGCCAAACGCTGCTACGAAGACAACCAAGAGAGCCGCAATGAAGGCAGCTAGGGTTTTTGTGTGGAAGCGAGACCCCCAAGACCGGGAGCTCTTGATACCATGTAGAAAAATATATTGAGTATTATTGATATCGTAATGAGTACAAACACTAATAAGATTATATAGGTAACGCTAAACCTAATGGGCCAGACTAATGGGCCTAATACAAAAAATACAAGATTTACAATATTTACAACAATATATTTTCATGAAACTTGTTACTTGTGGATTTCAGTGGAAACTACTGATTTATGTAGTCTAGTAGGTAATCCACGCTAGTTTTAAGTAGAAATCTAAGCTGTTTGTGATTACTGTTTTTTATTGTGCATTCCCTTTGCAAAATGTCTGCCTTTTTTTAATCTAGCAGAACTCCATTATTTTATTTATCCTCCAACCTTGTATTCTTTCATTCTAAATAAATCTTTTAATAAAATCTCAATGTTCTCAGCAGGAGGGGATTTGGCTGCTGAAGTTACTCGTCTGTCTGGTCAGCCAGTGAAGGACGCTTCAACATTGGAAAGTCTTCTTAAGAAACCACATATACTGTATAGAGTTCTTGATAAGCATGGTTTTAGTAACAAAAACTTAACAAGAATGGAGAAAGAATGTGTTGAGATCGATATTAAGTACGAAGGTTTCATCTTGCGTCAGCAAAGCCAACTTCAACAGGTATCTGTTATACATGTCAACGAGAAAAGTCAATGCTTCTTTGCTGTGTCCATATCACTATCCTGAATCATTTTAATTTTTTACGCATTTTAGAATTTCAGAGGCGTATTCATTATCAAGTCTCATTGATGTGTTGTATTATTACATGTAGATGGTTACTCAACAACATAGACCACTTCCTGAAGACTTGGATTACTATGCAATGACAACTTTGTCTCTGGAGGCGCGTGAAAAACTTTCGAAGGTTTGTCACATTTATGTTAATCATTATAAATATTTGGATCATTACAACTTAAAAGTATGGATCGTACGAGCTCATGCATGCTTGGATCCACGAGTTTACTCTGCAAATTATAGCAATAATTGGGGGGTGGGGCGGAGCGAAGCAAAGCAATCATATATAATGGGAGCCAATAAATGGTTTATGACAATCCTTCTAAGTACTGGTCAATATACTATATTCAACTCGTAAAATCATCTACGCCGAAGTGTTGATCTTTTCTGCATTTACTGAGGACGTGCATTGCTACAAGGTTATTCTAAGTCTATTCTATTGTGAATTATGAACGGTCAGTCCAGTGCACCCAACCAACTGGATGGATGTGGCAGAGAAACAAAAATTGCACCGTGGAATTAAAGTTAAATCTCAGTTGTTGTGTAATCGATAGGTGCATTTTACACTGTGTAGCTGCAATTTATTTTCCATCCAGGACGTTCCCACAATAAGTTCTTTCAATGATTTCAGGTTAGGCCACAAACCATTGGTCAGGCAAGCAGAGTAGGTGGGGTGAGCCCTGCTGATATCACTGCTTTACTCATTGTGCTCGAAGCCAATCGGAGGAGAGCTCAAGAACAGAGGAGGTTCAAAATGATGAATGCCATTCGAGCAAATACCCAAGATGAGGTGCCTGAAGTTTCTTTGACTGAAACAGTCAGCTCCGGACAAGTTTCAATGTCAACCTGACCATTCTGTCAATTTTGAAATTTAGCTGTGCCATTTCATGTATCTGTGATGTAAAGACTACAAAATCCTAGATGAATAGGTTAACAAAAATAATGGAGAGAAATGAAAAGAAATCGTGTGCTTTATTTTATTTGACAAATGATCCTATTTATGAAGATATATATAAAAATGTATTGTCAATTGTGGAAGCTAAACGGCTAAACCTTCCCCTCACCTTTTGCTGTCAGCTTGTTTATCCAATGACAGAATGACTTAATTACAACCGCCCATTAGTTGTTCAGCACTTCAGCTATATGCACGGTCATCAAATTGCCACATCCTGAAAAAGTTTTTGAATGAATAATTAAGGCCTCCTTTGCTTTGTGGTTCCCATTTTCATTAATAATTTAAAAATGTCATTATTTTCATTTTGTTTCCTTTTTTAAAAAATATTTCTTCAGAAAACAGTGAAAACCATATATTGTTTCCTCTACAAATATAAAATTGAATAAAAATAAGATGATATTTTTGCAATTATTAATAAAAACATAAAATGAAAATAGAAAACTGAAAAATAATGTAAACAACCCTAAATGTTTTCAAATTTCCTGTAAAAAAAAGGGTTAGAAATTTTGAAATTAAATAAATTAAAATGAAGACGTTGATTTCCCGTTATTCTCCTTTTTTTTTTGTGTGTGTGTGAAAGATTTCCCTTTATCTTAATCTAATGATTTTACTACCAACATGTGGTTGGTCCAAATGATAACGAGCTTGGACCTCTTAAGTAAGTGGTCAGGGGTTCGATCCCTGACTCTTGCGTATGGAGAAAACCTGGTTGGAAGATGTCAACCCTTAAATGTCGTCCAGTACCTCGAGGGACTAGTCTCCGCAGTTGCGTACGAAGGATACCCTGGAAACAAAAAAAATCTAATGATTTTACTAACCAACCATAACCCTTGATGTAATAGTTAATGAATTAAAAAAATGAAAAAAAATCATATTAAAGAGATGTGTATTTAATGAATTAAATAAATATATTTAATTTTTCAATAAAAATTTATCCTTTTTTTACTCATTAACTATAACTATAACTATTGCCTGATGATTTAATTTTTTTTAATAAAAAATAGCATTTTTGCATGCACGAGGATAACTATAGTTTCTATAATGGACGGGTTCTCAATATGAATTATAGCACATATATTGAACCAACTCAAACCCCAACTTGGATCCCCAACCATAAATGGAACCCGCTTCCGTCTCTCTTTCTCTGTCTTTGTGCGCGTATTAGTTCCCAACATTCGCCACGTCTTAGGCCAACAAACTTTTGAATATGTCTCCCATTTGATTTGAGAATTTCCCATTTTCAGGTTTCATTGCAACTTCATCAGAATCAAAAATAAAAAAAAACTGGGGAAAAATTCCACCTTGAAATGAAACCTTCTTCTCAACCCATGCCAACCCAATCTTCCTCCCTCAAAAATTAATCATCTCGCTTAAAATGGATGATGATATAGACGAAATGTTGATCCAAGCTTCACATATTTGATATTTGATATTTGATATATCAATTATATTATTGTACACCTTAATCTGCTGTGACACACAAATGCCTGTGTCTGATCCAACTTCTGGGCGCACGTTCGTATGGCTCATCACATGTTTTTTGTTCATCTCTATAGTGACAGGAGGTGGGTGCCTTGTGGCATACATGGTCCTTCCTGAATCAGAAATTGCATCTTGGATACCCACACTTGGGGTCACATTGGTTTGTCTACCATGGGCGTTTTGGTTCTTAACTTTTTTATACAGACTCATCTCAAGGTGTTATGGTTGTAGAGTTAGAGTTGGCAATGCAAATGGTGGAGGAGGAGGAAATGGGGGTGCTGCAAATGCACCTGGGAATTCAGATGTAGAGGGTGCAGCTCAATCATCAAAAGGTGGTGACTTAAATAGGGCATCCTCTGTTGCTTCCCATGAGAGTGAAATGCCACTTGCAAGATCAATGGCCTAGTCATAATATGAATCATATATGATTGATTCTATTGGAATTTTGGCTCAATATTGGTGGATTAGAAACTCATGACAATGTTACCAGGGAAGCCAATTGCCCATTTCTTTTCATATTTTGTTCATGTTATTCTGGGTTGCCCTGTGTGGTACATGCAGATCTTCCTTATGCGTCGTGGCCCTTCCTCAAATCGTTGAACCAATCTCTAATCCTCACCATGCAATGCATATATATATGACCTTATGAATAGGCCTTGCTAGAATATAATACGAGGGATTTGTCATATATACACCGATGACTTCATTTTGATGATACTTTTCTTCTTATTTACAACATTTAGGATACTTTTGATATGGGTTTGTATAATTTATAAAGAAATGGGAATTTGATAATTGAACTCTCGGATTTTGTAGCTTACATCTCTTGTTTGGCATATTGAGTTATTCGTTAATATCCCTTTTGGCACAAGTTTGTGTGACATTCTTTCTTTTCTCTTGATCTTTTCCGGGATGAATTGTTTGGTTTTTTGTGATAGAGTTTGCATTTCTTCTTTTATGAACTCAAGTTTGTTAACAAGTTAAATGCAAATAAATCAATCCTTTTGTGTGTCATGACTTTTTCTCAATGAGTTTATAAACATGTGCATGTTTGTTGTGGCTGCGAATGAAGGAGAATAAAAAGAAGCATAAGTGTTTCCATGAAATGTGAAGGAAGAAAGAAAAGATGGAAAGTGGAATTGTTGGTTTATTTTCTTAGCTGATACGGATCGTTTTCTGCCCTCCGACCGATTCGCCCAAATCTTTAAATTCTATACAAAACTAGTATCATGTTGTTAGGAGTGAATTTTTAAATTTGAGCTTTCGTTAAACAGACAGAAAGAGGCTACATAAAAATTGAGAAAAAAGTCCCAAAATTGATATATATATATATATATATATATATATATATATATATATTGTTTTGGCTAAAAGAAAGTTGACAAGTGCTAAATCGACAGACGGAGAGCTGACAAAAAATTGACATAAAGAAGAACATCGAATTCAGAAGAATTGACAAGTGTGGAGTTGACAAGAAGTTCTTCAGTTGACATGTCAGACAAACAAGGCCGTCGAAAAGCAAAACTTGGGGCACATCTATTAGGGGTGAAATTTCTTATTATTGACAGATGCATTTTGTGGTGTGAAGGAATCAGAGTAATGACTAATATTTTCTAAGTATTGAAAATATTTAGTTGACAAGAAAATACTGGTCGACAGAAAGGATAAATTGACAACCAAGCTTTTTGACAAAGTATTAAGAAGAGTTGTCAAACGTACAAAGAAGTGTGAAAATGGATAAGTCCTCAAGACTGATAAGACATTAGCAAGATAAGATGTCAAGCAGCCAGACCGTCGAAAACAATCAAGTTGACGCGGAGCGGTTCAAAAAATTGAGCAGTTATCAGAGTTGTTTGACAAGCAGTTTAAATTTGAAATTTAGAAAACTGCCAAGATACGTGGCAGTCATTTAGATAGGAAGTTACTACTAGGTAGTTATTTTATTTGCCTATAAATACTAGTTATTACAATGTAATAAGGGTGAGAACTTAAAACATCCTACACGTCTCGATCATACAATAGACTAACGGATTAACTCAAGTACTCCTTCCACCATGTTATCATCAATACAATGTTCAATTTCAATACAATATTGGTTTATTTCCTTCAAGTTCTTCAAATACTTTTCAGTTTATTCATCATGTTCTTCATAGTGTTCTTACACTTCTTTATTTTACTACCATCAATATTGTGATGGCGGATTCATCTTATTTCTATGTTAATTTTTATTAACTTTTAATATTTCTTCAATATTTCTTCATGCATTTTCCAGTTTATTTATAATCATCTTCAAGTTATTTCTTTAAACTTCATTATTTTCTACAAATTAATACTTGTTTAATCCAGTTTTCCTTTACTCTAATATTATAAGTAGTTCCTAGTTTTGACATCTTTTGCTTAAATTAACATTTTCATTTGTTTCAATTCAATTTTCCAGAAATTGTTCTTCATCAACTTTAATAAATAAATAATACCTTTTCAATATTAATTCATTTGTAGTGTTCTTACATTTCAAATCTAAATTTTACTTCATGCCGAGTATTCATATTTAATGACTTAGTATTTCAGAAACTATTTCCATTATCTAAGGAGGTTACTTGATACACATCGTACACATCTCGATCACACAGCAGATTGACAGATTACACTCAAGTATTCCCTCCATCCTTCCTATTTCAATATTATGGCAAAATTCAATGCCATTTTCATTTCTTCTGTTCAATGTCTTCGTTTATTCTTACTCATTTCCAGCTTTTCTCTTATGTTCTTCTTTTAAATTCATTTACTTCTTGAAAGGTGTATCATTCAGATCATACTCTACTTAACTTTGTTTCTTCTTTTATTATAAACCTGGTTCAATCAGGAAAGTTATTTTCTACATATAAAACTACTTCCTCCTTTTGAATTTCAAATTCCCCTTTTTTAAATGTAAACAATTGCGTTGTCAAGTTTCATTATTGACAACCATTGGTACATTTTTTTTAAAACTTATACACTTGTCATAGCATCTTGCCAATATATTACTAGATTTGACTAACTTGTCAAATTCATATTTGGCAGACAATACATACACACATTCTGACGAGATTACCGCATAACTCGTGCGTCTCACACTCATTTGATCTTTAATTATTTGTAACAAAGGGATTTTTGGACACCAACCAAAAACCAAAGTTAACAAATTGGCACACCGGTGGGACGAGTTTAGAGTAACTCGTACAGTGTCACGAATTTGACATACAAATTTATTTGTATGCGTCTACGGAGTGGAAAGGTGGTTCAAACATCATCTATTTCCCAAGACTCTGAATATGAGTAGTGCAAGTGATGCAGGCGTAGTTGGCACTAACGCCGCTGCGTCAACGGTGGATGCTATTGCACCAGTTGACAATATTTCTGCAACCAGGGCTAACGTTACTAATGCAGGGAATAATAGCACTAATAGTTTAGGTGCGAGAAGAGGCGTTTCTTACGCTCAAGTTGTCAATAGATTTGATGAAGTTGGCCAAGGAACACTCTCGTCACCAACTTCCCTAGTTTTACAAAAAATAAATCCAGCAACTACCGGATTGTCCCCATGAAGTATTGTGAATTCAAATCCAAGAGGGACCACGCAACCTTTGTCACAACCTTTGTATGGGATACCTTATGGTTCGACTGCTGTCAATCCAAATACCCCATTTGCATACATACCATATCCAAATGGAATGACGATGCCTGCCCATGCACTTGGACAGGCAGGACCATCGACTAGGGGGCAAATTCCCAGTTATGCGAATTGGATAACAGGGTCAATGATAATAACTCATTCTCGACAAGAGCAACCAGTAGTAAGGCCGCATATATCCCCACTAAGACAACCCCCACAAAATATTGTTGGTCAGTCAGAGGCTACATTAGCCAATGTTCGACAACAAATTGACTCTAGTAATCATGACATGGTAAATACATTTACTCAATAGATGAGTACAGTGATTACGCTACTAATGGAAAACACGAATAATGCATGCTTGACATTGGCAAATGAGATACGTAGGTTAAATAGATCCTTGGGCGTGGTAGCCCCAGATGATAACCAAAATACCAATAGAAATCTCGATAGAAATTTCAATAGGAATAATCAACCACAGGTTGAACAACAACAAGTTATACAACTTGACGGATCTGAACAAGATGACGAACGACTGCGGCCCCATCGTCGGATTCCTTTGAGACGTGGAAACATACATATCCTACAACCAGAGGAAGACGAAGATTTTGTTATAAACCAGGGTGCTGTCAGAGCGTTTCGTCAAAACGTTCTGAATCAAAACATCAATCAAGTCGTCGAGCAAGCATTGAATAGGTTTGGTTTTAACATAGGTTACGCCAATCAACCATTCTTTACGTCGGCATTTCCTGACTGGGTCCAACAGGCAGAAATGCCTCAAGGATACAAAATACCCAAGTTGTCAAAATTCTCAGGAGAAAGTGGAGAGTCGACAGTCGAGCACATTGCCCGATATACAATCGAGTTGGGAGATTTGGCTTTAGAATAGGGATTAAAGATGAAGTTCTTTCCGAGTTCATTGACTAAGAATGTTTTTTCTTGGTTTTCAACTCTAAGGCCTAATTCCATACATTCCTAGAATCAATTAGAGAGAAGTTTTCATGATCAATTCTTTAGGGGTGACCTAAAGATAAGATTGACAGACTTATTTGGCATTAAGAGGATGAATAGCGAGTCTGTCGATGACTATCTTGCTCGATTCCGTCAAATGAGGAGTCGCTGCTTCACCCCTATCCCTGGGGCAGAAATAGTAAAGATTGCTGTTGGGGGTCTAGATTATCCTATTAGGAAGAAGTTGGTCAACCGACATCTAATTAATCTTGCCCAATTAGGAGATAAAGTCCAACAAATTGAATAATTGAAAGCCGAAAAGGTTTTCAAGCAGAAGAAGTTCCTCAAAAGAGAAAAGGTTAACTTTGTCGGATGTTGTGAATCCGACAAGGAGGGCAACGATTCTGAGGGATACGAGGTAGATTGCGTTGAATTAAAAAATGATCCACCTTATATATATCAAGCTTTGAAGCCTGCGAGGGCCAAAGAAAGGATTCCTTTCATTAATAAGAAAGTGTATACATTTGATGTGACCAAGGCCGATCAAATATTTGACATATTACTCAAAGATAAGCAGTTAAAATTGTCAGATGACCATAGGCTTTTGAAGGCCCATGAGATTAAGGATCGGAAGTACTGTAAGTATCATAACACTTTTGGTCGTGTAACTAATGATTGTATGCATTTCAGGGACATTATTCAGAACGGTTTGGCAGAAGGAAGACTAAAATTTTCAAACAAGAAACCAGACATGAAGGTTGATACAAAACCCTTTGGTCCTGAAGTTAACAAGACAGACTGCCGAGTCCCTATGGGAATAGGCATGGTCAACATCAGGGCTGGGCAAAATATCCAGATGGATCTGTCGGATTCATTTGATATTTATCCAAAGCCGGGAGAACCTCTTGTCGATTTCATGACACGCAAGAAATCTGGTGGCATACTTAAAATTTGCCCAAGATGTGAAGGATTTTATGACGAAGTGGCTGCCGAGGAAGCCAGGGCGCAGAAACCATCATCGTATCACCCATGAGACAGTACTGAGTCTCGTAATGGTGGTAACCAAGGCAGATTTTCACACTCGAGCAGCCATGCTGGATCTAACAGTGTATACAGAAGTGATGCACCTGTTGTTAACAGGCAGGCAAACAGCCGTCAACAACACATGCATCAGATAAGACCCAGACAAAACCACACCGGAGGTTGGCTTAAAGAGCCAATCAGAGGATCGGTGGGAAACAACAACTTTGTTGGTGGCAGATTCAATTCTGTCAAGACTAGGAAACCCCCATCTAATGTAATGGTGGATCAATGGGTAAAGAATTTCGCCACGGCTCGTCATCCAGAGTTACGAAAGCAGACATGGGTTAGAAAAAACAAGTTCAATGACCACAATCCACCCTTTTGGAATGAGGATTACCGAAAGGGCCAACTAGCTCAAAATGCTCAGATGACAGGACCTGGCTTGTCAGGACCATCAACTCAGTTGGCCATCTCTAAGAGCCAAAAGAGGAGGCTGCAAAGGCTCCGACGGGCTCAAAAGAAGAAGCTTGCCAGGCAAGGAGGTGTCACCATAAAAGAGATGCCTTCGCATAATACTGGTTGTTTGGTTGCAGCGGCTGATTACATGGATGACAAGAGTAGAGATGTCAAAATGAAGATCATGATAGAGGCTCATCCAATGGAGGTTGACATGAAGATGCCTGTTACTCAAAACAGGCCAAATAAGCCTATGTCGCAAGTCTGTGCAGAGAAAAAGAAGGCCTTAGAAATGTCGTCACCACCAACAAAATCCACAGGCAAATGGCTGGTTGGATTGGTAGACATGGAAAAGGTAGCATGGCTTGAGAAGAAGTTCGAGGCAAGGATGCAAGATCATCAGTTGTCAACATTCAAACCTGAATGTGATTTGACCAAGGAAGAATTGTCTTTTGATGCTGTCATTGAGGCACTAAACGATCCAAATGATGATATTAACATCAGCAGAGGCATGGACATGGATAGCCAAAATGAAGATCTTGCTGATATCATCAAGGCACTGGATAACTGTGGTGCAAGGATAGCCCGACCTTTGTCAGAAAGGTCAGGATCAGACGATGACAATGATTTGAAAAGAAATCATGGAAGAACTATAGGAGGTGCATTCTTAGACGAGGATCCAGAGAATGAAATCATCCTGGAACCAGGCATGAGGATGAATATAGGATTGATTTTCGTTATCCCAGCGGAGTATGAAGGATATCTTGAAGTGGATTTTTTCGACGATGAGGATATGGTCGACAATGACAGAAATCCAGATGATTTTTGGATGTATGTCCAAGAGAATTTGGTCACCGTGTTCGACAATATAGCCCAGTTAGAAAAGCCCACTAATGAACAAAGAAATCATTTAAGGCCATTGCATGTAAAGGCTATAATTGATGGGAGACCCACTAATAGAGTTCTGATTGATGGAGGAGCTGCTGTCAATTTGATGCCTAGGGCAATGTTTAAGAAGCTAGGAAAAGATCAGTCGGACTTAATTCCGACAGACATGGTCGTCACTAATTTCAGTGGCAAAACATCTCTATCAGATGGTGTTGTACTTCTCAATATCCAGGTTGGCACTGTCAAGAGAATGACATTGTTCGTGATAATTCTAGCCAAATCGACTTACAACTTATTACTTGGCAGGGATTGGATTCACGCTGTGGGAGCAATTCCTTCGACAACACATCAAAAAATAATCTTATGGAATGAACAAGATCAAGTGGAGATCGTCGAAGCAAACGATAGCGCGTGTTATGCCCAGCAGTCACATGTGGATTTCAAAGTATATTCACCAAATGTCAGACCCGTGACTGCTAACGAAGGGGTCATTGACAAATATGCGTTAGAAGCAAGCCTCTTCAGTCAGTTTGGCGTAAAGATAAAAGGAGGGGCCGACAAGTCTCGGCCTAGTTCCGACAATGAGCCTTGGAACACACCTGAGAAGATTGTCGGCCTATATGGCCGACAGAGAAGTACACACTTTAGAGAGTGTGTTGGCAGATTGTATCATTGACTACGGTCTTTTGGGTTTTGAGAAAGTATCCGAAGTTAAGCAAAACGTTGAAGTAGAAGATCCTTTGGAAGAAATAAATTTAGGAGCGGAAGAAAAGAAAAGTCCCATTTTTGTCAGTGTTTTTCTGCCAGAGGATTACAAACAAAAAACTTGTCAGATTAATTGCAGAGTATAAAGATTGCTTTGCATGGGACTACGATGAAATGCCTGGTTTAAGCAGAGATCTTATTGAACATTGGCTGCCACTTAGGGAGAATTGCAAGCCTGTCAAGCAGGCAAGTAGAAGGTTTGCTCCAGAGGTAGTGCATAGAATCAAAGAGGAAATGCAAAGACTGCTTAAAGCAAAGTTCATTCGAACAACCAGGTATGTCGATTGGCTTCCTAATGTAGTTCATGTCATTAAAAAGAATGGCAAAATGAGGGTATGCATAGACAGAAATTTAAATATGGCTACCTCCAAAGATGAGTATCCGATGCCAATAGCCGACATGCTTGTCGACTCACCATCAGGAAATGAAATTTTGAGTTGTATGGATGGCCATGCAGGTTATAATCAAATCTTTATAGCCGAAGAAGATGTGTCAAAGACTGCCTTCAAGTGTCCACGAGCAATTGGGACTTATGAATGGGTTATGCCTTTCGGTTTAAAGAATGTAGGAGCCACCTATCAACGAGCAATGAACACGATTTTCCATGATGTGATTGGAAAGTTCATAGAAGTATATATTGATGACGTGGTTGTCAAATCCAAAACCAAAGATGACCACTTGGAGCACCTGAAGCAAGGGTTTGAAAGGATGAGAAGACACAACCTCAAAATGAACCCAGAGAAGTGTAGCTTCGGAGTGTCAACTGCCAAATTTTTAGGCTTCCTAGTTCACAAAAAAGGAATTGAGGTGGACAAAAATAAATCCAAAACGGTCATGGAAGCCTCAGCACCGACAGATAAAAAGGAACTACAATCTTTCCTAGGAAATGTTAACTTTCTAAGAAGGTTTATATCAAATCTGTCGGGAAGAACAAGAGTATTTGCACCGTTGGTCAAGTTGAAAGCAGAGCAAAGCTTCATATGGGAACCTTGTCACCAAGAGGCTTTTGACCAGATCAAGTAATACCTAGTCAATCCACCGGTTATGATGCCCGCAGTGCCTCGTCGACCGTTGAAGTTGTACATATCAGCGTCCGAAGACACTATAGGATGTCTATTGGCCCAGGATGATGATGATGATAATGTTGAAAGGGCCGTATATTATCTAAGCAGAGTCCTCAATGATGTTGAAAGAAGATATAGTGCAATAGAGAAGTTATGTCTAGCATTGTATTTTTCTTGTACAAAACTTAAATATTATATGATGCCATGTAATGTATTCGTTATTTCCAAAACTGATGTTATAAAGTATATGTTGTCAAAACCAATCCTTAATGGACGTATCGGTAAATGGACCATTGCTTTGTCAGAATATTCTTTACAATACGTACCATCTAAAGCTGTCAAAGGACAGGCAGTAGCCGACTTCTTGGTAGACCATCCAGGATTGGACGTGCCAGAAATAAATGTTGTCAGTTTACAACCCTGGAAACTCTACTTTGACGGATCAAGGCATCAAGGAGGTAGTGGAGTAGGAATCTTAATCGTGACTCCACAAGGAACTCCTACTAAGTTCATGTTTGAACTTAAGTATCCATGTTCCAACAATGAAGCTGAATATGAAGCTTTGATTGTCGGATTAGAGATACTAACAGAAATAAAAGCACGAAATGTGCATATCTTTGGAGATTCTCTATTGGTTATCAAACAACTTACTCAAGAATACAAGTGTGTCAACTACAACTTGACCAAATATTGTATCATAGCTAGTAAGTTAATGAAAAAATTCGATGACGTAATTGTCAAATATATTCCCATAAATTTGAATCAAGAGGCTAATGAGTTGGCTCAAATAACCTCAGGATACAAGATATCTCAAGAGGCTTTATCAGGACTAATGAAAATCAGAGAATTATTGTATCCATTAGAAGAAAGAGATATTTTGGTTAATGATATAATTCTACCTAATGACTGGAGGTTGCCAATAATTGAATATTTGGAAAATCCAAGTCATAATGAAGATAGGAAAATGAAATACAAAGCATTGAAATGCACAATACAAGGAGGACTGTTATATAGAAGGTATGTTGACGGGACTCTACACAAGTGCCTGAGTGAACAAGATGCTTATTTGGCTCTGTCGGAAGTCCATGAGGGCATATGTGAAGCCCATCAGGCAGGAGATAAAATGAAATGGATTCTTCGACGAAGTTTATATCATTGGCCAACTATGATTAGAGATTGTATTCTGTTTGCCAAGTCTTGTGAACAATGTCAGAAACATGGCCATATACAAAATGTACCGGCCAACGAATTACATTCTATTGTCAAGCCTTGGTCATTCTGAGGATGGGCTTTGGATTTAATTGACCAAATACATCCTTCTTCATCGAAAGGACATCAATTCATTTTAGTTGGAGTTGATTATTTTACCAAATGTGTAGAAGCAGTTTGCCTTAAAGTAGTCACCCAACGAGACGTAATTGATTTTATTGAAAATCACATTATTTGTCGGTTTGGCATACCCCAAACTTTGACAACGAATCAAGGGTCAGTATTCGTCGTCAAGAGAGTGGTGGAATACACTGGTTCTAGGCATATAAAGATGCTCACATCTACACTATACTATGCGCAAGCTAAAGGCCAAGTTGTGGCCATGAATAAGATCATTATTAGTCTTATTAAAAAACATGTGGGTCGGCAACCTAAGAATTGGCATAATACTCTTGATCAAATACTGTGGACATATAGAAATTCACCCAGGCAGGCGACAGGAACTTCACCATATCGGCTAACTTATGGACACGATCCTGTGTTGCCTGTCGAAATCAATCTTCAGTCTACTCGCATTCAAAGGTAAAATGACTTGCCCACCAACCAATATTGGAATGCAATGTTTGACGAATTGAATGAGTTAAGTGATGAAAGATTGATTGCACTAGAAAATTTGATTCGGAAGAAGGAAAGAATTGCAAAGTTCTATGATAGTCGAGTTAAGTTCAAATCATTTAAGGTAGATGATCTAGTGTGGAAAGTCATATTGCCCATGGATAAAAGTTGTTGAGAATATGGCAAATGGTCACCAAAATGGGAATGACCATTTAGAGTTGATAAAGCGTTTTCTAGAAATGCTTATGCACTTGTCAATGTTGATACTGGTTTGAAAATTAAGTCAATTAATGGCAAGTATTTGAAAACAGTATAAGTCGACGATGCTAGAAGTAAAAATTGTCAGTAAATGAGATAGAACATAAGTTTTATTCATTAATTTGGCAATACAATTTTACATTGTCAAAAGTACATCCTGTTAGTTTAAGCCAACTTATTCTTAAGAGAGAGGGCTGGAAACTGACGGTTGGCATACACAGATGAGTGTCGAATTATGAGCATTCAAAAAGATAAGTTAAAAAGATGTTCAGTTGACATACACAAAAAAGAAAAAAAAAAGCCAACTGAACTAAGATTGATAATTTCTGATTTCTTACCAAGCCTTCTCCAGAGCCTCTCTGTCAACCTTGGCTGCTAGATATTTAGATTGCATGGCTATTAGAATGTTGACAATTGTCCTGGCAGTCACCCATGATTTTTCAGATTCATCATCAATTTGATTGACCTTTTCTTTGCTGGCCGACAGAGTTTGTGCAAGTTGAGGTTTTTTCTCTTTAGTTTGAGTTAAAGCAACTTCTAAGTCAACAATCTCTTTGTCTACTGCCAAGTCAGCTTTGACGTTGTCAGTAATGACATGAATCTCTCGTTCTCTTGTGGCCTTCATGGTGCGTAGAGTCCCCAACATATTGTCCCTGCTGGTTTCTTCGACTTCAAAAGGGACATAACATCATTTATGGTTGACAATTTATCCGTCAGCCCATCAAAGTAGTCTTGGACAGAAGTCAAGGTGCCCCTACTTGAAGTTGGCAGATTGTTCTTAATTGGATTCAGTTGTTGGAGAAGATTGACCATGGTCGAATGGACGACTGAATCTGAACATAGGATGTCAAGTGGATGCTTGAAAAGGGATTTCAGCTCTTGCATAAACTTGACAGCTTGATAATCACTCGAATCTTCCCCTGTCAAATTTGAAAAATGGGCAGATCTTGATGAATTCTGATGACCAGCCTCTGGCAAAAAAAAAAAAACTTTCACTGGTTTGACGACAGTAGACAAGGTGTCTGTCAAAAGAGGTGGAAAATGTGACTGGGAATTGGAGTTTGTTGAGGAGTTGGTGAAGAATGAATTGGTTATTCAGGAGGATTGATGGCATCAAGATTGACGATTGTTGAAGTTTTGCCTCTCTACCTAAGCCGTCGAAAGACAAAACTTGGGGGGCATCTGTTAGGAGTGGATTTTCAAATTTGAGCTTTCGTTAGACAGACAGAAAGAGGCTGCATAAAAATTGAGAAAGAAGTCCCAAAATTGATATATATTGTTTTAGCTAAAAGAAAGTTGACAAGTGCTAAATCGACAGACGAAAAGTTGACAGAAAAAATTGACACAAAGAAGAACGTCGAATTCAGAAGATTCTAGAAGAATTGACAAGTGTGGAGTTGGCAAGAAGTTCTTCGGTTGACATGTCAGACAAACAAGGCCGTCGAAAAGTAAAACTTGGGGCGCATCTGTTAGGGGTGAAATTTCTGATTATTGACGTATGCATTTTGACAGGCTGACGAAGGAATCAGAGTAATGACTAATATTTTCTAAGTATTGAAAATATTTAGTTGACAAGAAAATACTGGTCGACAGAAAGGATAAATTGACAACCAAGATTTTTGACAAAGAATTAAGAAGAGTTGTCAAACGTACAGGGAAGTGTGAAAATGGATAAGTCCTCAAGACTGACAAGGCATTAGCAAGATAAGATGTCAAGCAGCCAGACCATCGAAAACAATCAAGTTGACGCGGAGCGGTTCAAAAAATTGAGCAGTTATCAGAGTTGTTTGACAAACAGTTTAAATTTGAAATTTAGAAAACTGCCAAGATACGTGGCAGCCATTTAGATAGGAAGTTACTACTAGGTAGTTATTTTATTTGCCTACAAATACTAGTTATTACAGTGTAATAAGGGTCGGAACTTGAAACATCTTACACGTCTCGATCACACAACAAACTGACGGATTAACTCAAGTACTCCTTCCACCATGTTATCATCAATACAATGTTCAATTTCAATACAATATTGGTTTATTTCCTTCAAGTTCTTCAAATACATTCCAGTTTATTCATCATGTTCTTCATAGTGTTCTTACACTTCTTTATTTTACTGCCATCAATATTGTGATGGCGAATTCATCTTATTTCTATGTTAATTTTTATTAACTTTTAATATTTCTTCAATATTTCTTCATGCATTTTCCAGTTTATTTATAATCATCTTCAAGTTATTTCTTTAAACTTCATTATTTTCTACAAATTAATACTTGTTTAATCCAGTTTTCCTTTACTCTAATATTATAAGTAGTTCCTAGTTTTGACATCTTTTGCTTAAATTAACATTTTCATTCGTTTCAATTCAATTTTTCAGAAATTATTCTTCATCAACTTTAATAAATAAATAATACCTTTTCAATATTAATTCATTTGTAGTGTTCTTACATTTCAAATCTAAATTTTACTTCATGCCAAGTATTCATATTTAATGACTTAGTATTTCAGAAACTATTTCCATTATCTAAGGAGGTTACTTGATACACATCCTACACATCTCGATCACTCAGCAGGTTGACGGATTACACTCAAGTATTCCATCCATCCTTCCTATTTCAATATTATGGCAAAATTCAATGTCTTTTTCATTTCCTCTGTTCAATGTCTTCATTTATTCTTACTCATTTCCAGCCTTTCTCTTATGTTATTCTTTTAAATTCATTTACTTTTTGAAAGGTGTATCATCCAAATCATACTCTACTTAACTTTGTTTCTTCTTTTATTATAAACTTGGTTTAATTAGGAAAGTTATTTTCTACATATAAGACTACTTCCTTCTTTTGAATTTCAAATTCCCCTTTTTAAATATAAACAATTGCATTGTCAAGTTTCATTATTGACAACTATTGGTACATTTTTTTAAAACTTATACACTTGTCATAACATCTTGACAGTATATTATTAGATTTGACTAACTTGTCAAATTCATACTTGGCAGACAATACATACACACATTCTGACGAGATTACTGCATAGCTCATACGTCCAACACTCGTTTGATCTTTAATTATTTATGACAAACGAATTTTTGGACACCAACCAAAATCGAAGGTTAACACATACTATATCAATGTAAAAAGTAAAAACAAACACTTTGTTGGATGTTGGAGAGAATCCAAACTTCTAAAGTGTGCTCCAGGTTAACATGAAATACAAGTGTTTTAGGTGAAGATATATATAATAATAAACAATGATATGAATGAGGGCAAGCAAGGCAATCCCAGAGAGTGGAGAGGTGAATACAAAATTGAAATATGGGAGCAAGGCGGGAAGGTAAGGGAGTCGGAGTCCCATGGCATCCCCAACAAGGAGATAGATTAATAAAAAGCCTTGTTCTCTTCTCCCATTGATTGTGACTCACACTCGACACAAGACAAACACAGAATCATTGATCATAATAATGGGGAGCAAGAGCGTGAAAAAAGCAGTGAGCCTGAACGAGAGCCACTATCGTTTCCTCCAAGACCTTCCCAAACATTCCGATGACAACAACACCAAGCCCTCAATCAAAGACCCAACTATTCCTCACTTCTCTGCTATCACCGACTTCGATTCTCCCTCTCCCTCTCCCTCTCCCTCTCCCATCGGTATAATTCATTCCCTCTCTCACTCTCTCTATTTTCTCTTTCGCTGCATTCCTTACATTCTCATTTCTTCCATTATTAGGGCAAAACTCAGCGAAGGAGAAACACCAACCTATCAACGTTCCCGAACAACATGCTCCATCCAACCTTCACATTCCTGCTCCAACAGGTAACCCCTCTCTCTCTCCCCAATCTCCGACCGTCACTATTATTATCATCATCGTGTTTTTTTTTGTTTTTTTTTTTTGAATTCGTAGTTTCGAATTCAGAGGGAGAAAAGAAGACGAAGACGAAGGTGAAAGTGAAAGTGCAAGGACGACGTCGTCTCTGCAAGGTTGCATATTCAGATGACGCCGATGGTGCCGGCAACAAGGTGCCGGTTGATGAATCCAACGTTCATGACCTCGTGGATCTGGATTCGCCCATTCGGGTTGAGGAGAGTAAGGGTAAGAATGAAATTAGGGATATTTTGAACGATTTGAGCTCCAGGTTTGAGTTGCTATCGGTGGAAAAGAAGCGAGTCAAAGAAAAACAACCTTGTGAAGATGAGGTCGTGGAGTTTGGGAGTGCAGGATCTTCCTTTTCTCCACAACAGGATTCCCTTGACAATTCCTCGGAAGGCACAACTGACAATGCTGGTGGTGGTGCTAATGCTATTCAGTATCTGGAAGATGATGGTGGTGTTCAAGAGTTGGATCATTTTGAGCCTCAAAATGATGGTTCCATAACTTTGACTGGACCAAAATCTACATTCAAGTTGCCTGGTAAAATTGGGAAGATGTTATATCCCCATCAGAGGGAAGGGTTGAAGTGGCTCTGGTCTTTGCATTGTCTGGGCAAAGGTGGAATCTTGGGAGATGATATGGGTTTGGGGAAAACAATGCAGGTAAGGAAATGAAGAGAAAAATGGTCGGTTTAGTTACAAGTTTTATTTTTGCAATAGCTGGTACATGATTTGATTTCCCAATGTTGGAGGATTCTTCTTGCAGATTTGTGGCTTTCTAGCTGGTCTATTTCATTCCCGTTTAATTATGAGGGCAATGGTTGTGGCCCCAAAAACCTTGTTGCCCCATTGGATCAAAGAATTGTCGGCCGTTGGTCTCTCCGAGAAGATAAGAGAGTACGGCTACCTGAATTTTATTCCTTTTAATAGTTTATCTAATCTAAAATTCTATTCTAATTTGCAAAGATGAAACTTTTCTCATCAACTTGTGTTTTCCTGCAGATATTATGGAACTTCTGTAAAAGCCAGAGAATATGAACTTCAGTACATACTTCAGGTACTAGACCTTTCTTGTTTTCTTAATTTTGATTAAACTGAGGAATATGTAGTGTAAGTTAAAATCTTGCTCATGCCTCATAACAGATAGGATAAGGAACCTTCTTATGTTTTATGTCAACTTAAATCTAAGCTTGAGATTTGGTAGGAAAAGTATTTTGTGGTGGCTGGTGACAGTGTCAATTTGGTTCAGTGAAGGACAGTTACTTGATTGCTGGAGAATAGGTGGTATTGGACATTTTTATGTTATTTTTTATTTCTATTAATCTCCAATTATATTTCTCATTTACTAGGATAAAGGTGTTCTTCTTACAACTTATGATATTGTCCGCAACAATTCCAAATCCCTACGGGGGAATAGTTATTTTGATGATGAAGAAAGTGAAGATGGCCCAACATGGGATTATATGATACTTGATGAGGTTAGTATGGGTTTGTTTTATGTAAAACTTAGTTAAGGTTGGTTTGCCTACTTATAGTACATCTACATTTTCCTCAGTAGCTTTTCTATCTTGCATTTCTCAGAGGATATAGAAAACTGAATGCCTTATGAAAAAGATCATGCTACTCAATAAGTATGCTAAAACTTAAAATATATGATATTGAATATAATCAACTAACCTAAATATTTTTTAGAAGGTGTTAATTTTTTTATTTTTTATTTTGTTTTCAAATGGTTTTGACTTTAGGGACACCTTATAAAGAATCCAAGCACACAGAGAGCTAAAAGTTTGCTTGAGATACCAAGTGCTCATCGCATTATTATCAGTGGCACACCATTGCAAAATAATCTTAAGGTATCTTGTTGAAAATTGCCTTATTTTATAATGTGGCATATTTGCTTTGGGTTTTGTAATATTGAGATTAAAATTTAGATAATGTTATCTTGTTTAATGGTTTTTATTCTTATAACTTCCACAGGAGTTGTGGGCCTTGTTCAATTTCTGTTGCCCTGAGTTACTTGGTGACAAAAAATGGTAATAATCATTTTTGTGCTTTATTCTTAATGTTGCTTAGGTTCTCATAATAAATTAAATACTTTCAGGTTCAAAGACAAATTTGAATCACCCATACTCCGTGGCAATGACAAAAATGCTTATGACAGAGAGAAGCGTGTTGGTTCAGCTGTAGCAAAGGTAATGATTATTTGTGCTCCAAAAGCTGATTTATGTAACCTGGGCCATGATTTCGGATGTCAAAGAGTATGCTTTAGGTTGGTTTTGATTGTTCACATATTGCACACAATTAGAAGAGTTTGGTGAAATATGACCCTTCCACATTCTCTCTTTCTTGGTGACTTGATGTCAAAGATCAATTTGTTTTGGCTTCCTTTATTCATTATCCTTAAATTACTTTGGAGGTAGATAAATCATTGCAGTTGTTTGACATCGGTGAGTGTTCTTGACTTCTGATCTTAACCTGCATCTGCACACAGTCCCATTGGTTGATCTTGTAAAATAAATGGCCTGGCAGACCTGTGAATATTAGCTTTATGCTTTTTTTTTGGGGGTAAATGCACTATGCTTTACATTGCAAGAAAGTAGTACTACTGTAATACAATTAGCAAACATGAAGCTAATGCCATATCTTCTATGTATTGCTGACACTGTTTTCTACAGATCTTACACAATTGTTAAAGTTGCTATAGGAGGATCTTCTTTTCTTAACTCTGATTATGTTTCTATGCTATCTTTCTTAAGCAAGGAAATGTATGCTATTCCTTGACTAATATTAGTGTTTCTCATCTTCTCATCATCATCAATTAATAATGAATTTACCTAAGCAATATTAGTGCTCTTTTCTCAACAGGAGCTAAGGGAACGTATTCAGCCATACTTTTTGAGACGTTTAAAGAGTGAAGTTTTCAATCAAGATGATGATAAAACAACCGCAAAACTTTCTCAGAAACAAGAGATCATTGTGTGGCTTCGATTGACCAGTATTCAGGTTATATATGGAAAATTTTTCTTGTTTTTCAATTTCTTTTTTTTTGAGATTACTCTTAACTTGTTTTGATAATCTTTTTTATTTTGATTTCATGCAGCGGCATCTTTACGAAGCATTTTTGAGGAGTGAGATTGTTCTCTCAGCATTTGATGGCTCACCACTGGCTGCCCTTACTGTAATTTTTTTGTGTTTATGCTATTCTCTTTCTCCCTTGGCTGTGTTCTTATGTTTTATATTTGCATTTGTTGTTATGAGGATTTGCCTTTCTTTTTTCAAATTATCTTTTGAAAATCTTTAAATGGTTCAGATTTTAAAGAAAATATGTGATCATCCACTTCTGCTGACAAAGCGGGCAGCTGAGGATGTGTTGGAAGGGATGGACTCAATGCTAAAACCAGAAGAGGTTAATGTTGCAGAAAAATTGGCGATGCACATAGCAGATGTTGAAGACACTGATAAGTTTAAAGATGAGCATGATGTATCATGCAAAATTTTGTTCATCATGTCATTATTGGTGAGTGCTGTTGTAATGCAATTTATGTGCTGGTATTTTACTAGTTTAGGCAATTTTATAGTTAATATTCTTTGCTGTAGGATAATTTGATCCCAGAAGGACATAATGTGCTGATCTTTTCTCAGACTCGCAAGATGCTTAATCTTATTGAGGTTGGTTCAGAACTTATTTCCTTTACTTGTATTTATTACAATTATTTTGTCTTTGAACTGTGAAAGCCCCAACATTTGCTCAATTGTTTCCTGTGTGCCGGTGCATTATTGTAGCCAGAAATGCGTATGCAGTGGTTCCGTTAACTTTTAATTTTTAACGACAATTGTTAGGTCATTCACTCATTTGAAGATGTTTACTGCTTAATTCCTTGCTTCACCATTAATTTTTGTGTGCTTTTGTATGAGCTGATTTAAGGGTTTCTACTACTTGTTTATAGGAATGCCTAGTATCCAAAGGTTATGACTTTCTACGAATTGATGGTACAACAAAAGCCAGTGATAGATTAAGGACTGTTGATGTAAGTGTTTTACATGGTTAAATTAATAACAATTTTTAATCCCCCTAATATTCTTCTGTCTTACGCTGACTTTTGTTTTGATTTCAGGATTTCCAAGATGGTAGAGCTCCTATATTTCTCTTGACATCTCAGGTTGGTGGTTTAGGACTGACACTTACTAGAGCAGATCGTGTGATTGTAGTTGATCCTGCTTGGAACCCAAGGTACATAGTGTTTCTTCTCCTTGAATTTAAAATTGGTAGTTCACAGACAAAAATAATTGTTATAAGTACAAGTAAATAACCATCAGAACGGTTAATTGTTCCTAAATTGGTAACTTTTCTTTATCAAAACTCCTTCTTTTTGTATTATACCAAATATATTTGAGAAGATTGTTTTAACTTGTTCAGTGTATAAGTGATAATATTAGATGCTTTGTTTAATCTTTTGTGAAGTGAGATTTCTGGCGATTGTTCTTGCATAAAGCATAGAAACTACGAAATTATGTCATTTTCTTCCTCAGGAGAGTGAAACTGGCTACTAAGCAAAATACTAGAACCTGCCTCCTCTCTTTAGCTTTTTGTTTTTGCTCCATTCTTGTTGTCTTTAACAAAATTTGTTACTAAAGGCTTTCGGGTCCTAAAAGTTTGCCATACAAGTTGCTTGATAAAAGTGCTTCCTGTGAATATTCAAAATGTGGAATTATGCCAGATCCTATGTGATTGAAATTGAACTTTTATGCACTGACCCTAGTTTAAGTTAGCTAGTATCGATTTCAAAGAATTATGTGATCTGGTCTCATTTTATGTTATTTATTTAGAAGCTATGTTTGTTCTTTAAATTATTGTTTCTTGAATGCTTTATTGAAAGTATTGCTTTTGTTCAATTTGCTATCTGACCTTCAAGGGAGGTATTCAATTATGTTGTTTGTTAAACACTATTATTATCTGTTTTTAACAGTACGGATAACCAAAGTGTTGACCGTGCATATCGTATTGGTCAAAAGAAAGATGTCCTTGTATATAGATTGATGACATGTGGAACTGTCGAAGAAAAGATCTACAGGAAGCAGGTAATTTTCTCCCTTTATGTTGATTAATGTAGTTTTGGTTGCACTACATGGGCAAAAAATGTTGGTCATCGTTTGACTTTTTTTAATACTCAAATTGCTTATTTTTAGGTATATAAGGGAGGATTATTCAAAACTGCTACTGAACATAAAGAACAAATTCGGTACTTTAGCCAGCAGGTATAGGTTTTGATTATGCTTAATGTAATTTGACAGCTATAATGGTCAAGTTATTTTCACAGCTTATGTTATTTGTTGTTGAGAGATACATTTCTTACATATCAAAAAGTTGTGATTTGGTGTAGTAATCTTGATCCCTTGCAGGATCTTAGAGAGCTTTTTAGCCTCCCAAAAGAAGGATTTGATGTATCTGTTACCCAACGGCAATTGGATGAAGAGCATGATCGTCAGCATACAGTGTAACGAGTCCATAACCTTGAAATATGTACTTTGGTGTATTTAATCTGTTAAACTCAACTCATGTTTCAGCTTTTCTCACTAATGGTGATCTCCATCACTTGGTACTTTACACACTATCTTGTTCGATTGTTCAGTTTGTATAAACTTTCACATTGTTGCTCTGCATATATATCTCATAATCGGCATTCTTTTTCTTTTCTTTTTTCTCTCTCTCACTGGGCTGTTTGAGATTTTATGAATATGAAAAAGTAGCCCATAAGCTGCTCTCGATCCTCTGATTTTTAACTTGAAAGAGTATTTGTATTTTATTTAGGGATGACTCTTTGAAAGCACATATAGAGTTCCTGAAAAGTCAAGGCATAGCTGGAGTTAGTCACCACAGTTTACTCTTTTCCAAGACAGCACCAGTTCAAGCTGCTCTTGAGGATGATGAAGTGACAAGGTATGCTTCGAGGTCATGGTTGTCTTTTAGGTTGCATGCTTGTGGATGTTAACTATCGATAATTATCAGAATTTGGGAATTGAATTGTATTTCTATTGATCAATGATGCAGAAATATATACAAGTTCCTAGCATCTACATTAGGAAACAATAGATGTTTCCTTAATTTGAAATCCCTTGATTTTAGGGATTGACTAATTACAAAATTAAATCTCCTTAATTTGAAATCCCTTGATTTTAGGGATTGACTAATTACAAAATTAAATAGAGATTTTAATGCTAAAAGGTAAAAGATACAATATAAACATTCCTAAAATATCACACAACACAGATTCTCACACTCCCCCTCAAGCTGGTGAATAGGTGTTTTCCATTCCCAGCTTGGATATAATTCTCTCAAATGTGGAGCTATTCAACCCTTTGGTGAGGACATCTGCAAGTTGTCCCTGTGTAGGCACATATGGAGTGTAGATTAAACCGTTGTCAAGCTTTTCTTTAATGAAGTGCCTATCCACTTCAATGTGCTTAGTCCGATCATGTTGAACTGGGTTGTGTGCTATGCTTATTGCAGATTTGTTATCGCAGTATAGCTTCATTGGTTCTTCCCACTTAACCTTCAAATCTTCTAATGATTTTTAACCAAAGTAACTCGCATACACCTTGTGCCATTGCACGAAATTCAGCTTCAGCACTAGATCGTGCCACTACACTTTGTTTTTTACTTCTCCATGTCACAAGGTTTCCCTCAAGAAAAGTGCAATACCCGGTAGTTGATCTCCTATCAACAATAGACCCTGCATAGTCAGCATCTGTATAGGCTTCGAGAGACATATTTCCACTCCTTTTAAACAAAATTCCTCTTCCTGGAGTCCCCTTGAGGTACTGCAAAATTCTGTGAGCAGCCTGCAAGTGAGTTTCTCTTGGGCTGTGCATAAATTGGCTGATTAAGCTCACTGCATAGGCAATATCCGGTTTGGTATGGGCAAGTAAATGAGTCTGCCCACAAGGCGCTGATACATCTCCTTATCAACAGCAACATCCTCTGTATTTCCCAGTTTTAAGCTCAGGTCCATGGGAGTACTTGCAGGTTTACAAGCTGTTTTACCTGTTTCTTTGAGTAAATCAATTATGTATTTCTGCTGTGATATGAAGATGCCTTTCTTGAAGTGTGCCACTTCGATGCCCAAGAAATATTTCAGCTTTCCCAAGGTTTTGATCTCAAATTCTTTGGCTAAAGACTGACTCAAGGCTTGCTGTTCCGTACTGTCATCTCCGGTCAAGATAATATCATCTACATACACTAATAGCACTGTTACTCCCCCTGAGGCAGAATGCTTAATGAACAATGTATGATCCCCTTGACTTTGTTTGTATCCCAAGGCAGTCATAGCTCTAGTAAACCTTCCAAACCAAGCCCGAGGGGATTGTTTTAGCCCATACAGGGCCTTTTTTAAGTTGCACACTCTGTTGGCAGCCACATTTTTTCCATATCCCGGAGGTACTTCCATATAGATTTCCTCCTCTAGTTCCCCATGTAAGAACGCGTTCTTTACATCAAATTGTTGCAAGTCCCAACCCCTATTGGCAGCAAGAGACAATAATACCCTGACCGTATTCATTTGAGCAACCGGAGCAAATGTCTCCAAATAATCAATCCCGTAAGTTTGTGTGAACCTTTTGGCAACTAGCCTCGCCTTGTACCTCTCGATTGACCCATCGGCTTTATATTTCACTGTATATACCCACTTGCATCCAACTCTCCTTTTTTCTCCGGATAAAGTAACTAACTCCCAGGTTTTATTCTTCTCTAAGGCTTCCATCTCAACATCCATGGCTTGCTTCCATTTTTCATTGGACAATGCCTCAGACAAGGTGGTGGGTATGGAGGTAGTATTTAGGTTAACTAGGAAGGCTTTGTGAGTGGGTGAAAAATGCTCAAATGAGAGGTAGTTGGAGAGAGGGTATAAGGGCTGTTTAGTGGCTTTTCTGGTTCCTTTTCTAAAAGCAATTGGGAGGTCAAGGTCATCTATAACAGTTTGGGATTCAGTTTTATCCTGTAAAGTTTCAAAATCAGAAATTGTTACCTCATTTGAAGGACTGGAGTTGGACACCTGGACTGGCATAGAGTCTGGAATAGCCTTTGACCTCTTCTTCATGAATACCAGATTTTTCTTCCACCGCACATCAGATTCAGCCACAACAGAAGGTTCGGGTTCAGTCACAACGGTTGGCTCAGGTTCAGCCACAACAAAAGGTTGGTTTGTGGGAGCTGGCTCAGGTTCAACCACATCAGAAGGTTGGTTTGTGGGCTCAAAAGTGGGCAAGTCAGGTAACCCAAGAGGTCCAAGGAGATCTAGTTCCTTATCTTCCCTAAAACTCTCCCCCTGAAGATAAGGTTGATTGAAATAGGATCTAGCCTCATGAAAGGTGACATCCCGAGAGACAAAGAACTTCCTAGAAGGAGGGTGATAGCATTTATACCCCTTTTGAGTGGAAGAATACCCAACAAACACACATTTAAGAGCTCTAGGATCAAGTTTCCCTCTATCTTGACTATGGACATGGACAAAGGAGACACATCCAAAGATCCGAGTTGTAAGGTTGTTTGTAGTGGAGAGATTTGGGTAAAAGGAAGAAAGCATGTCCATTGGGCTTTTTAAACCTAAGACCTTGGAGGGAAGCCTATTGATTAGATGTGTTGCTGTAAGGACAGCTTCACCCCAAAAGGTTTTGGGGACATTGTGCTTTTACAAAATTGCACGAATTTGATCAAGAAGATGCCCATTCTTCCTCTCGGCTACCCCATTTACATTTGCGGTGTTTTGACACAAGAGGACTCATGAACGATGCCCTCCTTTTAACAGAAGGGTGTAAGGATGTGGTTGAAGTAATCCTTAGCATTATCAGACCTAAGGCGCTTGATACTTACACCAAATTGGTTTTTTATCATAGAGAAAAAATTCAGGAATACCGTGCTTACTACTTGATTTATTTTTAAGTAAAATGGTCCAAGTAACACGGGTACAATCATCAATGAAGGTAACAAACCAGCGAGCACCAAGCACATTAGGAACCTTAGAGGGACCCCACACATCAGTATGAACAAGATAAAAGGGAAAAGTGCTTCTTTTGTTGCTTATGGGAAAAGATACACGCTTGTGTTTAGCAAGCTCACACACATCACAATGAAGACTCTCAACCTCTGTTTGGGAGAACAATAAAGGAAAAAGAACTTTAATAATCCTAAAGGAAGGATGTCCCATCCTACAATGGTAAAGAAGAATCTTTTCCTTATTGGATAACATGGACTCAGACGGGGAAGAGTGAGGCAAATTGGTGGTCACAGCCAGGGAATGCGTATTCGGTTCTTCAAGGTAATAAAGGCCGTTCCATTCTCTAGCAAGTCCAATCATCCTCCTCGAATCCTTGTCCTGAAAAGCACAATGATTGTTGTGAAAAATCACATTACAGGATAAATCTTTAATGAGTTTTTGCACAGAAACAAGGTTGGTAGATAATTTTGGGACATAAAGAACATTCTTTAATGTTATTAATGAATTTACTTTAATGTCTCCCAAACCTGCCACTGTTACAAGGTTACCATCTGCTGTAATAATTTTCTTATTGCTGGGACAAGGTGAATAGGTAGAAAAGTGTGTGGATAAGGGTGTCATATGGTCAGTGGCTCCAGAATCCAAAATCCAGTGGCTAGTAGATGGTTTTTCTGAGACATTTAATCCAATTGAAAATGAAAACATACCTGAAGAAGCCAAACTACAGGTACCTGAAGGTTTTTCCAGATTGCTAAGGAAAGACCTCAACCTTTCTATCTCTTCCTGATTCAGGTTGCTGGATTCAGGCTTATGCTCATCACTAGTGTCGCCTACTGCAACATGAACCTGCCCATTTTTCTTGAAATGTCCCCCCTTTTTTCCCCACTCACGGTTAGAAGGTTTAGCAAACTCTAAGTGGGAAGGTTTACCATGCAGTTTCCAGCACTTCTCGCGGGTGTGGCGTGGCTTGTTGCAATATGTGCACCATACACCACCATTTTTATTTCCCACATTTGCAGATTCACCATTAACACGTTCAGCAACCATGGCTGAACTGTCCACATTAGGAGTATCCAGCATCAAACTCCTTCTGCTCTCTTCACTTCTTACAATGGCCACCACTTCATTGAAACATGGAAGTGTTTGTTTCCCAAGGATTTGGATTCTGACCTGATCAAATTCAGAATTTAGGCCAACCAGGAAATCATAAACCCTGTCTTGCTCAATAAAGTCCTTGAGAATTGTTGCATCCTCTGAACACTTAGGCTTGATCACTCTATAAAGGTCTAGTTCCATCCATAGGGACTTTAGTTGATTGGCATACTCAGTAACAGTCCTATTCCCTTGCTTTGCCGCTAGTGTTTTTACCTTTATTTCATATGCCCAGGCCGCATCCTTGGCTTTGGAGTAGGTATGCTCCACTGCATCCCAAACTTCCTTTGCGGTGCTGAGAAACATGCAGGTATCACTAAGTTTTGGGATCATTGAATTCCACAGCCAAGCCATGATCATAGCATCTTCCTCATCCCATGCTTCGAACTTGGGATCTCCCTTTTTTGGTCCAAAACCCATGATGTGGCTCAGTTTCCCTTTTCCCTTCAGCACTGTCCGAAGGAGTTGGGACCATTTCAAGTAATTCTTCCCGTTCAGTCGATAGGCAGCATGTATGTTCTGCAGTTCTCTAGGTTGGGCATCGTTTGTTCCTTTCGCTGTGTCCAGAACTTCACCTTCTTCGTTAGACATAATGAAGTATGAAGGCTGTCACTAATGATGGCAATGAAGGCCGAATAAGTAAAGATTAGGCTGGAGATATGTTGGCAATGAAGGCCAACTGCTGCAGGTTTAGGGTTTTTTTCTCGCGGAAGCAGGCCCCCTTAGATCGGGAGCTCTGGTACCATATCAGAATATGGGAATTGAATTGTATTTCTATTGATCAATGATGCAGAAATATATACAAGTTCCTAGCATCTACATTAGGAAACAACAGATGTTTCCTTAATTTGAAATCCCTTGATTTTAGGGATTGACTAATTACAAAATTAAATCTCCTTAATTTGAAATCCCTTGATTTTAGGGATTGACTAATTACAAAATTAAATAGAGATTTTAATTCTAAAAGGTAAAAGATACAATATAAACATTCCTAAAATATCACACAACACAGATTCTCACAATAATTTTAGCTAATTACAATGATTTTGCTTCCCCTATGTTGTTCTGTATCAAAATGTATTGCTGAAATTGTTTTAAGCATCTGATGTCACTAAGTAAAAGCTGAATGACTGAAATGTTAGAAAGATCCATACTCAGATACTCAGATATGCTTATTGTGTGAAAGTTTGTGATCCCAGTGTGGCAGTGTATTTGTTTGTCAGTTGCTTTTATCAAACCTATAGCTGTATTTGTACAATGGTTGCACTTGCAGGAATGAAGGGACTAAATATATTGGAAATTCAGTATCATCTTCTTCACATGAGCATATTTCTGATGGGTAAAGACGCTTTCGTTAGTTACACTATGTTTTTTAGATTTCTAAGGATGTTTTTGGATTCGATTTGACTATTTTTCAATTTTGTTCTAAACCAGAGCTGAGTTTGCATTTAATCCGAAGGATGTCAATTTAAGCAAAAAAGGTTCTTCCCCTGGCAGTGCTGGTAAATTGACCGAGTCAGAAATTAAGGATAGAATTAATCGCCTCTATCAAACACTCTCAAATACGGTATGCTTTTCTCTTCTTAATGGATTGGTGATTAGGTACGACAAGCATTGGTAGCAGAGTGAGAATAGTCAGGCCCATTCTAATTTCATATTTGAATATTATGCTCTATATATTATCATTTCCATTGTCTATTTGTCATGCTATAATGTTTTCACTTTTAGACTACAGTCGAGGCTGTACAGCTGAGGTAGCCAAATTGTTCAGCTACTTTCCATGCTTTCCCATAAATACCTCATCCACATAGCTAAGAGGCAGAGGACTTGCATACTCCGAATGCAACTTCGTTAATAGGGATTTGAACTGTACCCTTTTGTGGTAGTCAGTTATTACCTAAATACTCATTTCTAGAACCAACCATAGAAGTAGAACGCCTGTCTGTTGCATTCATAATACTGTAATTGAGAAATAGGAAAATATTGACACCATCTGCTTTACAATGAAAAACAAGTAGACTGATTTTAGTCCCCCCGTTAATTTGTATGCAGGCGATGATTTCTAAGTTACCTGACAAGGGTGAGAAATTACGGCAACGGATAGCAGAGCTGAATACAGAGCTCGTTAGACTGAAGACGGAAGAAAGAAGCGTAGTTGATTTGGATGATTTCACTAGTGAATTTCAGAAAGTGTTGAATGTATAGCTTATTAATATAAAATTAATTTACCTATTTCCTTCGGCTGTTTGCTTTGTAGAAAATGCTTTTGTCGGAACCTATTAGGTGAAGATTTTGTTATTTAAGATTAATGCATTGTAAATCTGAAAATGTTAATATCCAGTTCAATCTTGCTAAGATTATTACTTTAGGTTGGAAGAGAAAAGGGTAAAAAGGGGGGAAAAGTTTTTTTGTGATTAGTGAGTCTAAAAGCCCAAAAAAAAGAGAAAATTATAAAATAGAAATAATCTGCGATATGAAAGCCCCACTATAATCACCTAAAACTAGTATAGCCAAGTCCATAGAGGACAATATAAGAAAAGTTTTTTTGTTTTTTTATGCACCAAGGGTATCTTCTTGCTTGCAGTCAAATACTAATAATTCCTTTCGAGGCATAGAAATCATCGAGGAGGTGTTTGATATAGGGAATGTTTTATTACCAAGAAAACTATATTCGTAGAAATGAGATTCTCAAGAATGATATTTCCAGGAATATCAACAAAACATGTTTGATTGATACTTCATTTTCTCGGGAATAGTATATTACATTCCCAATCCCATGTTTTGATCATCCAGGAATGATGATTTATGAAAGCAAATATAATTTAAGTACTCCAAACAAATTGTCATTTTTTCATGTTTATAATTTAAAATGCATATTAATTGATAAAATGACATTTTATAGTATTTTTTTTTTGGTCATATATCCTTTTATTATATATGTAAATTATTGATAAAATGACCATTTTTGGACTTGTGTAAAAACAAATCAGATTTGTGCAGCACTGTCGCTGTGATGACTAGCTTGCAGGGACTCCTCAATAGCGTTGTTCTGCTACTAGGCTAAGAAGGTTTTCACATGGTCGTTAATTTTTTGGGGGTACTGAACACTTGTAAATGCATAGTTACTTTGCTAGGGAAAAGTTTGTGGGTAAAGGACTTTATGTCAGTCATGTAACAGGCGCAAGGCATACATTTGAGACTAAGAGGGAGAGAACGTGAAACTACATGGAGAATACAAAGAGATTTAGTGGATACTATTTTAAAGAAATTAATTGAGGGTAATAAAGTAATTTAACATTTTAAAACTTTTGCATTTTTTTGGGAAAACTTTTTTTCCATCCTTATATTTGGGAAAACTTTTTCCCCACTCTCTTCATAAACTCTATTCCTGGGAATCTTTTATTCCTGATAATATATTTTTTCTTATACCAAACATAAGAAAACTTTATTCTCAAGTCACATTCTCGGGAATATAAAATTATCTCTTATACCAAATGCCATCTAAGGATTTTGCTTCTCTCAACAAAGTCTTTTCAATATATACAGTCAGCAAATAACGAAACCTATTTTGTAAAATGATTGTGAATGCGTGACATAGATTAATATTCTAATTTTTTGGTTTTTTAATATTTAATGATGAAAGTATTAATATGGAGGTAATAACATTTTCAATAGTTATTAATTACTTATCTAATTCCAATAGCGATTACCATTACATGCTTTGTACTATGCCACTATCTTTTCCTAATGTGTTGGATAGATAGATGGTCACACAAGATAAAGAATCTTTCATCATTTTATTGCCTTTTTTTCTATATATGGGAAGGAAAATACATTAAGAACTTCCGTTGTTGTGGTTATACCGTGTATATATGTATGTTTGTCTCTTCATTCTATATTCATCTATGTTTTCTATTTCACTTGCTCACATTCGATGGCGGAGATTGTGTTACAACTTTGTTTGTAGTAAAGACCATAGTAAGTAATTTTCAATTTTCTCTTGCATTCTTGGAAAAATCATGATTTCATGGAGTGTGACGCTATCTCTTTTATCATTTTCTCAGCTAGCTTATAGGTTCTATCTTCTATTCCACCGCACCTCCACCGCCACGCCAGTCATAGCTCATCATTTCCCGGAAGATTTCTATTTTCTGCCATCATTGTTAATTTAAGATTTTTTTATATTTATATTATATTATATGAGTTCAAAAATCTCAGATGAAAATATTTAAACTTTTAAAAAAGTGTCTGGGTGCAATCATTCTGCAACAATTCTCATAAATGAATTTCCGAAAACAAAAATATTAAATGAAGACTTGGAATATATGGTAAAAAGGATGAGGTATTGAATTATAACATTGTTCCAATGCATTGAGAAAAAATGTAAAAGGCATGGAATCTATAATCTATAAATCTACAAATATTATAAAGCAAAAACCATGGGTGGAAACCTTTGTCACATGTCATCTTTAGAATCACTATAAAAATTAATTTCTTTCGACAATTGGCAAAACTTTCTTCTTTTAGAAAATGTATATTTATATTTATATTTATATTTATATTTATATAATTTTTTTTAAAATCAAAATTATAAATTGTCAAATATTTCTTCACCCACTTATATTGGTATTGAAGATGAAGATTATCAATCATTTTCAATATAATTAATTATTTTTAAAGCAACTAAAAATTAATTGTTGTGTTGAAAGTCATCTATTCAATTCCTTAAAAGTTTAAAAGTTACTTTTTTCAATACAATATTTTTATTTTATGATTCCTTAACATATGCAAAATTACATAGGTTAAAAAATCGACATCTTTCAACTTTTAGTTTTGATATTTAAAGATTGATCTGAAAGTGGAATCAATCTCTATCAAGTCCCCCTCGAAGTTACTAAAATTGGTTTATTTTTGGAAGTGGAATCCATTTGTAATAAAATGACAGTAGAATGTAGTAAGAACTAAAAGAGACATGCATCATAGGAGAACTCGACATAACGTGTATTGGAAGTGTATATTGAGCAACTACAAGGAAAAATAAATATTTTGAAGCACCTGTGTAGATCGATCTGAAAGATTATCATTTCCATTTCGTTGGATTTAATTATTATTATACCCAAAAGCTTTTTATTGTGCATCTGTTTATACCGAAGAAATGTGATTGTGTGGATACTATTTTTTTATTTACATTATGCTATCTTTTGATTTTTCTAACCCATGTTGCAAGGTTCATCATCACAAATTATTTAACTATATTTTTTTGCTTCATTTTATGTAAGAAAAAAATATTACGTAAAGAATTTTTATCGTGAGTCCATTTGAGGCTAACATGCCTTCTATTCTTGAAAAAACACTTCTCTCTATTAATGTTGACTTACAGGAAAATTTGAAGTTGTTTCCGGTGTTTTATTGAACGATTTTTCTAATTTGTGCAACCTTATACATGTTTTTTAAAAAAATGTTGTAATGAAAGTTGTGTATTCAATTCATTAAAAGTTTAAAAGTTACTCTTTTCAATATAACATTTTTTTTTTATTTTTTAACGTGTGCAAGAGTGCACATATTATCGTTCCATACATTGGTAAAAAAATGGAAAAATAAAGTATGAAAATGAAAAGAACACAACTCTTGGAAGGAAAAATAGTAAGTGAATTTGGGAAATTAAGTGAATTACTCTCATGCACTGAAAAAAAATATAAAAATAAATACATGGAGTGTAATTGACACAAATCTTGATTGCAAGAACATTAAATGAATTTGAAAAAATGAGAAGATCTATAAAATGGTTTTTGGTCATTGCATATATAAGTCTTCCTATATTATTTATTATAAAAAATATAATTATATTTATATTTAGATTATACAATTACATGACCGAAAATAAAAAAAATTGATGTGATATTCCTACTTTCTCAGCAAAATAAAAAATATAGATGTTTTGATTTTCAAAGTACAAATACATAAGATGTGATAAGTGAATACTATGATATAATTTTACTATTTTTTTATTCTTAAAATTTATTACATCTAAAAAAATAATGAACTTTGTGTTAACCTGTATAATTGTTGTAAAAAAATTAATTTATCATATGCTTTAATTTTTTTTTACTTATATAGAATTGTGTAATATTTAAGTTTTTTATATTTATATTATATTATATGAGTTCAAAAATCTTAGATGAATATGTTTAAACTTTTAAAAAAGTGTCTGGGTGCAATCGTTCTGCAACAATTCTCTTAAACATGCAAAATTCCGAAAACAAATAATTTAATGAAGACGTGGAATGAATGGTAAAAAAGATGAGGTATTGAATTAGAACATTTTTCAATGCGTTGAGAAAAAAATTAAAATTTAAAAGACATGGAATTGAAAATGCTTAACTCTTAGTCGGGAGAATATTAAGTGAATTTGAGAAATTAAGTGAATTGAAAAACCTGAAAAATAAATACAGGGAGTGAAATTGTGGAAATGACATTGGAACTTGGGAGAACATTAAATAAATTTGTAAAAAATTGAGAAGATATATAAAATGGTTTTTTTTGGTATTACAAGTATATGTCTTATATAGTTTATTGTAAAATAATAATAATTGATCATATGCTTAAAATATTCTTTTATCTATTTACAGTTATGTAATATCTAATATTTATATTGTACCGGGTTGAGAATTTTATATAAATATCTGCTTTGGGTACAAGAGCTAATTGTCACAATATGAATAAAATATATAAAAAATTCACCAAACGTATTTCAATCATTGGTAAGCAAGTTTCTAACAAGATTTGTTTATAAAATAAATGAACACTTTCTATAATTGATAATGTAGTTTTGCATTTTCGAGATAGAATATTTATATACGAACTTCAATTTTTGCAAGTAATTAGTTTGATAGTTTATTTTATTTACGTCTCTTATATTTATTTTCTATTTATATTTATATATAGTTCATTCTAGCAATTGTTACATAATATTATTTTTAATATATACTTTTTGTATAAAATCCATTTTAATAAATATAGTTTATAATTTATTTATAATTATCAATTTATATTTTCAATATAAAAATTAAATAAACTATATCATTGTGCAACGTGGAGATACATAACCCAAACCCCAAATCATTGGAAGAAGAAGCAATGCATGCTTTTTGGTTTCACCATCCCCGAAATGGTTGTAAACATTTCTCATGAATGAATTACATAACTCAATTTTTTCTATTTCAGAATTTAAATAGGCAATTGACAAAACATTTAATATATTTATTTTGTATGTTTTTCATATCCTTTTGTCAATATTTTGTCTTTATTTTTTCAACAAGTATATAAGATTATTTGTCAATTTTTATCGTATTATTATTTTTTATTTTCAATAAATTGATTGTCTTTCAAAATGATAATAATCCATACTTCCCAGACATTCTCAACATTATTTATCCGTACATCGCACAAGTCCATGTCTAGTCTTATTCCAATGGTAAAGAAAGTCCACATCTGATAATATATCACGCTACTTTGACATGTTACAGGTCGGGGGAGTTAATGACCACCTTAGCTCACACTTATGTCTATTGTCACAAATTAATTTGTGTAACATTAAAGGGATAAAAGATCAAAATGAATCTTTTAAAAGATAAAATACCAAAATGAATTATGACCAAAAGATTAAAGGATTAAAAATATATTTTATCCTTTATATTACTGAGGTTCTGCGCAGTGGCTACGAAATATGAATGTAAACTAATGAGGTTAATCAATAATCAATGTTATTGTTGAAAATTTCTAGTTATTAAAAAGAAAACAAAAAACATAAGCAATTCTAGGATTGAAGTCATGGATCCCATTCCCAGCCACCACACGCGCAATTCACCTTGTCTTCCATTATTCCAGATGACAATATTCCAGGTGAACCATGGACGACAAAGCATTCAATCAAGAAGCAAGTTGAATATCACTAAGGAATATTTACTGTTCGAACTTTTGATTATTGTCCCCAGGATGAGTTTACTGGCTCTTTCTGTGCAAGTGGGATGGTGTTTTCAAGAGCAGTAGTTCGTTTTATCCTCTCTTTTTTTCCCTTCTCAAATGTACCAAAAAAGAATATGAAAGCCATTCCGTAGAAATATGGACTAAGGCATAGACCCTAAATTTTTGGGACCTCTCTTCCAAGACCCAATGTGAACTGCCGCAGAATATTGAAAAACTAACATGACAAAATAAAATATATACAAACCATATAATTATAAAAGGAGCGTTTGCTTCCAACTTGGTTCCGTGTTAGCCAAAACTTGACGAGCCACTCCATCTTCCCCTCAAGTAATCCTCCAATGAGTCAGTCTGCTCGGTGCTACTGATAGAATCTGTATCATCCTCCAAGTCCAGTAAAGCAAGATTCAGATGGGATTGAATATTAGTTGAAACTAGTTCCCCATCACATCCATCAAGTTCCTGTGATGCACGAGCTTCTTGTTCTGCCCATCTTGTTACTTCTACATCACCATGTAGGAGTTTCAATATCTGCAAATAACAAACATGACCAATATTTAAAAGAACATAAACAAACAGGTGTAAATTTGAACAGGCAAGACTTACAAGGCAGATTTGAGGTCGCAATCTAGGTGATCGTCTAATGCAAAGTGTAGCAGCCAAAATCATTCTTTCTATATGGCAATGGTTGTAATCACTGCCTAGGCTTGGATCGAGCAACTGGGAAAGCTTCCCGCCCTTCAAAATTGGTGTTGCCTGGATATTGTCATCAACCACATAGACTTCAAACTCTTAGTGTCCATGTCTTGTTGGATGTTCAGTTTATGTATCAACAATACATGCTTCATTTATTTCATACACAGTCTTAGTGTGACAATTGTAGATGCTGAATTCGTAACACGAAAAAGCTTACCCACATAACAAGGCTCTCTTGGCCCTTGGGACATTCATTATTAATTGGCTTCTTACTTGAGAGAAGCTCAAGGAGTACGACACCAAAAGCATATACATCGATTTTGTCAGTCACTCTACCATGCATGAAGTATTCAGGAGCTAGGTATCTGCAGATAAAATTAAATGTCTGGAGCCATTCAAAACTAATGGTAAACAAGGAAAAGGAGGAACAAGAGGACACGTCACATACCCAAAAGTTCCGGCTACATCAGTATAAGTACAATGTGATGAAGAACCCCAACTAGCCAGTCCAAAATCCGACAGCTGAAGACATAAACACAGCTTAAGGACATGGATAATTCAATCAAGTTGAAGAAAATTTCATAAAGTAACATAACATAAGCAGGCATGGGAAAAAATAAATTACTGCACCTGAGGATCAAAATCATCTGAAAGAAGAATGTTTGAAGATTTAACATCCCTATGGATCACAGCATGTGCACAGCCATCATGCAGATAGTTCAATGCCTCAGCTACACCCACAGCTACCTTGTACCTCTCTTGCCAACCAAATGCACTGCAATCCTTCTTGTTACCTTTGCCAGAACACACGAGTAAGAGAGATATTTTGAGGAAAATAAAGACTTAAAGTAATCTCCAGCAAATGGGGCAAAATAAAAATATCTACCATAAAGGTTTTCTTCTAGGCTTCCCCTTGGTAAAAGATCATAAACCAGGAGTAAATTATTGCCCTCAAAACAAAATCCAGATAGAGATAGTATGTTAGTATGATGCAAAGTTGTGATGATCTCAATTTCATGAACAAATTCTTTTATCACATCTTCAGATGACTTCGAAATTTTTATGGCCAATTCCTTGCCATCCGGAAGACATCCTCTGTAAACATGACTACAACCTCCCGTTCCAACCAAATTTTCTGAAAACAAAATAAAAAGAATATCAGAAGATATCACATGTGAGTGGCCACATTAAAAATAGGGAAAAGAAAGTTGGAGTGATGAAAACAAACCGTGTGAGAAGTTAGCAGTTGCAGATACAAGTTCCTGGAAACTATATAATCTGCATGTAGATGAGTACTTATCTCGTAAGCCCAACAATTCTTTAGCAAGGCCACTCAAATCACCGCAAAGTTGGGAAGGAGGAAATATATCATTGGTTCCAAACGGCACAATGGCACCACTCTCCCCATTTAAGGTGGAATCATTATTCTGGCCAATATTCAATTTGTGGTCTTGATGGACTACTACAGCTGAAGAGTGGCATTTGGGTTGTCTTAATCCCTGTTGAAAAGCTGATGCATTTTTCACTGGAGATTTCTGCATATGCTTTTTGGGCAGAAACACCCGGCGAATGAGTGGCCAACCAGGTTTTGACTGGTTTGATTTGCCCACCACAATAGGAACATCACCAACCTTTTGGATTGGCACCAAATCCAGGGAAATTTCCTTTCCATGACCATCAGTCAAACCTTGATTAAGTTCAGTTGCAGAGTTCTCCGGCAGTGCTAACACATGTGCACAGCATTCACAATTCTTCAGATTTTTCGTTTTCTTTGTATAAGCAGCCAAGGGTTTGTTCAACAACGTGGGGCTTTCATTAAATTTAACTGCCATGATTGTAAAACTTTGTATCAATCTCAAACAAATTTGACCTGGACTCATAAAGGTTCCAACCATTGACATTCAACTATTAGTTAGACCTCACCAAAGAAAAACACAGAATGCATGCAACTATGCAAGTATTATATTCACATCCTGACAGAAGCTGAAAACAGCAATGACCTTATATCAAAGAAATAAAGACAGAAAGGGGTAAAATAAAACCTTGAACAGTACACATTCCGGTAGCTTCTCTGTAGAATGCAACTTTTCCATTGTCAACTGCAAAAACAGAGATACACTTTGGCAATTTCTTTGCACAATGTTTGGCAAACGATGCCGATGACCGGATTGGATGAAATGTCTTAGAAGTTCCCAGAATCACCGTCGCAATGTCAAGCGATTTTGCCTCCTGCAGCACAAGCTTCCGTGTCCACGCACCTCTACACACTTTAAGCTTCAGATCAACCTGCAGAAGAAAACAGATTGCATAATTCACATTAAAAAAGTTCCTAAAAATGCATAACAAATTAATTAATTAGGTTAATTAAAGGAAAAGAGACACGAAGTACTTCAATACTGATTGAACCGCTACGTTCTCAACGACCCAAGAGTTCTCGCTTCTCACAAGTCACAACAAACTAGCGGAAACTAATTTGCAGTAGCAACCGCTCATTTTCCGTCGATTTCTCGGCATCCAAACAAATAAGTAAGAAAATGCAAATAATAACGGTTTAATTCACCTGCTTCAAGTTGCAGAAGCCTTCGTACGCCGCCAGAACAGAATCGAAAGTCTTCACAACAGAGAGAAGCGATGCTGTGTTATCCTCTGCACAAAAACAAACACATTCTATAAAGTTCCGGAAACAAGCGAAACTAGATAGATAGATAGATAGATAGATAGATATATATATAGAGAGAGAGAGAGAGAGAGAGACGAGTGATGGTGTCGATGGCGTGAAGCGCAATGACGAGGTCACCGGGCTCGGCGACTTTGACGAGAGCCCACGTCAGCAATTCCTGGCTCCGAGGATCTAACTTCACACCAACTAAGACCTTCCGGCCTCCGCCGCTCCCGCTGCCGCCGCCGTCGTCGGATAAGTTCATCGGCGGAGCGGCTTTGCTTTGTTGCTCCACTCAGTCCTCAGAAGAGCTGTGTTAGGCAGTGGAGTGGAAAGAGGAATCGTTGTTGGAGGATCAGAGTGGGGAGTAGCTAACTGACTCCGTGGCAATGTTACGGTGCTTCGCGTGTCAGTGTGAAGATTATACCTTCAATGTGGACCGTTGTTATGTTGATCATCACTCATCTCATTGCCTGCAGCCTCAACATGAAGATAACATCTTCATTCATTACAATCATGCTAGACCGTTTCCGGTTAGAGATGATTAACAAAAAAGAATCCGTTCCCACCATTGAGATAGCATTAGTTGTAAGCATCATTGCTCATAAAACTACTCTAACTTTTTAGAGTTATATCATTATTAAGTATAATTAAAATAGCACAATGTAAAAGGTAATAATATGACATAATTGAAGCCTATAAAAGAGTGTAATAAAGCAACTCTCGTGAGTTGTATAATTAAATATGCTCTTAAGGGTTATTTTGTTTTACAATTATTTATATTAAAATTAAACTCTTGTAGTTATTGTTGTTATCGTATTGTTTGAAAATAACACAAAAGATACATATCCATTCAAATAACAAATGGTATACAATGACTAATTTACAGCCATCGGCCTTGAAAGTAGTATTCATTGCCTGTCATAATCTATGGCCATTTCAATATAGGGACCTTGATTCAAAATGAAGTAAACGTTAATAAATGTAGGAAATAGAAGGTGCCATTAGCATGTAACATTACATTTTTATATTGGTAACATACTAAGATTAGGATCGGAAAATACACTATAAAAAATGCGGGTTGCTTAACAACCTAAAAAAAAAATTTCATTAAAGTAAAATATGATGGGTTGCTTAAATATTATATGATACGATACAGTGAAATTTATTTAAAGAGAGATAAGCAACCAAAATGAATTGCTTAAACGTTACCCATTAAAGATATGATGTTATAAGATTAGAGTTAATTTGTCCCTCTCGTTTTCATATCCATTATTTAAACATCTCTATTATTCTAATTCAGTCAATAATAAAGTTGTTTCCTATAAAAGTTAGTAATCAAGTTCATCTTTATTTATATCAAATAATAAATAGCATCATTTTGTACAAACATAGTTAGTTTTCATTGATTTAGCACGTATTTTTTATGCCAATTTTACATTTATTTCAAACATGTCTTTTAATTTATGAAATAATTTATTAATTTTAAGATTGTGATTGATTATATTAGATTTTATTTTTAATGATGACGTGCCTGACCCACTTGACGGTGGTTCTCTTCTTGTGGTAGCTTTGGGTTGGAGAAAGTATGTACCTACATGATATATTCCCCTATTAATTATTAATATTTCTTATTTAATATCTGAACTAATTTCAAGCTAAATTTCAACTTTTGAATTTCAATTTTCAATATTAAGAAAAATATCACAGATTATACTATATATATATATATATATATATATATATATATATATATATATATATATTTTATTTTATATATTTAGTAGATAATTGAATTCAATTAAACGTACTATCATAAATTATATGTTATCATATAGTTTTAATAAAATGAATATTGTGTAACGTAACTCCAAGGGGTTGATCTAATAGAACATGACATGGTTCATATCTGACAGGTTACAGATTTGAATCCTCACTAATCTCTTTGGATGAGGTAAATGTTACATCACATTGTAAGTATTCATAGAACTCGAAAACTTTTTCTATTCTGGACTGGGGCATAATCCCCTCACCCTAGATTTTTTACATAAAAAAGAAAT
Source organism: Sophora flavescens (assembly GCA_030762895.1). Classification (NCBI taxonomy): domain Eukaryota; kingdom Viridiplantae; phylum Streptophyta; class Magnoliopsida; order Fabales; family Fabaceae; genus Sophora; species Sophora flavescens. The sequence continues at coordinate 50,267,586 of CM061068.1, read as the reverse complement.
TGTGTGCAATGTTAATCAAATTAATTTTTAAATATGCAGTTATCAATTTGATTAGTGGAATCAAAGATGAAAAAATTGTAAAAATAATTAATTTAAAAAGTAAACTATTAAAAATTCGAAAATACACTATTAAGTTTAGAATTAAACTACATTAACCAGATAATCAACAACTATTAGGGCTCGTTTGGTGGTCAGGATAAGGGAGACATGATAGGATAATCTATTATATCATGTCTGAAACTATTGTTTGGTGAGTCAGCATGATATGATAAATCAATCTTGTCACCTATCATATCTTGTTCCTCTAATTAAAATTCTATCATGGGAGTTGGGTTAGAACTCAGCAGATAGGATAAGGTGATTTAAAATATAATAAAGTATAAAAATATTAATTATAGTATAATAAAATATAATATGATTATAAAAAAAGATATAATAAAATAGAAAATAATAAAAATATTAATAGTTAATTTTAAAAATTATTTTTATTTTGTCATAAGGCTAATTTTGTTACTTTATATTATTTTAAAAAATTGAAAAATAAATAAAAAAATATTCTAATGATTTAACTATATGTAAAGTAAAAACTAAAAATGAATTTTTAAAATTATAAAAAAAAATTTAAGTTATACAATATATTAAAAATTATAAAATATTATATGTAATTTTATCACAAGAACAATTTTATCTTTTTATATATTCTTAAAAAATGAAAATTAAAAAAAACTAAAATCTAATAAAATATGAAAACATTAATAACAAAAACGAAAATTTTAAAATTCATACTAAAATTACAATGTTATCCAGTTGATTGTCTGATGGACACCAAATCATCGAATAGAATAACATTTTATCCTGTTCATATCTTATCATACTCATATCCTACTCTCTTGTCTTATCAATTTTTATCCTATTCTAACCATCATATTATTATCGTTGAATTGGGTACATAAAAGCAGAGTTTTGCTTTGTCTCTTTCCTCTCTACATTTCCCAAAGCACTTTGTCTGGGTATTGGGAAAACGAATCTTTGTTGGTGGATCACAGTGGCGAACTGACTCAGCGGAAATATTGGGTGCTTCGCGGCTCAGTATGGATATTATAACTTCGATCTGGACCGTTGCTTATGTGAACCCTGATTTGATTTCGTTGTGCTTCTGCACTCTGTGTCAGTTGCAACCTTTAGATAAGGGAGTGTTTGGCTTTCCGTTGCAAGGTCTCAAACGGGCGTTAGAGAAAAAAATATAAAAATATATTTAAATGAATCTCACCATTCAAAATAAATGGACAAAACTTAAGAGGCAGTTTCTTAAAAATTTATAATGTATTTTTTTTAATGATAATAATACATATATAATAGTTCAAATAATAATATGACTAGAGGTGGGTATTTGGACTCGGGTCATGGACAGATCAGATTAAATCCAGATCGATCATGCGGATTTGGACACCCTAAAATACGAGTCAAAAAATGCGGGTTTTGGTCCGGGTCCGTTTAGCTTGCCGCGGACTTAACGGACTCGGTCCACGGATTCACGGACCGTCCCGCGGACCAGTCCATTAAAAAAAAAAAAAGGCCTATGCTCATTGTAAACCCAAAGTGTTGAAAAAAGGCCTATATTCACGGACCTGTTCTCCTGCTGCCGTTTGCACTATACTCATTGTAAACCTGAAGTAGGTTTCATTTCTCCAACTCTTCCTTCCTTTGCGGCAGCCGCATCTCGTCGTCTCCCAATCCATCCCCTCGCCTCGTCGCCATCAAAGCTCCATCGTCTCGCCGCCATCAAAGCTCCATCATCTCGACTCGCATGCCACTCCCTGCTCGCTGTCTGCGTCTTCTGTAGTGTTGTGTGTTGTCTATTTGCTGTGTCTCCCTCAGATTCCTCCATTTTTCTTTGAGCAAGGTACGAATTTGTTGTTGTCTCTGGTCCATTTCTCTGGTATGTTGTTTGAGTTTTTTATTTATTTATGAAATGGTGCTTTTGCTGTGATTTTGATGTGTCTCCCTCAGATTCCTCCATTTCTCTTAGAGCTTTTGCTGTGATTTGTAACATATGTATCATTTTGCCTTTGCAGACTACCTTGTAACAAAGTGTGGCATACTGAAGTTTACGGGTAGGCATTATTTGTTCCGTATACAGATGTTTTATTATGTGAAAAGTGGTTTATGAGAGGAATTCTGTTATTGTACAATTTGAAATTGCAGGTTTTTTAGGAGAGGAGTTCTGTTATTGTACAATTTGAAATTCTGGCTAGCTACTAACCCAACAACAATTCTTGTAATATTTTTTTTTTGCCTTATAAAAAAAAGTGTAGAGTCCATGACGATCAGTTTAGTCCCGCGGACTATGCGGACTGGACTTGGACTCTATTTTTCAGAGTCCATTTTACATGCGGACTATAAAGTCCGGTCCGTTTAAATGCAGACTTATGCGGACCGGACTTAAACGGATCGGACCGGTCCGTTTACCCACCTCTAAATATGACACATAACGATTATAAGATGTCTTATTTTTATTGGAAACATCACCTCAAGTACTCTTAGGTTTTTGTCCACTAAATTTAATAAGAAGTATTATTAGATGTATCGATGGTGTATAAAATTTAAACTTATTTTAGAAAAGAATAAAATAAGTCCGTTTACTTTTGCCTATTTTTCTCTTTTACAATCAAACGATAAGTATGTTAGCCAAATTAAAATCTTCGTTTTGACCATTCGTCTTCGTATTTAATTTTTTCGATAAATTAAATTAATAGTAGTATAAATTTAGCTAATTATGATATTGTTAACAAGAAATATCTTAGGCTATGTTTGGATTGATGGAAGAGGATGGAATAGAATGGAATAGAACATAATGGAATGGAGCAGAGCGGAACGAAACGGAATAAAAATTTTATTCCATCGTTTGGATATAACTTTTGAGTAGTGAACGGAATGGAATGGATTGTAAATTTCTTATTCCTATATTATCTCCATTTTAATAATACTAATATTTTATTAATAAAATGATTAATAAAACTCTTTTAATATAATAGATCATGTTTGCAAGCTTATTAATTCAAGCTTCATGTTCGGTCAAAATCGTTGTTGTACAGATTCTTTTGGTCAGTTACCTTTCTACATTGAAATGGAGCAATATTGGCAATCTGCCTGAGTACGTGAGTTTGTGTTGTATGATGAATTTGCAGTATTGCAAAATTACATTTATTCAAGCATGTGACTAATAAAATGTGATTTTTATCCTTTAAAAAGTTGCAGAGAAATCAATATCAACACCTGCAAAGCATGAAACGATTCAGTAACAAGTTCTTTGGCATGCGACCTTTGTATTCTTGCCTTCTTTTATTGCCTTCGCAGGTTGCAGGGTAGCGTGAGTCCCTGATGCTGAAGAAAGTTGCGGTCAAACAGAGGGAAGATGTGTCAAGAGATATTAGATTAAGGATACAACAGTAAATTTGTAATTTTATAAAGTATCTGGTCTTATGTTCCATCACATTCCCCCAAATCTGGGAGGGAACAAAAGTGAGGAAAAATAGTGGAATTGGATGGAATGAGCTTCGTTGAATTCCATTTCCTTCCATCCTTATTTATGCAATCCAAACAACGGAAGATGATATTATTCCGTTCCGTTCCCTTCCATTCCATCCCCTTCCATCAATCCAAACATACCCTTAATAAACTAATCTTATTGAAAAGTTGAAATTGAAAAACTACATCATTGTTAAAATTAGAAATAACCATGGGAAAACTTTATATAATAATATAAAGTTTTTTTACATTATCAATCAACTACATATCATTTTATATATAACTTTTAATATACTTAACCAACATGCAGTTGGTCAAAATGGTAAAGGACTTGGACACATTAAACAAGTGGTCACGGGTTCGAATCCTAGCTTTTGTGTATGGAGAAAATCTGGTTGGGAGGGGAGAACTCACCTTGTGTGCCCAACAGGTTCCCCAACGGATGAATTAGTTTATCCACTAAAGGTTAGAGTTGGGTATATGGACCTGAGCCTGCGGATAGTCCGTTTAACCCGCAGTCGGCATGGATTTTGACTATGTAAAATACGAGTTCATTTAAATACGGGTTTTTTGAGTTCGGTCCGTTTAACCAGCTGGTTTAACAGAATCGGTCCGCGGATTTGGGGACCCGTCCGCGGACTGAACAGTTTTAATAAAACAAAATTTTTAACTATGTTGGGCCCCAAAAAAAGGACTAGACTGCCCAATCCCATCTCATGTTTTATCCCTTATTTTGCATTTCAATTTCGTTGGACTCGGTCCGCATTGTGATGCTTGTTGGTTATACTTTAATGGTCCCCCAATTGTTGATACCACTTCTTCTAAGGCTATACCAAAGTGTTTGGTTTGGTATAATGTCTTGGATGTAATATGAATTTGGTTTGGCTTGTGTTTTAGATTTAATGTTTATTTGGTTTGTTTTTCTACACAAGTCATTATTTGTTTTTGATGTTCGGCGCAAAAAAAAAAATGGTGCTGAGTCCGCGGGCAGTTCGTTTAGCCCGTGGACTGGACGCGGTCTCTGTTTTTCGAAGTCCATTTAAAATGTGTCTATTTCAGTACGGACCAATGCGGACCGGACTTAAATCGACCGGACCGGTCCGCATACCCAGCTCTACTAACGGTAGTAGATACTTCGTTCCTATAACTTGGTTACCATATATATATATATATATATATATATATATATATATATAATGAGAGTCAAATATTTTTAATTATGTGATAATTTATGATTGATTGACAATATAAAAAATCTTTACATGAACGGTACATACCAATTAAATCCTTAAATTATACTCTAAAAAAATATAATGTCTTCACCAAAAAATACTTTTATAAAGACAATTACACTTGAAACTGATTACTGATAACTATTTCTTGTTTTAGTATAGTAGTGGTTCAATGCATATGTATTTTGTTGTTAATCTAATTTTAATGGTTTAGAATGATTATTTAAATAAAAATATAAAGTAACTACAATTATCGTGATTATCATATTATTTTATGAGTTTAACTTTTGTACATTGTTAGTGTAAAGTATCTTACACTGTCAATCAATTCTAAAGTATTTCATATGTGACTTTTAAGCAGTTATGATGAGAGCCAAATATTTTTAATGATTTGATAATTTATGATTGATTAATAATATAAAAAATATTTATATTAATGATACATATCAATTAAATTCTTATTTTTATAATAGCTTAAAAGATACATATTAATTCAAATATCAAAGTAGCATAAGATGTCTAACTCTCAGTCTCACACGCATCAGATGTGAAATTAATATTTGAAAATGGCAGTCACAATCTATGACCATTTCAAAGTAGGAAGCTTGTTTCGAATTGGATTAAATATTAATAAACGAACGAAATAGACTATGCCAGCCCATGAGCTATTATAAAAATTGGATAGATAATTTTACAGTAGATATACATATAAGCATTAGAATTATTTAAAAAAAAAAAACTTTTTTTAAATTTTTTTTAAACAAATGTAATTTTTTTATTTTTTTATTTTTAAAAAAAAATTTAATTTTTTTTTACATTTTCCTTACTTTTTTAGTTTTTTTTCCTAATACTTTTTTTTTTCAATTTATTTGTATACACTGACAATATAAAGTTATTTTATAATGTCAACCAATCATAAATTGGCAAACAATAAAAATAGAGTTGTTATATTCTTGATGTTTGAATTTTTACATACTTATATTTTAATGTATATATAATTTAATATTTTATATATATATATATATATATATATATATATATACATTTTTTTAAATATTTTTCGGTTCGAACCAAATCAAACCAAACCAATTTTAATTGGTTCAGATATTGTTATACTTTTTAAAGTTTATAATTTTTTTTTGTTTTTAAATATTTTTAGTCAGGAAAGGCACCGTGTTCTTCGAAAAAGTTTAGGGTCGTAAGACTCGAACCAATAATTCGATGAATTTGAAAATCCGAACCAACCAATTAAATTGATTCTTTTTTTTTCTTTTTTATGCATGGCTCCGAATTGAACAAACTCAATGGTCATTAATTCGGTTATTTTGGAATTGAACCAATTACTATATTTCAATATTTATATATATTTTAATATTCAATATGTATATCACTTTATCAATTAACAACTTTTCTTCTACTGTTCCTGTAACAGTAGAAGGAGTTGTCAACTGGTGGATTATTTTGAATTATTTAAATTTATTTATTTATTTTTTAAACATATATTCTTTATAATATTTTTTTAAAAATTTATTTTTTTACGACTCCGAATTGAACCAAACTCAATGGTCATTAATTTGGTTATTTTTGAACTGAACCAAATTACTATATTTTAATATTTATGTATATTTTGGTATTCAATATGTATATCACTTTATCAATTAACAACTTTTCTTCTACCGTTCCTATAACAGTAGAATGAATTATCAACTAGTGGATTATTTTGGATTATTTAAATTTATTTATTTATTTTTTAAATATATATTCTTTATAATATATTTTTTCCCGAATTAGTTTTTTCTTAATTTACATTTTTTCAAATGTTTATTTTTATAATTGATTTTTTTAACATATTTTTGTTTTCTAATTATTTTTTTCTAATTATTATTTTCCTATTTTTTTATACTTTTCTAATTTTTTTAAACTTTTGTTGGAATTTTTTTTCTAATTTACTTTTATATTTTTCTAATATCTGTATTGATATAAATAGAGGCAGAGCTATTCATATTTTGTATTTTTTTCTATATCATTGCCTTTGTTTTTCTATTTTAAATAATAAATCTATACCTATACTAATTAATAAGGGGAAATGCTGATTTTAGTGTAACATAATGGTGCAAGCCACATGTCAAGTGATGAAAAAAATTTATTATTATTTTCTCTAAAATTTATATATTTTTTGTTTTAAAATATTTACAAACTGATAAAGGTACAATGTATTGGAAGTCAAACACGACAATCTCTGAATTGACATAAATAGAGGTAGAACTATTCATATTTTCTAATATTTTTTTTTCTACATCCTTGCCTTTGTTTTTTCTATTTTAAATAATAAATCTATATCTATACTAATTAATAAGGAGAATTGATGATTTTCTAATAAAGTGTCACATGTCAGCACCACATGATTTAAGATGATTAGTTGATCATTAGTGATAATCAAAGAAGAACACTTAACACATAGTGTTACATTACGTATTGTCATATCGTTTTAAAATAAAAATAATATTCAATTTTTTGCACTCAAATTATAGATATAATTGTTTCAAGATTTTTGCTGATCACTTCTGTCTATAAATAAAAAGCCTTGGAGATGAATGAGTACCACCATTATGGGTGAGAAGGAAATATTGAAAGCAATGTATGAAATAAGTCAAGAAAATGTTTGACATAGTGGACTTAATTTGGGATAAAGGGAAAAAAAATCGTACATATAGAGACACAATTCAGCTTATTAATGATAACAATGCAATCAATAATAATAGTAATTAAAAACTTGTGCATCGCACGGGTACAAAAATACTAGTAACATTTACATTTGAAGGTTGGTAAGCTTAGGATTTAGGATTGGTACTCCAATAGACATGCATCCATATTGTTAGGATTGGTACTCCAATAGACGAGGGAGGGATGCCCAAGCTATTATAAATGGTTCTAGGCTCATATACTCAACCAATGTGGGACTTAGACACTTAATAGTTACCTACTATGTCATTTTATTTTCTTGATGCTATTTGGATTGAGGATGCTCCTCCAATAGCAAACAATTTCGCCATGTTAGAAATTTTGGCTATGCCTTCAAGTTAATGATTTCCAGATTCCATGTCAAAAAATTAGCAGCATTTTGAGTGGAACACTTATTATGCTATTGTTGATATTGCATTAATTGACAATACACACTGTATTATTGCTTAAGTTTAAGGATATGTTTAAGATAAGATATGCTAGGGTGGTTTATAAAAAAAACTTCACACAATAAATAACTAAAAATTGGTTTATTACTGATACACAATGACTTTTATGTTTTCTATTCGAAAGGATAAGCTTTTATGAGCCCCATAGTAGTAAGGGATAATGAACATTTAGATTCTAACGTGCACAATGAGAAAGTGTAGTTAGGGTCTTAGGGGAAAACGTAAAATATATGGTTTTCTCAATATATGATTCGTGTTAAATTGATGTAATATATGTGCAAACCTGTACAAATTCAATAATCCTAAATTCAACTGAACTCCACTTAAGTGCATAAATTTGAAATAGAATTTGTAACAGCACACGCACCATCTAAGTTTGCAAAGCAGTTGATGAGTGTCTTTTAGGCACAATGTTCTTCAAGCTGGCAATGGTTCCTCCATAACTGTTTCACCATCAATCATCAGCAGTTAGTCTATTTTAACCAGTTCCTTCATTTGGGGGGTGGGGTTGGGAGGAGAGAGGGAAAGATACGGATACCTTTTCTTTTTGTAGATTCTTCAGCAACTTTTGCACCAGGTGCTTGGGTTGGAACATCAGGAAGGTCCAATCTCTCATTGATTTCTTCAGACACTGAGGTAGGAACTTCAGGAAGATCTTGGGCCGTAAGCTGAAGACAACAATACGAGCCAGTTATCATTCAAAAACAACTTATAGGGACATGATCCTCATCTATGGAACATTCATGCCTCTTTCTTTGATCAAGAACGGTTTTTTTTTTTTGGCTTTGTATGGTTTTTTTGGTTCTTTGACCAATTGCTTATGCAATTTCAGGCCGGGAGAGGTGCTTAAGTAAAGCCCTCCTCAAAGTCGCCATTTCAAGATTTGAATCCCTGACATTGCAGGCACGGTTTGACTGAGGTCACAGTCCACTTTCACTGTGACCAATCAATGTTGGGTTGGTCGAGTATGTTTTGAGAGATTATTTCCTTTATATCATATTCTTAATTTTGAATTAACCGTCTTAGCAATAATTGTTGGCTCAAAGTTTTGCTAAGAAGGAGAAATACAGTTGAACTCTATGTTTCCACTGGCTGCCATAACTAGCAGGGAGTTAGGTTATGCAGCTAATTGCAGTAGTGTCATTTCATTACTCGATGCCAAAGTTAACCTTTGAAACAAAATCATATATAAGAAAAACAAAGCAAATTTTACCAACAAAAGAAGAAGCTCCATCAACCTGGGTTAATGTGAAATTCCTCCAGCCAAGTGATACAGAAAGAGAAAAGTGACAAAATTAAAAAAGAAAATAGAAAATCCATATACCTGAATTTCCAAGTTCTCAAATTCCGCTAAAATTTCCTCCTCATCTTCTGCTGATAACTTCTCCCCCAATATTGCATTGATTTCCTTCAAATTGAATAAAAATATGGCATCCATCAATAAGAATCAAACAAAAACAGAAAGAAATCAAGAGATGGAAATTGAAAAAGAAATAGTAGCAGCAAATATGAGTAGCCAAACATCACTTAAAGCTACACCAAACCAGTACACCACTGGTGTAATAAAATCTAGGCATGAAAAGCAGCAAGAGCAAGACTAAGAGTGAAGTCATGCTCACATCCTGATAAGCTTTAGCTTCAGCAGTATCATCCATAAGTTTCTGTACATCCTCAATGTTTATCTCATTCTGTATGGCTTTCATTGCATCATTACCAGCCTTCAGACTATCAAACACAGCTTTCTGCTTGCTTGCCAGTTCAATATCTGCTAACTAAACCAAAGGAATGAGTCCACATTTGTTTGAAGTGTACAATCATGTTAAGAAGTCATTGAAACTTTATAAATGCGAAACATGCTATCAGTTTGGTAAATGACACCAAAGGGGGAAAAGCTGACTTGGCAGTTGGCGTCATGTACAATTCTAAAGCCATAAAGAGATGCAAACAGATCTTGCATTAATTATTAGTTTCTTAATATTGACCAGTGAAGCAAGACATAAGAACAGAAAACAGATGAAAAGATGGGTTGGGCTAAGGTGCACCACCCATATTTTGCACCACCCACTACACCACCCTATATAGAATATATAATATCAAAATATTACTTGTTGTTCAACATTTATAAGCCAGGCATCAACTTGCTTCAACAATTCTTCTTGTGTCTTTTTTTTCTTTAATGCTAACAAGGCTCTGTCCTTCTTCTTTTCACGAATCAAGTCCTTCGCAGCTTGCTTTTCAGCTTCAACAACAGCATCAAGCTGGAAAAAGAGAACCACAAAAAGGAAATAAGGCAACTTATCCAATAATGTACAGCATAATACATAAGCCTGACTAAAATGCTAAAATGTCATTGACCTGATGAAAATGCTTTATCTAACAGATCCTGAACTAGTTCAATTGTAGAGTCATAAATTCATTCACTTACAGAAGATCAAAAGATAAATTATGATCCAAATGAAAGTATGCTTATTATCAAACCTCTTAGCATTCTATAGAAGTTTATTTGCTAGACAATTTTATGCAAGTGCCTAGGCAAGTCAAAATTCTGAGTTATAGTACAAGACAACAGATGAGAACGGATACCAAAATGGAAACATTTAAAAAGAGAAATGCAATAACATACATGCGCACATGACCCATCACATCCCCCCATACCATTTTGATTAGAAGTGGGCTTTTAGACATATCTTAGATGCTGTAGGTTCATAGAAAGTCTAAAGCAGTTTCCCTTAATATGATTTATGTGCCAGAGGCTTTGGCAGGAATAAGAAGGTTAAAAGCTGGGTGCAATATTTGCAGTTATACAGTGTATTTGCTTGCAGTGCCATTCTCAAAGGATATAACCATCTCTTTAGAGCTGTTACTGGTGCTCTTCAATGGTTATTTTAAAGGCAGACTCCCTTTCAGATATGCAGCAGGGCTGGAATGTGCTTCTACATCCTTGAGTTTACTTTTGTTGTATTCTTTCTTTACTTATATAATTGGAGGATAGGTCATTCCTCCCCTCCCTCTTCTTTCGAATAAAATTTCTTCTTCTATCACAAACTTGCACACACCAATTTTATTAAAAGTTTGATGTACTCTGCCTAAGGTGTAGGAGCTGGTTTTGCTCAAGTCCTGACCAGAGGCCTATTCAAGGAATTTTTAAAATAAAAAATAATAAGTAACAGTTTTACTCAAAGCTCTTCATTCCTAGTGTAGTTCTATTCTTTATACAGCCTACAATGCACAAAGCTCACAGCTAAATTAGGAAGAAAATTCCAGTCTAAATCACAGTGCTACTAACAGTGCAGATTTTGGCATGCTGAGGCGAAATCACTACCATCATTCCACCCTTCACATAGTCCTAAAATTAACCGTGTTAAGGGCATATATATCTTCAAGCTATGTCTGATGTTCTCTCAAATGATTCCAAGAGCCCCATGCTCATTTCTTCGTAATTTAATCAGTCATTACACCTTCAGTAATTATTCCTGATCATAGTTAACTTCAGTATCCCATTAATCCTAAACTACTAATTTCAACAATTCAAATTCCAAATACCAGGACCCTGAACAAACATCAATCTGACTAGCTCCAGAGTCACTTAAAAAAAACTGCACCTAAGATAAATCTCAGCAGTGACGAAGCAAATCCACATAACCATTTTTAAATATCCACTATTGTTGATTCACCATTAGTACTACAATCCATTTTCCACAACAATAATGAGAAAGGTAAGAGGTAAATAAGTATGAGAAAGCTCAATCACTAGCCAAATCAGAGATTAATTAAAGATTGTTTCTGTTTCAAACTCCAACTAGAGACTGAAAATTTTATGATCCAAACACGTTTGATCGAGAGATTATCTGAAAGAATGGAACTTTATGGTACAAATTCAAATACCCGTTAAAACAAAGAGTAAAAGTGGGTGTTAAAATGGAACCTTTTGTTGATATTGAGCGAGCTTGCGTCTCTGGGTTTTGAGAGCGAGAATTGCACGATCCACATCGGTTACCTTTGGCTTCTTCACAAATAAATTGCCCATCAATGACTTTGGAGTTGAATTGAATTGAATTGAATTGAGAAACCCACAAATTAATTCATGGATTCCGAAAGCTTATGAATCTTTTGATCTTTGCCTTTTCAGCTTTGAAATTGGAATCTTCCGTTGAACGTTAAGAGACCAAAGACTGCATAAAAGGAGTTCCAGGCCATTCATAAAGCAAACACAACAGCCTGGCCATTGCCCAACAACATACGATAAACCAAAACCAACAAATCAGATAATCTTCTATGTATTTAAATTTTACATGAGTTTAAATTTTATTTAATTTTACTGTAAAACTTTACTTCCAATGTGTCATCACCAGAAATGATTAAGTCAATCATAGCCGTTCGAAAGTTCAATCGTCTGGGTCAAACAAATCGGAAGCCAGTCGATTACAGTATTGATAGCTGATGAGAAGATAAGGGAACGGTTGATAAATTCGTGAAGAATAAAATGTTGATGCGGTTATAGGAGGTGGTTGTATTAAACTCATCCGTTCAGAAGGTGATTTTAGGAGCCGATTACACGTGTTAACCGAACTCCTATAAACAAGGGACGCAGTTTCGAGTTGGTTAGTATAATATTAGAAAGGGAAGAGCTGTTGAAGATGAAAGACATCAAGCTAGCGGTTATTGACGGATGATCATGAAAGGTGATCCTAAATAATAGGGATTTTAGATGGAGGTGATTAGCCGTTGTAACTTAAGGTGGCCACTAAGTTAGCAAGCGAAAATTTAGGAGTTGGTGGTCATGAGGATACTTTGCATAGATTGTTTGTAACCCATAAATACCCATTGTACATTTTGAGTTAGACACACATCAATACAATCAAACAATTTTATGCACAAGCTTTATCTTTCCGTCCATTTACTGTTTATGCGAATTTATTTAAATTTACTTCATCTTCCACACTAAACACTCTTTGGAGTAGTTTAGGAACCCACAAGTTAGGAGGCAGAATCCCCCTTCTAACGCTTTCGACTGATTAAGGGAATCGTTGTTATCAAGAGTTAGTTGATCCCACGGCTAATTTTACTTCATCCGATAACGCAATGTTATATATCTTGTCTTATCATATTAGGAGAATTTGACGTCTTTTGTAGTTTTTTTGTTTTGAAAAAGACATCTTTTGTAGTTATTATTACAATTATAATTAAATTATTGTAATAATTTACTAATATATAATTGGATGATAATGTAAAAATTGTTATAAATAAATACTAATAAAAATTAGTTCAATATGTATATTGATTATTGAACATATTAACTAAAAAAAGTTCAGAGTTTAATTGATATATACGATTAGTGTAAAGTTTTTTCATTGTCCAATCAATTACAAATCATAGTATATATGACTTTTATGGTAATTAGGATAAGTGTATAAAAAAAAGATAAGTAGGATAAGAGTTACATTTTCAATGACATGAAAATTAATGATTGATTGACAGTATAAAAAAAACTTTACAACCAAATTGTTTTTACAAGAACTATGAGTCCGTAGACCATTGGATGAATCCTGAGACTTGCTTGGTTCCTTCTGAGTTGGAGTCTCCTATTTTATGGTAATTAGGATAAGTGTATCAAAAAAAAAAGATAAGTAGGATAAGAGTTACATTTTCAATGACATGAAAATTAATGATTGATTGACAATATAAAAAAAACTTTACAACCAGATTGTTTTTACAAGAACTATGAGTCCGTAGACTATTGGATGAATCCCGAGACTTGCTTGGTTCCTTCTGAGTTGGAGTCTCCTATATATAGTCCTCAGTTGTAACTGGTGTCATAAAGGTCCATTGATTCCTTAAGTGGGAATCTCGCATTGTGTATGATTGTCGGTTATGACCATGAATGCTCTCTATCGTTGTACCCTTGCCTTTCTCCTTTGGTGTGTTTATTTTGCCAAGAATCCTTCTTAAGCGTTATGAGTTGTTTTCGGCCTGAAATCTCGAGATGTAAGAATAGTAACAGTGCATACCAATTAAACACAAAAGGTTATTAGTTCCAATTTTTGCTACTTGTTATTCATTAAGTCATCTATATGTAAGATTAAGAATTTAAGATTATGGTGAGCTTTATACCATGCTCTGGACCTTAAGATATATAAGGAGTGATTTATTTAATCACTTAAAGAATGTGATATTCAAATAATCCAAAAGTGATTAGTCGTATTGAAAGTGGACTATGTCAACAAACGAACTTTACCTGCAAGATCAAATGTTCAAATCATGTATTCACCATTTTGAGTAGGACTTTACCTAACCACCACCCTCAACCCGAGGGTTAGTTTCACAACTTTACCCGTAGCCTGTAGGGATGCCCAACAAAGACCAACAAGAATATGATATTCAAACATCTCATTCATATCTATATACAATTTAAGCATTTTGGCTTTACATGTAATATATATTATTTGATTCACTTACATAAATATGAAGTGTCCCATTCAAGTGTCAAAATGAAGTATAAAAAACATCAATGCTAAGGAAATCCTAATGCTATAAAAGTCATAACTCACCAGTAAAACTAGTTATTTTGGAGATGGAGCAGTTCTTAACTTGTTATACATAATATGCTTACAGTGAAGTAAGCTTAATTATTCCAAATTACACACTAAGGAACTACTTCCCCATCCAGAAAACGGGTAAACTGATGAGGAAACATCTGCACCTTTGCTTTCACTTGTCTCAGTTCTCTTAAATCCTCCACCCATATACTATAACTCGAATTCTTAACCAGAACATCTTTGGACACCTCCATATTTTCAATTAGTTTCATGGCATACTTCTCAAATTTCTCAATTTTATCCCACAACATTGCCAACTTGTTTGTGTCCCTCTCACTTCTAACACTATTCAACCACTCCCGTGCTTCTTCCACCTTAGCCCAAAAGCATGAATCTTGTGTCAAACTTGCAAACTTGGTCCTCTCATTAATATTTTCCTTACCACTACTGACCCTTCTATCCTTCCACCACCTATCAAAAATCTCGTACCTTCTCTCTCTACCATGCCTTATGTAATGACCCTTTTTTATGTGCAACCCTTTCCCATAATATTCAGCAATATCTAGTGGCTCAACCAATAGCTTATAGAACTGTGAAGCATTGACCCACTTAGCTCTTTTGTTAAAATCATGAGGTAGCTCATTCCTTTCCAACATGTCAATAACATTGTCCCAAAACTTGGCAAGTTTTACACGATTGATATTGACCTTCATTTCCCTCTTTGAAGAACCCCTGCTCTTGAATGAGTCATAATACCCCGTTTGTTCATCTTGCTCATCACACCAAGTTTTGTACCATTCTATTTGGGCTCTATATGGTACAAACTTGGATAAGGTAACTGCTAAGGTAGCAGCATTTAGATTTGGTGAAGGACCCATCCTCCTTGCTGTCTTTAGGCATTCCTTGGCGGCCATGATAGTCGACTCCTGTTGTTTACAATACATAAATTTGTTAAGTGAAATTACCTTCTTCCAATGGAAACTATGAATCATGTGTAGCTAAAAGATGGTATTTGGTATAGTTAATATATTTGTATTAATAATTAATAATTGTAAAAATATCTTAATGTAAAATAAAAAAAATGTATCAATTTTATAAATCTTAATTCTTAATGAAAAAAATAATAGCTTGGGCTTTTGGTGTTTTAAGGTAACAAAGAAACAAAAAAACTAGAGTCAGGATAAGGCAATTACCTGGTTTGCTATCCCTGAGGACTGAATGGCCAATTCAAACCCTGCTTCATAGCTTGAGTCAGGAATTTTCCTCTGCATGGAGTTTCTCTGAAGCAAGAATTGCATAGACACTTTGTTAACATAATCTCCATACTTCAGATGGTCCTCAATACTACAAGTTGGAGAACTTGTTGCAAGCATCAAATGCATCATCTTTATAATTGTGGCTGGACTATCAACACATACTGCTCCTTCTTCCGAAACAAAAAAGTAGTTCCCAAAAGGGTGAAATAAAATTGGCACAGAAGCTTCTCCATCTTGTGTTGCTGCTTCCAAGTAATCCATTACAGCAGTGAACAACTGAGCTTTCTCTTTGTCTGATATTTGAATTGCAAACTTGCCAAAATCTGGGGAAGTCATGGACAAGTGCCAATACTGAAGCAGGAAGTTTAGCTGAGCAGTGAGTGGGGTCAAAGGTGCAAAGAGCAGCCTTGGCATTATGTCATGCTTTGAGACCACATGGCAGAAGTTGCCACCCCATCTTTCTTTGAGAATGGCACAGGAAAAAGACTTGTTCCCTAGCAATGGTGAGCCAAAAGTGATGCACAAGACTGACACAGTTGAAGATGTGGATTGGAGGTAAGATAACAGCCAAAGGGCACATAGAGAGGCAGTGGCTCCTCCAATGGAGTGGCCTGTGATGACAACTGATTTGGTATCTTTATTTCCTACTATTGCCAACATCTGAAAAGTATAACATTAATTTTCAACAGTTAGTTGGGAATGAGAATATAGGGAAGCAAATTTCAAAAGCAAAAAATAGTAGCCTTGAAAGATTTCTAATATCAATAATTAATTCTAATAAATAAAAGCTTTGGATTTTAATTTCATATGGTCTTATGTAGGCAGAAATAAATTTCATAAGCTCTGCATAATGTTCAAATCAAAAAAGAAGGGGAAAAAAATATCGGTGTGACTTGAAGTACACTTATTGTTTGATAAAGTTTTTGATCTAATCAGGCTAAGGGCTTGGAATTGGAGCTCTAAACTGGCGAAGGGCAGTTATTTCTGTTTCACTGAGTGGTGATTAAACCCTGTAATATGTTTACAATGCTGTGATCCTAAAAGTATAAGGAGACCTTAGTGCTGTTGTGGGCAGTTGGACTGATACTGCGTGGATGCTGGTTTGTCTGGTCTCTCTGGCCTGGAAGTGGAAAGTACATTATACTAGTTAACTTGAATGGGGAAGCTGTTATCTTGTGAAGTTACTGATATGTGCAGATTGGTGTCTAGTGGCTGTTATTTGTATTGTTTTTGTTCTGTGTAGTTATCAGGGTGGGTGATGTTGTAAGGGGGGTTGGCATTTAGTGATGTTGGGTGCTGGTTTTTGGTTGGCAGATATATTTTCTTTGTTTTATGGGATGAGTAACCATTGTACTCTCATCAATGAATTTTTTTTTTATCAAAAAAATAAAAATAAAATAAGTACACTTTTTGTGACGTGAATTGTGAAAATGGAACACTTTCCTCTGTCACGTCAAGAGGTTAGTGGCAAAACTGACCTTGTGTTGTGAGTTGTGAATTCTTTTTTGTTCAATTTTGTCAAGGTAGGCAAGGTGCCCAGTGCGGACGACTTGGGTCAATGCCAACTACTTTGGCTTAAGAGATAAATATGAAGGGCATTCAACTTATTGTGCCGTGATAATTAAGTCTAAATAAACGGAATATTTTAAGAAAAAGTTAATTTAACCTTTTTAAGATACTTTTATTTGTTATTTCTAAATCTTAAAGTGTATTTTGATTTATTGATCCTTGTAAAATTAGGAAAACAAATCCCTTGATTCTTTCTCTCCTCCCCAGAAAGGGAAACAAAGAATGAAATGCTACCAGAAGATTGGTAAATGATTTTTCAGGGTTTCATTTCACCAGTCAACGAGTGTCTGTGATGGCCATATTGGTGCATATATTTTTTTTCCTATTAACAAACGCCATCATATAATAATGATGAAGGCATGGAATAGAACGAGAATAATGTATAATGTCTATTATTGACTCTGAAAATTGATTCCACTTTCACCTTTGTTTATAGCACTATCTGCTTTGCTTGATGATGGAGACAACTATTACTTCAAAGTAAAAGTCTATCATTTCAAATTGGAATCTTAGACCCTTTCTGGTAATGTTTAATAGGCTAATAGCAAGTTTTAGCCCACTGATCAAGATGGCTTGGTTGTTAGCACATCAGTGAAAATGATAAATTTTTAAGGGACCCATGTCTAAGAATAAGAGGTTCACACTACTGTAATAATGTTCTTTGCTTATTGTACATTATTATTGATATTAAGAAATTAAGTCGCCGCCACCACCACAATTCCACAACCATACAAACGGACACGAAATGCAACTTTTGGGTTAAAGCTACACTGCAGGTCGTTCTTCTGCACGAATTAGCTTTTGTGTAAAGTAGCACAAATTACGAGACAACTTGAACGCAGTGAACTTTAGTTGCACCCATGAGCTAGTTAGTATATTATGCTTTGAGGTGGGAATTATTATACCATAACAACATAAAATACTGTAATTTATAAGTGCTTTGATGATATTAGATGAAGGTTGATCCTTTTATTCTGTAGATTCCTTTTATCTTTCTCTATCAGCCTCATTTTCACAGGTTCACTAACTAAAACAAAACATGAACGCTTAGAAATGAGTGTGGAACAGTGGAAGTGAGATTTCACTCTCAACCTTTTGCCCTTTTTATTATTCTTGGTTTCTTCCATCAATTCAGCAAAAAGTAGCACGCCCCACTATCTCCATCACGTAAGCAACCCAATTAATAATGAGAACAGACAAAAACAAAAAAATTGTTCTATCAAAAAGACAACAACCATTCCTCACCCCTGAAAAGAAAACTAAATCCAAGAATCCCACAAAAGCATCCCAACAGTAAAATAAAGAACAACATACGGTCGCTACAAAAAATTGCAATGTAGATATTATACAAATATATATTCATGTATTAATTTATGCTTTGATTACTATTCGTTCCATCTCCTCCTCTGATTTCTTCCTCTGTCAGTTTTGAGTTTCTGATACAGTAAAATACATATAGGATCACCTTATTCCAATATGTTGGTTTTTTAACAACGAAAATGGATCCTCATTAGTCATTTGGTCATATTTACACATACTAGATGGATGATGGTTTAAAATTATGGTCCGTGGTTTGATTTTTAAATCGTCAACAATAACTATAGCCGCAATATTATAATTGTAAAAATTTTGTATCTGCATCAGTTGGATTTTTCCAACATTTGTATGCAATTTATTATTTATGTAATGTAATCACAATTGCAGTTACTGTAGAAAACTATCTCACTGCAACTGTCTGGTATGTATCAAAAATAAAAATATTAAACATTAAGACACACAATAAGCTAACTGAAGATTTGGTCTTCGAAAAGGAAAGTGATCTTATAATGTTAAACATTAAATCTCATAGGAGTGGTAAATATTAAAACATAAATTAACTTTTCATGATATTTAAATAATTTGACTCCTCTGTTTGAAAATGTTGACTTACTATTCATTCAGAAAACTGATCTTGTATTATAAAATTATAATATTAAGCATGAATGAATATCCCCTTGAATCAGTTTTAGCTTTGGTTAAACTGCATGACATGTTATGAGAGGTGAGTGCGCGGGTTCAAATTCCAATCATACACTTGGCATGCTACGAGTCTCGGATGGAACAAAAAGGAAAATATTAAGCATGAATTGGAAACAAACCTGGTTTTGGAATGAGTTGAAGAAGGAAGAAAAGAGATTAAGCATCCCAGCATGCACCATGATTGGCTCCTCCCCTTCCTTGTCCCGACGTGACGAAGAAAACAGTGGCACGTCACCGATGCTATCCAACGCCACCAAGTTTCTCCAATTGGGGTCCCACCCACCGCACACCATTTGGACGCCGGAGAAAGCCACGTAAACGACGCCGCCGATTACTTCCGACACAAAACGCGGGTAGGCGGTGGCGTTGGCCTGGCTGCACAGCCTCCATGATTCCCTTAACAGCGGCGTCGACGCCACCAATGTTGCCAGCATCTCGCTGCTCTCAAATCTGGGCCACCGCAAATTCCAAAAAGAAACAAACATGAGCAAATTAGCGTACTTAATTAGTTGGACTTTTTTGTCCAAAGTTATGATAAGGTTTTGACTGAATGATAGTCGCAAGGAAGAGCGGGAGTAGTGAGTAATTACGGTGAAGCTTCGTTGGCAGCCATGGAATAATCGTTTTTTCTTCGTTATTTCTTACGTTGGAGTGTTATGGAGAGGGAGACTTTATAAGCTTTGAATGAATAATGAATAATGAATAATGAATAATGACTAACGTTTGGTGCATATAACGTTTTGGCTAGATCAATCAGAAAACTAAGGACCCCACAAATACTCCAAAGTCGTCTGTCAATATAAACGCGGAGAAAGATTTTTTCTTTATTACTTTTTTTTAAACGCGTTGATTTCATTCCAGACTTTGAATCATACAGGTTTATTCTTTATTTATGATTATTATCTATGAACTAGTAAGGTCATTGGTTTTTACGCATGTTTTAACAGCCCTCTATGTAAAATTAAGTTCAGCTAGAATTAGCTATATATACATAAAGGCATTTAACATAAGAGGGAGGATGGCAAATGGATGGATTTTGATTCGGATTATAATGGATTGATTGAAAATAATCCATCAATCCATTTCAATCCACTAAAAATATATTGTAAAAAATCAAATCCATCAATAACCCATTTAATAAAAACCATTCAATTTATCCATTAACAACTTTTTATAGATGGATATCCAATCCATCCATTAAAATTATTTTCAATAATTAAATAATTTTTATGAGTATTATAAAATAATCTCACCCATCGATCCATCGACAAAAATATTATTAAAAATGAAATAATTTTATAATTTTTAAAATACTCTCTCTCCTCTCCCCTCGTCCCTTTCCATCCTAGGAAATTCTCAAGGTGATTTTTTTAAAAATTTGTTATTGTAATATTTTTTGTACTGATAGTTTCTTAAAATACATAATCATTCATTTAAGTTATTAGATCATATTAATTTATTATCATATTCTTCACAAAAACAAAAAAAGGATCATCTTCATGAGTGAGTCATTGTGTATGTATTACGATGTCGCCAAGCCCTCCTTCCTTCAACGTCGCCATCGCCGCCACCATCCTCTTCAGTTGCCACTCCCCCTGGCCGGAATCCACCGTACTCGACGGCGTCTACTCTGATCTCATCTTCCCTCTCTGCAACAACACTGACATCTACTTCTACGGCTTCGCCACCGATGATAGTGTGATTTTGCATCATATTTCATGTACATTTTTGCATGCATTTTCATATAGTTTAGGCATGATTAGTTTGATTTTTATTAGTTTTTACCTTGGAACGGGTGAGGCGATTTCTTGGTGTTGTTTTGCAGGAATTTAAGGAAAAATGCTCAAGATTAGCCATGATGGAGCTTGGATGAAGACAGAGCTTGAAAAGTGAAGAAAATGATCCAAGCAGAGCCCATCACGACCATGATCGAGCAATAATTGAGAAGAAAGAAGGCAAAAGTCAGAAGCTGTCACGGCCGTGACAAGTTAATTGAGTCGGAACCCTCCTAGGTAGAATCTGTCACGGCCTAGCCGTGATGCCCGTCACGGCCTAGCCGTGATGCCCATCACGGCCGTGACAGACCAATTGGTGGAGGCAGAAGCTATCACGGCCTAGTCGTGATGAGTGTCACGGTCGTGATCCTCCAAATTTTGAAAGCACGCCAAGGCAGAAAGCATCACGGCCGTGACGCGAGTCCTGATTTATAAAAAGGCACGGGCAGAACAGAAGAAAAAAAAGTTTCGAAACCCTCAAACACTCTCTCTGAACCAGGGGCAGTTGCACAAGGATTCCATGGAGTTTCTTCTCTTTTTCATCTCTATTTCTTTGGTTCTGGCTCGATCATGAGTAGCTAAACTCCCATTGTTGGGGTTAGGTGTAGCTATTTCGAATTATCCATGTATTTGACTTGATCTTGTAAAACAGTTTTTGCTTCCTTATGAGTGATTGATTTCCATGCTTAATGCTTGTTGTGGCGTGATCCCCATAACTTGATCATTGTTTTGGTATGCAATTGGAAAATTCGTATTAGAACTAGAACTGAAATCAACCACCTAGTAAACCTTGTATCTAGGAATGGATTTAGGTTTATTAGCAATCGTGTAATCCCTAATCATCATGCAAATTCATTAATCTAGGCCACCTAAGGAATTAGGGTCTATTAGTGGATTTAGGCTCTTGTCATCTGAGGAATTAGGGCTTGAGTAATCTAGTGGATTGATTGTCATAATTGAAGTAGAAACTGTTTATTAGTCATTTCATTGCATGGGGATGAAGTTTAGTGAACCTAATCCCAACATCTTTTATATATTTGAAGAATCCTTTTCTCTGCCTCCCAAGTGTTCGACAAAATTACTCAAAGAACTTTTTCTCTTACTTTGTTTATTTTAGGTCTTAAATATGATTGGGCTTGGTATTTATTATTGAGCTCCCTTCAATCCAAATATCCGCTTAGATAGTAATTGATTCGGTACGTGCTAGTACTTGTCACAGTCCTCGTGGGAACGATAAACGGTCTCACAACCGTATTACTTGTACGACTAGGAATACTTGCCTAGATCCGTCAACAAGTTTTTGGCGCCATTGCCGGGGATTGTGTTTCAATATTAGCATACCCATCTCGGTTACTAATTTAAGCAAAAGCAAAAAAAAAATTTGTTATTATCTGTTTGTTGTCATATTTTTTCTGTTTTGCTTGCTGTTTGTGTGCTGTCATTTACTGCTAACTCTCTTGGTTGCTAGACTGTTTGTGCATGCGAGGTACTATCCCGGCTGACCAACTCCTCTACGATCCTGAAATAGAAAGAACGGCCAGGGAGAATCGGAAGCAAGCAAGAGAGCATAAACTGTTAGAACAACAAAAGGAAGAACAAGAGACTTCCACCTCTCAAGCTCATCAAGAAAGACTCAGAATGGCAGACAATGGTGAAGGTGCTCCACCACGGAGGACACTTGGAGACTATGGCAATACAAATGTCAATCGGCATGTCACTAGCATAGTGAGGCCTCCAATTAACTGCAACAATTTTGAAATCAAGCCAGCTCTCTTGAATTTGGTTTCACAAAATCAATTTGCCGGGTTGGAAAAGGAGGATCCTAATAGTCATATCTCCAACTTCATCGATATATGTGATACGATGAAGCACAATGGTGCCTCTGAGGATGCAATTCGCCTAAGGGCGTTTCCCTTCTCTCTAAGAGATAGGGCCAAGGCTTGGCTCCAATCTCAACCAAGGGGGAGCATCACTACATGGGATGACTTAGAGACAAAATTTCTTGCAAGATTCTTCCCCACCTCAAGATTTGTGAAGACAAGGGGTGATATCATAAGCTTTGCTCAACAAGAGGGTGAGACTCTTCATGACACCTGGGAAAGGTTCAAGGAATTACTCCGAAGATGTCCAAATCATGGGTTTGATGATCATACCCAAATGCAAACATTCTGCAATGGATTGAGGCCGTCAACCAGGTATATGTTGGATGCCTCAGCTGGAGGATCCATGAACACAAAGACAGCGGAGGAAGCACTGATTTTGATAGAAGCTATGGCATCTAATGACTATTTGATGCATCATGATCGGGGTACCACATCAAGAAGGGGAGTGTTGGAGTTAGACTCACAAGCTGCACTTTTGGCTCAGAATAAGATTATGACACAACAACTTGAGTCCATCACCAAGCAACTAGCTCAACTCCCACAACAACTCCAAACTGTTCAAGGGACAACCATGCCACCTCAACAGGTAATGAGATGTGATTTTTGTGGAGGAGATCATGATAATGGAAGATGTGAGGCAACACCTAGTTTCCATGAGGAAGCCAATTATATGGGGAACTATGGGCGTCAAGGCAACAACCAATACCCTAACAACTACAACCAAGGGTGGAGGAATCAAACAAATTTTGGTTGGAAACAAGATGTCGGACAAGCAAGCAAGCCTCTTCCTACACAACCACCTCAAGACCGGACTTCTATCTTGGAGAACACTCTCAATCAGTTCATGCAAATGTCCATATCAAACCAGAAAAACACCGATGCTTCTATAAAGAACTTGGAGGTTCAAGTTGGACAGATTGCAAAGCAGCTAGCGGAGCAATCTAGCAGCAGTTTTTCAGGTAATACTCAAACTAATCCTAAAGAGCATTGTAAGGCTATCGTTTTGAGGAGTGGTAAAAGCCTTGAGGAAGAGAGTGGTGAGCCTTTGGTGAAAAATCAAAGAGTTGATGAAAAAACAGAGGTGATTGCTGAAAAAACTGATTTGAATAAGGAAAAAGACAAAGAGGTTATAGTAGAGGAGGAAGAAAAAGACAGTGAAAAAGACAAGAGGGAGAAGCTAGTGGATGAGAATTCAATTTTGAGGAGGACTAAAAGTCATATTTTGAAAGATGGAGACAAGCCTCAAGAGATTCCCTCTTATGTGAAGTTACCGTATCCTCATTTGAGCAAGAAAAAGGAGAAGGAAGAACAGTTTGCAAAATTTCTTGACATCTTCAAGAAGTTACAGATTAACATACCCTTTGTTGAAGCACTAGAGCAGATGCCCACTTATGCAAAGTTCATGAAGGAGTTGCTCACGAAGAAAAGAAAGTTCAAAGAAGGTGAGACTGTTGCCTTGACAGAAGAGTCTAGTGCGATACTTCAAAGGAAGCTACCTCCAAAGCTTAAAGATCCTGGTAGTTTTACAATCCCTTGTACTATTGGGAGTGTTGCTATTGGGAAGGCCTTGTGTGACTTGGGAGCGAGTATCAATTTGATGCCGCTTTCAAATTTGAACAAGCTTGGAGGTGGTGAGGTGAAACCAACAAGGATGGCATTGCAACTAGCCGATAGATCAATCAAGCATCCTTATGGTATTTTGGAAGATGTCTTGGTTAAAGTGGATAAGTTTATCTTCCCAGCGAATTCTCTGATATTAGACATGGAGGAGGATGCAGAAGTTCCACTTATATTGGGGAGACCTTTTCTAGCAACGGGTCGTGCTTTGATAGATGTACAAAAGGGCCAACTTCGACTCAGAGTTCAAGATGAAGAGGTTACTTTCAATGTATTTGAAGCTATGCATCGCCCGAGTGGTGAAGAAAATTGTTTCCGCATGGACCTTGTGGAAGTAGTGGCTAAAGAAGCCTTTGCACATCGGCTCCACTCCTCTCCTCTTGAGAAGGTAATTGTGAACTCTATTGAAAATCTTGATGAGGGAGAGGATAAGGAAATAGAAGATTGTTTGTGTGATCTGGAAGCTCAACCCAAGCAACCTGCTGTCAACACTAAGAAAGAAGAGCTCAGAAAGGATGAAGTCCAAGAGAAGCTCGAGTTAGAGCTTAAGCCTCTACCTCCCCACTTGAAGTATGTATTTCTTGGTGAGAATGATGAAGACCCGGTCATAGTGAGCAATGTATTGTCCAAATTGGAAAAAGAGAAACTTTTAAGGGTGCTTCGAGAGCATAAAACAGCTATTGGATGGTCCATCTCATATTTGAAAGGTATTAGCCCCACGTTTTGTATGCACAAGATCATGATGGAGGCTGAATTTAAACTGGTGGTCCAACCGCAATGGAGGCTCAATCCTATAATGAAAGAAGTGGTAAGGAAGGAGGTGCTGAAACTCCTTGAAGCTGGAATGATCTATCCGATTTCCGATAGTGCTTGGGTGAGTCCGGTACAAGTGGTTTCAAAGAAAGGTGGCATGACCGTCGTGCACAACGAGAAGAATGAGTTGATCCCAACTAGAACGGTCATCGGTTGGCGAATGTGTATAGATTACCGGAAGCTAAATCAAGCTACTAGGAAGGATCACTTCCCACTTCCATTCATGGACCAGATGTTGGAGAGGTTGGTCGGGCAAGCTTACTATTGTTTCTTGGATGGTTATTCGGGTTATAACCAAATTGCGGTTAACCCGGAAGACCAAGAGAAAACTGCTTTCACATGCCCTTTTGGAGTTTTTGCCTATCGGAAGATGCCTTTCGGTCTTTGTAATGCGCCTGCGACATTTCAAAGGTGCATCCTTTCCATTTTCTCTGATATGGTAGAAAAATACATTGAAGTTTTCATGGATGATTTTTCTGTTTTCGGTTCCTCTTATGATAATTGTTTGTCTAACCTTGCTGATGTGTTAAAAAGGTGCACGAACACCAATTTAGTCTTAAATTGGGAGAAGTGCCATTTTATGGTGCAGGAAGGCATTGTGCTTGGGCACAAAATCTCAGCTAAGGGAATCGAAGTGGATAAATCCAAGATTGATGTGTGACCGCGCTGTCGCCACGCGCCAAAAAGAACGAGCGTTTACAAAATAATGTAGTATAGAGCGACAACTCGGATCGTCTCTCAAGGACTCTTTTAGGTGTTGTTATTATTAACAGAAAAAGTTAGAAATGGGGGTTTTGAGATTAAAATAAATTAAGAAGCAAAACAGAAAACAAAACAAGAAAATAGAGCAGTTACCAAATAAGCTAAAACGATTAACCTACTGCTTTTGGTTTCCCAACTATCATCGGTTCATGCAACCCTAAGCAAATTCTTATCCCCTCCCGGTTGTAGCAACAATTCACAAGCGGAACCACTACTACAGATATATATCCCTATTCCCGAATTAAGCAAACGGGGTTAAGCCCTTCGTGAACTAAGCGAACACGAAACGAACACACGCGAATTAAGCAAACGCGATTATATATAGGAACATGATATCACCGAGATAAACCAACACAACACAATATACTCCTGAATTAAGCAAACAGAAATATAAAGCATGGCATTGAAAAGAGAAAAGGAAATAAAACAGGATTACAGAAACCTCAAGTCTTAACAGGAACCAATCACAGTAGATTAATCTAGGAGACTAATTCTCCATTACAAAAGGAAAACAAAACATAACTAAAAGAGAAAACAAAAGGCTAACTAAGATTAGCTCAGAAACTAGCCAAAACTGGCTAATTCTGACTATCTCCTCATTTCTGCCTAAACAGGCTTATATACACGTTTCTGGAGTCAGAGTACTCGCGAGGCGAAGCACTGCTCGCGAGGCGAATAACATGAAAGGTCTGCAACTCTTTGTCTTCTCGCGAGGCGAGCACATCCTTCGCGAGGCGAACTCTTTGCCTTCCAATTTATTACGCCCGTGGCATTCAACACGGGCAAACCGTGATGGCTTCTGATCTTCCAAGACTCGCGAGGCGAAGGAATGCTCGCGGGGCGAACGCTTCAACTTCAGAATTGCCACGGCTGTGATCTTCAACACGGGCAAGCCGTGATCGTCTCTGACTTTTTCATGGTTGCAATACTCGCGGGGCGAGAGATTATTCGCGGGGCGAGTGGCTCCAGATTTATTACTTTTTATTAACCTGAAAATAGAAAATACAAGCAAATAATTATTCAACTCTAAAACAACTAAATTAACATAAAAACAATTTACAGACTCAAAATACTACTTAGGAACAATCAAGTCTAATTTGGGTAAAAATGGTATAAAATAAGCACAAAGCCAGGGTCTTTACTAGTTATAAAACCAGTAAAACAGAGGCTCATCAAAATACCCCAAACTTAAACTTTGCTTGTCCCCAAGCAAACTACACTCAAAAACTTAAAAAGACTCAAGACCTGGCAAGCTTAAGAATTCAATCAACTTTCACACAGATTTCAAGCAATTTTCCAAAAGAATTTTTTTTTCTTTCAATGTTCCCCCCTTTCAAGCAAAGTAATCCCCACATTCATTTATTCTAAACAGTTGAGAAATTAATTATTCAGACAATCAGAAATCTAAGCAGGGGATCTAAGTTACAACACAAAAGAGAGATCACCATATCCAAACAACTGCCTTCCTCACAAGGGAAATTTATGTTCACTCAATCGCTCAGTTTGTGTCTAGGCTTTCACTCAATTTCACTTTTAAGAGCACTTCCCATAAATTTGATTTTCATCTCTAAATAGTTCCCACAGAAAATATACAAGCAACATCAGAAGGTCTTTTATGGGTTGTAATGGGGCCTGGCTAAGGGTAGGATATACAAAGGAACTAGGCTGAAGACCCTAGGAACTTAAGAGAGCATGAAACATTATTTACACTTTGAAATTAAACTCAAGTTCCTTTTCTCATTTTTCTTTACACTTCTGGGTGACTACAACCTTTTTATTTCTTTTTGGCATTTTTTTCACTTTTATTTTTTTTTTTTTTTTTTTTTTTTTTCTATTTTTTTTTTTTATTTTTATTTTTATTTTTTTTTCTTTCTTCTTCTTTTTTTTTTCTTTTTCCTAATCCCAAACAACACATTGCACCTTGCAGCCACCCCAAACTTTAGTTTCTTGCACCCATTCTAAGATTACATGCTCTCCTAATCCTAAGATCGGGTTAACATGGTTTTCCAGATTTTTGGGCTTATAACATTAGGTTATCAAGAAGTAACAGGCTAATAGGCTCAAAGGGGCTAACTAAGGAACATGCATTAGGAATTGGTTATTTTAGGCTAAGTAGCTATTTACAAAGAAAATGCCTAAATCATTTGAAGCAAACATATAATCATGCAAATCAAAAAGAGATTCAAGCAAATTCAGGAAAGTGCAACTTAAAAGTGATTTTCACACAATCAAAAACATGTTGAAGGCTCAAAACCTCACCTGGACATTATTTGCAAATTATTTGACAGAGATTCTATCCCTAGTATGTGCTTCCTATCACCCCAAACTTATCATAAATCATGCCATCATAACAAAATCTCAAAGTTCAGTTTTCAATCATATGGGAATCATTTTTCAAAAAAATTTCAAATCCTAGGGGGAAAACAATCAGCACATAATATGCAATCCATCTATGCAAATTCAACCAAATCCAATAAACTTGCCATAACCAAGACACAAACACAACTCCTGATCTTCTCAAATTATTCAGGAGCTTTATTCAAAGAAAACAAAACAGAAATAAAACAAAGCAAAAGAAAATTAAAAAGAAGAAAGGGTTAAGAAAACTCATTAAGGGCGGTTCCACCAGGATCCCATTGCTTGTAACATAAGTCCCACATGGTGGCCAAAGGACTGAAATTCATTCCAAGCCTCCCTAACTTGCAGCTTTGATGCGGAGGTGAGCACTTGACAATTATAATAACTCCACCCAGTGCGGCGGACTTCTCACTTCCTCTGGGGTCACAGATGACCTCTTTCTCAATAAAATCTCCCCAATAAAATTGGGGTTCAACCTCTTGGACTGGCCTTGGTGCCAAATCCAAGGGTACAAAATCCAGAGCTGGTGGCAAACAGTTAGAAACGGTTACTGGTGCTGCTTCCTTTTCTGCAATGTCTCCATCCACTGCATTAACAAATTTTTCACTGCTATACACGCAGAAATTTCAGCACACACCAAACAAAGGTTAGAGTTAGTACATATATTACAAGAAAATGAATCAAAAAAATCTACAATGTCTGGAAATTCTTCAATTAGTTCATCATCCACCCCTCTACTCTCAACACATTCAATTGTTTTACTTGAATCATCTACTCCCAAAGGTTCTTCTTTATCTTCAGGCACGGGGGAGCAGACGTCCTCTTGATCCTCCTGATCTAAGTTTCCTGAACAGAACAAACCTGCAAAACGATCTGCATTTTCTATTTTTCCTGAAAAGTATAAACCTGTAAAACATTCAACACACAATGCAGTTCCATCACAATAACAAGCATTAGGATCAGGGGATTCAACACTAAATTCATCATCAACGAAACATTATCATCAAAATTATCATCAAAAGTATTTTCTGAAATAACCACTTTAGAATCAGTATGTTCCTCAAGAGGTCTGTGGAGTTAGCATTGCAGTAGGAGTTGGCGGTAACTTGATTAATTAGAGCCCACAATCTCTGAGATTCAGCTTGGCTCCTCTGGTAGGCTTCAAGATTACTTGCCTCCATTGCCTCCATCCTCTTTTGAAATTCAAGATTGTATGCTTCCGTTTGTGCAGCCATTTGTTGTAGCATAGAAGCAATTTTATCCAAGGTGCTCTGTGAAGGTTCGGAAGGTGCAGAGGTGGTCACTTGGCTAGGATAGTATGGTGGTGGCTCATTAAAACTAGGATAATACATGCAAGGTGGTTCATAATAAACATTAGGCAAATATCCATACATGTAATTATCCATGGCAATCAAACAACCAGACAAGACAAGCAGACAAAACTAACTAGAAAAGAGAAATTTTTATATTTATTTATTTATATTTTTTTTTTTTTATTTTTATTTTTTTTTTTTTTTTTTTTTTTTTGCTAAAAACAACAAACCAGAGTCCCCGGCAACGGCGCCAATTTTTGACCGCGCTGTCGCCACGCGCCAAAAAGAACGAGCGTTTACAAAATAATGTAGTATAGAGCGACAACTCGGATCGTCTCTCAAGGACTCTTTTAGGTGTTGTTATTATTAACAGAAAAAGTTAGAAATGGGGGTTTTGAGATTAAAATAAATTAAGAAGCAAAACAGAAAACAAAACAAGAAAATAGAGCAGTTACCAAATAAGCTAAAACGATTAACCTACTGCTTTTGGTTTCCCAACTATCATCGGTTCATGCAACCCTAAGCAAATTCTTATCCCCTCCCGGTTGTAGCAACAATTCACAAGCGGAACCACTACTACAGATATATATCCCTATTCCCGAATTAAGCAAACGGGGTTAAGCCCTTCGTGAACTAAGCGAACACGAAACGTACACACGCGAATTAAGCAAACGCGATTATATATAGGAACATGATATCACCGAGATAAACCAACACAACACAATATACTCCTGAATTAAGCAAACAGAAATATAAAGCATGGCATTGAAAAGAGAAAAGGAAATAAAACAGGATTACGAAACCTCAAGTCTTAACGAGAACCAATCACGGTAGATTAATCTAGGAGACTAATTCTCCATTACAAAAGGAAAACAAAACATAACTAAAAGAGAAAACAAAAGGCTAACTAAGATTAGCTCAGAAACTAGCCAAACGGCTAATTCGACTATCTCCTCATTTCTGCCTAAACAAGGCTTATATACACGTTGCAGAGTCGAGTACTCGCGAGGCGAAGCACTTGCTCGCGAGGCGAATAACATGAAAGGTCTGCAACTCTTTGTCTTCTCGCGAGGCGAGCACATCCTTCGCGAGGCGAACTCTTGACTTCCAATTGTTACGCCCGTGGCATTCAACACGGCAAACCGTGATGGCTTCGATCTTCCAAGACTCGCGAGGCGAAGGAATGCTCGCGGGGCGAACGCTTCAACTTCAGAATTGCCACGGCTGTGATCTTCAACACGGGCAAGCCGTGATCGTCTCTGACTTTTTCATGGTTGCAATACTCGCGGGGCGAGAGATTATTCGCGGGGCGAGTGGCTCCAGATTTATTACTTTTTATTAACCTGAAAATAGAAAATACAAGCAAATAATTATTCAACTCTAAAACAACTAAATTAACATAAAAACAATTTACAGACTCAAAATACTACTTAGGAACAATCAAGTCTAATTTGGGTAAAAATGGTATAAAATAAGCACAAAGCCAGGGTCTTTACTAGTTATAAAACCAGTAAAACAGAGGCTCATCAATGTGACTGAGAAACTACCTCCACCGGTGAATGTCAAGGGTGTGAGGAGTTTCCTTGGGCATGCAGGCTTTTACCGGCGGTTCATCAAGGACTTTTCAAAGATAGCCAAGCCGTTGTGTAGCCTTTTGAACAAGGACACTCCATTTGTGTTTGATACTGCTTGTCTTACCTCTTTTCAGATTTTGAAAGACAAGTTGATTACTGCGCCCATTCTTGTTGCACCCAACTGGGAGTCACCATTTGAATTAATGTGTGATGCCAGTGACTACGCAGTTGGGGCAGTTTTGGGACAGTGAAGGGACAAGTTTTTCCATGCCATTCACTATGATAGCAAGGTTCTCAATGAGAACCAAATAAATTATACAACAACTGAAAAAGAGTTGCTAGCCATAGTGTTTGCATTGGAAAAATTTCGTTCCTACTTGATTAGGTCACAAGTCACTGTTTTCACTGATCATGCTGCAATTAAATATTTGCTGACTAAGTTAGATTCTAAACCAAGACTCATAAGGTGGATTCTATTGTTGCAGGAGTTTGACTTAGTCATCAAGGACAAAAAGGGCAGCGAGAATGTGGTGGTTGACCACTTGTCCCGATTGGTGAATGAAGAGGTGGCTGCAAAAGAAAAGGACATTCAGGGTGAGTTCCCAGATGAGGCCTTATTTCTGGTGCATGAAAGACCATGGTTTGCCGACATGGTAAATTTCAAGGCAGCCAATATTGTTCCAGAGCACCTCACTTGGCAACAAAAGAAGAAATTCTTCCGGGATGCCAACCATTTCATGTGGGATGACCCATTTCTGTTCAAGGCTGGACCGGATGGCTTATGGAGGAGGTGTGTTAGTCAAGAGGAAGCAAGTAAAATTTTGTGGCATTGTCATAACTCTCCATATGGTGGACATTACAATGGGGATAGGACAGCTGCAAAGGTCCTCCAATCTGGGCTCTTTTGGCCCTCAATCTTCAAGGACTCTTACAATCATGTGAAGAGTTGTGACAAGTGCCAAAGGACTGGGAACATTTCAAAAAGGGATGAGATGCCACTGTAAAACATATTGGAGGTTGAGGTATTTGATTGATGGGGCATAGACTTTATGGGTCCACTTCCACCGTCATTCTCCAATCAATATATCTTGGTGGCGGTGGACTATCTTTCTAAATGGGTGGAGGCCGTTGCAACACCGAAGAATGATGCCCAGACAGTGATTAAGTTCATCAAGAAGAACGTTTTTGCCCGGTTCGGTGTCCCAAGGGTTCTTATAAGTGATGGGGGATCTCACTTTTGCAACTCACAACTGAGAAATGTGTTGACCAAGTATGATGTGAGGCATAAGGTGGCATCCCCATATCACCCGCAAACAAATGGGCAAGCGAAGGTCTCCAACAGGGAGATTAAAAGAATTTTGGAAAAGACTGTGGCCGCTTCAAGACGAGATTGGGCAAAGAAGCTTGATGATGCCTTGTGGGCCTATCGGACTGCACTGAAAACTTCTGTGGGGTTATCTCCGTTTCAGATGGTCTATGGGAAGGCATGTCATCTACCCGTAGAGTTGGAGCATCGAGCCTTTTGGGCATTGAAGTTCTTGAATTTTGATGCCACTCTGGCGGGTGAGAAAAGAGTGAGTCAGCTGGATGAATTAGAGGAGATGCGCCTTAATGCATATGAGAATGCAGCTATTTACAAGCAGCGAGTCAAGACCTACCATGACAAGAAGATCGTGAAGAAAACATTTCAGCTGGGACAACAAGTTTTATTATTAAATTCCCGGCTGAGATTGTTTCCGAGTAAGTTGAAGTCTAAGTGCTCGGGACCGTTCATTGTCAAGGAAGTCTCGCCTCATGGAGTTGTAGAGGTGGAGGATCCTACTTCAAAAAGGACCTTCAAAGTCAATGGCCAAAGGCTCAAGGCCTACTTGGGTGGTGACATCGAGAGATTGATCTCAGCTGTGCGCCTTCATGATCCTTGAGATCACCTACCCGTCAAGCTAGTGACGTTAAAGAAGCACTTATTGGGAGGCAACCCAAATTCTCTTTCCCTTTTCTTTTCATTTTTGAATTTGACTCTTGAATAATTTGAGAAGATCAAGAGGAAAAAGATTATAGATTAATAGGTTTGTTAAGTGTTTTCAGGGTAATAAGGAAGGAGATGCAAAAAAAGGGCAAGGACAAGCACAGTCAGTAGCCATCACGCCCAGGCCGTGACACTGGTCACGGCCGTGATGAGCTAATCATGAAGACCAGAAAGGATCACGGCCCAACCGTGATCCCCATCACGGGCGTGATGGGAGGACCCTGAAGATCAAAGAGCATCACGGCCTAGCCGTGAAGGGGGTCACGACCGTGACAGGCTACCCCTATGGACCAGAATGCATCACGGCCTGCCCGTGATAAGCATCACGGCTGTGACCCAGTTTTCATGCAATTCCTTCTGACTAGGCATGTGAGCCAGCACCCGCTACCGCCTCGGTAAGTCATTCCAATTTTTCTTTCCTCTCTCCAACTTGATTGTTTACATTGGGGACAATGTAAGTTTTTAAGCTTGGGGTAGGGGTAGTTTTTGCATTTTACATGCTGCATTCATATCGGCATAGCTTTGCATGATCACATGATTAGATTGCCCCTTGTTTAGATGTTGCATCCGATTGTGAGAACTAAGTGCCAAATAACTTGTGATAGTGAATTCTTGAACCCAATTTTTTTTTATTCTTGTGATAAGGCTGCAAATGAAAATGCTTGAGATGATCTGTGATAGTTGATAATTAGCATGTGGTTCCGTAGATTTGTAATTCTCATTGATTTTTGAACTACTAAAATGTGAGATTTTGAGCCATAAAGGGGTACTCACTACATCTACCCCATTCCTTGTGTTAGAGTGTTATTCCTCTTGGTTTGTATTCTCTAGAACTCTAGAACTTGGCTTGAAACCGTTTTGAAGCTTAAAAAATTTTTGAAAATGATTGAGGCACTAGGTATTTTTCCGGCCTTCTGAGCTTTGAATAACTAAATGCTACCCCTTAGTTGCCCAATTTTGAGCCTACATGAATAAAATACTTTTCTTGGTACCTCAAATTACTTTGATGAACATGCTTGGTAGGGCACCTTTTAAAGTATTACAAAAAAAGGGTAAAAAGGTAGTTGAAAAAGTATAGGATAAGAAAATCATAAAAATATTTCTCTGGAACTGAAAATCTCCCCTTCTCCAAATAAAATAAAAATAAGAGAAAAAGAAATATAAATAGAGAAGGGGGTGACAAAAAGAAAAAGTGAGAAATAAAAGAAAAAGAAAGAAAGAAAGGTGGAAAAGTGAATCAAAACCCAAAAAGGGTA
The DNA here is from genome assembly GCA_030762895.1 of Sophora flavescens. Lineage (NCBI taxonomy): Eukaryota > Viridiplantae > Streptophyta > Magnoliopsida > Fabales > Fabaceae > Sophora > Sophora flavescens. The sequence continues at coordinate 50,232,878 of CM061068.1, read as the reverse complement.
TTTTAGAAGGTGTCATGTTTTGCAATGCTTGATGATTTTGTGTAGCCTTTTGAAATGTCATTTTCTTGATTTCCCCACCTAACGATTAATCCCATGGCCCCATTACAACCAAAGTGAAAGACCTCTTGATTCTAAATTGTTTTCATTAATAAAGTAGAGATTTGGTTGATAGTCAAGCCTATGGTAGAATTCATTCCTTGAGGAAAATGGAGCGAATTGTCATATATCCCTAAACACTTGAGTGAGGTGAGAAAGAGAGCCAAGCAAATGAACAAGCTTGGGGTGATCTTCAGGTGAGAACGAGTGCCCGAATCAGTGAGAATATGAGTCTAGGAGACCTAAGCGTCTAATTGGACTTGAATTGATTATCTCTCACTGAATTATTTGAAATGCCTGTTACTTGGATTAGTTACTACTCGGGTTCTTGGTTCACTACCAATGCTTTGATTATTTATCTCTTCTAGCCTTAATGATTTCCTGAGGACAAGCAATTGAATAAGCTTAGGGTGATTTGATAGTGTGATTTTGCATCATATTTCATGTACATTTTTGCATGCATTTTCATATAGTTTAGGCATGATTAGTTTGATTTTTATTAGTTTTTAGCTTGGAACGGGTGAGGCGGTTTCTTGGTGTTGTTTTGCAGGAATTTAAGGAAAAATGCTCAAGATTAGCCATGATGGAGCTTGGATGAAGACAGAGCTTGAAAAGTGAAGAAAATGATCCAAGCAGAGCCCATCACGGCCTAGCCGTGATGACCATCACGGCCATGATCGAGCAATAATTGAGATGAAAGAATGCAAAAGTCAGAAGCTGTCACGGCCTAGTCGTGATGCCCATCATGGCCGTGACAGGTTAATTGAGTCAGAACCCTCTAGGCAAAATCTGTCACGGTCGTGACAGACCAATTGGTGGAGGCAGAAGCTATCACGGCCTAGCCGTGATGAGTGTCACGACCGTGATCCTCCAAAATTTGAAAGCGCGCCAAGGCAGAAAGCATCACGGTCGTGACGCGAATCCTGATTTATAAAAAGGCACGGGCAGAACAGAAGAAAAAAAAGTTTTGAAACCATCAAACACTCTCTCTGAACCAGGGGCAGTTGCACAAGGATTCCATGGAGTTTCTTCTCTTTTTCATCTCTATTTCTTTGGTTCTGGCTCTGATCATGAGTAGCTAAACTCCCATTGTTGGGGTTAGGTGTAGCTATTTCTGAATTATCCATGTATTTGACTTGATCTTGTAATACAGTTTTTGCTTCCTTATGAGTGATTGATTTCTATGCTTAATGCTTGTTGTGGCATGATCCCCCATAACTTGATCATTGTTTTGGTATGCAATTGGAAAATTCGTATTAGAACTAGAACTGAAATCAACCACCTAGTAAACCTTGTATCTAGGAATGGATTTAGGTTTATTAGCAATCGTGTAATCCCTAATCATCATGAAAATTCATTAATCTAGGCCACCTAAGGAATTAGGGTCTATTAGTGGATTTAGGCTCTTGTCATCTGAGGAATCAGGGCTTGAGTAATCTAGTGGATTGATTGTCATAATTGAAGTAGAAACTGTTTATTAGTCATTTCATTGAATGGGGATGAAGTTTAGTGAACCTAATCCCAACATCTTTTATATATTTGAAGAATCCTTTTCTCTGCCTCCCAAGTGTTCGACAAAATTACTCAAAGAACTTTTTTCTCTTACTTTGTTTATTTTAGGTCTTAAATCTGATTGGGCTTGGTATTTACTATCGAGCTCCCTTCAATCCAAATATCCGCCTAGATAGTAATTGATTCGGTACGTTCTAGTACTTGTCACAGTCCTCGTGGGAACGATAAACAGTCTCACCACCGTATTACTTGTACGACTAGGTATACTTGCCTAGATCCGTCAACAACCGACGCTCCAGTCGCCTCCTCCGTCGATCTCTTCCTAGTAGATTCGACGTTTTAACCTCTGTCACCACCGTCGAAGGTGTTATCCGGCGGCCTGGCTTCACCATCGATGCCGACTGGTTCGGCCTGCCATGGTGACCGATTCGGAGTTTCAAACCCGACCCGAAGTTTATGGTTCCATTCGTGGTGCTCCCATTTGTGATCATGGCAGTCACACTATGATTCTGATGGAGATTGATTCAGCTTGAAGAAGGAAGGGGACAGGGTATCCTTGGATCCATTTTTATTTTGTTTTTCGGCGTGTGGATAAAAACTGATCCACTGTTTTTTTTAGAGGTTGGTCCAATGGATTTTAGAAAAAGTTGGATGGGTCATAAACCATCCATTAAAAAGATAATCCAATTCAATCTAGTCCATTTAATTTATATTTTTGTAAATGGTTGGATTGGATGGATTTTATCGTGGATGGATAATGGATCCATGGATAATTTTGCCACCTCTGCATAAGAGTATCATTTGTACTTAACAGGTATTTCAGGTGGTCAAGAAGAGTGAAGATGCAAACTCACATGAGTAATCGGTAATTCAGTCCTCAGTCAACTATATGATTCCCTGCATCTTTGTCAAAAGGTTGACCTAAAAACAAATGGAAATCAAACTCAAGAAGACACATGTATAGTTAAAATAATGTTATCTTACAACAAAGATAAAACCTAATATTTTTGTTCAAGGGAATGAACTCTTGAATTTACATAAGTGTATCAAATATTTATATGATTTAAAATTACACGTATGCTTTTTAAATTTTTTACAGATCCTTTCACTTCTATAGATGAGTTTAATTTCAGCTCCCCTTTCTCAAATGGAGATGTCAAAATGATCCCAACCTGTTCAAACACAGACATGCAAAACAAATGACAATGCAGTTGTGAAAGTTCATTCTCATCACTTTACAATGATTAAGGTAAATGTAGAATATGGATATAATGTACAAAGATAAAAAAAAACATTGAGATGAACTTATTAAAGTCAAGACGTTCACTAAGAAAGATATAAGGGCAATCATTGTTGTAAGATTTGCAAGTGATAAAAGTTATTCTAATCCTAATCTATTATATGTCCACTATAATCAAGCGCAGTAAGGTGAAGGAAATACCTAAATGGTATTCCAAAATTTGCACTTCTTTATGAGATAAAGATAGAGGTAATGCATATTAATCGTATTTCAATGCTTGTGCCAATCATTTAAATTGTTGGGAAATCTGTGTGACAAAATCTTATCCTTGAGATGTAATTGTTAACAAAAACTGCATCCTTTTTGTTGACCAAGGTAGGAGCGAGCAAAATCTGCAATCAAAATTAGTTCACATGATCGTCAATTTTAGTAAATATACCTACTATATGAAGCCTATAAAATAGATACAACCATGATATATTAGTTACATCTAACTTGGAATTTCACAACTCAGATAACATTACCAAAATTGTCCTATATATTGCATCAGTTAAGGACCGTAGTAGATTTATATTGAGATAAAGTCCACTTTGTAACCTGCAATACACATAAATTTAAATTAGAGTTTAGAAATAGGAAAATTACATACACATATTTGGTGTAAGCCCAATTTTGAGACACTTACATACTAGAGGTTTTGGAAAACCTCCTTAAAGACGACATTAGTGGTAGTGTTTATCGTTTTTCCTTCCTTATCATGTATTAAAATTTTCAATCCCTGCTTGCTCTGAACTCTAGAAAATGCCACATATAATTGACCATGACTGAAAACAGGTCGAGGCAAGTATAATCCAACACTTGCTAGTGATCGACCTTGAGACTTGTTGATTGTTATAGCATATGAGACAATCAAAGGAAATTGTCTTTTATTAGTTTGAAAGGCCTTGGTGATCGGGATGGAGACATAGACATCAAAGGAATGTAGAATACATTTCCAATGTTCTTTCCTGTCATTATCTTTGCTTCAATAACATGATTTGTCAGCCTTGTCACAATCATTCTAGTGCCATTGCATAATCCTTCAGATTGATCTAAATTTCTCAATAGCATTATTGGGGTTCCGACCTTCAATTTTATCATGTGATTAGGTTGACCTGATGTTCTAAGAGAGTTTAGAAATTCAGGAGTAAGCCCTTCAAGTGCTGAATTTTCAGCTGCCTCTGATTTGTCAATAGAGTCTGAGCTTAAATACTCCCTTTCATCATCTTCAATGAAAAAAGAAATGCGTCACTGTTGTGCAACTAATATATATGTATATATGTATATCTATTTAAAGAATTCTTAGTTAAACAATTACTTGGAATCAATGAAAGAACATAATCGTTTAGCTTTTCATGATTGTTCCTTTCTGGAAGATTAGCTTGAAGAGATGATTAGAACCTCTATATTGTCCATCATTACATACAACATCGAAATTCTCAGCAATATAAGTATTGCCTTCTCTAAGTTGAGACTCTCATCTATCAAGATGATAATGCTTGAGTACAACTTGTATTTTATCACCCAAGTTTGCAAACAAACAAATAAATTTCATGTAATGACTGTCTTAGAGTTGGCGACCAGCATAAGAAATATAAGATTACCTTTCCATCCATGAAAATCATTTCTATTGATGGTGCAGACGATTTCTCAACACGCCAAAGATTTGTTATTCTGATTTTCAGCTTCCAAGTATCTTTTGTGGAGTTGATCTCATCAATCAAGTTAACTTTACGTGCCATGCCTCGGAGTTAAGGACAAATTTTGTCTAACAGGGCAACATTCATTACAATGACATAATATGGGCAGCATTCATGAAAAGGAGATAAAATTACAGATGTAAAAAACATAAATAAAATGCAAGACCATAATTTTACAGGGGATGAATGACATCAAGTGCTCATCTAGCAATATTCAGAAATGCTTTCAATATTGTCAATAGAACAGTTAAAATGCTTTTAAATATTCTAAATAAAAAAACTAAATATGATATTCAATCTTCTCAAATAAATGGTGAATATGAGGCATAATAGTTAATTCAAATAGGTATAAAATAGCAAGCATGCTTATACGACTAGCTTCAGCCTTCAGAACCCATCATCTTCAAATGCTATCATTGTACACTCACATGCATAGAAATAATAGCACTTTCGTCCAGAAATATCATGATTTGTTAATAACACTTTGATAAAATATAAAACCACTTTCATTCCTACTATTCTTTCCATGCCATGTTCATAACTTCTTAAAACATGATAGCATCCAAGAAAAGTAACATTGAAGACAGCTAAAGAATTGAGACACTCCGTTGTACCCCGGTGTTTTATTAGTTTAAAGCCTTCTTAATTAATTCCTTAATCACTCGCTTAACGTGAAAACGCGTAAAAATTAAAAACTTAAGTTAAGGACCATACAAACTTCAATTACTTGAAACTTCATACCATAATTATATTGCGAAAACAACCATATGTCTTATACATATTACAAAACACAGTTGAGGGTATCCTCTCAATAGTATCCCTCACAGGCATAAACTTAACTAAAAGTCATACTTATCGGAAACATATAAAAATACTTATTAGACACACTGGCCATACTATCTATACTCTAATCATCATGGATCACAGCTCGACCTCCTGCCTCTGGTTCATAAGGAGTTTCATCCAATTCCTCCTCATTCAACTCCACCACAGGGTCTTCTTGTACAATCACATAATAAAATAAAATACCACACACAGAAAGCATACAGGGGATAAGAAACATTTTTATCATCATAAAACAGAAAAGAGTCATAGTATATCATACAATAAATGTCACAGACAATCAATACCCATAATTAGCAATCATCCTCAAGTTATAATATTGTCCTCTACCCTCAACTCATGCCATCTAAATCCTTGTGCTAACATAACTGTCTCTATTCCTTTAACATTCGTCAGTAGTCCATGGTAGCCCGATGCAAAGAACTCAGTATAGTACACTTCTATCTTTTGATAGGATAAGACTCGGCATAGTGCACTTCTATCTTTCGATAAGATAGGATCCGGTATAGTGCTCTTCTATCTTTTGATAGTATAGGATTCAGTTTAGTGCTCTTCTATCTTTTGATAGGTTAGAACTCGATATAGTGCACTTCTATCTTTTGATAGGATAAATCAGATCAACGCGTTATGGACTGAAAAAGTATCTGCATCAAAGCCTCTATATGAATCTCGCTATCTCGCCTCAATAACAACCTAGTACCTCAAGCTCCCATCATAACCTCAACTCGCATTCTATGTTACATCTCATCTATTAGATAATTTAATTAAGCTAGGCACCTCTAAGTCAATTCATTCTCTCACCCAAACAATCATCTCCCAAACAACATTGTACTGGCCGAAGATATAAGGCCGAGGATTGTCAACACGACCGAGCTCACTCTCGTAAGTGGGCCGTGAACCGAACTCCCATAGAGCCGAAGACCTGTTGATACACTTGATACCCGAGGATAACTACTCGGTCCTATTCCACACCAGACCACGAGCAAAGATATCTCGGCCCCGAGCTATCCAGCCGCAACTGACCGGGCCGAATATCTCGCTGGTCCAAATATCTCTCCGTATAACTCGGAGATATATCAATTGTCTAACCGCAAGAACGATCCGATCCTAACAAATAGGATCTCGGTAACTGTCTTACTCAAGCGGTTGCACTGAAAATATCTATAAATAGGGGTCCAACCCCCCCACTCAGAACTACGTTTGCTTTGATTCCCATTTGGATACGTAGGAGCATAATTCACGTTCTGTCAAGCTAATTCCAAAACAAACCCACTAGACTTTCTTCGGCCGAGTATCTCTCATTTGAGATATTTGGACGGAACATTTGGCGCCGTCTGTGGGAATCGAAGCAAAACTTTCCCATACCACAAACCATGGTAAGAACAAGGAGCGGGGACTGCAGGAGAGAGGAGCCAGAAAATGCTAACAACGGAGATAATGGGGAACGGTCCATAAACCCGGCTATAACGACCGACAACCCCATTATCCAAGAACTCCTCGCACAGATTGCCATGCTAAGAAAGGAGAATGAGGAGATTCGACGGCAGGACAGCCGTCACGAACAAGGACCGAGCAGAGAAAGGTCCGCCTCTTCTCCTCCTGAGAGAGAGCGTCGAACAGCTGAGAATGAAGGATCCAGAAACACGCGCAGAGAAGGAGGCCCACAACTCCGGGCTTCTCATCATATGGACCGAGCAGACGAGGAGGAATTTTCTAGGCAGGCCCCTGAACTTTCACTTCAGGCAAATAGGCCTAATGAAAGAACTGGCGTATGGAGGCCGAGACATCCCTTCACAAACGCCATCATGGAGGCTCCCCTACCAGCTAACTACAAACCAATAAGCATTGACAGGTATGATGGCACCTCGGACCCAGAGCGTCACTTAGATGCTTTCATCACTCAGATGTACCTCTTTACTGACGACGATGCTATCATGTGTAAAGTCTTCCCAACTACTCTGAAAGATGCTGCGTTGAGCTGGTATACCCAGCTACCGCCAGCGTCAGTGGACTTCTTTGACACCTTCATGACTAAATTCAATTCTCAGTTTGCTATGAGCCGAGCTCATCAAAAAACCTCGGCTTCGTTGGTAAACTTTAGGTAGGAAAAGAACGAGTCCCTACGTGATTTCATGGCCAGATTCAGCAAGGAGACGGTCCTCATCCGGAATCTCAGTGCCGATGTTGTACTACACACTATCTTGACCGGGTTACGGCCTGACCCTTTTGCCAGACACTTAGCTCGGAAGCCACCAACCAGTATGGATAAGTTGAGGAGAAAAACGGCGGGATTCATTAATATGGAGGAGATTGAGGAGTCTAAGAAAAGGGAGAGACCTGATGACGCTGACAGGCGAGAAGGGAGAGAGAAGAGGAGGGCGGGAGGTGATAAGTCGAAATTCAAAGGCCCATCCGAGCATTTGCATAGGGGACCGAAGTATGAGCACTATACTCCCCTCAACACAAACCGAGCTCGGGTGTTTGAGGAAGCATACAACGCGGAACTTTTGCAGCTCCCCAACCGTGGCCACACGCCCCAGAATGCTGACCGACAGAAACATTGCCGGTACCATCGTAATTACGGGCATACCACCGAGGAGTGCTGGGTCCTGCGAGATAAGATTGAAGAGTTGGTGCAAGCTGGCCATCTCAATAATTTTGTTCGGAGAAACCACAACAATGGCGAGGGGCGTGGCAGAAGTAGAAGGAGAGGAGGTGACCAAAGCCCGAGAAGGGGCAGCGGTCGACAAAATAATGAAAGAACAGAGACCAGAGAGGGCCATAATGAAAGGCGAGAGGAGGATAATGTAGTCCGAGGTGTGATAAACACTATTTCAGGTGGATTTGCAGGGGGAGGCACAACAAGTTCAGCTCGGAGAAAGCACCTGCGGGCTATTCGGGCTGTCAACTCGGTATCCGGCAAGCCCCGAGGATTTCCCCAACTATTATCTTTTCTGACGAAGACTTTGTGGGGTGGATCCTAATCAGGATGACCCTATGGTAATCACAGTGCAGTTGGCTAATTTCTCGTTCAAAAGAACTCTTGTCGACCAGGGGAGCTCGGCAGATATCTTATATTATTCAACATTTCAGAAGCTCGGGATCCCAGAGAAATCTATTTAGCCATACGACAATAAGCTCGTCGGCTTTGCAGGGGAACAAGTGGATACACAAGGATACATTGACCTCCTGACTACTTTTGGGGATGGCAAAGCATCCAAATCTATCATGGTCAGGTATGTGTTGGTTAATGCGGTAACATCGTACAATATCCTGATCGGAAGACCATCTTTGAACGAGTTAGGAGCTGTGGTCTCTATTCCCCACCTCACAATGAAATTCCCTTCCAACTCGGGAGACATAGTTGCTGTCCGGGCTGATCAGAAAATGGCCAGACAGTGCTATGCAAATAGTTTACGAGTAAGCAAACTCAAACCCACACCAGCAGAAACGCTAGACAGGGGAAAGGACAAGTCTGTAAACTCTGTTAACTCTGTTGAGCTGGACCCGAGAATGGACATGCAGGAACAACGACCACAACCCATTGAGGAGTTGGAAAAGTTCCAGCTCGATTCACAGCCCGATCAGTGCACCAAACTCGGCGGTCAACTTGAGCCGAATTTGAAAGAGGAAATAAAGGAAGTGCTTCGCAGCAACGCTGACCTATTCGCCTAGACCACGTCAGATATGCCGGGAATTGGTCCCGACTTCTTGTGCCACAAACTGGCAATTAGTCCCGAGGCGAAACCAGTGGCCCAAAGGAAAAGGAGACTTGGTGAGGAGCGGAGAAAGGTTGTGGAAGAGGAAACAGCGAAGTTGGTCCAGACCAACTTTATTCGAAGCATGAGAGTACACTACCTGGCTGGCCAACGTTGTTACGGTCAAAAAGCAAATGGCAAGTGGCGCATGTGCACCGATTACACGGATTTGAATAAAGCTTGTCCAAAGGATTCCTATCCTTTGCCGAGTATTGATAGGCTGGTGGATGGAGCCTCCAGGATACAGAATTTTGAGTTTCTTGGATGCATACTCGGGTACAATCAGATCCGAATGCTTCCCAGGATGAGGAGAAAACAGCCTTCATAATCGAAGGCTCGAATTCTTGCACGGGTAATGCCATTTGGACTGAAAAATGCTGGAGCTACATACCAAAGGCTCATGGACAGGGTATTCGAAAAACAAATCGGAAGGACTATGGAGGTTTATGTGGATGACATGGTCGTAAAATCCGATGACCCCAACAGCCACCCAAAAGATCTGGAGGAAATTTTTCAGCAGCTGAGAAAGTATAATATGAGGTTGAATCCGGAGAAGTGTGTTTTCGGTGTCCAGGGTGGAAAATTCCTCGGCTTCATGTTGACACACCGGGGAATCGAGGCCAATCCTAATATATGTCGGGCTGTGATTGAGATGCGAAGCCCACAAAATATTAAAGAAGTGCAAAGACTTGCAAGACGACTGGCATCATTATCTCGGTTCCTACCCAAATTCGCAGAGAAAGCTCGACCTTTCTTTAGATTACTGAAGAGGCCTCAAACCTTCACATGGACCGAGGAATGCGAGAAGGCCTTCGTCGATTTCAAGGCCTTTTTGTATTCACCACCGATATTAACTCAACCCATCTCTGGGAAAGAGTTGTACTTATACCTATCAGCCACCGAGCATGCCATCAGTGCGGTCATTGTACAGGAAGTAGGGAAAGTTCAAATGCCGGTGTACTTCATTAGCAGGGTTCTTCATGATGCCGAAACCCGGTATCAAGTCATAGAAAAGCTGGTTTTGGCCCTGGTAACTGCAGCTCGGCGATTGCGTCCATATTTCCAAAGTCACCAGGTGATTGTCAAAACCGATCACCCGATTAAACAGATTCTCAAAAAGCCCGAGTTGGCAGGACGTATGATTGCTTGGTCGGTAGAGTTATCCGAGTTCGGCCTGAAATACGAGTTGAGAGGCCCTCTGAAAGCTCAATGTCTCTCCGACTTCGTAGCCGAGCTCAATCACATGGCCGATAACCGAGGATATATGGTGGAATTTGTATGTGGATGGATCCTCAAATGTCAGGGCGGTGGAGCCAGGGTGATTCTCGGAAGGCCCGGGAGATCTGATCCTGGAACAGTCACTAAAATTTGAGTTCAAAACCTTAAACAACCAAGCCTAATATGAAGCTTTGATAGCAGGATTAATGCTGGCAAAGGAAATGGGGGCGAAGGCTGTTAGATGCCAGAGTGATTCACAGCTAGTCACAGGGCAAATATCTGGAGGGTATCAAACGAAAGAGCCTCAGCTCACCAAGTATTTATGCAAGGTCAACCAATTAATCTCCAACTTCGAGAAATTTGCTATTGAGCACATTCCCCGAGAAGAAAACACTCGGGCCGATCTGCTGTCCAAATTAGCCAGTACAAAGAAGTCGGGCCACCATAGAACAGGTATTCAAGAAACCATAAATGAACCGAGTGTCACGTTTGGGGAGGTGATGGCCAACGAGCCGGTTGACCGAGAATGGATGACACCCATTTGGGAGTATTTATACTCAGAAACTCTGCCCCCAGATCATGTTGAGACCAGGAAGATCAGGCTCAGAGCAAGTCACTTTGCTATTACTTCCGGAGAATTGTTTAAACGGGGGTTTTCGGTACCATTGCTAAAATGTCTAACCAAGGCACAGTCAAGGTATGTTATGGAAGAGGTTCACAGAGGAATATGTGGTTTTCACTCAAGGAGGCAGATCAATGGCCTCAAAGGTAGTCCGAGCAGGTACTATTGGCCTACCATCCGAAGCGGTGCATTGAGTGGACAAAGCAATGTGATGAGTGCCAAAGATTTTCCAATGTAAGTCGTACCCCTCCCGAAGGATTTCACACATTAAACTCGCCTTGGCCTTTTGCTATGTGGGGAATGGATATACTGGGGCCATTCCCTGTGGCCAAAGGTCAAGTCAAATTCCTCCTGGTAGCAGTGGACTACTTTACAAAATGGATTGAAGCAGAACCTTTGGCGAAAATTACCGCCAAGAAGGTACAAAAGTTTGTGTGGAAAAGCCTCATCTGTAGGCACAGAATTCCCTTTGCAATCGTCACAGACAACGGAAGACAGTTTATAGATAAGACATTGCAAGAATTCTATGCCAACCTCGGCGTTAAACACCACGTTACGTCGGTTGAACATCCTCAGACCAATGGGCAAGCCGAGGCAGCCAACAAGGTCATTCTCGGAGAATTGAAGAAGAGAGTGGGAAAATCCAAAGGAGCTTGGGCAGAAGAATTGCCCAGTATCCTCTCGGGCCTACCACCGCACGCCTCAATCCACCACTCAAGAAACACCCTTCAGTGACATATGGAGAATGACGCCATGATCCCAGTGGAGGTTGGTGAGCCGTCTTTCCGACGTATGCAACATGAACCGAATGATAATGAAAGCAATTTAAGGGTCAAACTTGACTTGGTAGAGGAAATCAGGGAGGAGGCCAAAATCAGAGAAGAAGCTTGCAAACAGAGAGCAACTAGGAGGTATAATTCAAGAGAGGAAGCCGAGGAGTTTCCTCGCTTGGAGACTTGTGCCTGAGAATAAAAGGAGAAGCAAGGAAGGATCACACGGAAGGCAAGTTGGCAAGAACCGGGAGGGCCATTCCGGGTAGTAGAAAACTTGGGAAACGGAGCATATAGGTTAGAAGAGTTGTCCGGGAAGCCTATCCCGAGGACTTGGAATGCTTCGCATTTAAAATTTTATTATAGTTGATGTATATAGTCAGGTGATGTACTCTTTTTCCTACCTCGGTATTTTGTCCCAAAAAGGGTTTTGACCGAGAAGGTTTTAACGAGGCACACCGTAGACTTCCTTTTTGTCCAATAAAAGAATTTATTATGAACATTGTTTTCTTAATTGGCCGATGTATGTGTTTCGCGAACATTAAATTGCTTAAGGCCAAGTTTGAGCCTGAAGGCCGAGTACGAGCCATTAAATTGCTTAAGGTCAAGTTTGAGCCTAAAGGCCGAGTACGAGCCATTAAATTGCTTAAGGCCAAGTTTGAGCCTAAAGGCCGAGTTAGGCTGACTTCGAGCCAATTAAATTACTTAAGGCCAAGTTTGAGCCTAAAGGCCGAGTTCGAGCCAGTTAAGTTGCTTAAGGCCAAGTTTGAGCCTGAAGGCCGAGTACGAGCCATTAAATTGCTTAAGGCCAAGTTTGAGCTCGAAGGCAAGCACGAGCCATTAAATTGTTTAAGGCCGATTTCGAGCCAATTAAATTGTTTAAGGCCAAGTTTGAGCCTAAAGGCCGAGTTCGAGCCAATTAAATTGTCTAAGGCCAAGTTTGAGCCTGAAGGCCGAGTATTAGCATTTGAAATTACTTAAGTGCAATAAAGTACAAGCAGTAAGGAAAATAAAATTGTAATCTAAGGGCCGAATCCGAGCCATTGAAATTTATTGATAATACCGAGTACAATGTTGAAAGTAAAAGTAAGGTACGAGTCGAGTACTAGAAAGTACTACGACTTACATAAAGGGCTGAAATTGAAAATAAGGCCCGCCTGGGTTGCCAGTCGTCTCCCCAATTAGGGTAAGGGCAAGATCAGGTGGCCAGCAATCTCCCCAATCGGACACCACGACCTTCCCTCATGGGGGAAAGTAATCACTTCCCCCTGCGAAAGCTGGACGATGAGGTGCTCGGCCCGCTCCGGGAGTAGACGGCCTCTACCCCTTTCTCCACTCCCGAAGACTGCCATTCTCCCAGTTAACATCCTTCTTGGAGGATTGAATTGTAAAAGGAATTCTGGATCCCATCTCCCACTTACATCCTTTTTGGCAGCTATGAAACTCAAAAAAGGATGTTAAGCGGGAGAGGGAGCGTAAACCCCTAACACTATCATAGAACTACTCGGGTTGAAGGAAGACGAATTTGGATGGTGGGAAAGAATGAAGAATGAACAAGTGGAGCGGTGAAACAGCCCTATTTATAAGGGGTGAGAGGCGTTGGAAAGGAAGAAATATGCGCTGGGAAGGGGTTTGTTGGAAAAACAAATCTCGAAACTCAGCGAAAAGCATTAATTGCATGAACCCACTGCGGTTTCCAAAGCATATGATGCATGACTGCATGCGTAAAGCGTGAATCATGTGTTTCACGTGTGACAACTACCGTCCATTTTTGATAGGGGCGGTAGAATACCTCGTTCTTAACCGAAGATTTGTTTAAACAGCCGAATACAACGTCGGAAGGTAAAAAAAGACTTCAAGTGTATCTCGGCCAAATAAGAGCTACGAAAGGTCACCAAAATGGCGCAACAAGTAATAAAATAACACGGTAAGAAATTACCAAGGTCGAACACAAGGATTGGGCTACCAATTCGACAAATTTGTGGGACGTTCGATAAGTTGGTTAAGTAACAGAAAGTGGTTGAGAGAGAGAGATTAATATCACAATTCAAATAAGAAATCAAATAAAGCTACGGTTTTAAAATCAGAAATTAAAATATCCAAGGTCTCAAATCCACCTACCCAATCATGTATAGTACCCAAGTGATGATGAATTCCTCCCTAAATTCAATTATAATGTCAACCGGGACCCCCAATTTCTCCTATATCCACTGTCGTGCTCAATAGGACGTATTCGACGATTGGATTAATTACTTACTAGGTCTCATAACCCTAATCTCGAATTTTATTAATTCTTGTTCCCTATAAGGTTGCACTAATCTCCTACTCACTCTCGTGCAATATTCGATTAGTGATCCCAATTCAAGTTCTAAAACGTGAATCGTCGATCAGCCTCAACACGTTTAACTAGTTAATCACGCAATACATATGATCAACGCATTCAAATCAGAATTGGAAAACATTCATTGAGATAAGGGGAGAAAAACATACATCACATGAACACTATACCGCCATGGGCGGCTTCATTGATCCCTCGGACGAGGGGATTAGTTCCTCATGCCCATGACGACGCACAAACAATCCGACATAATCTCCATAATAAAATAAAATAAGAAAAAGGGAGACGCAGCTCCAGAGAAAACAAGGATTCGTAACTAAACTGATCTAAACAAGTGGAAAAACTTGGATCCCTCAATCTGATCTGAAACAGCCTATAAATAGGGATTCGGTTCTCGGACGCCGCATGGGCGAACCATATTTCGCGAGGCGAACATTAGTCTTGGCGCTTTCAATTTGGATTCTTGCGAGGCGAGAGTGTGTTCGTGGGGCGAGTATTCAAACTTCAATCTCTCACACCGTGACCTTCATCACGGCTGGGGACGTGATGGTCTCGACTTCCGTGGTCTTCAAACTCTCGCAGGGGACTTCAAACCTTAATCTGTCACAGGCAGTGACCTTCATCACGGCTTAGCCGTGATGGTCTCTGTCTTGCGAGGTCTTCATGATTCGCGTGGCGAGAATATTCTCGCGGGGCGAGACAGAATTGATGAGGTTCTTTGCTTAGCTGATCTTCATACTCGCGAGGCGAGCATCCACTCGCGGGCGAGCATCTCCCGAATGGCAATTTCCACTATTTCTTGACTTTCCTTGACTCCGGAGCTTCACTTCTAACCTGAAACAATAAAAAAGACACAAAAGCGTAATTCTATTCAAAATAGACTAAAAACTACTAAAAATGCCTAGAACGAGTAAAAGTCTACTTAGGAACAAAACAAGGCCAAATTTGGGCGAAAACGAGATTGAACTCGAATAATTTGCACAAAAACCACAGTCCATCTAGTTATAAAACTAGATAAGCCAAAGGCTTATCACTCGGCCAAATAAGAGCTATGAAAGGTCACCAAAATGGTGCAACAATTTTCATTAAGTCAAAATTAAAGTTACAAGGGCAAAAGCCCATTACAAAAGATAAAGACTACAAAAAAATAATACAGCTACTTGTCCCTAGGACCCTCTTCGGCCTCGATGTGATCCCCGGGAGAGTCTTCCTCCCCTTCCACCTCCTCTTCCTCTTCAAGAATTATGGGAATAAGTTCCCCGTTCACCACCTCCTTATTCACATCGACTCCCGAAAGATCAACCCCCGGGGCAAGAACCTCAACTTGAGCAATGGCCTTGTCAAAACCTTTCCGATGCTCGATAATAATGCAGTTGGTGGCCTCTTTTACATCCTCCTGGAGCTCCATCCTGGCCTTGGTCTCGGCCTCCAAGGCAGCTTTAAGTTGCTCAATTTCAGCTTGAGCCTTCTTGAGCTCTTCTTCAGCACGAGCTCTACCCTCTTCAGCCTGAGCTTTACCCTCCTCAGCAAATGTTGCTTTGGTGTTGAGATCGGAGTTCTGGCCATTCAACTCGGTAATGGTGGCATTCAGGAGATTATTAGCCTTGGCCAGCTCGTCACGCTCCGTGGAGGTCCGGGTAAAATCCCCCTTCAGCTTCTCAATAGAAGCCGATTCGGCTCGATTGCCGAGACTTCCTTTCAGCCTCCACTAAATCTCTACCGCAAAGCGGGCCAAGGCGCGGCTCGGATACGATGGGTGGAGAGAGCCTCCATGCTAGATTGAGCCCCTTGTTGCCTCATTAACCGGAGATCTGCGGGCTTCAGGAAGTTCGAGTCGAAAGAAGGAAAGGGGTTGAAGTCTTCGCCCCAAAGGGACGAGGTCCCTGCTTTTAGGGAAGTGTTGTACCACTTCACCTGGGTAGAAGGAGGGTTTTGTTCTTCTCGCCCCGCAGTTCCGGTCTCCTGAGTAGTAGGGTGTGGGGGACTTGGACGGGGTGGGGGAGAATCTTGGTGTCAACTACAACCTCTACCCTCTTTCTTTTTGAGGGCCGGATGATGAAGTTCCCTTCGCAGAGGCCTTGGTGGGAGGAGGTCTTTTGTTCTTTTTTTCAGCTGAGGAGGGACCCTGACCCTCTTTTGCAGCAGCCTTAACAAGCTTGGAGAAGTCGAATTTCCCCATAATGACTGCCAAAAAAGAAAGAGTCGTTAGTACAGCAACACATACAGAAAAGATTCAAAAACTAAAAAGCCGAGCACTTACTTTTCAGGTCAGTTCTCGGAGTAGATGAGAAGGGGAGTTTCAGAAGGCGTCCACAATGGAGGAGCCGAGGAAGTTTTTCTAGTATGTCTATATCCCGATTATCCTCGTAGGAAGGGATTGGTACTCAAAGCCAACGAATTTTGTGGGGGAGGATTGCCAATATAAAGGAAACTTGGTGCAGATTATCATCGTCAAAAAAGTGGGAGGAGTGAGAGTCGAGGGGCGAACTCGGAAGAAGCTGACTTTGAAATCTTTATACGACGATGTGTATAGACTAAGCAGTCCTCTCCGGTTCAGCCCATTAAGGGAAATCCATCCCATTTTCTCACCAAACCTTGTTTGGTAAAAATACAAAATTTTTGGAGTGGTGGGCTCCATCCCGAGGTATTTACATAGGATTTGAAAGGCTTTCATAAAAGCCCAACTGTTGGGATGGAGCTGAGTAGGTGCGACGTTCATGGTTCTCAGAACGTCACACTCAAACTTGGTAAAAGGAAGAGACACATGCAGCTTATCAAATAGAGTTTTGTACATGTATGTAAAGGGGGGCTCGGAAGGACGAGCCCTGAGAAAGACGCACTCGGTACCCGAGCATGGAGAACAAATAAACTCGGACTCGTCTCCAGATGCCGAGACATTAATGTGGGATCGAAGTTGATCAATTGATTCTGGAGTCTGGAAGTCAGAGAAAAAGGTCCCAACCTTGCCTTTAACCCAGGTATACCCAGGAAGGGTAATATCGGGAATAGGGTCTTTTGGAACCCTTAGGCGTTGTTTGCGAGCGGCGGGTTTGGACACTGGGGAAGAGGGAGAGCCAGACCTAGGAGAATCAGACTCAGAAGAATCAGAATTAGTTGAAGACGACCGGGAGGAGGACGGTTCCGCCTCTTCGACGTTCGGTTCCTGTGAAGGAACAGAAGAAGCGGAAAGAGAACCCCCAATGGGGGAAACCTCGCGCTCAATTAGAGGCGAGGTATTGGACTCAGAAGACATGGACGAGCTCATTTGATAATCAGAAATTAAATTTAAAAGCACGAAGAAGAGAAGGAGACAGGGCGTACCTGAAGAATGACAGACAAAAGAGTGGTGGCAGAAACTTGGAAGACGAAGGTGAAAGGCGAAGGGGGATAGGCAAGGTAGAAGGGAGTTGGAGTCGGAGGGGATATTTGTAGCTGCGGTTGATGACACGATCAACGGCCCACGTTCCATCAAGCCCAAAAGGCACGACTTTTGATTTTTCCCTCATTAAATGGGCGCGGAACTCTAGGGTTTCTTACCTAAAGCGTGCCGCAGAAGTATTAGGGGGAATGATTGCCTTCTCTGACAAAGAGGAAAGATTTGATTGAAATGATAGTCGGAATGCGGAAGTCGTGTGCGAAGAGTAAGCTTGGTTTCATGCTTATCGCCTCTTTCGCTTATTTAAGCTCGGAGCTCGGGGGGCTTGTGTACAAGCCGAAGATATAAGGCCGATGATTGTCAACACGACCGAGCTCACTCTCGTAAGTGGGCCGTGACCCGAACTCCCATAGAGCCGAAGACCTGTTGATACACTTGATACCCGAGGATAACTACTCGGTCCTATTCCACACTGGACCACGAGCAAAGATATCTCGGCCCCGAGCTATCGCAGTAAATCGATCGAGCCGAATATCTCGCTGGTCCAAATATCTCTCCGTATAACTCGGAGCCTTATCCATATATCAATTGTCTAACCGCAAGAACGATCCGATCCTAACAAATAGGATCTCGGTAACCGTCTTACTCAAGCGGTTGCACTGAAAATATCTATAAATAGGGGTCCAACCCCCTCACTCAGAACTACGTTTGCTTTGATTCCCATTTGGATACGTAGGAGCAGAATTCACGTTCTGTCAAGCTAATTCCAAAACAAACCCACTAGACTTTCTTCGGTCGAGTATCTCTCATCTGAGATATTTGGACGGAACAAACATATATCCTTGCTTAAAATCAACTAAGCATAGTATTAAAAACCAGGCAGATCATGCATCACACAATATCAGGAAATATTCAAATACCACAAAATATCGCATAAGCAATTCAATAATAATAAATTCAATAAACCTCAGATAAGATAAAATCATCCTAATGTCGATAAATCTACAATCCCCGAATCACCGTTGGTTTTACAGAAAAGGTTTCCAATATGATTTTGGTCTTGTCGATTACTCAACTTCTAGTAGGGTTTAGGTCGCCTTACACAATTATTATAGAATATACTACTTATCGATTCCGACAGTAGATTGGTTCTTTCCCTCACCTAAGTTAGCACCGAAATCTCAAACTCGACGTTCCTCGTTATCACACCATAGTTTAATAGTTTCTCCTTCAACCAAACAACATAACTATAATTAATCAAACAAATCCACTTTGACACATTAATGCTAGGTTTCGGTCAACTCATCAAAATAAGGCTAGGGTTATTTTCTTAATCCAATCTTTTAGATACTAAATCCTAGAGTTTTAACTAACATAAGTTAAGTGTTAATAGTTTAAAATTATGAAACCGAATCCTCTAACCTCTAGGGTTTGGGTTTCGGTCATGTGTAGTAAAATAGGGTAGAAATTGTTTTTGATTGCAAGCTCTTGGATTTTCACTCTAGGGATTTCAAGTAGCTAATTTCAAGTCATCATCCAAGTTAAAGTTGAATAAAACTCATCTAACTCCTTTAGTATATGATTCGGCCGTGACACAAAAATAGGGTTAGAAGTTTATTTTTCTTTACATACTCTTAGATTTAAAACCTGGAAACCTTAGATAGCCTAGAACCATCACCATTTATGTAAAACTTTGAATAAAACTCATCTATCCCACTTATGACTAGATTCGACCTTGTAGAGAAAAATAGGAAGGAAAATGATTTTGCTCACAAGTGCAACGCCCCGATTTTCTGCTTATTGTTAATCTGTGCTTAAGTGTGTGTTTGCCAATAATTAATTTTTAAAATTAAGAGATTAGTTTGATGAACTAAAATCATTTTCATAACTTAGTTTATGTTAGGATGCTCCAGTAAAAATTTCAGCTGAAAATTCAAACGAATTCCAGTTTGCGTTTTCTCTATCGGTACAAGTTTATTGATCAGAAAATGATTTTTTTACTCGTCAACGAAACGATTGGGCTTATAATTACGAATGCTAATGTTTCAAACAATCATTTCACAACTCATACTTTCATGGCCATTAAAGAACCAGAATCGTACTTGGATTTTTACCTCTATTGTCACCACGAGTGGTTTGCTCGCTCATAATCAAGACCCAACCTCGTCTTCTTGTTCTTAATGGTACCAACAACTGAAGCTGTATTGCTCCAGATCTTGCACAGAAATGACTCGTGGAGGCTTGATACTGGCAAGGGAGGATGACGATGGTCCTGCGATGGGTCACGTATGGGGGTTCATGGTTGATCGGGTGGTTCCTGCGGCGATGGCAAGACGAGGCGTGGCAGAGAAGACACGGAGTCTGAGTGATTGAGAGTGGAAGGGGGTGGAGGAGGTGATGGTGATCGGAGCAATGTTTTAAAAATGGATTGGAGATCGAACTAGCAAGACCTCCGGGCAATGGTTCAATTGGTTCAACCGGTTCAACCATTGACTAATAAATAACTAAATAATCATATAACAAATTCATATGTATAAAATATATGTATATAAAAAATCATAAAATACTAAAAATAAATTCAAATAAATACAATAATTAGAAGAGTAAAAATAAATATAAGAACCATTAGTAAAACTCTTAGATGTTAGCAAATATAAATTTCTACGTTTTTTATTATCTATAGAAGACTAACAGTTATTAAAAAAAACTAAAAAGTAACCTTTTATGGTCTCCAACTGTAATATTAGATGTTATAGCATCAGGATAGGTTTCGTTTTTTTTGTTCAAGAGCTGTACCGCTGCACCAACTCTTCACTTTTGTGATATTCCCGACTAAAGGTATCAAAAGCATCAAGAGATAGAGAGGCTAAGTAGAGAGAATGTTATAGAAGAGTATTAAAAATGATGTGCATTCAATTGTATTTAGAACTGATACAGTGAGCTCGATATATAGAATGAGCTAAGGCTAACCAACACCAACAGAATGTGACCAATTCTTAACCAATTCCCAACTGCTAACTGAAATCTATTTACACTGAGCTAATTGACATAACTGTCAGTTAGCTTCTATTCCCTTTACACTCCCCTGCAAACTCATGGGTGTGGAATCAAACACCCTGAGTTTGTTTCTACAGCTTTCAAATATGCTTTGTGTCACAGGTTTTGTGAGAACATCAGCAGTTTGTTCCAGAGAGGGAATGTGTGAAACGAGTAGTTCCTTGATTTGGATCTTTTCTCTTACAAAATATAGGTCTAGTTCAAAGTGTTTTGTCCTCGAGTGTAAGATGGGATTTGCAGCCAATAGCACTGCACTGAGGTTATCACAAAGAGACTTGAGGAGGCCGAGGTGGTGAGTAATGGAGCTCGAGATAGTAGGGATTTTAACCAAATTAACTCTGCCGTGACAGCAGCTAATCTCCTATATTCAGTCTCAATACTCGATCTTGACACTACATGTTGTTTCTTAGAGGACCAAGACACTGGATTTGAACCTAGGAAGACACAAAGAGCTGATTGTTGATTTTGTCATCCGGATCGGAACCCCGCTCGATATCACAAAAGGCTGTTAGATTGAGGTTTGATGACCTGGTGAGAGTGATGCCATATGTGGAAGTGCCACTTAGATACCTTAAGATCCTCTTTACAGCTTGCCAGTGAGAGTTTTTATGGTCATGCATGAATTAGCACACTTTGTTTACTGCAAAAGCGATATCCGGTCTTGTGACTGTAATGTACTGAAGTGCTCCTACTATTGATCTATACAAGCTGGTATCTTCAGCTGCAGGGCTGTCAAGTGCAGAGAGTTTTAGTCCAATCACCATAAGGGTTGATAGTGTGATTTTACATCATAATTCATGTACATTTTTGTATGAATTTTCATATAGTTTAGGCATATTTAAATTGATTTTAGTTAGTTTTTACCTTGGAACGGGAAGGTGGTTTTGTGGTGTTGTTTTACAGAAATTAAGGATTAAATGCCCAAGATGAGCCATGATGGAGCCTGGATGAAGTTGGAGCTTGAAAAGTGAAGATATTGGATGACTCCAATTTAATTTGGAATGGAAATATTTGATGACAATTAATAAAAGTCCAGCAGCAATGTAAGAGGCCTAATTGATGGATTGAATGATTTGGATATTAATGGCTTACCATAAATGGAGAGAAGAATCGGTCTTCAATTTATAAATGATAGAAGCTGCAACAAATCACTGAAGCAAATCACGTGAATCAAATTGTGCAAGGGTCCACGTGAATTGAAATACAAATGGAAGGAAGAATTTGACTTTTCTAATTTGAAGCCAATGTCAGTAACAAATTTTCAGGGGCCCGTGTGAATTCAGTTTCATTGGAAATAAAATATTAAGATTCAATTTGGATTGGAATTGATAAGTAGCAATAAGATGGAATTGGATAACATTGCATTATCATAAAAATAAATGGTAGAGATTGTGGCAATTGAAAGTGGCAGAGAAAGCAATCTTGTTGGGCCCGCGTGAAAATATTTTGATCCCAATTAAATTAGGAGATTGACTGATTGAGAGTTGTAATGTATATAGCCACGGCGTCAGCGAGTCCGAGGACAGTAGGGGGACTTTGATCACACAAAAAAAAGGATTTTTAACCTAGGAGCACTTTTACCCTAGGGAGACTCTTGGGAAGCAAAAAGGGACGTGTTTTCTCTGCTCTTGGATTGGAAGAAGATTGGAGGATTCGTCATGAGTTTTCTTCATCTCTTCTATCTTTCTCTTTTGTAATTTCTATTACTATGAGTAGCTAAATCCCTTTTTGTTGGGATTAGATGTAGCTAAACTGAATATCATGTAATTGCTTTGATTAATTAATCTGTGTTTATGTTTATCTATTAGTGTTTAATTCCTTTGCTTAATACTTTTTGTGGTTTGGCCACCCATGAAATGTTCTTGAGATTTGATTTGCAATGGGGACGTTCTTATCAATTCTTGATCTGGAATAAATCACCTAGTAAATCTTGCATCTAGGAATGGATTTTGGTTTATTAGTAATCATGTAATCCCTACTCTTAATGCAAATTCACTAATTAGGCCACCTGAGGAATTAGGTTTTAATTAGGGGATTTAGGCTCTTGTCATCTAAGGAATTAGGGCTTGAGTAATCTTGTGGGTTGATTTTAATAATTGAAGCATAAACTGTATTGGTGGTCTTGGTATTGCATGAGGCTAAGGTTTAGTGAAGTTTAATCCCAACACCTTTTTCCTGCATTCCAAGTGTTTGTTAAAATTCCCAAAAGACCAAAAATATTTTATTGCTTTATTTTATGCTTTGATTTCTCTTCATGCCATAGTTTAGTCTAGATGGTTGTTTGACTTGTGAATTTGTAATTGGCAACCGATCCTCATGGGAATGATAACCGGTCTCACCACCGTATTACTTGTACGACTGGGTATACTTGCCTAGAAATCGTCCAACAAGTTTTTGGTGGTGTTGTCGGGGATTGGTTTTGCCAATATCATTAGTAACAAATGAGGCAACTAATTTAGACATTTTTATTTTTTTATTTTCTGTGTATATTTGATTTTTTTTCTTTAAGTTCTGTTTGTGCAAGGTGGACTGCAAATCATGGAGTCTTATTATTTTCCAGCCTTGGATGGAGTTACAAAATATTCTTTTGGCCCTAATGTGGTCTTGGGAGACTACGCGCTCTGGGGATATCAATGCCCTCATGCACAAGCTTATAGTGTAATCATGAAGCACGAGGAGGAGTGGGAATGGAATGAGCAAACACCTTTGAAAGTTGCTCTAGAACAATATTCCCAAGAGCTATCCATCTCTGAGGCCAAAGCAAGAGCCAATTGTGACTGTATCGAAGCTGTGATGCAAAATTTCAAAATTCAAGTTGAGGAAATTTGTAAACAGTTAGTACAAGAGTCACATGGGGCGCAATTTGAGCAAAATCTGGTTTTGGGGATGGATCAAAGTGTAGATGAAGTGGTAGTGGAAGATGAGTCAGAAGAAAAAGAACATGAGATGGAAAGCAAAGAGGATCTATATTTCACCATGCTTGCCAAGGATCTTGATATTGCTGCCTTGGACAAATATATTGGTTTGCATGCATGTGTGGATCCTACAAAATTGGCTCAACAAGTAAAACCTCAGGTGCTTCATGGATCATTTATGCCTGAAGAGGTCAAAAAAGGAGTTTATCACTTGTCATTTGACCCAGGAGAAATTGAGGGAAGATTCATATTGCTTCTGTAATTGCCACTCCACAAACCATGGGATCCGGGAGGAGGATCTCAACGTCAAGCTAGTGACGTTAAAGAAGCGCTTATTGGGAGGCAACCCAAGTTTTCTTTCCCTTTTCTATTTGTTTTTTAATTTAACTCTTGAATAATTTGAGAAGATCAAGAGAAAAAAATAAATTAATATATTTGTTAGGTGTTTTTAGGCTAAGAAGGAAGGAGAAGCAAAAAAAAAAGGGGGCAGGGAGAAACAAAGTCAGTAACCATCACGCCCAGGCCGTGACACTGGTCACGGCCGTGATGAGCCAGCCATGAAGATCAGAAAGGATCACGGCCCAGCCGTGATACCCATCATGGGCGTGATGGGAGGACTCTGAAGATCAGAGAGCATCACGACCGTGACAGGCCAGCTCCCAAGGACCAGAATTGATCACGGCCTGCCCGTGATGAGCATCCAGACCTGCCCGTGATGAGCATCACGGCCGTGACACATTTTTCATGCAATCCCTTTGCCAAGGCATGTGAGCCAACACCTGCTACCACCTCGGTGAGTTGTTCCATTTTTTCTCCTCTCTCCGACTTGATTATTTACATTGGGGACAATGTAAGTTTTTAAGCTTGGGGTAGGGGTATTTTTGCAAATTTTTTCGAATTTTTGCAGATTTCATGTTGCATTCATATAGGCATAGTTTTGCATGATCACATGATTCGATTGCCCCTTGCTTAGATTATGCATCCAATTGTCAGAACTTGGTGCCAATTAAATTGAGATAGTGAATTTTTGAACCCAATTTTTTATTCTTGTGATAAGGCTGCAAATAAAAATTCTTGAGATGATCTTTGATAGTTGATAATTAGATTATGGTGCCTTAGATTTGTGTTTCTCATTGATTTCTGAACTACAAAATGTGAGATTTTGAGCCAAAAGGGGTACTCACTAAATCTACCCCATTCTTTGTGATAGAGTATTTTAATTCCTCTTAGATTGTATTCTCTAGAACTTGACTTGAAACCGTTTTGAAGCTTAAAAATTTTTGAAAACATTTTTGAAAATGATTGAGGCACTAGGTATTTTTCCGGCCTTCTGAGCTTTGAATGACTAAATGCTACCCCTTAGTTGCCCAATTTTGAGCCTGAAAGAATGAAATGCTTTTCTTGGTACCTTGAATTACTTTGATAAATGAAGTTTGGTAGGGCACCTTTTTAAAGTATTACAAAAAGGGTAGAAAGGTAGTTGAAAAAGTATGGGATGAGAAAGTTAGAAAAATATTTCTCTAGAATTAAAAATCCCCCCTTCTCCATAAAAATAAAAATAAAAAAAATTAAAAAGGAGTATAGAGAAGGGGATGACAAAAGGAAGTGAGAAATAAAATGAAAAGAAAGAAAGAAAGGTGGAAAAACGAATCAAAACCCAAAAAGTTATTTTAGAAGGTGTCGTGCTATGCAATGCTTGATATTTTGTCTAGACTTCTTGAAATTTCCTTTTCTTGATTTCCCCACCTAACGATTAATCACATGGCCCCGTTACAACCAAAGTAAAAGACCTCTTGATTCTTAATTGTTTTCATTAATAAAGTAGAGATTTGGTTGATAGTCAAGCTTATGGTAGAATTCATTCCTTGAGGAAATTGAGCGAATTGTCATATATCCTTAAACACTTGAGTGAGGTGAGTAAGAGTGCCCGAATCAGTGAGAACATGAGTCTAGGAAACCTAAGCTTCTAATTGGACTTGAAATTGATTGTCTCTTGGTGAATTATTTGAAAATACTTGTTACTTGGATTAGTTACTACTCGGGTTCTTGGTTCACTATCCATGTGCTGATTATTTATCTCTTCTGGCCTTAGTGATTGCTTGAGGACAAGCAAATGAATAAGCTTGGGGTGATTTGATAGTGTGATTTCACATCATAATTCATGTACATTTTTGCATGCATTTTCATATAGTTTAGGCATATTTAAATTGATTTTAGTTAGTTTTTACCTTGGAACGGGTAAGGTGGTTTTATGGTGTTGTTTTGCATAAATTAAGGATTAAATGCCCAAGATGAGCCATGATGGAGCCTGGATGAAGTTGGAGCTTGAAAAGTGAAGATATTGGATGACTCCAATTTAATTTGGAATGGAAATATTTGATGACAATTGATAAAAGTCCAGCACCAATGTAAGAGGCCTAATTGATGGATTGGATGATTTGGATATTAATGGCTTACCATAAATGGAGAGAGGAATCGGTCTTCAATTTATAAATGATAGAAGCTGCACCAAATCACTGAAGTAAATCACGTGAATCAAATTGTGCAAGGGTCCACGTGAATTGAAATACAAATGGAAGGAAGAATTTGACTTTTCTAATTTGAAGCCAACGTCAGTAACAAATTTTCAGGGGGCCATGTGAATTCAGTTTCATTGGAAATAAAATATTAAGATTCAATTTGGATTGGAATTGATAAGTAGCAATAAGATGGAATTGGATAACATTGCATTATCATAAAAATAAATGGTAGAGATTGTGGCAATTGAAAGTGGCAGAGGAAGCAATCTTGTTGGGCTCGCCTGAAAAGATTTTGATCCCAATTAAATTAGGAGATTGACTTATTGAGAGTTGTAATGTATATAGCCACAGCGTCAGCGAGTCCGAGGGAAGTAGGGAGACTTTGATCACACAAAAAAAAAGGATTTTTAACCTAGGAGTACTTTTACCCTAGGGAGACTCTTGGGAAGCAAAAAGGGGCGTGTTTTCTCTGCTCTTGGATTGGAAGAAGATTGGAGGATTCGTCATGAGTTTTCTTCATCTCTTCTCTCTTTCTCTTTTGTAATTTCTATTACTATGAGTAGCTAAATCCCTTTTTGTTGGGATTAGATGTAGCTAAACTGAATATCATGTAATTACTTCGATTAATTAATCTGTGTTTATGTTTCTCTATTAGTGTTTAATTCCTTTGCTTAATGCTTTTTGTGGTTTGGCCACCCATGAAATGTTCTTGAGATTTGATTTGCAATGGGGACGTTCTTATCAATTCTTGATCTGGAATTAATCACCTAATAAACCTTGCATCTAGGAATGGATTTTGGTTTATTAGTAATCGTGTAATCCCTACTCTTAATGCAAATTCACTAAGTAGGCCACCTAAGGAATTAGGGTTTAATTAGGGGATTTAGGCTCTTGTCATCTAAGGAATTAGGGCTTGAGTAATCTTGTGGGTTGATTTTAATAATTGAAGCATAAACTGGATTGGTGGTCTTGGTATTGCATGAGGCTAAGGTTTAGTGAAGTTTAATCCCAAAGACCTCTTTTTGCATTCCAAGTGTTTGTTAAAATTCCCAAAAGACCAAAAATATTTTATTGCTTTATTTTATGTTTTGATTTCTTTTCATGCCATAGTTTAGTCTAGATAGTTGTTTGACTTGCGAATTGGTAATTGGCAACCGATCCTCATGGGAATGATAACCGGTCTCACCACCGTATTACTTGTACGACTAGGTATACTTGCCTAGAAATCATCCAACAAGGGTCTTCATGGCTTTAGCATCATGCATGTTGGCCTTTTGTAGTATATCGTTGATATATTTAGTTTGTGTTAAACAAACCGAGTTGCAGCACTGTGTACTTGGATTCCAAGGAAGTAATTGAGACCACCTAAATCCTTAAGAGGGAATTTGTAGTTTAGAGTAGTAACTAGATTAGCAATAAGTGGCAACCTCGAATTGCTTGTAATCAATATATCATCTATATAGACTAGTATTAGCATATAGTGATGGCTCCTGAGACTTTGACAAATAGGGAATTGTCACATTTTGATGAGGTGAAACCAAGTTCAAGTAGAAAACTATGAAGTTTGTGGAACCAGGCTCGAGGTGCCTGTTTTAGACCATAGAGGGCCTTGTTTAGCTTGCATACCAAACTGCCATTACCTTGGACAAATCCTTGAGGTTGTACCATGAACACCTCTTCTTCTAGATCACCCTTCAAAAAGGCATTATTTATGTCAATTTGGCGAATTGGCCAATTGTTTGTTAGTGCCAAAGTAAGGATCACTCTCACTATGGTTGGTTTCACCACTAGACTAAAGGTTTCAAAGAAATCAAATTCGTGTTGTTGGTGGAAACCCTTGGCAACTAACCTTGCCTTATACTTTTCTATAGAGCCATCATCCTTCCTCTTTATTCTGAATACCCATTTACAACCTATGGGTTCTCTGTTGGGAGGCAAGGAAGTGAGAGTCCAAGTGTTTGTCTTGATGAGAGCATCAAATTCCTGTTGCATGGCCTACTTCCAGTGGGGGCTTGACAGTGCTGTTTTGACTGATTTTGGCTCAATCAAGGTGAGGTCTATTACTGCTTTTGATGAGCTAGCCAAATACACTTTTGGTTTAGTGATTCAAGCTTTCTTTCTGGTGATCATCGGATGAGAGTTGACTACGATAGTCGATGCATTGGCTTCCGGATCTTGTGGTGGTGATAGTTGAATCATTGGCAGGTGGTGGTTCTGAAATGATGGGGTAAGGACCTGCAGGTGATTGTGACTCATTTTGGTGGTCAAAATCACATTGTAAAGGAGCGAATCTGTTATTACAAGGTATAGTAGGCAGTGTAACCAATACAGGAATGGATGGTGTATAAGCTACATGACTAATATACTGAGATGCATGATTTTGGTTCAAGAAGTTTGGATTTGTTTTGAAAGGAAACTGGTTTTCATCAAACACAACATGTCTTGAAATATAAGTTTTTCCATTTGAAGCTAAACATAGATATCCTTTATTCTTATGACTATATCCTAGAAAGGTGCACTCCTCAGATCTGAATTGCATTTTATGCTTGTTATAAGGTCTAGTATAAGGGAAACATAGGCAACCAAACACCTTTAAGAACTTGTAATCTGGATTTTGGTTAAGTAGAAGTTCTAATGGACTTTTATTGGATAGATTAGATGTAGGCAGGCAATTAATTAAGTGGACAGCAGTGCTGAATGCCCCTCCCCATAATTGAAGAGGTAAGGAGGCATGAGCTAGCAAGGAGAGACCCATCTCAGTGATGTGTCTGTGCTTTCTCTCAATTGAGCCATTTTGCTCATGAGTATAGGGACAACTGAATCTTCGTTGAATAACATTGGCATCAAGAAACTTAGAAAAGGCCACATAGTCCTTTCCATTGTCTGACTGAATTGCTTTTATTGAGAAACCTGTTTGTTTTTCAATTAGGGTTTTGAAGTGTATAAAAGATTGCAAGGCTTGAGATTTGTTTTGCAAGAGATATATGCAAGTGAATTTGCTATAGGCATCAATGAAATGAATATAATATCTGATGCCATTTGAAGAAGGTAAAGGGGCAGGACCCCATATGTCTGTGTATATTAATTTCAAAGGTGTGTCATAAACAGTTGTGGAATCATGGAAAGGTAACTTGTGAGATTTGCCAAGGCTACAAGCTTTACAAACATCAGGAATTTTATTGATATCAGGAACAAGATTACAACTTTGGAGTACAAGTTTGACTATTGTGGGGGAGGGATGTCCTAGCCTAGCATGCCAATTGGTCATGTCACTGGCTGAAACAAAAGAATTACAAGTAGTGACTAGATTACACAATTTATTGCAGATCTTATTCAGAGTGTGTGTTTGAATTAGGGATGTGGATGCTGTCAAAAGCATAAAGTCCATGTCGTAGCTTCCCTTCAAGAATGGTTTGATTAGTTGCCTGGAATTTCACATAGCACACATCAGGGTGGAATTCGAAAAATACTTTGTTATCTCTAGCAAATTGAGATACACTTAACAAATTTTTGGAAACATGAGAAGCATGCATCAAGTTATTCAAGAATAAAGGTTTAATAGACTTTTTAGAGAAGAAGATTGAGTTACCAATATGTTCTATAGGAGTGGAGTTTCCATCTGCCATTTTGATTCTTGTATCACCACCATAGACTGTTTTGTGCATCAAATTTGCATCATTGGGAGTAAGGTGATTTGTTGCACCCGAATCTGGGTACCAAGCAGGATCATACAAGGTTTCAGGCACAGCCAGCATACAAGAATTGTCACCATTTGCATTTTCAGCCAACATGGCTCTTCCTTGATTGTTTCCACTGGAATCTTGGTTATTCTTTTCATACCTGTACCAGCAATTGGAGGCAAGCTGGCCATATTTATCACATATTTGACATTGAAGTTTATTGAAGGATTGTCTTCCTCCACCTCTTGAGGAATAGGAATTTCTGCCTCTACCTCTATAGTTGCCTCTGGAATTTTAGGATCTGCCACGATTTGAATTATAATTGGGAGCTCGATTGTTGGACTCTCTTCCATAATTCTGGTTTTAAACCAAATTAGCTTGTAATTGTTGCATTGAAAAAGCATCAGCAGAGCTTGATTTTTGCCTTTCTACTCTTTCCTCCACTATCAGCAGTAATGCTTCCATTTCTGAGATGGAGTAAGCATATGTTCTTGAAATGATTGAAGTAACTATAGAGTCATACTTTGAGGGTAAGCCATCGAGCATTATTTGCACATGTTCCTCATCACCAATTGGTGACCCTACTGCGGTTAAGGTGTCAACCACCTTCTTGATGGCCATCAGAAATTCATTCATACGGTTTGTCTTCTTGATGTTCCTGAGTTGTGTTTTCAGCCGGCTTACTCCCGCTCGTCTCTGAGCAGTAAAATGGACTTGCAACTTCTTCCATATTTGGAATGCATACTCACAACCTACCATTCTTGTGTGGAGGTTTTGGGACATCGATGCAAGAAGCCATGTGAAGACATACGAATCTTGTTGTTCCCAAGTTTCATAATCTGGACTCACTTTACCAAGAACTCGATCTTCATCATTCAAGAATCTTCGTGGCATGCCCCCTGAATCTGCATTTGAGATATACTTTTTAAGTTTATGGGCTTTGATTGTACCCATCGCCTGTATTTTCCATGTCCAAAAGTTGTCATCATCCAACTGCACTGAGATTGGAATCATGGACATGGAGCGAGGAACTGAAGAGGAGGGTTGAGCGGAAGCCATTTCAAGATCTTGAGCTCTGATACCATACAAGTATCAGAAGCATCAAGAGATAGAGAAGCTAAGTAGAGAGAATGTTATAGAAGAGTATTAAAAATGATGTGCATTCAATTGTATTTAGAACTGATATAGTGAGCTCAATATATAGGATGAGCTAAGGTGACCAACACACCAACGGAATGTACCAACACCAACAAAATGTAACTAATTCCTAACCAATTCCCAAATCGCTAATCGAAATCTGTTCATCTTGAGCTAATCGACATAAATGACAGTTAGCTTCTATTCCTTTTACACCTACTCTTCACTAATAAATGAAAGGAAACTCAGGCATGTTATACTCGATGTAGCATCACCCTTCTCCACATTCTCTCTTATCTTTCCCCCACTAACCACCATCAAACCCTCCTTGCACCATCAGTGCTGGCCGCCAGTGGCGGATCTTGGCCATAATTTTTGGGGGAGCCATTAGCTATTAGCTATTAGAATTGACATGGATCGTATTTAATTTTATCAATTTTGTAAAGTAACAATAAAACATATAAAAGAAATATATACTTAAATTTAAAGTGTCGCTCTTCGTTCTTTTAAAGACTTAAAATTATCATTGGTTGAATTATAATTAAAAGTTTCAACTATTTTTTTTAATATAAATTATCATATTGTTGAAGTTGAGATCTCAAATTAATTTTTTCTTACTTACTTTAATCCATAAAATAAAATTTGTTCAAAAGAGCACCGCACCATCCATTTAAATTAGTGTCTAATGCATAGTCAGATTCTTTATGCACTCTCCTCGTTGTGATACTTTTACATGTTACTTTCTGTACTCATTGTATATGGGTTAAAGTACTCCTTGTATTTTTTTTAATAAAAAATTATTTTGTCTATAAAAAAAGTCCATAAAAATAGAGGAACTAGGCTCTAACACTGTAATTTGAAAATCAACACTAATTACCACAACAAAATTAATACTAGACAACACAAGAGGGCCAGGTCCTCTTTTTATTTTACCGTTCTTGACCCACTGGCACTCAAACTCAACATGCATAAATCTAAAATATTTAATTATTAAGTTGGTCCCTGAACTATTTGAGAATTTTCAATTAGGTCCCTAAACTAAAAAAATTTCTAATTAGGTCCCTAAACTTATATAAAATTTTTAATTGGGTCCCTGAACTAAAAATTTTCTAATTGGGTCCCTGAACTTATATAAAATTTTCAATTAGGTCCCTAAAGTAAAAAGGTGAATATATAAAATAAAAAACAATAAAATGATATATGACGAAATTTAAAAAATAATATTGTTTGACATAATAATAATATGATAAAAGATGAATATGAGAGAAAAAACTCACTATTTAAAATAATAATTAAATAAATAAATAAAACTTAGTGGAAAAAACTATTGTTTAGCATAATAATTAAATAAAAATAAATAAATTTGAGAGACAAAATTTAGTTCTTTTAATGATAATAACAAAATAATGAAATTGTGATAAAAAATTCATAATTTATAACAAAATATTAAGTTATTAAACTGAGTCAAATATTTAATATTTGAAATAATATTAAAATAATAACAATAGACATAGCAAGCAAAAATATTAAAATAATTTAAGAAAAAATTCAATTATAATGTAAAATAACATAATAAATAATAAAATAAATTAAATAACTCAAAATAAAATTGACAATCAAATTAAGATGTGATATTTAGTTAACTAGATTCTATATTTTATTTATTATTTCAAACAATAACTTTGTCGTTAATTGAGGTTTATTTTATTTTATTTATATTTTTTAGTTGAGGTTTATTTGTTTAATCTCTTAATATTTTTTATAAAACATGAATTTTCTAGCAAAATTTCATATTTCATTATTTTATTATTATCATTTCAAGAACTAAATTTTTTCTCTCAAATTTATATATTTTTATTTAATTATCATGCTAAACAATAATTTTTTCACTAAGCTTTATTTTTCATTTTATTATTATTATTATTATTATTATTATTATTATTATTATTATTATTTTAAATAGTGAGTTTTTTCTCTCATATTCATCTTTCGTCATTTTATTGTTATGGCAAACAATATTTTTTTTCCCCTAAATTTCTTCATTATTGGTAAAAAAAATCATTTTATTATTTTTTATTTTATATAGTTACATTTTTACTTTAGGGACCTAATTGAAAATTTTATATAAGTTCAGGGACTCAATTAGAAACCTTTTAGTTTAGGGACCCAATTAAAAAATTTATATAAGTTCAGGGACCTAATTATAATTTTTTTTAGTTCGGGGACCTAATTAAAAATTCCCAAATAGTTCAGGGACCAACTCAATAATTAAACCAATCTAAAACAAATAAACTAAGAGCAATAATAGTATAATAAGAAGAAGAAGAGAAAGCTAAAAAGTAAAGAGGGTGCAAGGCCTAGCATCCAAAAGCCGAAGAATGCTAGAAGCAAAATATGCAGGTGAGAGATGAATAAATTGAAATGATGGTGCCGCAGGTAGCAAGGATTCTTAAAGTTTTTATTATATTGAAAGGGTAAAATTTTCTGGGGGAGCCATTGCTCCTTCTCGTCCTGTCCAAGGTCCGCATCTACCGCCTAGTGGCACCACCGCCTCAACTCGCCGCCACTGCATCTCTCTCTGTCTCTCTATCCCTCTCTCTTTCTCTCTATCCATACTCCTCTTCCTTTTTCAAGGTTGTATGACGACAGCAGAACATGGACAAGGGTGTGAGAACCTTCGATTTTCAAATGCAGACTGATTCCTTCAACCACACTTTGGTTCCAGACGTTGAAGATTGAAAGTGAAGTGAAGGAAGAATAAAAAAGTCATAAAAAGATGAAAACTGGGCAAATCTTTGGACCGGTCGGGTTTTCAAATCCGCCTCCGTTTCAACGGTTCACGCGGTTCAATCCGGTTTTCTCGATTTTTAAGCGGTTCAATAGGACCAGTGGTTCTTAGGACCTAACCGAACCATAGACACAGTCGGTTTCCGGTTCAACCTACCGGTCTGATTTTTAAAACATTGGGTCGGAGTGGTGGTGGTGCATTTGTGTGGGTGATAGACCTTCAACCCGCTGACCCGGTACCAAGTTACTATGAAAACTTAATTATGTTTATCCAACGGTTACAAACACATCATGAAAAGGGGAGCAAGTTGCACCCCATTTTTTGGGGTGCATAGAAGACAACACCTAGTAACCTGCTAATAAGAGCTGTCGAACTTTATTTGTTAATAAGTGCAAAAAATAAAATTTCGGTTTCCTGCATTATAAGATGCAACCAAGGTCATTCTCACATGGATAAATGGAAGGCGTTTTGATTGTATCACAAGCACAATGTTAAATTGCAAAATGAAAATTCAATTATCATACACCACTCAACCTAACTAATGGTCTCAAAGAAATAATTTCTTTTTTATAGACAAATATCAATAGTTAGTTGTTATGTTAATCATGCGTCGGTTAAATTCGAGTTTATTCTCTACCGAATTAAGCATTTAGAACTTAATTAAACTAGGTTAGAGAATTAACCATTCACCTAAATCCCTAATTTAACCTAATTTCCAGAATTAATCCAAGCCATACAACTAAACATTTTTTATGTCAATAATTTTCTCAAATATTCGTGTAATTAAATATTGCACAGAACAGAATCTCAATTAGATTTTTTTTAAAAAAAGAGAATCTCAATTAGATTTACAAGAAAAACAGATTGCAATGTCCAAATTTAATTGTTTATATATATATTTTTAAGGAGAACTTAATTGTTTATATTAAATTGTGATGATAATGCAAACAGACACAGATCAAGTTTCTATGTTTTTTATTTAGTGGGCTTGGGTTTAGCCGTTGAGGGGTGTGCTCAGTTCATGTCCAAGCTTACTTTTCTTTGTTGTACAAAAAGTTTTAGTTTATTTTTTTATTGGGTTAGTTTACTATTGTTTTGTTGTCTGTTACTGGGCCTGAGATTTATGAGGATCTGTTTTGTTCTATTAATTGGTACAATTTACTTTGGTAGTTGTTGTTAGCATTAGTTTATTTTAAATAAAAAATAAAAAATAAAAATGTAACTCTCATGCTCTTTTTCTCACATTCATTTTTTATACCTATTTTATAATAATTGATTATTTATTTATTTATTTGCTTTAGAAACAATCATGAGTTGATGACCAATAGTTATAAAATAAGTGCAGAAAGGGGTAAAGAAAGTGTGAAAATATTGTTACTCGATTTTTTATTAGTGACAATTGTAAGATGGGCTTACAAATATTGTTTTTGACAGACAAATGTTAGTTACGGGTGTACACGGGTTGGATTGGGTAAGTTTTAGCCAAATCCGATACCCGAACCAATGAAATTCTTACGGGTTGGATTTGGTCAGGTTTGTATATTTTTTGTCAAACTCGAACCAAATCGGGTTGGTTCGGGTCGGGTCCATCGGGTCTTGCACCTTTAAGAGTTGTTTCAATCCAGCTAAAAATCCCCAAATCAAAACCCAGGTCAACCAAAACAATCCCTAAATCAAAACGCATACAGCATAAATCCCCAAATCAACATGCACACAGGAAACCCTAAAACAAGATTCACAACAAAATGAAAGAAGGGAACGATCTGTGAGATGCAAAGAAGGGAACGATCTGAGATTAGCAACGGCAGAGAACGAAGCTTAATGTCACGGTGGGTGAATGGAGGAGCTTCATGTTTGCGGATATGGAACTGGTCGCGGAGTAAGGGGGAGAACGGCTGCATGGCATGGTCGGTGAACTGAGGAGTGTCACGGTGCTGTGGGTGAACGGAGGAGAGGACGGTCGAATGAGCATCGATCAGAGATGGGGAGCAGAGATTTTTGTGATGGTCGAGAGAAAGAGAGTGACGATAGGTAAAGGGAAAGTAGTAACCTGCATAGTTGTGCCTATAGCATACCAATCATAGTATTTTTTTTAAAAATAAATAAAAAATAAAGACATGCAGCTATACGGGTCGGGTATCGGGTCGACGGCTTTGAAATCACCAACCCCTTTACCCGAACCAAAAAAGGATGGGTTTGATCGGGTTGGACCCGAACACCAAAAATACCCGAACCAATTAAATCGGTTTGGGTTGGGTCATCGAGTTCATCGGGTCGACCTAGACCCATGAACACCCATAATGTTAGTATGTTAATGTTGATATTTTGTTAGTATGTAGGGTTTGAATCATCAACCTCCTTATCGCTCCACTCTTTAATTTCTCCACCCAACTTACAAGCCAACATTATAACCCCTTATGGGCTTACAAATAAAAAATTAAGACACAATAAAAATATATAATCAGTAGAAAAAAAGAGAGTTATTTTTTAGTTGACTTGGTTTTAGTTTAGTTTATTTATTGTTGTGACTAGATTGCAGTTGAGTCGGTGAAAGGATGATAAACCGAACAAAGAAGAGTCACCACCAAGGTTTTATATCTGGAAAAGCATAGGAAAAATCTTTTATTTGATATTTGAAAATTGGTCTTTAAAAGAGATTGATCAGTTTCTTTTTTGTCTAAATCCAATCTATCCCAACGCTGGCAATGAAGGACTAATCACTATTCGCGGGACATGGCTTCCACTGGCCAAGTATTATTTTAATACCACCGGGAATCGAATCCGGGAGCAAACCGAGTCGACCCCTAAAGTGTCCCAGAACAAGCCTTACAACCAATGGGTCAAGAGACTTGGTTAGAGATTGATCAATTTAACAAATGGTTACGAGTAGAAAAAATATTAGCACTATATACCACCTGTTATTGAAAAAAAAATGGCACTATATACCACCCATTATTCATAAATAAGCAGTACATCCAAAGAAGATGGTACCATACTACCATATCGTCATATGGATCTCATTAGCCGGATTCAATTGCCTCTTTGAGCCCTATCCTTGAGGGATGGAGATTTGTTGTTTTATTTTGGTATATCATACACTAATTTAATCAATAATATATTATCATATAAGTTAAAATTTCTTGTAATTTTAAAAATATAAAATATGTAGCATAATATTATTAATTAAGACGGGGTGTACCAACATGTGGTTGATCCAAGTGATAACGAGCTTGGGTCCCTTAAGCAAGTGGTCAGGGGTTCGATCCCTGACTCTTGCATATGGAGAAAACTTGATTGAAAGAAGTCAAACCTTAAATATCGTTCAGTACCTCGAGGGATTAGTTGTGATACAACCAAATGAGAAAAATCCCCATCCTCTTTTTTTTTTTTTTTTTGACGAAGAGGATGGTACCATATCTTTGCTTTGTCACGTATTACAACAACAAATTAAAGCACTCTTACATTGGTAGATAATTTTTTAAATTCAATTTACAATGAGTGATAAAGTAATTGAACAACAAAGATATATATGAAGAACACATTACAGCGGACGATGAAATAATAATAGAACAACTGCTACTTATATATTCCTTAAATTTGGTAGATCAACGGTAAATGAATCTAACAGCCGAAGAAGGATTTCATTAGCACCAACTGCCAACGAAAGAG
Organism: Sophora flavescens; assembly: GCA_030762895.1. Taxonomy (NCBI): domain Eukaryota; kingdom Viridiplantae; phylum Streptophyta; class Magnoliopsida; order Fabales; family Fabaceae; genus Sophora; species Sophora flavescens. The sequence continues at coordinate 50,195,601 of CM061068.1, read as the reverse complement.
TAAATATTTCTCATCATTAATCTGAAATATTGGCTAGTTAGAATTTATCATCTGCATTTTTCCTTTTTTTTATCTAACAATGCTTTTCCTAGTATCTCTATAGCAACCTTCGAATCATTTTCACTGTTGTGATAAATCAAATGAGTGGTGATGGTAGTTGCATGGGAGAGCGTACACCAAAACCTACTAATACCAGAGATGGAGGAGTGGAAGAGAGCATATGGCCCCCTTGACATTCAATTTCGTCTTTTTTTCATTACCAAACTCAATTAAACTCTCTTTCACTCTTCCTAACTTACTATCTTCACTCAGCTGCTTCCATCTGTCAGTCTAGGGTCTACGCACATGACAATCTTTTTCCTGCTATAGTGCACATGTAACAATCTAAATCTAAACATAAATTATATTTGAACACAAAAGTCGGGACACCATTCAACGTGGTGTCTCTTTAGTTTTTGGATGTGTGTATATAAAAAATATGAAAAAATAAATAAGATAGAGATAAACACGTACGATGTCTGAATATCATAACTCCAATCTAAATCAACGTGAAATACGTTTTTATGTTTATTATTTTATGGTATAGCAGAAAGATATTTGTTAGTATTGTTGTCTAGATTGACTTTTTTATTCCATATAATTTCCTATAGATATAAATTAATGGATGAAATTTGTTTATATATTATTTCACAAATAGTAATGATATTTGGATACAAAAATGATGCAATCATATGAAAATATTGTCCAACACTTATTTATTATGTTATTCCCTCTCATCATATATTTCATCACTTCCTATACATCTCATCAACTATACCATATACATACATGATAATAAAATTTGTGTCCAAATATCATTATCGTTTCATACACATCCAAACTTTGACCTACTCATTTATTATTCTGAGACTAAGGACACTGCCACTTTCTACATGAATTATAAACGATTTTTTTATGCCTATATGTATGTCATTGTCTCTTTTACTAGGATAAATAGAAAGGAGCGCGTTTCCTTCGTCCTCAACAATCCATAGACTTTTTCATTATAGTGATTGAGGATTAAGATGGAGGATGAAGTGATGAATGAAGTCACTGCTCCACCTCGTCGTGTTCTTCTCGTATCAGCCGGTGCCAGCCACTCTGTGGCTCTTCTTAGTAAGCACCAATATATACTGCCAATTTCTCTTTTTGTTTAGGATTACTGAATGGAATCTATATATATCTTCCATTTGAGTTCTGAAAAGGATGATGATGAAATCATTGAAATGTACATCATATTGCAAGCTTCTGAGTTTTTCTATTTTTATCATATGCCTTTTGTGCCTTGAGCTGAGGGTCCCCATCCAAGCCATCAATTTGATTTTGGCATCAGGATTATGTTTTCTGTGGTCCCAAACAATGCAGTCTCAAATCCATGCATGACCCTTTTTTTTTTTGTGCGTGTCTTTATGCTGCATGCCTGCACTGCATTCACATGATCCAGCGTTTTGATATTGGCATTGGTCTTCAACTCTTGTAATGTGGCCAAACCTAGAGTTCATTGATGCTACTTTTTGACATTTGCATATTTGGGTCACTTTCACTACTGTCAATCGATGGTCTTCATTCATTGGAAGCCGTAAGAAGTGAGTCGTTAAATAAATGCAAAATTTTGGAGTACATACTTCAGCCTCTTCTTCTACATCTTATCTTTGTACCTGGCTAGGTATGACTTTTATATTTGATCCTTCAACAGCTGGAAATGTTGTCTGCTCATGGGGAAGGGGAGAGGATGGACAGTTAGGCCATGGTGACACCGATGATCGACTCTTACCTACAAAACTGAGTGTGTTGGATGGCCAAGACATAGTATCTGTTACTTGTGGAGCTGATCATACCATAGCATATTCCGAGTCCAGCAGGGAAGTCTATAGTTGGGGTTGGTCTGTTCTCCATCTTAACTATTTTAGTGTGTTTTGTCATAATTGTAAACTCATTTGGCTTTTGCATTAGAATAAGACCAAACAACTTGATATATATATATGTTCTTATGTAGTATTAAATTTAGCTTCAACTAAGTAATAGTAAGTTCAGTAAGCAAATTAGTTAGTATCATTATCATACATATGCCTTTATCAGTGGTAACCATAAACAAGCTACTTGATTACATCCTGAAGGTGCTGGTAGGTTGACCTTGTTGCTTTGAACAGCAAGTTTGATTGAATATTATGTTTTGTGTGTTTTCAGTCACCTGGCAATTTCTTGAAACTTTTTTTTGCTCAAATCAAAGTAGTCTTTTGATCCATGGTTTGAGTTTACCTGTCGTGATTTTCCAGGGGTGACTTTGGAAGGTTGGGTCATGGTGATTATAGCGACTTGCTCATTCCTCATCCCATTAGAACATTTCAGGGTCTAAGGATAAAGCAAATTGCTTGTGGGGACAGTCATTGTTTGGCTGTTACCATGGAAAACGAGGTGCTGAGGTTTGTAGTTCTTTATCTACATTAGTCATTTTATATAAATTCTTAGTGTTTAGTTTTTACACATTATTTGTATTATGTGAACTTAAATAAACTATTGTTGTGTTCTTTTTCTCTCCTAATTAAAGTTGGGGCCGTAATCAAAATGGTCAACTTGGACTTGGTACCACAGAGGACGCTCCTGTGCCACAAAATATTCAAACATTTCAGGTTCGCTTTTCAGAGCTGAATCTAGTTTATCTTTATTTATACTCTGTGACAATAAGAAGGATTTAATAGTTTACTTTAGTAATCAGGTTTAATTGTTTTTGATTTGTTATTTACTTTCTTCTTTAAAGCTAGAAAGCATTGAGTGGCCCTCACCGAGTCTGAACAAATGAAAAATTTAAAATTATAATGCATCATACAAATTATTCCATTGACTACTCGGACACATGAACTTTTATATTTCTGTAGGGAGTACCTATCAAAATGGTTGCTGCTGGTGCTGAACATAGTGTAGCAATTACTGAAGACGGGGATTTATATGGATGGGGTTGGGGCCGATATGGAAACTTGGGATTGGGTGACAGGAATGATCGCTTGATCCCTGAGAAAGTGACTGTTGATGTATGTCCCCAGACTGGCATAAACTTACATTTTCATATTAGACTGTGATTCTATCAACTATAATTTGGAAAATATACTATTTGATTATAGGGTTGGGTGCACCACCCATATTTTGCACCACCCACTACACCATCCATATGTGGCAAATTTTGGACCAAACTTTCTAGTTGTATTTCTACTGTAGTCAAATATATAAATACAATATATTGTAGTATAGTATATGTACTTTTTGTATTCGCAAATTTAACCCATATTAATATGGGTTAAATCACATATTATACTACAATATACTGTATTCATATAGTTTGACTACAGTATATTACAACTAGAAAGTTTGAAATTTTGACAAATCTATGTAACAATTTGATTGGCCCAAAATTTGCCACATGAGTGATGTAGTGGGTGGTGTAAAATATGGGTGGTGCACCATAGCCCAACCCTTGATTATATTTACTGCTTGATTCTTGAAAAGGTTAAACTTGTTATTTACTTAAATGGAAGAAGCAGGCAAGCAACATATACATGTGTTAACTTTGATGTCATAACTGTCCATTGCAGGGTGACAAGATAGCCATGGTTGCATGTGGCTGGCGGCATACCATATCTGTTTCATCTTTTGGTGGAATATACACAAATGGATGGGGCAAATATGGCCAGCTAGGACATGGAGATTTTGAGGACTATCTAGTGCCTAGCAAAATTCAAGCCTTGAGTGATAATTTCATTTCTCAGGTGGTCTTTTAAGTTCAGGCTGATTTGGTAGCAATTTCCTAGTCCCATTTAGATGTCTTGCATTTTTTGTTGTTTACAAGTTTCTAGCAATTTCTTAGTCTCATTTAGTCCTCCCTCCAGTCTTCTTTAGTAGGTCCTCTCTTGTAGCTGTCATTAATTGTTTGTCTCTTAAGTTGTTTGGACTTCTTTCAGGTATCAGGTGGTTGGAGGCATAGTATGGCACTCACTTCTAGTAGACTACTTTTTGGCTGGGGTTGGAATAAGGTTGGCAGTACTTTTTATTCTTCTCCTATTTCCATGATATTTTCTGTATCATATCACCAAGAAATATGAACACAACATAGAGGATAGAAATTGATGATTGATTAAATAATGCACATGCATGTGTGCATAGAGCAAAATAGACTAAACATATTGACATCACTGTCTGGTAAATTGTAATCTGTTTCTCCTTCAATTATAGTTTGGGCAGATTGGAGTTGGTGACAATTTTGATTGTTCCTCTCCCGTGCAAGTGAACTTTCCCCATGAGCAGGTGCTTGAACTTGCAGCACACTTCTCTGTTTTCTTTCTTTTACAAAATTCTGACTATGTATCATAATGACTCAATATTTTTTATTATTATTTCTGCACACTTTTGTTTGGCTTAGCAGAAAATAGTTCAGATCTCATGTGGATGGAGACACAACATTGCTGTTACTGAATGTGAAAATGTATATTCTTGGGGTAGAGGCGCCAATGGACAACTTGGGCATGGGGAAACCATTGACCGGTAAATTGCATGTACAAGACTTAAGTTACATCCTAAAAAAATCTTGTTTGAAGCTTATCTCAGATTTTTTTTCTTTTATATGTTCGAACCAATGTACCTTTTGATTTAAACAATTGGCCTTTTGGTGAACATTTAATATGCTTTATTAATTTTTTTAACTCATTCTATAAAATCAATTGGGAATTGAATTTAGTCAAACTATTACTGAACAAGAGGCTTGTAAGGAGTTAGGTAAGTTATAAAGGCTATATTTCGGCATGTGAAAAATCATTTTGTCAACTGTTAGAATACAGGTTAAATGGTTATATTTGTTGAGCCATATAGGCATCCTTTTCTTCTGTATCAATTTTTTTCTTTTCAATCTTGGTTGTTTTGGCAACAAGGTGGAACTATGACTATGTTTATGTTCACTTAAGCATAATAGATTTGACAAGATCTTTGGTAATTAATGGGTGCAATTCATTACAAGGCTTAAGCTAACGTGACCTTTGGGATTTATAGGAATGTTCCAATGATTGTTGAGGCCTTGAGTGTTGATGGATCTCGTGGGCAGCACATAGAATCCTCAAAAGCTTATCCAGTATCAGGTGCTCTGAATTGCTCATTGCTGATGTGTTCATTTTATTATTATTGTTGTTGTAATTGTTGCCTCTGCCGCCATTACTGATGTATACCAGTTGATAGTTTAATTTATAATCAAGATTTTTTTTTTGTCAAATTAATTTGAGCATGATTCTGAATGTCTATTTTTTCCTTACACAGGGAAATCCTCAGTCTCCCTATCAGAGATATATGCCGTAGTTCCAGATGAAATTGTAAGTTTCTTGTTTTAGCGTACATCATTCATAAGTACTGTAGTTAAGGGACAGTTATTAAAATTATAGGTTTGGTTTGGGATAATTGGTGGCGTTTGGAAGAACTTATTTAAGCTCCTTTTGACTTATCTGATGACATAAGCTCTTATGCAATGTGTTTGACAGGGCTTATAAAAATAACTTATGACATCCCATAAGGGGTTTTTGACTTATTTTCATAAGTCACCAGGAGAAGCTTATGGAATTATCATAAGAGCTTATGCACTAAACACCCTCTTCGTGTTTTTCACTATTTGAATCCTCTCATGCCCCTTTCTTTCTTTTTCTTTCTTTAAGCGTTTATGGCATAAGCTCTCGTGCGATAAGGTCTTATGTGATAAGTTCTTAATTAAGTTGTTTACCCAAACGCAATTATGGATCTTTGCTTATAGTTTTCTCTTTTCGGTCATTGATTTATGCTTAGTTTAGGTCCTTTAGGAAACCTAAAAAGAAAAGGATAATGTAAGGCTGTGATAACTATGAAACTATCAATATTATGAGAACCTTAGAAAAGAAAAATAAAACATGTTGCTAAGTTGGCACATGTTTGGTTTTGCTTAAATTCCACGTGAAAACAGCTTTTCATCCAAAAAGTTGTCAGCATTTTGATCATAAACTCTTCAAAACATAAAATAATCTAATATAAAGACATGCCTTGGTATGATTTAGCAGGCCTCGGGACAAGCTGCACATTCAGACAGGGAAGAAAGGCTTGATGCTAGCGTCCCTGAAAATGATGTCAATTGATAGCAGCCCAATAATTAATGAAGAACCAGTTCATGAAGACGATCATAGCTAGTAACCAATCAGGGATTGGGACGACTATGTTCATAAGTAATAAAATTGTGTGTGTAAGGTTATGTGAGAGTGTGAGTCAAATTAGTTATGACTTGTGAGTAAGTGTACTGGTTGTAATGAAGAGTGATATTGGTTGTTATGTGGTCCCTTTTTAGTGAAGAAAGTAGTGGCTTAAAAGATGAAGACATGCAAAGCAGTTGCTGACTAATTATATATATCTATATGACTTTGGACACAAGCCAAGTGATCAAAATATTGGACCCTGAGAAAATCAGAACAGCTGAGTAGGTTATATAAATGGTGAATGGTTAATTAGCATTTACCTGCATGACTTGATTTTCCAATAATTACACCATTCTAATAGGAACTAAAATGCAACACATTACACATCTAGATGCTGGCCTGTTTCGTCATTCTGTGGTTTCATCATGGAACAGAGCCATAACACACTCTTCCTTCCTCCTTCCTTTCACACCCTTTCCATCTTTGCCTTTTACAAACGAACCTTCGGGATCCAATGCCATAGCCCTGACGTCCCATGCCCCATGTCGCCGTCTGCCCTGCTGGCTAGCTAGCTTTCGCGTGGCCGTGGACCTCGTTGCACGCACCAAACATCAGTGGAAGTGGAACCCAAATCTACGACCTAGCGAGTGCCACTTGGAGTTGGAGGGTTAGGGCTGACTTGGCGAATCATCATTCAACAGGATAAAGATCGTCTGTATGTCAAAGTCTCATCTAATTAAAATATAATAAGCATATATTATTTTTCACAAAATTATTTTTTTTTTAAAAAGCAGTTATGCTATAACTTATTTTATTATTTCTTAGTTTAACTATTGAGCATGTCCTTGAATTATTTCACAATTTTCAAATAGCTCTTTGTACTAAAAAATTTTGTAATTGAGACCTCGAACTTTTATAAAGTTTTCAATTGGGTCTCTGATCTAAAACAATTTTTAATTTGATTTATGAACTTATATAAAATTTTCAACGGGGTCACTAAATTATAAAATTCGTTAGTGATATGTTGAATCGAACGAAATATAATTGATTTCATCCAAACTGAATAATCATATCAGCCATTTATGAGTAGTTTGGGTGGAATATGAACCTTGAGACATTGTCACAATATAATGCAGCAAAATATAATAATATGAAGTGAGATGTCGTAAGTTGCAAGTGGAGGAATTATTTTGGACGAAATTATTTCAAAGAAGGGGAATGAATGAACTATTTATCGAGATGGAGGAGAAGCAGTCGTATGTCATGTTTTGGTTTTCTGGCTCGATATTTTGGTTTCTTGCAATCCTAAATACAAATTCGAAGGAATTCTAGGTCACGTTTCATATAGGCAATTTTAAAGATCTCTACACGGAACCCTATCTCAGGGACTCCATTGAAAATTTTATATAAGTTCAGGGATCAAATTAAAAACTTTTAATATAGGGACCCAATTGAAAACTTTATAAAATTTGATGACTCAATTATAATTTTTTTTAGTATAGGAACCTATTTAAAAATTCTCAATTAATTCAGTTCCCTAATCAATAGTTGTAGCTTATTTCTTTTATAAGAGAAGAAAGAAACAAAAACAACTAGCAAACTATCTAGGAAGACATGCTCCCGTAGCATCCTCTTCTAAACAAAGCCAAAGTTGACGAGGTACAAAATCCAAAATAGTGCAAGTTAAACGATCATAATGTCCTGAATTAGCTAAGATATATGCACACCTATTACCCTTGTGGTAGGCATGATGAATGTAGCAGTTCCAATTTGCATCTTCAATCAAATCTATAGCTTCCTCCGGTAAAGGCTTGAAGTAAAGAGATAGAGACCTTTTCATCCGGATCATGTTAATTACCACCTCAGAATCAAGTTTGTTGGGGATTTGATCGGGGCCACGAAACCTCCATAGAGGCAATGCACCATGAAAGAAAACAAGTAAGAACGTTAAAACACGCAAATCAACCATAACAAGAACTAATCGAATACTAAAGAAGATAAAACAGTGAAAGAAAAAATGAACACCGGGATTTTAGTGGTTCGGTAATTGATGACCTACGTCCATGGGAGAGAGCACAACAAGTCATCTTCTCTCACTTTACTATCTTGAGCCATTGAGCATGGATCTTGGTTGCAATAGAAAACTCATTGTGTTCTTGCCCATTTTCATCCTCTCGATGAACCATGGCAAAACTCAAGCTTATCTCTCTATTCTCTCAACCCTTGATCCCAAGCTCACAATCACTCTATGATTTCTCTCAAGATAGATTTGCCTCATACTGAAATCCCTTTCTTCTTTTCTCACATTATATTGTGTCACTCATGTGAATGTGATTAGTGTTACCCATCCTATACATGATGATCTATTTATAGACTAATACAACCAATCATTAATAGTCTTGATGAGTCATCAATCCATGTGAGTCTTGATATAGCCAATCATACTGAAGCTTTGGAATCCAAGTTAGTTATGCCTAACTAACTAAGCAACTTCAAATTATTGATTTAGAGGCATTAATCAACAAAGTTCAACAATGATCCAAGGCAAATGAAGATTTTTAGCTAACTTGAGACCATGAACCAACCCCCATAGCTCTACTAGCACCAACTGGCCAGATTGATTTCGAATGAGCGTACCACAAGTAGAGAGTTGCGTATCCATCATATGAGAACCATCAGTATTCAGCTTGTAAGCATTCTGTGGAGGAGGGGTCCACCTAATATGCATAAGATGCTTACTAGCTTCCACATACTTGGCTGTTGGAGTAAGGATTTCTTGATGCACCAAATTAATTTGGTTTATCACATTCTTCAGGAAACACTCAGAATTTGAATCGCTATGTGCAAAAATCACTTGATTCCTCCTATCTTGCCAGATCATGCTCACCATAATGCAAAAAACCGTTGGCCAGTTCCATTACCCTTGCCCAAAATCAGTAGAGAATAAGTTGGATGGCTAGTCCCAATGCTGAAAAATGACTCCATAGATCATCTGAAACAAGCTTGTTCCAAAGATTTGCTCTAGCTTCACAATTTCGCGGGCACTGTAATATGGATGCAGGCATCTAGGACATAAATCACTATCAGTCATGCCTCTATGTATCCTCTCAAAATTAGTCATAATTCTTTGATGACATAGCTTCCACAAAAAAGTTCTTATCCTAGCTGGACCTTGCCATTTCCAAACAGTCAAAAGGAAATTCGAGGGCTCCTGATTAATGTCTTTATAAAGGAATTGATAGGCAGATTTAATACCAAAAAAGCCATCTGATGTATGAGACCAAATAGAAAAATCATCCTGGTGACACTTGTGCTTTTGTTGCAAATGTGTCTAGGCAGAACATTTTCAATTGTTTCCCATCTCCAACCTTCCGCAGAAGCATAAGCAGCAACGGAAAGGTTCCAATTTGCTTCAGAGATCTCGGCAGAGTGCTCATGTAATGGACCAAAACCCGGTACCCAAAAGTCTTGCCAAAATCTGACATCAGTCATCTGAACTCTTTCCTGCGGATCCTTTCTTTCTTTTTTTTCTTTTCATATTTGCTATTTTCTCTTAAGAGAAATAAATAAAATAAATTTAAATAGACTTACAAATATTTTTAAAAAAATAAAAAAATAAATCCTATTTCATATTATATTATACTTTTGAAATTTTTTACTGACCCCTTGAAGCAAAAGCTTAAGAGGTGTACCTCTATTTGATCAATTATACTAATGTACTATCATTATTGATAACTTCCACGGTGATTTTACATGTCTTGTTTATATAGGTTAATTTTGATACATTATGTTCACAAAAAAATTGATACAGTATTAATATAACATTTTTCATAATATTTGTACTGGCCAAGGTTATTAACCCATTCCGAGCCCAAGAAATCCTACCAGTCCAGGAAATTATAAAAGGCGTCAGACTCATAAGAGGGGAACCTTTTCACTGAAGATAGGTGACTCTCCCTAAAGCGTGTTAGAGGAACTAGCGTCGACCAAGAGACTATGAAACAGTCCTTGCTCCCTAGTACTCGTCCGGCACAAAATGAAGGGATCGAGATCACCCCCCGCCAAGGGATGAACCTAGAACTACGCCTCCGGCTTTGATTCCCACCGGGATACGTAGGGACCGGAATCACGGAACTCGTCAAGCCCAAATCATAAAATAACCCCCTTGGTTTCACGTTCTATGGAGATTCGGACAAAACGGATCTTGGCAGGAACATTTGGCGCCGTCTGTGAGAATCGAAGCAAAACTTTCCCATACCACAAACCATGGTGAGACGTGAGTGTGTTCTCTCCATGTGAGACGTGGATGTGTTCTGAGTTTTCTGTTGCGGCTAGAGTGTTGCTCTGCGAGCAGAATCATGGAGGTTTGGGGTGTTGCTCTGTGAGCAGAGTCACGGAGGATGGCGGCGGGAGGAGGCCCTCGGTGGTTGAAGGATGAGAGGGGGGAGGCAAAACACTAACGATTTTGGAGGGAGAAGTAACGGATTTAGTGGAATGGATATCTCCTAGAATCAAGGAGGATGAGGTTTCGATGGAGAAAATCAAGGGATCCCACTCAACCATTCTATTGAAAACAGTGGGGGCAGATCTTCTTCCAACCAATTAATTCAAAGGAGCGCTGGATTTGGAATTAGTGAGGAGAGGGGAATAACGGCTGGAGTGAATGATGGGGACATGACCGCAAATCAAGGGCTCTCTATCTCATTGGATAAGGCAAGAACCAATCAAGCATTAATGGGCATGGGCACTCAAAATCTATCTCATTGGATAAGGCAGTAACCAATCAGCATTAATGGGCACTCAAAATCTATCTCATTGGATAAGGCAGTAACCAATCAGCATTAATGGGCATGGGCACTCAAAATCTATCTCATTGGATAAGGCAGTAACCAATCAGCATTAATGGGCACTCAAAAAAAAAATTGGAGAATCAACTGGAGGAAATCGTGGAGCTAATACTGGCCCTGTTTTTCAAATGCCTACGTTCATGGAGGCCCAATGATTGCCGCATTAATTGTTCCTCAAAGGGGTGTTATGATAATGATGAGGACGAATCAGGTGATAAAAAAAAAAAAAAAAAAATTTTATTATGAATATGGTTTTATTTTCTCTTGCTTTGCCGAAGTATTTATTTTGCAGGCGTCTTATTTTAATGGCCGAGTTCGAGCCAGTCAGAGGGGCCAAGTTTGAGCCCGGCGGCCGAGTACGAGCCGTTGGTCGAGTTCGAGCCGATCGAGAGGGGCAAGTTTGAGCCCGCGACAGAGCACGAGCCGTTGGCCGAACACGAGCCAGTCGGAGGGGCCAAGTGTGAGCCCGTCGGCCGAGCACGAGCCGTTAGCCGAGTTCGAGCCGGTCGGAGGGGCCAAGTTTGAGCCCGGCTGGTCGAGCACGAGCCGTTGGCCGAATACGAGCCAGTCGAGAGGGGCAAGTGTGAGCCCGCGGCCGAGTACGAGCCGTTAGCCGAGTTCGAGCGGTCGGAGGGGCCAAGTTTGAGCCCGCGGCCGAGTACGAGCCGTTGGCCGAATACGAGCCGATCGGAGGGGCCAAGTGTGAGCCCCGGCCGAGCACGAGCCGTTAGCCGAGTTCGAGCGATCGGAGGGGCCAAGTTTGAGCCCGGCGGCCGAGTACGAGCCGTTGGCCGAGTTCGAGCCAGTCAGAGGGGCCAAGATTGAGCCCGGCGGCCGAGTACGAGCCGTTAGCCGAATACGAGCCAGTCAGAGGGGCCAAGTTTGAGCCCGGCGGCAGAGTACGAGCCGTTGGTCGAATACGAGCCAGTCAGAGGGGCCAAATGTGAGCCCGGCGGCCGAGTACGAGCCGTTTGCCGAGTTCGAGCCAGTCAGAGGGGCCAAGTGTGAGCCCGGCGGTCGAGTCCGAGCCGGTTATCTTCTACAGGCCAAGTCTGAGCCTGGTGGCCGAGTACGAGCCAACGGCCGAGTCCGAGCCGGTTATCTTCTACAGGTCAAGTTTGAGCCTGGTGGCCGAGTACGAGCCAACGGCCGAGTCCGAGCCGATTATCTTCTACAGGCCAAGTTTGAGCCTGGTGGCCGAGTACGAGCCAACGGCCGAGTCCGAGCCGGTTATCTTCTACAGCCAAGTCCGAGCCCGTGGCCGAGTCCGAGCCGGTTCAATTCCAGCAGCCGAGTCCGAGCCAACTATCTTCTCTGTGCCAAGTCTCGAGCCTGGAGGCCGAGTACGAGCCAACGGCCGAGTCCGAGTTAGTTATCTTCTACAAGGCCAAGTCCGAGCCACGGTGGCCGAGTACGAGCCATTAAATTCTACAGGCCAAGTTTAAGCCTGGCGGCCGAGTCCGAGCCGATTATATTCTAAAGGCCAAGTTTGAGCCTCATGGCCGAGTTCGAGCCAATTATCTTCTAAAGGCCAAGTTTGAGCCTGGCGGCCGAGTTCGAGCCGATTATACTCTAAAGGCCAAGTTTGAGCCTGTAAATTATTGACATCAAATACGAATATCAAGAAAGAACAAAGTTTGTGTGACCGAAGAATAAGCTCGGTTTCATACTTATCAGCTCCTTCGCTTATTCAAGCTCGGAGCTCGGGGGACTTGTGTACGGGCCGAGAATGTAATCCCGAGGACTTGCCTATACCTCGGGTTGACCGAGCTTACCCCGGCTATGGGCCCTAGCCCAAACTCCTCCAGGGCCGAGGACATATCAGCACACCGGGCCAGCCGAAGATAAGTACTCGGACTCGGCCCGCCAGGGAGGGACATCTCGGTCCCTCCCGGATCAGTCATAAATGACTGATCCGAATATCACCCTTGAGAATCGGAACCCGATCCTAATATTTCTCCGCTTATCTCGGAGCTTGATCCTGAGAGATCTCTATAAATAGGAGGCTTACCCCCTCATTCAAAACTCCTCCACCAAAACATAGTTCGGCCGAGCATCTCTCAACTAGTATACCTCGGGTTGACCGAGCTTACCCCGGCTATGGGCCCTAGCCCAAACTCCTCCAGGGCCGAGGACATATCAGCACACCGGGCCAGCCGAAGATAAGTACTCGGACTCGGCCCGCCAGGGAGGGACATCTCGGTCCCTCCCGGATCAGTCATAAATGACTGATCCGAATATCACCCCGCAGAATCAGGAACCTGATCCTAATATTTCTCCGCTTATCTCGGAGCTTGATCCTGAGAGATCTCTATAAATAGGAGGCTTACCCCCTCATTCAAAACTCCTCCACCAAAACATAGTTCGGCCGAGTATCTCTCAACTAGTACTAATTATGAATAGATAGGGGAAAAGACAAGTCTGAAAAGTCAGCCACTCTGTTGAACTAGACCCGAGAATTGACATAGCCCATTGAGGAGTTGGAGAAGTTCCAGCTTGGATCACGGCCGATCACCGCACTAAGCTGCAGGTTGATGTATATAGTCGGTGTCTGTACTCTTTTTCCTACCCTCGGTATTTTGTCCCAAAAAGGGTTTTGACCAGGGAGGTTTTAACGAGGCACACCGCGGACTCCATCCAATAAAAGAATTTATTGCGAATATTGCTTTATTTTCTCTTATCTTGCCGAGGTATTTACTCGGCGAGGCATCTTATTTTCGTGGCCGAGTTCGAGCCAGTCAAATTCTTAAGGCCAAGTTTGAGCCTGGTGGCCGAGTGCGAGCCATTAAATTTCTTAAGGCCAAGTCTGAGCCTAAAGGCCGAGTTCGAGCCATTGAAATTATTAAAGGAACCGAGCACAATGCCGAAAGTAAAAATGAGGCCGAGTTCAAAGCCTTAAAATACAAAAAGGAAGGCGAGGTTCGGTTGAAGTAATTGACTTGAAATAAGGAAGGAAGAAAGTCCACATGGCCGAAGTATCAGCTCGGTTTAATACTTGTCAGCTCTTTCGCTTGTTTAAGCTCAGAGCTTGGGAGGCTTGTGTACTGGCCAAGGTTATTAACCCGGCCACCGAGCCCAAGTACCCGGCCCAGTCCAGAAATTATAAAAGGGGCAGTACCCCTCATAAGAGGGGGACCTTTTCACCGAAGACAGGTGACTCTCCCTAAAGCGTGTTAGAGGAACTAGCGTCGACCAAGAGACTATGAAACAGTCATTGCTCCCTAGTACTCGTCCGGCACAAAATGAAGGGATCGAGATCACCCCCCGCCAAGGGATGAACCTAGAACTACGTCTGGCTTTGATTCCCACTGGGATACGTAGGACCGGAATCACTGAATTCTGTCAAGCCCAAATCATAAAATAACCCCCTTGGTTTCACGTTCTATGGAGATTCGGACAAAACGGATCTTGGCAGGAACAATATTAAATAATTAAATACGTGGTATTATATTGTTTATGTGATTTTTATGATAATTATCATAATTTTTTTATAAAAAAAAGATAATTATCATAAAAGATAAGTATTTTAATAATTTGATAGTAGTGATTGTGGGTTGGGTAGTTCAACTAGTTTTAGCTAACGGTCTAAGAAGTTGGAGGAATATGAAGTACAAGATTCAAATCCCTTAAATGAGGGAAAAAAAGTAACATAACAACTAACTACTAACACTTACCTATAGAAAAATTTTGATTGAATTATGACTTAAAAGTATACGCATTAAGATTAATTATTTGATTGATCTTACTTTTGCTTAGGCCGCATGTTGTGCCATCAAAATCTATGAATATTGACAATGATGTCGGAACAAATCTGGCAAAACTACCGGTCATCATCATCACTGCATTCATATGTTAGATTTAGAAGAATTTTTTAAGTATCTAGATTTAGAACAAATCTTACATTTATAAAATATTTACTGATCAACATATTAATACACTAAGATATGAGTTGATAATGTCTTCAAAATCTCACAAGAATCGAGTAATAACTTGGCTTCAAAACAATGTCAATTAGATACATATTGATTTGACTTGCTATATCATGTAGGGGTGTTCAAAACTCATCTCGTCTCATTAACATGTTTTGACCCAAAACTAATTTTGACATGTTCAATTTTATAAATTAGATCTTATGTGTTTTTTAGTCGACTTGCAGAGATGGATTGTCTCAACCCATACTGTTATCCTGTATTCTTTTAAATTTTTGTTCACAATTAGGTATAAGTTGATATGAGCATGGATGCCTTAAGCATTTGGAAGAAGCATTCATGAGTTGATTAGTGAACTATTATTAGTGGGCTGATTAGATAATAATTAAATCCAATTTTTACCATTTTTATTTGTAATTTTCATACTATTTTTGGACCTCTAGTGACCTTTTGTTTGTTTCTAGTCTCACTGAATGCTTCCTAGTAGTACTCTAAATCATCATAGTGGCTAATGTGAATTTATTATCACGTTGATGCTTATTTTTTAGGTAATGTACATGTAACATGCACTTATCAATGTATTTCGTAAATGCATGATAGTGGGAATTTATTTCTTATATTTAAAGATTAGCCTAAAAATAGGGAATTCTTGTACTACACAAATCAGATTTTGATGATTAATGAAATTTGAGAGTTTATCTATTGTGAGAGCTTTTGAGATAAGTTCATGTACATTACTTAGAAAATAAGACTTTTTTTTTACTTTTCTTTCGAGACGATCCTAAGTGATCCCCTATCATAAGTAATACTCCATCCATTCTTTTTCTTTGATATTTTTAGCTACTTGTTTTTGTTCCAAGACAATGAGTGTTTTATAAATCCAACATATAATTGATCAATTTTTTTTCATGTATAACCTTATATAGAACTAAGTTGATTTGACTTGAAAATACACAAAACCTTCCATGAATGACCTACTGGAGTATGGAGTATTTATTTAGATTGGTAAATGCCATTGGGACTTGTAAACAATCAATGGTATAAATAAGGATATTTTGATACAAATATACACAAATTAATGATTTCTTAAATCTATATGTAGAAACCTTAAAACACCATATAAAAAGAACGGAGGGAGCAAGACTTTCTGACTTAATTCAATTTTTTTTGCATCGTATGGTAATATATTTATACTGATATTATTTGTTTTGAAATATATCAAATCTCGTGAAATATAACTTAGTTCTACTTTATGCTTCTTTAAATCTATCATTTAGTTATACATAATATCCAAGTTTATATATTATATATCAATGTATTTAGGTTGACCTGATACCATGATCAGGCCGTTTTCGAGTCAAGATAAATTCATCCCCAACCTATGTCATAAACACCCCTAATACCATTAAGATGGGGTGAATGAACAACTTATGTTCTTATGTTTTACCCCCATAGAGATGAGCGATCTCACATTTCAACCTTGGAGAATGGAGACTTATTATTATTATTATTATTATTATTATCAATTTCTCAAGTTGTGGAGGTAATAGTGTCATCTTTAAGGTGCGTTGCTAGCAATAAAATATGGGCATAGGGAATTTGTATGTTTTTTTTTATTGACAAATGTTAGTAATATTAGTAATTAGTATGTTATGTTAGTGAATAAGTTGAACCCATGACCTTCTTATCACTCCAATCCATTCGTGTGTAAATCAAATTCTTTTCATATTGCTTGGTTAATCACTTATATCATAGCAAAATGGCTTCACATTGATTTCACGGTGATTGTCAAATTCCCAAAGCATCTGTTACAACAAACCACATTATAAGTGAAGCAAATACTTTCGCTAACTTCTTAGCCGAGATGGGTTCACTGGGCTCAATCTCTCACAATTCGGAAGGATTTCACAGGGTTGAGAATCTTTGATGCTTTTTTTATGCAATGAACTCACTGTCTCTTTGAACATTTTTTTTTACGAGTGAAATGGGACTAAGCCCAAAACAAAAACAACCTAAAAACCTCTAGGAAACTAAACACCAGAAGAATTTGCCCTTAAGGCATTAACAATGAAACTAGGAGGAAAATTAAAAATTCTCTTCTGCTCTCCTGAGTGAGGCCAAACTTTGCAAATCCATCATCTACTTGATTTGCT
The DNA here is from genome assembly GCA_030762895.1 of Sophora flavescens. NCBI lineage: Eukaryota > Viridiplantae > Streptophyta > Magnoliopsida > Fabales > Fabaceae > Sophora > Sophora flavescens. Next base: position 50,178,445 of record CM061068.1, on the reverse strand, counting down.
TGACGCATCACATGCTGCCAAGCCAGAACACCCTCACCTCTTTCAACATCTGTTAGTTATATTTTTGCTCTTTTTTTGTTTTGTTTCCCATGTAATATAAAAAATAAACTTATACTAGTTTCTACTTTATGAACACTATGACAAAGTAAAATAAAGAGGTATTCACAAAAAAAAAAAAAATACACATGTAATAACAGTAGCAACAACAACAACCAAGCCTTAATTAGTATATACTGTCAGTATAAGTCAACTAATAAAAAATCAAGATAATGATGACTTTTAACGTATAAAAATTTTTAAAATCAAAAATTTTTAATGAGATGTCAATTTCTGATTAGTTGACTTAAAAAAATTTTACATTATCCGTATATATCAATTAAATCCATAATTATATCTTCATATAATACATTCATTTTCATATAATATAGTAGTGAACCAGTGATACAACATTCTCACATCGACGTGACATCCAACATGAGTATCTATGTCACATATTAAAAAAAAAACTTTATTTATAATAAAAAGTTTAGTTAGGGTATCCATGGCTGGCATAGGAATTAATTTAATTAATTAATTAATTAATATAATAATGTTATTACATGAACGGATGATAGGGCGGTAAAAAAAAGGAAAAAGGAAGGTTGAATATGATGGGTGTTGGGAAATTAGTTGCAATGCAAATTCCAAAAGAGAAGACAAAAGGAGGGAGGGAATCAAAATCCTAATCAAGCACCAAGTTCAGATTGATTCCACCACCACCATTTTCACTCAACCAACCCCGCATGCTCCTCCGCATCACCACCATACCCTTCCCTTCCACCCTCCCACACCAGATCCCTCCTCCTTCTTCCATTTCACCCTTCAATACCAATTTCGTAGCAGCCAACCATGAACGATTTCGATAATCTCTTGGCTTCCGATTTCGGTTTCAAACCCAAGGGAAAATCAGCCCCCATGGCTCCTCCACCCAACCCTTCCTCCAGCTTCGATTTCGGATCGCGATCCTCCAATTCCATCAACTCCGATTCCGTACTCGGATCCTCCGGCAGCCGGAACAACCGCGACGCTGCCGGTTTCGGAGATCTGTTCGGCGGCGCCAAATCCGAGCGTCGCGGAGCTGATGCACCGTTCAATTTGGATTCCATGTTCAATGGCTCCGCCGGTGATTTCGGTTCCAGGTCGGCGAATTCGCCGCCGCCGGTGTACGACAAGCCTGTCTACGACGATGACATTTTCGACGGTGTGCCGGGGTTGAAGACCGCGTCTAAGGTTGAATGCCATGACGTTTTTGCGTCGGAAGGTGGCGGTGGAAGTGGCGCATTTGATGATCTTCTTGGTGGGTTTGGTAAGGAATCGAAGAGTTCGGATAGGAAGAGATCGGAGAAGGATGATAAAGGTGTTCACGATTTTGATGATTTACTAGCTGGATTGGGAAGTAGTACTAGACCTTCCAGTAACAGGTATATTATATACAAGGATCCTCCAAAGTGAGCTAGTAACCCTGTATCTACCCTTGATTTGAAAAGCGCATAAAGATCTTAATTCACTTTATCAAATATATACCATTACTTAAGCTTACCATAGAGGATAGTGTGTTTGAGATTCGATTGCAATTGTCATTTTTTCAGTAGTGACATTAATAGGTTTACTTAATGTACAAGCAAATGGATGTTTTTAGAGCTCTTTAGTCTTTACCATATAAGCAAGTTGATCTTTGTGTTAGAGACCTGAGATTTAGTGATCTGTGGGAAAACCTATTCAAGTGTTTACACCGGAAAGATGGGTGATGAATTCTAAAAATGACAATTCAAATTCACAGAGGCCTCAATGCCCCATCTCCCCAAAAATAGATATAAAAGAATGTTCCTTAGAAGGGTATAAAGTTTTTTACAAGTATAGATTACTAATGAGCTCCGATGGAGAATCAGGTTAGGTATTTTAGAATAATCAATGGTCTAATAATTGGGTTTAGATTCACATGGTGAAGACAATCCATTGGCAAGAATTTTCCTGAAATTTGAACTGTCTACGGCTCTATGCATCTATACTTGATCATCCGCCGATCAAATTTCTCAAGTAGGCCTTCATAGCATCCTACTCTACTTTGTTCCCTTGAATATAGAAGTCCACCACCACTATATACTGTTAGGAACCCAGCAATTCAGAGACAAAATAAGGAAATAAGTGTTGTAACATGTTGGAAAATATTATTTCTCTGCTGGTTATTTTAGTAATTATATAAGGAATCAGAAACCCTAGATTTAAATCTCTAATGGCATCAATTCCATCAATGTATTGTTTGGATTTTGAAACTTTTTTCCAGTCTAAAATTGATCTTAATTGTTTGGAACTTGGAGGGGGCTATTCTGAAGTATGCCTGTAGAATTGACTTGGAGGTGTGTCTTGTGCATTTTTGTAATTACAGTCTGAAGTTATTTTTTGTATGATATCAGTCTTTGAGGTAGTCCATCCAGTTTAAGCAGGCATAGCTCAGTTTGAAAGATACAGTTTAGTAACTTCAGTCATTCTTGCTGAATTTATTCTTAAACGCCTGTAGTTAAACAAAGCAACAGGTTAAAAGAGGCACCAATGAGATTATTTTCTTTAGTGTTTTTTTTTTTTTTGGTGTGGCATTCACAAATTTGGTCTACTTGAGTTCCATTTTGCAATCAAATCGTCAGCATTTCCTTGAGCTCCCAAAACCTTTCTTTGGAAGCTCCTTTGTTTGTCACCCTTTAATTGCCTCCTCTTGATCCTTGAAATGCTATCTTGACATTCCTCGTTATTCTCCTTTTAACTCGTACATCCATAACCAATACCCTGTGTTGGGTTGTCAAGCTCTCTCCAGGTATGGCTTTGCAATTCAAGGAAAAGCTTTCTATATGATTTCCTTATAAAAAAGAATTTGATTTGAGAAGATGTCGCTCCACTTTTTCACGTAAGAAGATGTTCATCTCGCTTCCTAAAACAAGTGCTAGCTTTTGTAAAATAGAAAGCTAATAAAAATTTTGAAATATTTTTGCCCCATGCATTTGCTTCCCCTAGATATATCCCCATACATACCCTCATATACTCTAAATGCAATCCCCAAACGACCATTTAGATCCCTTCTTAGGAAATTTTTTTTTTCTCATAATGGTATTCTTTAAACTAAGCCTTCTAAATCCTTCCAGAATTTATCTTCTGGTGCATAAGAACGATAACATCAAAAGTGTTCTGTTCCACTACAAACTTTAGACTTTAGAGCTATGATCCTATCTCCTAACCTTTTTACATCCACAACATCATTTTTCCAATACTTACCTACAATATCACTACCCTTCTCCACATCATTTACTAAAGCAATGATCTCAGTATTGCCTATTCTAGCAAAACTGCCCATCAGATTAACCATTGGTCATTAAAGTGTGTTCCCAAAATACCTATATTTACAGCTGTACCAATAGGCACATGATTTGGTAATACTTTATCGTGAACCTGCAATTATTCCTGCATAAAATTATTAAGTAAAATGCATAAACGTATTTATAACCACTTTTGATTCCTTTCTTTCTCTTAGAATTCCAAACAGATACATGCTTTGTTCAATTATTTTTATAAGATAAAAAGTGCATATGAACTAAATGATCTCCATTGTCCTCTGTATTCTTCTCTATTGTTTCTGGGCCACTTGGTCATTTCTGTTCCCCTTTCTTTTAACCATCCGAACAAGCTCTATTGATTGTATGCTGGAACTTGCTGCATTTCGTTTTATCAAGGACAAATTCCTGTTTGTTAAAAATTTTGGTTTGTGGTTAAAAACATTTAAAACTTCTAAAATTTACAATCGCGATAAGCACAACTAGGAATGCTTTGCGACGGTCTCAGGAGATATATGATAATTAAATTTAAATGGATAAGCACAACTAAGAATGCTCTTGAAAGTGGAAAAGAATGAGACGAGACACTCTCAATGGAATGCTCCGAGAGTGTCTTCAATGGATAAACACCACTAGGAATGCTCTTAGAGTGTCTACAACAATATATTTAATTTTAAATGGATAAGATATGATCAAATATCATAGATTTATTTGTAATATTTTTAAGAGGAGAATGAAGGTTCTTTGGTCCTCTTGTGAAATACAGACTATATCAAATTCAAAATGTTTTCGATGAACATCGTGTCTTACATTTTATGTGAATTTCTAATGTTATTAGAGAGAGAAGGTTGAGTTTACGTAGAATAGAACTAGAATCTACATATATGTGGAATGAATAACTTGATATTCGTCTATACTTATCCTTGATGACTGATTCATCTATATTGTTTATTTTCACTTTGCTTAATGTATGATAATCAATTTTACATATTGTCATTAACAGGCAAGCTCCTGATACTGGGTTTTCCTCAGAAACAACTGCAAGTGCATCTAAAACAACCTCTGCTGTGGCAGAAGACCCTTTCAAAGTATTTGAATCACCTTCAGCCCCCAAAGATTCACCCACAGGCCACTTTACAGATCCGTTGGAAGAAATTAGTAAATTTAGTAGCTCTAGAAGCACAAAAAATGATAGTTCATCTAATTCTAATGGCAGAATATATGAAAATATCGACCCCTTTGACGGGCTTGGAAAATCTGTACCGGCATTCTCATCAGAGGGAAATAGCAGGAAAGGTAGCAGTTCTCCAAGGTCAAATACAAGCACAAGGTGGACTAGAGATAAAGAACCAGCTGAGAAGTTGTCGGGGAGGAGTGCTTCAAGTCACTCTCAAAACAAGATTCCTGTTGAACATGATCGGGATTTTCCACAGGCCCCATTTTACATGCCTACATATTCATCCGATTCTAGTAAACCTGTTGACCAAAGGTCTACGTCCCCTTCATATAATGCTGGTTTTAGACAGGCCAATATTCAGGTGGACATGTCACCAAAATATGAAGAAAACTTGGAATCAAGTGAGGATGTATGGCTGACGGTATCAGAGATTCCTCTTTTTACACAACCAACTACTGCTCCGCCACCTTCAAGACCCCCTCCTCCACGGCCAGTACATATTCCCAAGTCAGGAACAGCAACAGGTTCACCAGCTTCTACCAATGCTAGAAAGAAGGCTAACGAGTCTTCTTCTTTCCGAAGTTCCACTCGATTCTTTCAGGATCCTAAGTCTGCTCCTGCTGCTGCAAGAGCATCCCCTGCATCTCAGTTTGATGAACTCGATGATTTTGCCATGGGCACAAGTCGTGGTAATGATGATGAGAGTGGAAATGGTCTTCCTGATGAAGAATTGGAGATGAACTCAGCCGCTGCTGCTATGAAGGAGGCAATGGATAGAGCTGAGGCTAAATTTAGGCATGCAAAGGAAGTTAGGGAGAGAGGGAATATAAAGGCCGCTAGAAACAAAGAAGCTGTGCAATTGGAAAAAGATGACAGAGCTATGCTAGAGGAGAGAGAAAAACAAGAAAGGTTAGACCGTGAGCGGCAGCAAAAAGAGAGAGAGGAAAAGGAGCAAAGAAGAATCATGAAAGAAAAGGAGGAGAAAGAAAGAGAACAACAACTTGAGAGGGAAAAGGCAAGACAGGCTGTAGAAAGAGCTACTAGAGAAGCACGGGAAAGAGCAGCTGCTGAAGCTCGCCAAAGAGCTCAGAGGGCTGCTGTTGGGAAAGCTCATGCTGAAGCTCGAGAGCGTGCTGAAAGGGCCGCAGTGCAGAGGGCGCAAGCTGAAGCCCGTGAAAGGGCTGCTGCACAGGCAAAGGAAAGAGCTGAAAAGGCTGCTGCAGAGGCAAAGGAGAAGGAAACACGAGTAAGAGCTACAGGTGTGAGGGCTGACGCTGAAGCACGAGTTAAAGCAGAACACGCTGCTGCTGAGGCCCGAGAAAGAGCTGCTACTGCTGCAAGGATGAATCAACAAAAGAATGAAAATGATCTTGAATCCTTCTTTGGCATGGGTGAACGAGCCAGCAGCGTTCCAAGGCCTCCTAGGGCTAACTCTTCAGTGAGTACCTATGTTTTTTTTGTTTTTTGTTTTTTTTAACATTATCTATAGTTCTATACTAACATATAATGGCCAAATTTGGCTTTGGCAGTTGGTATCTTCCCATCACACAAACAGTATCCTGAAAAGTAGGAAGCTTTAGTTACTGGGTGGTTATTTTATTCTTTCCTTTTCCATTTTTAATTAAAATGAAATGTATAGAAAAATGGCAAGCGGGTAGTTATTATAATTATTTAGAAAATTCCTGTTTTTATTAATTAAATAAAATTAAAATAAAAGGAGGGTTAACATGCTTGTTAACACTAGTATGATATATATACATCTTACATTTACAAGAACAACACATAGGAATTATTTCCTATGATCCCAAATTTCCAATGCCTAATTAAATAAAGCTGATTACCATTTGTAGTAATCAGCTCTCTGAATTAGCTATGATTAGACTAAAGCTACATGTGCTTAATTCTGATAGATACTATTGCAAATTTGGTTTTTAATTTTCCGAACCGGTATATTTTCAGGACTCTGTATTTGATACCCAATTTCAATCAGATGTAACAAGGAAATCAACAGGAGCATCTTCAAGCTTGAAGAAAGCGTCATCAGTAACTAATATTGTTGATGATCTTTCCTCAATTTTTGGAGGTAGATTTGCATTTGCAGTAGATATTCATTGATGATGTAAAAGTGGTTTGCATTCATTTGTGTCTTTGCTTACTTGGCTCTTTTTGTCCCTTTTTTATGGTTTGAAGCTACTCCAACATCTGTAGAATTCCAGGAAGTTGAAGGGGAAAGTGAAGAAAGGCGAAGAGCCAGGTTGGAACGCCAACAGAGGACTCAGGAGCGTGCGGTATGTGTTACTGTATTTGTCTCCTTCATTTGATTTCTTCATTATATCTTGATGCAAAGAATACATGAAGAGTAGTCTCTTTTTGAACCAACTTGACATTGGATTTATGTGGAAGTGTCAAGTGTATCTATTCTTACAAAAACATTTTAACTTGTTTGTCTATGTTATGACCATTTATATTTTATAATAGGCAAAAGCATTGGCTGAAAAGAATCAGCGAGACCTACAAACTCAAAGAGAGCAAGCTGAGAGACATGTAAGTAGTTTCTTTTGTTGTTTTTTTCCTCTTTTATCTAATTTGTGTGTGGGACACTTTCTGTTCACATGCTTGCACCAGCTGCATCTTCACAACCTATTTCCCGTCCATCCTTCCGTATCCAAAAACTGTTTTGCAAAAGCTACTAATAAAAAAATGCAGATTAGGAAAGGGAGTAGAGATGGTTGGAACAAGCGCTTTATCATCCACTATTTGTTTATTTAATTATGAACAAAATTATGGTTTTATTCAAAATTTGCTTTTCAATTCAGTAATTTCATCACTTAAAGTTTGTGGTTTTTATTTGACATGTTTTTATTTTGTTATCTAATTTTATCTGTGTATTGATTTCAGAGGCTTGGTGAAACACTTGATTTTGAAATTAAGCGCTGGGCAGCAGGAAAAGAGGGCAACTTGCGTGCTTTGCTCTCCACCTTACAATATGTATGTATATAGTGTACACACATTGGATAATGTCTCTGAAATTTTTCTGTTCTAGATCAATATAGTGCCAGGGTAGTATGTAGGCTTAAATGATCTCTTTAGTTCTTTTTAAATTCTCGGGTCCAAATTTAAGGATGTAGTGTAGCGTGCCTGTTTTTTGTGTCTTTGGATATATTTTCTCCTGCATCTTGTCTAATCATCATGCTACCCCTCAAGGGCTAGAAGTGCATAGGTGTGCCGACTCTAGTCCTGTAATACTGGTTGTATAGGTTTTAGTTGCTCTTCACATTAAAGGTACAACCACTATATCAATTTCCTGCAATTAACATTATCCATAGCAGTAATATCCCATCAGATATTGGGTAGCAAACAACCACATCCTTGGAAGCAAGCTTGATGTCGAGAAGATTGTGATGATGTATGTTATTTGATTACAATGAATCCAGAAGAAAAGGAGTGAAAGCAAATTTTCTCATATTTTTTTATGCACTTTGTGAAGTTCGTGCATTTGAATTTTGGAGTTGTACAGTCCGTTAATTTGTGGTGTTTTTAAGGTGTTATTTTGTTAAAGAATTTGCGTCAACTATATTAACTTGTTTCCTTCACGAATGATGATGATCAGGTTCTGTGGCCTGAATGTGGTTGGCAGCCAGTTTCTTTGACTGATTTAATTACAGTTGCTGCTGTTAAAAAAGCTTATAGAAAAGCTACATTGTGTATTCATCCTGATAAAGTGCAGCAGAAGGGTGCCACTCTTCAGCAGAAATATATTTCAGAGAAGGTGTTTGATCTACTCAAGGTATTTATGGCCATTTTATATAACTTCTAAATCCCCTCTAATCATTAATCAATGCCTTATAAAGCAAGAAGAAACACCAGTTTCTTAAAGTGGGTTAATACATACGATTTTGTGGTCAAACTCTGTGCATAGCACCACAAGGTTTCCAATAGCTATATTTTTTATTATCCAGTTGTATCACAAATAAGAAGTAACTGGGTGGGGACTTCTATGATGCGCTGCCTTTGCAGCTTATCAGTTTCTTTGTTGCTTGGTCTCACTTGATTCTTGAACTTTAATCAATATTTTTTCAGCTTAACATCTTATTTGGTTTTTGTTTAATTTTCGTATGATGTTGAAGTGGGTAGTATATGTTGTGAAATAGGTTGGTGGGTTTATCCTGAAGCATTGACTGACTCAGTTGATCTTGTATCTTGAGCCATTATCTGTTATTGTTCTCTTAGAAATGATAAATTATCTAGACTCTACGGCTTTTCCCATTCTTTTTCTTCCTTGGCTTTTGAATTGGGATGAGGCATTCAACTACTAATAGACAAGAATGATATAAATTAAATTTATTTTGATGAACTGCAGCTAACTCACTAAGCTTTCTGTGTCAGTCCACAGTATCATTTTTTTAGCAGCTCTATATGATGTCATGTTTTAACAAACGAACTGTTGAATGAGGATTTTGGAGAATTTGCGTAAACCATACACCTTTCTGTTTGTACACTAAACCAACAGTTTTATCAATCTACTGCATGTTCCTGTTTGTCCAATGTACAAACTAAGTGATGCACCTTGTTGTAACCTCATATTTTTTCCTACATAGATAGCTTTAAAGCGACTGGTAATTCCCTATTAACTTATGGCTCAAATAGGGTCTGATCTCTGGATGTGTCTAATATATAAATTTGAGTTTAATTTTGATACACTATCAACATAAATTTTTATGCTGTAAATCAATTATAAATCATCGTATGTGTGACTTAGTTATGATAAGAGAAAATAAAAAAATTAATGATGTGATCATTTATTATTGGTTAACAATGTAAAAACTCTTTACATTGACTGTGCAAAACAATTAAATCCCATCAATTTTAATTAAAAAAAGTGTTCTAGATGGGGGCTGGTTATTTATAGTTGGCGGTGTTCACAACATATAAATCCGTTTCCAAAAATTAGGGAGTTGCACTTGCATCTGGACGGTTATTTGCAGATTTATTATTTATATATTTTATGCCTTTTCTTTTAAATAAAAATAAATTAAAAAAGTGAAATGATATGCACGTGAGTTTGGGTCAAGAAACTAATATATGACCATGTCCAGAACACTAGAATGCCTTCATTTTGTTGCCTGAAAGTTTGATCATTTATAACAGGAAGCCTGGAATAAATTAAATTCTGAGGAGCTTTTCTAATCTCTGATGAACCTAAGTACTTCAAGGTAGTTTGTTCAACGATTCTGTTGAGAGGGGACTCCATCCCTGTTTCAGCTGGCTCCCCCATTGCATGTTTGTTCTGATGGAAGTTATAATGCATCAATGGTCCAATGGTGAAATATTGCTTCCTTGCCTGGCATCTCTTGGGTGTAATTGATTTTCTTCCAGGGGATTGTCGGGTTTCTCCTGATGTTTATTAATGTAGCATGTTTTGTTGATGTAAAATGTCTTTTTTGTGGCCGTGCCCATTTATCAATTTTATTATTCATTATCCCTTACTAGTGAGTAGTGAGGGCTCACGAGCGATCCCTTTTTTCTTTTTCCTCTTTTATTACTTGTGATATAGTACGATCTCTTTAATATAAATACCATCTTGTGGATTGACGCCAAAAGCTGAGATTTATACATGGATCTTCGCACGAGCTTTTGTATTTTATCCATCTAAAATTGTTTGTCATCAGCTGTGTTCGGTTGAGAATGTTCTATTTTGTATTTTGCTGTTACCAAGTCTTTAACTATAGCTCTTAATCACTGATGATTTTTTTTTTTTAAGTTTTACAGCTGTGTACGTTTTTCATAAGTCTTTTGAGTCTATATTTCTTATGTTTATCTCTGCGTACATATTTGGTCCTTCAACATAAAAGGTCGACAAGTTCCTCATTTGATTTAGTGGGTATTTTGGCGAGAAAAAACTTAGACGAGGCTTGATTTATATTTCGAAGAAATTATTTTATAAGGTCTAATTATGGGGAAAAAAGATTGTGGGAAAATTTATTGAAAAATTTTTAGTTTGTATGAGGATTATAAATAATTTCAAAAGTGTAAAATTACCTACTAAAGATAAATGGATTTATAATCTTGGATCATTATAGTTGATTGTTGAAATATTTTTGAAAAATTGAAATATTTTCTTGTGGAATTAATTTTGCAACTTCTTATTTTTCACTTCACTTCTCCACACTTGTAAAATTAATTTTGGACATGAATCACTTGTGACTTGTCTGTAAGTTGACAGCCAAACCAAAAACACACACACAACAAACTGCCACAAAGGGACTTATTGTCTTATTGAAATACTTTTCAACCCCTTTCAAATACTGTACGCATATCATCTGTTGAGTTATTTGCCTCACCTTTGTGAGTTTTTGTCTTCCTTTCTTGAAGTTGATGTAATTGCCTGCTGTTATATTTGATGTTGTAGTGCATCCACTTTTGGAGTGTGGACTACATTTATATCCGAAATAAGTTGCAGTTAAACTTGAAAATGGCATGTGCAATTCTAAACCTCAATTGACAATAAGCCCAATGAGGATGACAGTGTTGGTTGTTTGGACACATTAAATTAAATGATTGAAGGAAACTCATGCCTTTGATTTTTCAAACAAAAGATGGATTATAGTAATGCAATTGATATTACACACAAAGCAAAACCACAGCCATCACTTTTCTTACATCAGCAAGGAGGCAACAGTAGTTTAATAGTTTGAATGGAATGGTTTGTATTTCTTCAAGTCAAGCAAGACACCAGCCACAGAGCCAACAGCAGCAACAACTGATACCATGAGGCAGGCCGCACTAAAAATTTGGAGGGTAACCCATCTGCTACTCCATTTGGGGATCTTCTTCTGTGAGATATACATCTCCACTGGAAAGTAAACAGTCAAGGGCCAAAATCCCAATGCCCCAATCACTCCCACAATGTCATTGAAGAATGGAAGCAACATTGATATGACAGTGGTTAGGATAACAAACACTGTCCTCCAAACTAATATAAATACATTTAGTTTGTAAGGTGGAAGACCAGGAATTGGGATTTTGAACTCCTTCTCAATGTTGGGCCATCTTTGTGCTGCCCCTTTCTCCACAAAGGCAAAGATGGGTTGGGAAAACACTTGATATGCTCCCACAAGGTGGATTACTATAGCAACATTAGCAATGTCTATAAGCCAATATGGGTTATAGAAACCAAAACCAGTGAGCAGATTCCCAGGTGCTGCATCTCCAAAAGCAGCATAGCCCATGCAGCCACAAAGCATATAAAATGTTGTGGTCACTGCAATACTAATCTTTGTAGCCTTCTTCATTGTTTTTGCTTCAGATGGTGGGGATTTTATGGTGTCCTGTAGTCAGTATATTAGATATTAACAATTAACTATCTAATATGTTAAATGATTTTTTTTTCTTTTTAGAATTAAATTCTTATATTATTTTTTTGGAAGAGAAAGGTATACCTGAATTTCAATGAGAACTACAGCATATGAATAAGCAAAGGCTATGTCACCAAGAGCTTGGAAAGTCCTCCAAATCTTTCGAGTTTCTGACACAGGTCCAATGCTGATTCCTGTGAGGCTACCCTTAAAAGTACCCGTTTCTGTGCAAGAACCAACAAAAATATCAGCCCAAGTTACTAGAAAAGATTATGAAGCAAATTAAAGTAGAGCATCTCGAGTATAACCTGCAACTTTGGCAATCCCAAGAGAGAGACCTATTATGGAATAGGTGAAAGACATGACTGCAGCAACAATTGAGAGCCACCATATTTGATCAAAATTTGGAATTTGAGAAAGGAATATTTGGCTTATGCCAAAAATGATCATGTATGGATTGCTTGACATGTGACATCGGTTTTGACCCCCGGAGTGATGGAAACAGTTAGACCTTTTGATTGCCCTGTCAACCAAAATCAATAAAATTGAAACAAACCAGCAATGATCATCAAACTGCATAATTCTATTTCTATATATCAGTTCAAAGAAATTAAAGATGGTGACGGGACAGGGATTTATATGTTGCCACATGTTGATTTCCCGCTGTATGTGGTACATTTACTAATCACATGGTACTATATATATATACATATGTACAGTACTGTAAAATGTAAACCTGAACTCACATCATGCTAATAGAAGCAGCAATTGTGTATCCTATTACAACTCCCAACAGATTCAGGTACTGAAATATCCCACAAAACGTAACATTTACTCCACCTGCAAAATACATTATAGCGCATATTATTCTACATGTATTCGGGGGCAGATGTTGACATGGTCACCCAATTATTATTTTTTTACAATTTTTAAAACTACTTTGATTGGAAGGAAAAATATTAGACTCTTCAAATATCTATAGATGATATAACTTATCAAAAAAGGAATTTTAGCCTTTTTAACTTTTATTTTTATTGAATTTGGATTTAACTTTTTTCTTACAAACAAAAGTTCAAGAGAAAAAAGGTTGTCTCATTCCAAGGTGAGTGGATGGCTGGATGCTACCTTAGGGACAACTTTTAGTAATACTCGTATATGACCATATTCTTTTTTTTTTTTTTTGAACCAACATATGACCATATTCTTATATCAAGTAATTATATACATGGTACCTCCATTCTCATTTAAGCAAAAAATGTCACAGCAATTAAAAGAGTTTGAACTAATATCAAATTATTTAAAAAGTTAAATTCATTTAATATTGTGACACATATGACTATATAGTATACAAAAATGTTTAGACCCTCAGTAAATTAATAAAAATTTTAAGACAAAAAGTTTTACTAGATAAGACACTCCTCACTCTCTATTTACATGAGTTAATTAATCCCATAGTCATACTTAGTCAGCTAGTTGTCATACTCTTTTGTAACGCCACGGGAAATAATTAAGTAACAATATGACCGGACCATCAGCATTAAAGTAACTTATCTTTATGAAATGTTTTTTTTCCAAATATTCTTTAAGAAATGGTGGGTTTCACATGAATTTAATTAATTAATAATGGATGTATCGGAAAAAAGTCTGTTAATAGTATCTTTTTTAATTAAAAAAAAAAAGATAAATGTTAACCAGGTTAAGGAATTTAAAAAAGATAAGATTTAATAAAATAATGTATATTGAAATGTGTGGCACAGGCAGTGGCTAATAAGACCATAAAAATAAGTAGATGAAAGCATTGTTGATTACCAAGAATGGAGCGAACTGCGTCCATGTAAGTATAGTTTCTCTTGCCGGAAATGGGGTCTCCGGCACGGTAGCATTCAGCGAGAAAGGAAGAAGTATAGACAGTTACCAAAGAGAATAAGAACATAACAGCAGGACCAGCAATCCAACCTAGCTGAGCTATGGCCCAAGCTAAAGACAGTACCCCTGATCCTATCACTGCTGTTATTATGTGCGAGCTTGCTGTCCAAACACTTCCTGCATGCATATATGCCTCATTCATTTCATCAATCATCATATACTTATTATATTATATTATATATATGTGTCGTATTGTACAAGTGAAATTATGTACCGTACCAGTTCGTTTGAGATGGCCATCATCATCATAGCATTTGGAGGAGGTAGTTTTGAAGGCACGTCGATTTCTTTGAAGGAGCCTTCGATGTCAAAAACTTGGTGGCGGCTAAGGTTGGCTGTGGCTGCGTTTTCAGACATGTTTGGTGATGGTGGAACAGAAAGCAAAGCAAAACAAAACAAAACAAAGGAGAGCAAATACAGTATGTGTTTTAAGAGAGAGATCGAGAGAGAGGTTGGCACAAATTAAACACTACGAAGGGATGGAGAGTAATGGGGAGCTATGGGGGTATTTATTGAGGTTCTGAATTCAATAAATGAAACTTATCTGGCAGTCGGAGAAAAGGGAAATTAAACTATATATGAAAGTTGAAAGGAATAGAATTTACCAAAAAATTATTCAAAACGACGTCATTCTTTTCTTCTCATTTTTTAGCTTTATAATTTAAAACTTTTTTTTTTATATCTTTAAGAATGGTTGATGAGAAAAGTGGCCATTGGTATTTTAAAGTTAGTTAATACCTGATGATTATATATTGTTTAGAAATTCTAATTACATTACTTTAACTAAGTACTCATCAGTCATTAGATTTATTTTTAAAATGATTTTTATCAAAGAAATTAATATATTATTATTTTTTACTATTTTAGTGCTAAATACAAATCTATGAAAATGCATGTGGTCCTTGTGACACTTTCTTGTTTTCAAGCATCTCATCAAGCACATGAAAGAACGAACAGGGGACACACACAGACTTCAGATTCTCCTCTCACTGACTAAATTGCACAATTCAAGATCATTACGTAAATGCATACAGATTGATCAATCTTATACGAGATAAGTATGAAAAATGAATGAGAGTGAGTGAGTTATACACATGATATCAAATGCTCAATATGATAAACTGCAAGCCCAACAGCTTTTAGGGAGGACTAGTATTTAGGGGGGAATTTTGGTCTAGGAACCTGTCACACGTTTATAATTAATAAAAATAATAATCTTGTCATCTGATTCGATAATTAAATAAAGGTAAATGCTAATCACTATTTTTTTTAACTAAAAAATTCATTCACTCAAATTCGTAAAATACGTTGAAAACAATATAAAATCAACATCACTAAAAACCGAAAAAATGAATCTGCGAACAAACTCACAGCATCAGTTTAATAGCAGAACACGGCAAAATATCTACAAATGTGACAAAATCAAAATGACCGGATTACTCATGCCTCCGGATCTGTAACGTTGGCAACCAAGTCTTGATTGAATTTGTAATGGATCGAAGCTGATCTGTCAATCTGAACCAAACAAACACCGCAACAAGACGGGTAACCAAACGACGTCGTAACAAGACGACGAACAAAACACCGCCGCACACAAACTACGAAAACACGGAAAAACACGAATGAAAAACCAGATCCATGTGGAACATCCACTTATTTAGATAAAAGGAGAGAAAAACTATGTAGAAGGGTGATTTCAAGCCAAAAGATGACCCAAACCACCTCTTTCAGTGGATGAGGAAGAAAAAAAGAGGAGTAGAAACAAGATTGAGAGAGAGAAGCGACTCTGAATTTTTAGTCCATACTAATCAGTAATTCAATATTCTTAGGATATTAATTAAAAAATCTTACAAAAATAAGTCTTCATAAGATAATGTATAGTATTTAATAGTATATTGAAAAGATAATACTTGTTATTTTTTCAATAAATAATTACTTTTTCCGGAATTCTTTAGACAATGTCTTCATGACATTCATCAGTGAGACTCTTAAAATGAAATCGTGGCAGAAATTTATGGTGGTAACATACATTAAATGGTATAGTCAATAACTGCAGTTTTGTTTTTTTGATAAGCGTCAATAACTGCAGGTAAATGTAATTGCAGCAGAGGTTGATATTTAGGAAAATATTAAGGAGTACTCTTGATATATTGTTTAAGAAATTAAGAAAAAAAAATCTGTATGGAAAATGATGTATTTAGTATTTTGAAAAGTGTTATACTTAGGGTGTGTTTGATTTGCAAAAATTCAGGGGACTGGACAACACAAAAATTTTTGTGCCTTGTTTGATTTAAAAAGTGGTCAGGGGACAGGACAAAAAAGGTGGTGAGGGACATGACAAAAACCCAAAATTTTGTCCCTCACCAAACCATGGGACAAAAAGTTGTCCTATGAACAGACTAACAAAAGACAAAATTATCCTTAGATCTCTCTCTCATCTCTTCTCTCCTCTCTCCCTCTCTCTCTCATCTCTCTCTCCTCTCTCTCCCACTCTCCTCTCTCTTTCCTCTCTCCCTCCTCCCTCCCTCTCTCTCTCCCTCTCTCTCTCCCTCCCTCTCTCCCTCCCTCCTCTCTCTCTCCTCTCTATCTCTTTCTCTCTCCTCTATGTCCTCTCTCTCTACATAATTATACAAAATTATATATGGTATATTTATATATTAAATAATATATATTATAAAGGGTATTCCGGTAAATTTAATATTATTTTGTTTGTGTTGTCCATTATCCATCAAACAATGTACAAGACAAAGAATTGTCATGTAACTCGAAGATTTGTCATGTCTTTGTTTGCTCTGTCTTGCCCGGATACTTTTGCAAATCAAACGCACTCTTAGGGCCTACTCCCTCTGGTCATTATTATAAGCAAAAATTGAATAAAACACACATGTTAAGATAGTTAGTTGATCTCATTTAAAAGAGTCATTGAGAATAAAAAATTAAGTTTGTTACCTAAATTACCCTTCCTCTTATTTATTAAGCTTGTGTTGTTGAGAATAAAATGAGCCATTGGAAAACAAAATTTGTATTAAAAGAAGGGTATTTTGAGAATAACTTCATTAAATAAAATGAAAGTAGTTGAAATTTGCATATATTTTGGACAAAAAATTTGGAAATTTTTGCTTATATTGTTGAATGGGAGGGAGTATTGACTTTCCACAAACATTTCCAATTTTTATTTTCTAAAATCTATATTGATTTTAAATTGCTAACAAGAAGATGGAGATTAGTTAGAGAATGCATTTCCAGAAACTATGAAAACAATTTTTTGATATTTTCAAAATTTCTGGAAATATTATATTTGTTTTCAAAAAATGAGAAAGAAAATGATGAGAGAAATACTAAAATCAATATAGATTTTAGAAAATGAAAACTAAAAATGTCCTTAGAAAGTAAACAGACTATTAGTTTTTCAATACAAACTTTTCTTTTGAGTTTCTTAACTAATGTCCATTGGGGTACTAGTTAGTAAGATCAAATTATTTAAAGGATTTTTCTATCATATGCAACCTTACACATGTTAAGAAATCAAGAATAAAAAAATTGTGTTGAAAATTGTATATTCAATTCCTTGAAAATTTAAAAGTTACTCTTTCCAATATGATATTTTTATTTTTTGATTTCTTAATATGTGCAAAGTTTCGCAGGTTAGAAAAATCGTTATATGAATACCAGAACTCTTAAAAGGTTGAACTTTTTTTATTATGTCTTAACTAGTTAAACTTTCAAGCAGATGCTGAAAGATAATGTCACATCTCTAATAACAACATAGCAGCTCTCTAGCTTCCTAAACTTATGATAAATATCATAACTTTAATATGGCTGGATGGTGTTGTTGTTACTGCTTGATTACTTGGCAGGTTAACCTTGTTTTAGGGAAGTAATATATTTTTTAATCGGATTTTGCTTATGGTTTGGATGGTTATTGATATTTTAATATTTTAAATTTAATCTTTTAAAGCTTGCTTCTATCGGAAGAAAGCATTAATGGCGATGGGACAAGTTCAATAGAGGATCGGTGTATCTACTTTTTACTTTTAATTCATTAACTTTTATTTTATCACATTATTATTTGTTATCTTCTTTCATTCATTTCAAAATTTTACCTTTCTTTTCCTATCTTCGGCTTTCTTTCTCTTTCTTCGTTTCTACTGTCTTCTTCTCCTCTCACTATCTTCTGTGATAATGTCTCCCCTTTTGTTACTATTTCTCATCTCACCTCATCTTTCCATCTTCTCCGCCGATTGTGCAGTGTAGCTGGTCGATTCATGGGAGCTTTGGTGTTAACCCTACTTAGCTATTTTGATAGGTGGTTTTGATTGCTATATATCTATTCATATCTTTTCGTTACGTTACATATTGTTGTGTTTAGCATAGATTAGCCATAGGAATTATATTTTATATTTATATTTATATTATATTTATTATTTATTTTTATTATTATTATTGCTAAGGTTGTAACAATATTACTTTTTCAAAGCTTGAGGTGTCAAATAATGCTTCATGTGAGA
Source organism: Sophora flavescens (assembly GCA_030762895.1). Lineage (NCBI taxonomy): Eukaryota > Viridiplantae > Streptophyta > Magnoliopsida > Fabales > Fabaceae > Sophora > Sophora flavescens. Next base: position 50,160,120 of record CM061068.1, on the reverse strand, counting down.
TCCGCAAATGTGTCTATTAAGGATTCATTTCGGGCGTTTTACATTATACAAATACAAATATACAAATATCCGCGTTATCCATATATGTTTTTTTATATATTTTTTGTTATATTATTAACAAAAGTATTTTCTAATTCTCGCTCTCCTTTGATGAATGTTCCCTGTTATAAAGGTTCATTGTTACTGGGTCATTGTTGTGTGTGTGTTTTTTTTTTCTTTCAGAAGTGAAGATTTTGTTCGATCCATTTTTGTTTTGTTCTTTCGTAGTGCGTATTTGGTTTTTGGGTTTCCTTTTGAGTTTCTGATTGTTTACTGTTTTTTTGGATCCAATCTGATTCCACTCTTTTTAGGTTATTAGGTAGGTTAGGTAGTTTAGGGTCTCGATGTTAAGGTTGTACTGATGATTTTTATTTTTTCCTTTTGAGTTGCCGATTTGATTAACCCGTTTTAGACTTTGAATTTGATTGATATTTGATTTTTGATATTTGTGTATCTATTTGTGTATCTAATCTGATCTAATTTGATTTCTGATTTGATTCTGATTTGATTTTCCAAACACTACAACTACAAATAGGTGTTCATCGATTTTTCCCTCCCAATATTTTTTTTTATTTATTTTTAGTTACGATTTCAAATTTGATTTTTCCCTCCCAAATTTGTTTTTAGATTCATGGTTCTTGCTGCCTATAAATTGGTTGCTCATTTTGTTGGTACATCACCTCACCTGATACTTATTTCCTTCCTTTTCTTTGTCTCAATTATCAATCATCCAATACCATCAATCTTGCTTCTAATGGCTTTGCATTATGATCGAATTGACTCCATTGTTTCCAATAGGGAAGCAATTCAGTTGGTTGTTAGGGTTGCCTGCCTCTGGACTGTCCCTCTTTTTAACAACCCCTCGCAGATCAGCTCTTTGAAGATGTTGTCGGTTGATAAAAATGTAGTCATTTCTCTATCCTTCTTTGCTGTGTCTTTATAATTATATTCTATATTCTATTCTATGGTAGATTTTACTTTTCTAATTTGGAACTGATCGTCTATGTTTTTATTTCTTTTATTTTTAAGGGTGTAAGATCCAAGCCACTGTCAGGAAACCCCTATTACACAAGTTCAGCTCTTTACTGGAAGAGGGGTGTTGTTACTAGATGGTTTATTTCAATGTTGTGGCAAATAGTGGTGGTTACAGGGCTTCTTCACATGAATTTAGGCTGATTTTTCTGTTCAAAACCACTGTGCAGAAAAGGGATTGCCCCTCTATTCCGAGATATGGACTTAGAATTGTGCCTTTTAATGAGATAGTCAACTATGGTGACAATTATGAGTACCTGATTGGTGATTACAATAACTGTTGACAAGCTTATCTTTTATTTTATTTTCTTCTTATTAAGGATTCCCTTTTTTGTTGTTTTAATACTCTTCAATATTTGCAGATGTAATGGGTCTTTTGACTTGTGTTTATCCTGAAAGACAATATACCTAGGATGGGAAGACAACTAGCATGGTTGTAATTGTGATGACTGACCCAAGGCCTTCTTGCTTACATAATATATTTGTTGGTAACTTGGTAAAGAATGTCTGTTATGATTTGTTTATGTGAATGTTATTGTGTTGATTTGTCTATCTGTTTGGTACAGTGGCCCTCTGGAATGTGCTTTGTTTGGCGATTATGTAGACTTGTTGAGGGATTCACTAGCTGGGGGTGAAAATGTATAGGTCGTAGTGGTTCTGCAGCTTGCAAGGGCGAAGGTTTTTAGAGGCATGTATTGTTTCTTTTGATCTTTTAGTTTGTAAGTTGTATTTTGTTTAATTTTGTTTTTGAAAAAAAAACTTTAATACGTTGTGATAATTCCTTAACTCATTTCTTTTTTCTTTTTATTTTGTTTATTTAGGCAAGACTGTGATTCAGAATAGCTTGAATATACTACCCGACTCTTACTTAATCCAGATATTGAAGAGGCAATTGCATTTAGGAATAGGTATGGATGTATTTATTTGTATTTATTTTTATGTTGGTTATTAATAACTTATAACTTATATATTTAATTAATATATTAATATATTTACTTGCTTTCTTTTTCCCGAAGTATTGCTGAATATGGGGCTATAGATGTCGAGCCTCTGGCTGTGGTCCTTAACAGTTCAAGACAGGGACTTGAGGCAGATTTCATGAAAAATAATCCTAAGAAGACTGTGTCACAGCTGACAAGTATTAGTGAGGTTGTTGGTCTTTTATTCGTATTTGTATTGTATATATATGATTTTAGTGATTAATTTGTCATTTTAAAACTTATTTGATGATTAATGGAATGTTGATGAAACGATTGTTGTTATCCTGTTTTTTCAGGACGGTTTGTTTGTTGTTCTTGGGGAGATTGTTGACCTTGTCAATGACGGGTCTTGGTTCTATTTGGCTTGTAATAGATGTAATAGGCCTGTGACTTCTTAGGGTTGAGTGAATTATTGTAAGGCTTGTCGTATCCCTGTTCTCAATGTTTACCCAAGGTATAATTATTAATTTCATTTGTTTGTTTTTAAAAATTTATCTATTTTTCTATTGATCTATTATTATCTTTATTTTTGCTGCTTTGATTGATCACATACACTACTTAAATATAGGTATAAGGTCAAGGTGGAAGTTGCTGATGCAAGTGGGACATGTGTTCTTATTCTGTTTGACCGTGATGTGAATATATTGATTCAAAAGAGCTGTGAGGATCTTCTTGGTCAGCATTTTGAGGTAATATATATGTACAGTTTCTTTTTTGGAATTATATACTATACTATTTACATATTCAATCTACACATTGATTCATATATTCATATTCATTGTCATTATTTATATTTATTGACTATAATAAACTATTGTTTGGTCTCTTTGTATTAATTTTTCTGTATATTCTTTCAATCCATCCATGTATTCCTTTTAATTAATTTTGTTAATTCGGGAGGAATCTGGAATTGGTTACCCTCAGTTGCTTCAAAGTCTTATTGGCAAGAAGATGTTGTTTAAGGTGGAGACAAAGCTTGAGCAGGCTTTTAAATATGAAGACACTTTCCCAGTTAGAAGGGTTTGTTATGATGAAACTATTATTTCGATGTTTGATCTCGTGGGTGCAGAAACAACACCTTTAAAGGCATGGTTTGATCCCCAATAATGAATGTTTTGTTAATACCTTTATTTATGGTTTCCTTATTTATGGTTTTCTTATTACCCAATCTTATTATCATTCAATTGGTAACATTTTCCCTTCTTATGTTTTTAATTCCTTATTCCTTATATGAAGGATGTATTTGTGCCGCCCTTTTTAAAGGTGGACACTGAAATGGTGGATTTGAAGGATGATATTTCAGTAAGTAGTTTTTTTTGGTAATGTTCTTTGTCCAGCCTATTTTTACCTTTGTTACTGATTATATGTTTTTGTCTCTATTACCTTAGCAATCAGGTGCTGATATTATTGGCACATGTGTTTCATTGGGAGATAATCATGTTGATTTTGAGAGTCAGTGGAATTCTGCAAACAGGGTCACTCCTGCAAAGAGAAAATTAGATGTTGAGTTTGCTGCAACTCAAAATGAATGCTCTGTTAGTGGCACTAAGAAGAACATTGTTATTGATGTGGATAATTATGAGGTTCCATATTATGCCCGGGTTTCTGTCAAGCTTGAGAAGCCCTGAATCAGTTTGTGTATGCATCACCTTTTTTTGGTGGATCTCCTTCATCCTGGTGCTGTTGTATAGTCATTGGTGGAGATCCTTATCTAAGTAGTTTGTTTTATTGTATGGTGTAAGTCGTGTGTTGTTATAAGTTTATGTATTTTGTTGAGCAATGTGTTTGAGTTTGGATATTGATAGTGTCAACTTCCAAATTCAAACACAATTTGCCTACAACCTATCTTTCTTGTTTTTAAAAAATGTAAGTCTGGTTTGTATTTCCCATGTTCATGTATGTCCAATAGTTTCTGCTTGGTTTGTATTTCCCATGTTCATGATTGTCCCAACCTTTGCTGGAGGTCCTATGTAATTACTTGTATTAGCTTAATGAAATGTTTTCTTTTTGATTATGTAACATTCATTTTGGAGTTAATTGTTTCTTTTCGGTTAGTTTGGATTGCTATCATAATGTTGGTTCATATTTAATGAAAAAATAACTATCAAATAATCAACTAATGAAGTAATTGATTGATGATTGATAATTAATTGAATGATTCCAGAGAAGGTCTTCATGTTCTATCATATGATTTGCAATTGACATTTATTAATGTCATGTTTATATTTTCACAACTTTCACTGCCAGAGATTGATTTATACAAACCTCTAGGTTGATTTCCTCAAAATGGAAACATCATTATGTTTGATTATTAGTAATTATTAATTAATATATAGCTTTGTATATACATACTAAATACTAATATTGGGACTATTTGTATTAGTAACCAACTTTATAATTGTTCTAAAGTTTACAATTTAAATAACACAAGCCGTATAAGCCATTTCCATGTTTATTTTTTAAAATATAAATATTAAAATACAAGTTATATATTAAAGAATGAAGAATGTTTTGTTGTGAAATATGTTTTCTATTTGCAGTCTGATATTTTTTTGTCCATGTTAAGAACTCTCTAAGATACCTATTTTCTTTGTTTCTGATTTGCTTTTGTTACTGTTTTACTTTGGATAATGCGTGTGTTATTCATTTTCATTGTTGTTGGTGTGAATATTTAAATTGCTTATAACAACTACACTATGAATAAAATTAGATAGCTATAAGCTTGATTTAATTTAACATTAAATAATTTAATAATATGTAAACTGGAAAAAAAAATAAAAAAAGAATAATATTGCTTTTTGAATCTAATATGTTTGGTTTCTTTTTACTATTACTATTTAGCTTGCTATGCTATTGCCTTACCCTAAAGAATTACTTTCAAGTACAATAAAAGTTGATGGGATGTCATGGGCTAGATGGTCTGACGCTTCCGTAAAGAATACTTTGAAGAGAGGTGTTTATATTTATTTATTAATATTAATTTATTAATTATTATAAAGGTTGTTCTATTTTTAATTTTTTTTAGTCAGAGGTGTTACCTCCCAATGAACTTATATATATAACCTTTGTTTATTCCTCTTTTTTCATTTCTATTTGTTGCGCAACCTAGGTTTTGCAGGTTTGTTGGTTTGTGTTTGTAAGCATCCAAGTTCCCTCATCCAATATCAAAGTTATCTCATTGGGCCAAGTATTTCCACTTGGTTATTTTTTATGTCTAATATGGTTTTTTTTTTATGTTACTGTTATTAGTATCATTTGAATATTTGGCAGAATTTGTTTGTTGCTTATATGTCGTCTACGTTTCAGTTGGTGCTATTCTCTACCATATAAGAAAATATTAGACATATTTTCGATGTTTAATAACAATAAATTAATAAATCAATGGTCTACTGTCGTTTAGGGTATTTCTCACAGTCACATTGAGTATAGAAATTATATTATTGAGGGTGTTAGGGTATTCCTCACATGCCATTATTTAATTGATGTTTCACACTGTAGTTTTAAAGATTAAAGTCTTTCATATATATTGCTTATTACAGTAATATCATAGTTGTTTACATATAATGATTCTTTTTTTAATGATTAAAAGTCGCTAAAGCCCAACAAAAACCAACAAACTACCTAAAGCCTATCTGAAAACAAACAGAGGAGGCATCAAATAAAACAGGAAAATAAGCACAAGAGGGCATGACCTAAAATAAAATAAAGGATCGGTTACTTAGCTTTATAAAGACGTTATTTTATTGATAATTTTATTATAATTTTAGCATTATTAAGATTTCATAAACATCTTTAATTTTTTATTTAATTTTTTCATCTTCTTTTTGTTTTGATGTTAGTGCAATTTATTAAAAAAATGAGTGGTTCTGATCATGTTCGAATGGATGGTTTTGTTGGAACCAAAGTGATTTTGGATTAAATAATGTCTATGTTTTGATGTTAATAAAAGGATTAAATTTGCTTAGCATAGTGTTAGTTGAAATCTAACATGTGCTATTTAGTTATGCAGGAACACTTAAAATTATAAGACATGGAAACTTAGAATAAGTTTTTATATGTATCTGCTTGAACTCATGAAGAGAAATGCATGTCCACCCGTGTAGACGGGCTACTCAATGTTTTGGTAAAGTTATTTATTTAATTAATTGAGTAGAGTGGTTTTTTTAAGTAGACGAGGCACTAAATGTTTACTAGACGGATTTTAAGTTTAAAAATCAAATAGACTAGTTTTAACGTGCCACGTCAGTAGACGAGTTCATTAATCGAGTAGATGAACTCTAATTACCACGTCACTAAACGGAGATCAAGATAACTCACTGAGATATAACAAGTCCAAAGACTTGATAGTAGACGAGAGAATATGCCACGTCAGTGGACGAGTTAAATGAAGGAGTGAATAGACTTCGTTCTTACACATAGCTGTGTGGACGGAGATTTTTGAATAAACGAGCTTCTATCTCTTATGTATATGTTGTTCTAAAAATGAATAAATGCAATCTGACCCACAATGAATTTATTTCAAATGATTGATATTTAATTCAATAGAATATTTGTTCTTTCCATTTTTTTTATCCGGTTAATGCTTTGTTTCCTTGTGAGAAAATAATAGTACCAACGAGGAAATACAAAAAACAAATAGTACAATGAGGAAATGAAAAGATACTTGTACAAATTCTTCTTTCTCTCTGGAAAAAGCTGGATTGTACACAGAGGAGAAAAGAAAGTTTTCAAGGTACAAATTGTTCAGAAACAATGACCCTTTATTCTGTGCAAATGTGATAACCAATAGTACATTTCACAATGGTCACAATCAAGCTATCAGTCACAACGGATATCATGCATTCAATGCTATCTCTAAACGGGACTATTCAAAATAACCGTTGAAGAAATACAAGTGAAGAAGAAGGTCAATATAAATAGAAGACCTCAAGTTCTGAAGAACAACTTTTGCCAATCGATAATCACTCATTCTAATATTCTTTTAAGAGCAAGAGTCTGTATTCTTTAGTTTGAATATTGTTGTAATATTCAAATGATCTTAAACTTTTATATCCTCACACATAGTGAGTTAAGAAGATCATAAGTTAAATCTCTTTGTTAGGGTTAGAGCCTGAAGAGGCTTGGTAAGAAAGAAATACTTGTAGCCTGGAGAGATGTTTAATACTTGGTTGTAATCTATTTGGAAAATAGTGGAGAAAAACCTTCAAGTAGAAGGGACTGGACGTAACTCTTGGTTGGAAGAGAGTGAACCAGGATAAAACATACTGTGTGAATCTTTTAACCCTAAAATCTTACAGCTTTATTTGTTTATACTGACTGTGGGGATTTGATATTGCTTTTGTTAAGTTTCAAAAGTTGTTTTTCAGTGTGTACATCTGTTTTAAATATCCTTGTGAGAGAAAATCAATTTTGAAAAAGGTTGTTTACGAAAATTATTAACAAACACAATTCAACCCCCCTTCTTGTGTTTGCCCGTGTCAACTTCAGGTTTTCCTGTTTCCAATGGTAAAAAGGCTAGACAAAAGAGGATGTCTTTGTTAAGGGACAAGAAGAGAGGGTGCAATAAGGAAAATGAAGGTTTGTAGTTTATATGATTTTGAATTTTTATATTTTTACTGACACGAAATGTTTTTTTACTGAATATAAAAAAAATTCATTGTTTAAGCATGGAGTATAAATAACATGCAATCTCATTCAAGTGTTCCTCCGTATATATTATTCTCTGATGAAAACATGCAATGTGATGCAAATAGTATATATTCAGGTATCTTTTTATTTTGTTCTTTGTTATTATTCCATTATTTTAATTTAACTTTGAATTATTTGAGTGTTTCCTGAAATATTTAAATTTTTTCCCCAAATATATCCAAAGGTGTAGTTGAAGTTCTCGTTGATCGGGATGCTGCAAATTTGTTGTTTGAAAAGCAGAAAATGAAGGTATATTAAAATTATGAATTATCTAAGTCGAAATCATTTATTTTTAATATGTTGACTATATATATGATATATAAGTAATAATCTTTTATTATAATTTCTCAATTTTAGATTATGTTGATTTTGGAGCTATGAGTTGTATTTGTCAACATTGTGGAGCAAATGTTTGGTTTGAGGAACGTGCCGCTAAAAGTAAGAAAAACTTTGGTGTGGAGTTATCTATATGTTGTATGAAGGGAAGAATCATTTTGGAATATTTAGAAAAGCCCCCTGATTTGCTTTGGAATCTGATTCATGGGCAAGACCCAAGGAGTGCTCATTTCCTTGAGAATATATGTTCTTATAATAGCATGTTTGCTTTTACATCAATGGAAGGTAAAGTTCAAACTAATGTTAATTCAAGCCATGGTCCTCCTCAGTTTATTATTGGTGGTCAAAATTATCGTCGAATAGAGAGTTTGTTGCCTTTTGACGGGGAGAAGCCAAAGTTTACACAATTATATATATATATATATATATATATATATATATGATACTCAAAATGATGTGTCAAATCAGATATTTTATTTCAGGTATTTACAAATTTTTTTGTGCTTAGTTATGAAAAATATATAACATTTAATTTTACATCTAATTTTGATGTTATTATATGTTATTGTTAAATGTCATGTTTGATGTTTTCTATTTTAAAAGTTTTGTATAGGATATTTTTTGTGACCCTATTATATAAGTTGTTGCAGCTTTTAACCACTTTTTTTGTTTAAATTAAACTTTTCACCTTACATTTATTATAATGTGTGTATAACATCATTAAATTACCACTAATTTGATGCTCAAAGGCACAAAAAAATTAGACGCAACTTTGGTGAAAGAGTTGCTGGAAATGGTTGATACTTTTAATACTCGTGCAAAGAGTTTTAGACGTGTTAGAGATATTTTGCAGTATGACAATGGTTTAAATGTATCACTGAGATTGATTCGTAGACGGGTAGTTGAAGCGCGAACGTATAATTTATCAACTGTAGATGAAGTTGCTGCTCTTATTGTTGGAGATTTTGATAATTGTGATCTTGGTCGAGATGTGATTCTCCATTATAGAAAAGGGTATTTGCAAAGGATTCCTGAGACCCATGCTTGGTTCATGCCTTTGCAATATCCATTGTTATTTCCTTATGGGGAAAATGGTTTTCAAGAAGATTTGCCTATTGTGCCTGCTAAAAACTCCATTGCAGAAACTCAGAGAGGTCGTGTGTCATTGAGAGAGTTCTTGGCATTTATGTTAATGGATAGAGACTTTGAGGAAACTACTATATTGAAGATTAAAAGATTTTTCTAGCAATTTGTTGTTGATTGTTATTCAATGCATGAAGCCCAACGACTTTCATTTATAAAAAAACACCAAAATGTTATTAGAGGTGACCTTTTGAAAGGTGTTGAGGAAGCTATGGATCAAGGTGATGTAGAAGCAACAACCATTGGCAAAAGGGTTATTCTTCCATCTTCATTCACGGGTGGTCCTAGATACATGTTCAATAATTGCCAGGATGCTATGGCAATTTGTAGAAGATTTGGATATCCAGATTTGTTTTTAACCATTACATGTAATCCAAAGTGGGATGAGATTCGTCATTTGGTATCTTCCATTGGACTTACTGCTTCCGATCGTCCCGACATTTTGTAGAGTATTTTATATAAAATTAAATCAAATGATGACTGATTTGAAGAAGGGTTCGTTTTTTGGCAAGGTTATAGCAGGTATTATTATAAAGCTTTTATTTATTTTATATGATATATTAAATGATATTCTTTATATTTGTAGATTTAGTTGATTGTTTTTCTTTTATTATTTAGGTATGTATACAATTGAATTCCAGAAACGTGGCTTGCCACATGCACATATATTGTTGTGGCTAGAAGAGAAAGATAATCTGCAATCGATTGAATTTATTGATTCAGTCATTTCTGCTGCAAGACCAGGTTCCCTAATTTATACAACATTGTTACCAATGTTATGTTTCATGGACCTTGTGGTAATTTAAATCGTAGTTCTCCTTGCATGAAGGGTGGTAAATGTTCGAAATTTTTTCCAAGAAATTTGTTGATCATACTTCATTTGATGATGATGGACATCTTATTTATAGGAGAAGAGATAATGGTGTTACCTTTGTTAAGGGTGATGTACATTTGGACAATCAGTATGTTGTATCTTACAATCCTAAATTGTTGATGCGGTCTCGAGCCCATATTAATATTGAATACTACAACAAGTATGATTGCATCAAGTATTTATTTAAATATGTTAATAAGGGGCCGGACCGTGTTACAGTTGTTGTCACCGATGGTCAAAGTCAATTAAATGACATGCATGATGTTGATGAGATCAAGCATTATTATGATTGTCGCTATTTATCACCGTGTGAATCTGCTTGGAGACTTTTTGCATTTGATATTCATGAAAGATGGCCTCCTGTACAACGTTTGACTTTCCATCTTCCTAAAGAGCAGTTTGTATTGTTTAATGAAACCGGAAAAGTTGATGATGTTGTTGAGAAGAATAAAAACAAGGTCACAATGTTTCAGGCATGGATGAATACAAATCATAAATATGTTGAGGGTAGACATCTAACTTATGTGGAGTTTCCATCGAGTTTTGTGTTTCTTCAACAACAAAGGGAATGGAAACCTAGGAAAAAAGGTCAAATGATTGGTCGTTTGAATTTTGTGCCGCCTGGTATTGGCGAAGCATATTACATGAGGTTGTTGCTTAATATTCAAAGGGGTTATACGAGTTATGAATGTTTGAGAACTATTAATAACAATACTTATCGGTCTTTTCAAGAAGCATGTGCAGCTATGGGTATGTTATCCGATGATAAAGAATATATTGATGGACTTCACGAGGTTCCATTATTGGCTTCTCGGGGCATACTTGAGGAGACTTTTTATCACTTTATTGCTGTCAAATAGTATGAGTAACCCTCGCCATGTATGGGATGAGACTTGGGAAGTTTTAGCAGATGGTTTATTATACGAAAGACGTAAACAATTACATTATCCAAGTATAATATTTTTGTAGATTTAGAATAGTATAGGTTTGTCAAATTTTGTGTTTTATACTTGATTGATTTATGATACAATTATTTTAGTTATTAGTTATATTAAATTGTTTTGTTTATCATTTTACCAAGAATTTATATGATTATACATAATTTCATGGATCCCTATATTTTTAAACAATATTCCCTATATATAAAATATAGGTAATAGGTAATAGCTACTTTTATTTTTATATTTATATTTATGATTGTAAATTTATTTCAATGTGCAAAATAATGTTTGAGTGATGATCAGTTGAAGATTTTTTGTTTGGTTGAGATGGATAAATTATTGCTTTTGAATGGGAAGTCATTGAAGGATTTTGATACCATGCTATTTCCTCATCAAGACTTATCTTATTTGAATAATATTTTTGTCCTTAGAGAACTTTCATATGACACACATGAAATGACTGTTAAACATCTCGAATGCTTGGGACAACTCAATGTTGGACAAAGATTTGTATATGATGAAATCGTCGGTACTGTCTTAGCAAAAAATGGTGGTTTCTTTTTTGCGGATGATTACGGTGGCACGAGGAAGACTTTTTTATAGAAGACTTTGTCTTATAGATTTCATGTTGAGAGTAAGATTGTTTTAAATGTTGCTTCGAGTGGAATTGCTTCCTTTTTGCTTACAGGAGGTCGAACTGCACAATCACGGTTTGCTATTCCTTTGATATTAAATGAAGACTCAATTTGTAATATTAGACAAAATAGTTTTAGAGGAGATTTACTTCGTGAGACTATTTTGATAATATAGGATGAGGCTCCCATGGTTAATAGATTGGCATTTGAGGCATTGGATAGGACATTAAGGGATATTATGGAAATTGTTATGGTGGAATATTCTCAAAAACCATATGGTGGGAAGGTTGATGTCCTCGGTGGTGATTTTAGGCAGATATTGCCTGTTGTTCCAAAGGGAAGTAGGGCATATATTGTTATGGCCACCATTAACTCATCTATATTATGGAAGCATTGTAAGGTGTTGAGGCTTACAGAAAATATGAGAATTCAGATGGATTCAAGTGTTATTGATAATCAATCGAATTAGGAATTTGCACAGTGGATTCTTGATATTGGTGATGGGAAGTTGAGTGTTGACAATGATTGTGATTTTGATATTTAACCCCATGAAGAATTGTTATTGTTGGATGCAAATGATCCGATAGCAACTATTGTGTCCCATATATATCCTAATTTGGTCATTAATATGAATGATTTCAAATATTATGAAGAAAGGGCGATATTGGTACCAAAACTGCAGTTTGTGGAATAGGTAAACAATTATGTGTTATCGTTATTTCCTGGTGATGGAAAATAATATCTTTGCTCTGATTGTATTACTAAGATGGAGGAAACAAATGGTATTAATTCTGAGTGGTTGACTCCTGAATTTCTTAATCAAATTAGGTGCTCCGGACTTCCTAATCATAAGCTAATATTGAAGGTCGGTGTTCCTGTTATGTTGTTGAGAAATATTGATCAATCTGCTGGGTTATGCAATGGAACGAGGTTGGTTGTTACTGAGTTGAGTGTGAATGTCATTGGTGCTAAAGTTGCTACTGGAAATCATATTGGTGATAAAGTTTATATTCCTAGATTTAATCCAGAACCATCGGATCACACAATGCCATTTAAGTTTCAAAGGTGCCAATTTTCGTTGGTACTTAGCTTTGCGATGACTATAAACAAAAGTCAAGGACAAACATTATCTCATGCTGGACTATATTTACCTCGCTCCTCGTTTTTTTCACATCGCAAATTGTATGTTGTCATTTCTAGGGTTAAATGTAAGAGTGGTCTGAGGATTTTAAGTTGTAATGATCATGGTGAGGCATGCATATTGATTAAGAATGTTGTCTACAAAGAAGTTTTTGAGCGGGTTTGATTTAAAATGTGGTCCATAATGTTTGTAAAGTTTTTGGTTTAGCAGATGCTATTTGAGATTATTGAACCAATACAATATTGTAGATATGTATTTAAAATTTGTGTGTGTCATGAATATCTAGCTCTTGATGAAGAGTAGTTTAAAAACACACATTTACTATTAATCTCCGATGAACATATATTGTTGAATTTATCCATTTACCATTTGAATGGTTCTTTTTTTGGTAAAGCAAGCTTGCTAATTATTTGGTATTTACGAAATGCACTATAAAAATAATTTACCTTTACTGAGCTATAAAACTTTAATAAATAGTATGATTGCAATTAGGAAATCAAACTTTGCTCTAATATTGTAATCATTTAGAATTATACGCATGCAACCTAAAATATGTCATGGAATATAAGCAACACATAAGTAGAATCATCATATTACTGGTTCTAATGGAAGGCTGGAATTAAATAACATACACTCTAACTATTACACTACTCTATGCTTTGCGTTTTTGCTACATTAGTTAAGCCCGGATTATCTTCACCGTTATCTTTCTTGAATCCCCGGCTACTGTAAATTACATTCTATCTCCTTTTTTTATTCCACTTTCCTTGCAGAATTTATACCAGCTATGTCCACCAATACTGCATTCAGTGTCCCAATGGTTCAGGTATCTCAATAGCTTGCAGTTGTGGTATCTTTTGGATTCATCCTCGATTAAAATAGTTTGTTGGTCATTCATGAAGAATTGAGAGACAATTCTTGAAGGAATTCCCTATACAAGTGGAACAAATAACATTTATACAATGATTATCAAATCACCAATGAAGATGTAATGACTATAGAATAGAATTATAAGATTTACCAATGCATTCTTCTTTAAGAATGCTGGATCGTAGACTTCCACAGACCATGAATTTTTTGTTAACAGAGTACGTGGGATATCATCCTCATCTGATGATATTTCAATTGGTTCATCAATGGTCTGCATACCTGTCTGATTTGGAAGCAGTTCATACAGAAAAGGGTCATTTATTTCAATGTCAAATTCTGTTAGTGGGTAATCAATTTCCTCGCCATCCAGGTTGCAAATCCGATAAAAAAATCATCGTTTCCTACATATTTGAAATATGCGTGATGTTTGTCGTTGAGACCATAAAATTTAGATATCTTTCTCATCCCATGGGTGATCATTCCATACTTATCACCATCCAACTCAATAGCAAGGCTAATGGTATTATTTCCAGGATCTGTTACAAAACAACTGCCAGTCTTAATCTGTCCTTGCCAGCACTTCACAAATTCAGTAGGGATTATCATTTCATCCCGACAAATTAAAAAGATTAGACTATAGTTGAATTGTTTAAATAAAAGACAAGAGACGATAATGAAAACTAATTACTGGATTTGGATATATTGCTCCATTAAATCTGCTCCTAGGTTCATTTGAGCTAGAGTTGCTACAATTTGCCATTCTTTCAAATCTGCAAGCTCATTATCAAACCTTAAATCTTAAATGTTGGTTATGGTTGTTGAAAGTTAATATAACAGTTATATTATTCAATTTAAAATTTTATTACAATACAAAAATACACCATATATAAAAAGTTAAAGAATTCTACTGGATGCAAAAATCAATCCCTTTAAATTTGGATAAACACAACTATTAAAACTAAAATGTAATTGACTGCTAGAACAAGTTTTGTAGTCTCAAAGGCTAAAATAAAACCATAAGGATCATCTACAAAAAAAAATTACCATAACGTAATGTAATTCTGAATCATTAAAACAATACACATTATTCTCAAAATATAGGATATATCTATGCGTGGATCTATTATTTCTTTTTCTGTGAATCTTCTATAGACCAATTTCCACAACTTCCAACCTCACAATATCTTCATCACCGGGTAAAAGATAAAACCGCACATCATCCCCACATCAAATTGGATAAGCTTTCACAAATTCATACAACCCCTTTCCAATTTGACATTGATTTGGCCTACTTTATTCCAAATCAATGACCAATGACAAAGCTCTCCCCATGCACTAGTGGAAAATATACATTAGACGGTAAAGGTTTACGTCAGTTAACCAAAAACTAGACGTTAAAAGGGGGCGGTGGCAGTTTTGTAAATATCAGACTTCATTAATTCACTGTTAACGTCAGTTGTTTTAAGGACTGACGTTTAAAGTGAGGCGGTGGCAGTTTTGTAAATATGAAATCACTATTTGCGTCAGTTGTTTAGTGAACTGACGTTAAAAGTGTTTTGCAAGAAATTATTAAAACTTTTAACGTCAGTTGTTTATAAAACTGACGTTAGAAGTGTGATTTTTACTTCAGTTAAATAAATAACTGACGTAAATAATCAACTCATTCCTATCTTTCTTTCGTTGTCATCTCCCTGTTGTCACTCTTAACGCAGATCATCACTCCATATAGTACAGTTTATTTCTAATCTTTTTTTTTTAAAAAGTTTATTTTTAATCTTAATTAATTAGCTTGAATTAGTAAATTAACAAATTCTTGTGCAAATTAAAATAAATAAACACTTAACATAAAACAAGTTATATATGTATAATCAAATCGTATCTCATTGAAGCGATTCATAAGATACAATTACATGTTTAAAAGATAAAAAATTTCCGCAAGATAGCACTAAAATATAAAAAAGTTTCTGCTTCAACATCATTTTCTTCTCAGTCCTGTCCTCAGAATCTCCAACATTGAATGCATCCCCTCCCTCATTTGAAGTCGATGCTCCATCTGAATCCACAATCACTTTGGAGCCGTGGCAGAGTGAAGGGTGCACTCGATCTGTTTCAGCAATATTCTTGGAACAACCACTTGCACTACATGGAAATTGAGAATTTGCGACAGACACTTTGCGGCGGTTTTAGTCCAACCGCCGCCGCTAATAATCTGCGGCGGTTATAGCGGCGGTTTAAGCTAACCGCCCCTAACCGTAAAACATTGCGGCGGTTCTTATGTGTTTAACGGCGGTTTTAGAAACAAACATAGGGTTTATGATTTGCTCCACAAAACACTGTTCTAACTTCGTCCTCTCCCTCTCTCAGTTCGTTCTCACTGTCGTTCTCACCCTCCCTCTCTCACTTCGTTCTCACCCAACGAAAATCACTCTACCGTCGTCCTCCCTCTCTCACCCAACAAAAATCACTCTGCCGTCGTCCTTCTCACTTCGTCCTCCCTCTCTCACTTCGTTCTCACTGTCGTTCTCACCCTCCCTCTCTCACTTCGTTCTCACCCAACGAAAATCACTCTACCGTCGTCCTCCCTCTCTCACCCAACGAAAATCACTCTACCGTCGTCCTCCGCCCCATAGCCGGTCACCATCGCTACATCTCGCCATCGTTAAGCCGCTCACCGTCGCTACATCTCGTCACTGTTAAGCTGCTCACCGTCGCTACATGTAAGCTTCCATTTTCTTCTCTCTTTTTTCGCCTTTTTTTTTTTGTCTTTCTATTTACTCTTGAATCTTGAGTTCTTCCAAATTTCATTCACTGTTGATTGCTTCCCAATTTTAAAACCCTAGATTCTCTTCTCTATCATAACAAATTTGATTCTTTGACAATTTTGAAATAATAGCAATTGAGGATAATTTGTTATTTATGATAATTTGGTACCCTTGCATGCGACCCATCCCTTGCATGGCTTGACTTGGGGAAGCTCTGGTGTCAGTTTTGGAGAGTAAGAATCCTGGGAATGTGTTGGGTTTTCACCCATTCCTGCTAGCACTGATAATATCTGTAAATTGGATGGGATGTAGTTTAAATTGGACAATTGTTTCTCATTTTCCTGCATAAAAAAGAAACATAGTGAGGAACAGTTGATTTATATCACTACATGTATTGATGATTACTTGACTTACCTGATTTACTACATTGATTTCTTCCAAGTTGAAGTATTTGGCCAATTCTAGGCAGAAGAGAGTCCTTCCATCAGACTTGAACTGACTAGCCTGAACTGGGTCTTGTGGGTTGAAGGATGATCTCCAGTTATTTAGCAGACCAGTTCTGTTTATTATCACAAACCCTTCAATGTAATCAAATGAGTTTTCTGCTGATATTAATTTCTCTTGGTCTCTTGTGAATGCTGTGAAATCTGAATATAGCACTCTAATCCATTTTACCATGCCAGGTGCTGGTTCCAGTAAAATTCTTGCCCGGGTTATAATTCCAAACTGGCCAAGCCCCCCAAGAACACTGTGAAAGAGTTCCCCATTCTGCTCCTCGGAACAGTTGACCACCTCCCCTGTTCCTGCATTCATTCATTCACCATATTTTATATTTTTATATTCATCAAAAGAGAAAGTGTTTCTTTATTTGAAACTTAATTAAGTGCTTATTCTTTTCATAAGCTTTAGCTTATTGCATTAGACTAAAATGAGTTTATACGAAGATCATAAAGCTTAAGGAGAAAGAGATAAGGAGAAAGGGGGTCACCTTGTCTCAGCCCTCTTGAGGAATGGAAGGATTCAGTTTTTTAGTCATTCCAATTTAGGCTTAAGCAAGATGTTGAAATGCATTGAAAGATCAAATTTCTTAAAGAAACATGAATTTTCAAGATTTCAAGGGATTCCATAATAAAAGACCACTCTAGTCTATCATAAGCCTTTTCTAAGTCTAGTCTGATAACCATAAAACCTTTGTTGCCTTTTAAGAGATTAAAAGAATGAATGTTTCCTGCATGACTAAAATATTGTCTACAGAAGACCTTCCTGCTATGAAGCTACATTGGTTGGGAGAAACCACATCAGACATAATAGATTTCAGTCTATTAGATATCACTTTAGAGATGATATTGTAACTTACATTGCATAAAGCAATGGGTCTAAGTTGAGAAACTCTAGAAGGGTCATCACACTTGGGAATCAGGGAGATGAGAGTTTGGTTGATGGCCCTAATTCTGCTTGGATCAGAAAAGCATTCCTGCACCATTCTAAAAATTGAGTTTCCTATGTTGTGCCACTGATTTTTGAAAAAGAATGGGTGAAACCCATCAGGCCCTGGGGATTTGTAATTCCCCATACTGAATAGGGCTTTTTTAGTTTCATCTATAGTTACAACTCTCTCAAGGAAAACTCTATTCTCCTCTCTAATGATAGGGTAAGAAGAAATACAGTTAAAAGGGGCCTGATGTTGTCCAATAGAGGCATACAGATCAGAGTAAAACTGGATAACATGGGATTTAAGGAGATCATCCTCATAGATCCATCGGTCAGTATTATCTTGCAGGGCCATAATCCTATTCTGTGTTCTTCTCTTAAGGGAAGATTGGTGAAAAAACCTAGTGTTTAAATCACCAAGGGTAACCCACTTGGATCTAGCTTGGTGAAACCAGTAGTTTTCCTCATAAGAGAGGATAGAATTATATTCTTCCCAGAGAGTGTTTTTGAGGATGGACAGTCTCTCATTGGAACCACTTGATGTAACATTATTGATACCTTCAATCCTTTTGAGAACCCACTTTAGTGTTTCCTGCTAAATATATTTCCAAAGACAGGACTTAAGGTTTGAGGTTAGTCTATTCATGTTGTCATTCCAAGAGCTTAACTGACTCCAAGAGGATTTTACTTGGTTTTCAAAGTCATTGTGATCAAGACAAGCTCCCAGAAATTTAAAATAGTTTCTCCTAGGTCTATCCATGCCATCCCCAATCTTGAGCCACAAACCACTATGATCCGAGGTGTTAAGATGGATGTGAGTCACGTAACCGAGATTTAAGCAATTCGATGAAACCAACACTGCTTTTATTGACTTGAATTAGAAGACATTTACAAAGTAGAAGAGTAATAGAAGAAAGGCAAATCACAACAAGAAATTTGCACAATTAATGAGTGTAGTGTTGATTGTAACAACAATTACAGAGGCATTTCAAGTAATGGGACTTGGACTTGAAGTAAAGCATGCATTAATTGAATTACTCAAGACAAAATTTGAAACATTGGAATTGAAAGCAACCCACTTGCCTCTGTTCCACTCCTTGTCCTTTGTAAGTCAGTCATGCTTCTCTTCCGAGTTCGACCATTGCTTCCCTTGAGCAGTAACCGATATATAAGGAGTTATCTGTTATATATATGCAGCTTTTTCTCTTTGCGTTGCTTCCCTTGAGCATCTTTCTCAAAATGTTGAACAAATCAGCAACTTATTTATTGTGAACAGCTTTTTCTTAAATGTTTGAAACTTTCGTTAATGTTTGTGAATAGAGAAGGAATATCTATTAAAAGAGAGAGACAAGACAACCTTCAATCAGGTGACCTTCTCCTTCTATTATCCTGTGTGTTACTTCATTTCATTTTATATTTTGACACCCAGTTGAGGATTTTTTTATAATATCACGTTTTTTATTTTTAATTACACCAATAGCACAGTTTGAGGATTATATACATAACTAGCATGGTTTTTATGTAAAGTGAGCAAGTGCTTGGGAACCTCTGAAAATTAAATCCATCCGAAATAAGACAACAAACACATATATGCTATCTGCCAATTTTCCCAATTCCTAATTCCCAAAGATGGTTTTTGGCATCAATGAACCTGCATATAAATTCCAAAGATCGGTAAGAACATTTGCAAGTTAGTGATATATATTATAATTAATAAAGATTCTTAATGCATACATGGATTTTTAATATCCACCTTTTCTTATCACTTACTTTTTCCATGGTATTATGTTAGGTTATTGCAGAACAATCGGTTATCCGGTTCTATCCTCAGGAGATTGGAAAGCCGTTAGATCTGCGGACCCTTGACCTTTCTCGGTAACCACTTGTTGGTGAAATTCCTAGTTCTTTGGGCTTTTTGGCTCATCTAACTTACTTGTGAGTGTGGCTTGACACATCGATTCAACAATGATGATATTCTTGTTACTTATTTGGTTTATTCATTAGCCTTTCTCTAATCGCTTACTTCCTAACTTAGTCATGCCAAGTTTTTCAAAGCGGCTCAGTGAGAAATGAACTATCCGGACAGATCCCTCAACTTGTTGCTAATCTCACTGGTCTTTCATTCTTGTATGCACTCTATGCCTCTATAAAATATTTATTATATTTTTGCTTTCTAATCCTTCAAAGTTAGTTTCCTGACCGTACCATATGTTGTAGGGACTTGCATTCAATAATCTCAGTGGTCCAACTCCAAAAATTTTAGCAAAAGGTTATAGGTGAGTTCTCTAATGGTATGAAATTTTGCCCTAATATTTACCGTGTGAGTTCTATTCATCTTCATGAAAAAATTGAGCACTTGTATTACTATTATGTTCAGTGGTTTCCTTTTGCTGACAAATTTACTGCCATGGTTTATTCAGTTGGTATTTAACATTACTTCATTGAAGCCCTTTAAACTTTCAAGGATTATTTAATCACAATTTCTTGTAGGAGAAGGGGAACCTTTGCTCAATTTGGTAGTTAATACCGAATAATAACCTGGGACAGTGTTAATTCTTAATCAGTCAGTGACTTCTTGACCACAAATGCTTGAATGAAAAAATGGGATCTTGGAGTACAACATTAAAAAAATATAGTGCGAATTTGTCTTAATCAGAGAATTATCAAATTGAAGAAAAAACACTTTTATTAGCCGTATTGATTCTTGATTACAGTTATAACAACTTTGGTTAATAGATTAGTTTAGATGATAAGTTTTGTTTCCTCTTTTGTATCCTTTCTATTACTATCTTTTGTATCACATGTGGTCAGTTTAGCTAGTTGTGCTGTTTGCTTTCCATTTTCAAAGTATCGTGTTGCACCTTAGTTATTATACTTGAGTTTCTCTCTTAAAATTAATCATTAGCAGTTGGATATTATGAGTTTCTCTCTTGTTTTTATTGCAGCGTGCAGAGGAATTAGGAAAATATATATATGGCTATAGTAGTGCAACTTGAACATAATCTTTATCTAGTTTTGATATGTTTCTATTAGATGGTAGTTTATATATAGTTTAAAAATAGTATATATTTTTCAATTTATGAAGTGGTGTGTTATTTTTATTTCCAGATTTAATATTTTGAAGCAATGGATAAGTCATGGATAATGAAACCACGAAACTCAGTTGAATATGAGCAAGGGGTTGGGGATTTATTGATTTTGCCTTTGTACATCAATCAAGAAATGGCAAAACAATATGCCCTTGTAAACGATGTGGTTTCAAAAAATGGCAAAGTAGGCATGTGGTGTATGATCACTTAATCTGTACACCATTTCCAATAGGATACACTTTTTGGTCCTATCACGGGGAGTCCAGAACAATAGGAACTAGTAATATCTCACCTAGCAATATTCCAAATGTAGTTCAAGACCCCACTATTGTTGAGGATCCTATTCGGAACATGATCGATGATGCATTTGGAGTTGATAGGCACCTTGCAAATGAAGTACCCGTTGCATCAAATGCGGAGATTGACCGGGATGCAGATGTGATGCCAAATACAGCTCAAGAGCAACATGTAGATGAAGAATTCTATGAATTAGTTAGAGATGTAGAACAACCCTTGTACGAAGGGTGTACGAAGTATTCAAGATTGTCTTTTTTTGGTAAAGTTGTATCATATCAAATGCCTGTGTGGAATGAGCAACAAGGCCATGACAATGATTTTAGAACTATTGAAAGATGCATTTGAACATGCAAATATTCCAAGTTCATTCTACGAGGCCAAGAAAACGATCATCAAGCTTGGTTTGAACTATGAAAAGATACCTGTATGTCCGAATAATTGTATGCTCTATTGGGGTAATCCGGAAGATGAAGAGAGGGAGACATGTAAAATTTGTAACACTTCCAAATGGAAATCAAGGGCAAAAGCTAGTAAGACTATGGTGTCCGGTGATGGCACTGGTATGAAGAAAGTGCCTGCAAAA
Organism: Sophora flavescens; assembly: GCA_030762895.1. Taxonomy (NCBI): domain Eukaryota; kingdom Viridiplantae; phylum Streptophyta; class Magnoliopsida; order Fabales; family Fabaceae; genus Sophora; species Sophora flavescens. The sequence continues at coordinate 50,138,279 of CM061068.1, read as the reverse complement.
GTTCTTCGTTATTTCCCACTGAAGCCTCGATTACAGAGATTGTTTTTTTCATCAAAGACAGCCGAGGATATGAGATGGCATGTTGACGATAATAACAATGATGGAATGTTGAGGCATCCTAGAGATTCTGAAGCTTGGAAGCAGTTTGACTCGTTGCATGCTTGGTTTGCATCAGATCCGCGAAATGTGCGCCTCGCGTTAGCCACTGATGGTTTTAATCCTTTTGGTGTCATGAGTTCAAACTATAGTATTTGGCCAGTTATTCTCATTCCATACAATACCCCTCCATGGGTGTGCATGAAGTCGACATCTTTTATAATTTCAATGATAATTCCTGGTAAAAAAATGCCAGGGAATGATATAGATGTCTACTTACAACCTTTGATCAAAGAGTTGAAAGAGTTATGGACAACGGGTGTGGATGCCTATGATTCTTTCAAGCGAGAGATGTTCAAATTACATGCAGCTTTAATGTGGACAATTAGTGATTTTCCTGGGCTAGGAACACTTTCTGGGTGGAACACGTACACCGGACTTGCTTGCCCATCTTGTAACTTCGATTCCATTCCATGTCGTCTTCCTCATAGCAAAAAATGGTGTTTTATGGGTCATCGTCGTTTTCTTGACCAGAGACACAAATTTAGACTGAATAGGGTCCGCTTTAATGGTGAACAAGAAATGCGTAGTCCACCAAAAAACATTATCCTCGTTCTGAAATTCTTGAACAGGTTCAAAACATCAATGTCATATTTGGTAGAAAATTAGAGAAAGAAGGTTCGGGAAAAAGAACACGTGGCAATCAACTTACACGCGGTAACACTCAACAATGGAAAAAGAAAAGCATATTCTTTGAACTTCCGTATTGGAAGGATAATTGTTTGTGTCACAGTCTTGACATGATGCATATTGAGAAGAACGTGTGCGATAATGTCATATTTACTTTGCTAAATGACAGCGCAAAGAGCAAAGATCATGTTAATGCTCGAAGAGATCTTCAAGCTATGGGCTTAAGGCCTGATCTTTGGCCCAATGAAAATGGAAAATATTCTCCAGCTGTCTTTACATTGACTAATAAAGGTAGGAAGGCATTTTTAACTACTTTAAAGAATATCACTGTGCCGGATGGTTATTCAAGCAACATATCTAGGTGCATTAATTTGGACAATCTTAAGTTGAATGGAATGTTGAAGAGTCATGATTGTCATATATTGATAGAGCAATTGCTACCATTAGCCATGCGGGCAACATTGCCTGATGAGGTTTCGGCAATATTAATTGAGTTGTGCTCATTCTTTAGACAACTATGTGGCAAAGTATTGAAAGTTGAAGATCTAGACAGATTGCAAAATCAAATCATCCTCACTTTATGTCACATGGAAATGTTATTTCCTCCTTCATTCTTTACTGTTATGGTTCACTTGGTTGTTCATCTTGTTGAGGAAGCTAAACTCGGAGGTCCCGTTCATTATCGATGGATGTATCCTATAGAAAGGTAAAAGATGTGTGATATTAGTCATTTTATTTTTTCTAATTTGGTAATGTACAGGTTGTTCTAAATTATACTTGTTGTGGTTTAACAATAGGTACTTGGGACAGCTAAAATCCTATGTACGTAATAAAGCACGACCTGAAGGATCTATTGCGGAAGGCTACCTTGTGCAAGAGATTCTTACATTTTGTTCAAGGTATCTGGATAGCATTGAGACTAGATGGAACCGACCTAGTCGTGTAGACGATGAGCCTATTAATGATATACAATATGGCTCACGAGTAGCTGACTTATTTCCTAAAGTTGGAAAATCGGTTGGTGGCTCTTCATATGTTACCCTGACACCCATGGAAAAGTTTCAGGCTCATAGACACGTGTTAACGAATTGCTCTATAGTTGATTACTATCTTCAGTAAGTAGTTATTCTACTTGGTTTAATTAATCTTAAGTTTTTTTCCATAACATATAATATGATTCAACTAAATAGGCAGTATAGAACTAGCGTGCGAAGGCAACTAAGGGGTGGTGCAAGGAGTGCTTCTGAGGTAGACAAGAAGGTTCATAGAGAGTTTGTTCATTGGTTCACCAATCGTGTTAGTGTTCTTAACAATGATTAATAGTGTGTTAGTGTCATTTATGTATTTTTTGAACAAGAATGTGACTAACAATATATATTATTATGGCATCTAGATTTGTAACAATCTCGACAGTCTTAGTGGACCAGATAAAGATGTTCTCGTTAGTCTTGCACAAGGTCCTCATGACAAAGCAAGAAGGTTCACTGCATATAATGTCAATGGATACAAATTTCGAACCGTGGCACGAGATATGTTATTAAAAACTCAAAACAGTGGGGTTTTTGGAATGTTTGGAACCAGGAGTTACTCAAGCAATAGTGATGCCCAAATGAGGTTTGGAGGGGTACCTTACTATGGAAGATTGATAGACATCATTGAGGTTTTCTATAATGGCTTCACAAAGTACCCATGTTTAAATGTGAATGGGCTAATACCACTAACCCAAGAGGTATGAAGACAGATAAGTTGGGTTTTATCTCTATTAACTTTGCAAGACTAATACATACCGGAGAACATGAAGATGATGAACCATACATTAAAGCTTCGTAAGCTCAAATTGTTTATTATGTGGAGGATGAGAAGGAAAAAGGTTGGAGCATACAAGTTCATTTGAAGCCAAGAGACTTGTACGACATGGGTGAAGATGATGAAATTATGACATCCATTGATGCATACCCATCACAAAACTTGGAACAAATTTTCTCTGATGATACCCCACATATACAATTGGCAAGAATGGCTGCAGATGATGATCCTGAAAGTTCAACCATTAATGATAATTTTAATGATGATAATCAAGATATGGTTTTATGATCCATTGGTGATAGATATGTTAGTTTTTTGTGTTATGTTGTGTAGAACTTGGGACCTTTGGTGATTTTAGCTTAGTGAACTTATTTTGTAATTTTTTTTTGGGTTTGTTACTGAAAAATGGCTCATAGTTATTATATCAATTTGAATGTCTCGTTATGTTCCATTTTAGTTGGTTAATTATATCAGTTTGATTCTTGATTCTTAGGTAATCTGTGAATGTGTGGTGTTCTTGCTTGTCATATTCCTATTTGATACATTATACTTCTCAGGTATGGCCAGTCAAAGAAGTGTTCGTCGGAGGTGTCAATCCACACCAATTCAACCAAATGCATCTTCTGAAGGATATGTAGATGGACATCTACAACAAAGTGATCCTTTACCCAATGTTGAATCATCATTTCATGATGAGGTACACACTGCACCAACTTCTGAATCTGCACCTGATGTGGTTGAAGGTCCCTTGCCTGTTCCAAAAAAAGCTCCAACATTTTGGACAGTAGATGTTATAAGTATGTCTAATTTATTTTATATTTCTCTTTAATTTTTTTTAATTTTATTATATGTTGGGTTAGGAATTGTTTTAATTTGTTTACTTTATGTGTTAGATGCAAGCGGTCAGGTGATGCAAACACGTTTAAGGGTGACAGATGTGTTTGCATCAAGTGGTACAACAAGGGTTATAACTAGGTGGAATCGACATGCACAACCAGTGGGAGAGTCAGCTGGTTTGTTGGTAGGATATTTGGGTGAACTTCCAAGAAACTTTAATAACATTCCCATAATGTTTGAGAATTGGAAAAAAGTACCGGATACTTTGAAAAACAATCTTTATTCTCAAAAAATACAGGTATTATTTGTAGTTAAGTAAATACGTTCGATTTATTAGGTGTTTTGTTAGCTAACACTATCTTTTATTATGTTTTCTTGAAGAATAAATTTGTTGTCAATGATGGTGAACACAAAAAGTATATTTTAACTAGCCTTGCAAAAAAATGGAGGGACACACGATGCAGATTATTTCATAAATATCATGATTGGGAGCTTTCCTTGGCAGAAAATCTTCAGAGGCACCCACCTGATATTGACTCCAATCATTGGGCTGTTTATATAAATTATAGGCGGAGCGCTAAACAAATGGTAATCATCATAAGTTGCAGTCTTTGTTACTTCAACTACTATTTACTAACTCTTCATTATGTTATTAATTAATGCAGGAGATAGCTGATCAAAATGCAGCAAATCGTGAAAAGTTAGTGATCCACCATACATTAGGCTCCAAGGGAATTGCAAGGACAAAAGATGAGTTGGTATGGTTCACTCATTTTATTTTAACAGTATAATTTATTTGTACTAGCACTTATTGTATGGTGCTTAATTTTAGGAATTACTAGAAGGACGAGAATTTAGCAAGGCATAATTTTATCCTATTTCTCACAAAAGGAAGGATGGATCATTTGTCAGTGAAGAGGCTAGGGAAAAAAATGTAAGTACAATGTATTATTTATAACTTTTTATTGTCTTTATCCTTTAAGCACTTCACTACTTGTAAACATATAAAATATATAAATATACATATGAGATACAGAATTCAAGGTCATTCTCATTGTCAAAATTGATAAAATCAATATTTTTTCCAGCTTAAGCTGGCCCTTGGTCTTTTTTAGAGGTGTTCCACGGTTAGACATGCAGAGGGATTGGCATGCCATCTTACATGACTCAATCTCTTGGCTTGTAGGTGTTTCTTTTGTCATCTTCTCATGAGGATATCTCATCCTCTTTCATTGTACAGTTCCCCCTTAATGAAGTTTTCTTTTCTTATCAAAAAAGAAAAATGATAATAAGGAGGAAAAGATAGACTTAAAATTCTCATAGACTTTCATGTGTTATCTTATGCATTAGTACTCTGTGTTTAACATCTTCATGACTTAATTTGCATCATGTTGTGGGCAATTAGGATTTTAAACTTTCATATGTCAATTCCATCACTTTATAATTTCAAGACTGACCACGATGTAAATTACATTGAAATCTTGCTTTCGCTTATTTTTTAGTTATATAATCATAAATTCTTTTTGTAGCTTTTGTTTCAACTTTCAAACTGGTAGCATCACTTCACTGTTATTCCAAGTTGTATTTCATTGTTAATGGTGATCTTTAAGTAATTGTGTATGTCTTCAATATTATATGTAGGAACAATTGCAAAATGAAATTCATGAGGGATCAACAGAGAATGATGCTTATGTGAAAGTTTTTGGAAAGGACCACCCTGGATATGCCAAAGGAATGGGACATAGGATAACACCATCTCAACTCACTGGATTTAGGTCTCACTCGAGAGGTTGGTATCTCCCAATGAGAAGATTGAAAAATTGGAAGTCAAGTCCTAGCGCTTAAGGAACAAGCTGCGAATTATGAAGTCTTGAAGGAACAAATTGCTTTCCTTATGCAGAATGTTAAGGGAAATCAGGTAAAATAATTGCTTTTAAATTTAGTTTTTAACTTTTGATAGTTCACTTGTTGAATTATTGGTTGTTATCTAATTTTTGATTTTTTTGAATTACAGCCGACTGACTTAGAGTCACCAAGAGATATGAGACGTTTCTCTGAGTCTAGTCATATGCATGAAGGCCACGGAGCATCGTCTCGTAGGACCGTTTAGATAGTTCTAGTTTTCATTTTATGAACTTGATGGAGTTTAGTTGTATTACTTTATATTTGTGAAATTGTTGAACTTTATTTGGAATATATATATCTTTTTGGTCGTAGTTTGTACGTAACTCAACATTTTATTTATGAATGAGTTTTACCTTTATTTGTTTTAAGAAAAATATATATATATATTTAATAAGCAGGTTTTGTAGACTCAAAATGATGTGCTAAAAAAAATTAATTACAATTTTTTTGCTATGTTTTGCGACTGTTTTGAAACTGTCATAAAATTAACATCAGAATTGGGGAAACAAATAGCGGCGGTTCACTAACCGTCGCTACTTGTATTGGCAATTTTGCGGTACTAATCTGCGGCGGTTGCAAACCGTCGCAAATGCTAATTTGAGGCAGTTTGTGCGGCGCTTACAAACCGTCGCAAATGCTAATTTGCGGCAGTTTACACAACCGTCGCAAATGCTAATTTGAGGCAGTTTGTGCGGCGGTTACAAACCGTCGCAAATGCTAATTTGCGGCAGTTTACACAACCGTCGCAAATGCTAATTTGAGGCAGTTTATGCGGCAGTTTTCACAACCACCGCAAATGCTAATTTGAGGCAGTTTGTGCGTGATTTCAGAACCGCCGCAAATGCTGCTCGCGACGGCCGACATTGCGACGGTTTTGGAACCGCCAGAACACGAATCTGCGGCGCATAAAACCGCCGCTTAATTTAGCCAAATAACCGCCGCAAAATAGCGCCTTTTTTGTAGTGTTGGTTCCAAAGCCGAGGTTTTGGAACCGTAGTCGCGATTCTCCGAAGGATGATGGTGTGTGCAATTCACATAATGCGATTTACACACCCTTATCACCCATGTAATGCGATTTACACAACCTCAGAAGTTGTTTGACCATTAAGACAGAGACCTTTAAGTCTAGGTATAGGAAGAAAGAGTGATGAAGTTAATCTCCATGGCAGAGCCATATTGTGAAGCAGAAAATTAAAATTAAAGGAAGGAAGGAAGCTATTTATAGGAGTAGGGGATGAAGTTACTAGGCGTCGTAAGTTGCCAAAAAATTAAATTGATCATTAAGAGCATTAGGTTCCAAGACGCATTGGGAGTTGGCAGTCATATATTATAAACGTGCAGAAAAGAAAACGTCCGAAGGAATAGGAAGAAACTTATACACTTTTAACGTCAGTTGTTGAATAAAACTGACGTTAAAAGTGTTTTTAAAATAAAAAATATTTATTTTTAACGTCAGTTGTTTATACAACTGACGTTAAAAGTGTGATCTTTACTTCAGTTAAATAAACAGCTGACTTAAATAATCCTATATCCCTATCTGAAATGCGCGCCCTGTTGTCACAGGTCTGTTAACGTCAGTTGTTGAATAAAACTGAAGTTAAAAGTGTTTTTAAAATAAAAAATATTTATTTTTAACGTCTGTTGTTTATACAATTGACGTTAAAAGTGTGATTTTTACTTCAGTTAAATAAATAGCTGACGTAAATAATCCTATATCCCTAGCTATCTGAAATGCCCTGTTGTCACTCAATTAACACAGGTCTCAGAGCCATTTTGTGAAGGAATAGAAATATAGAGGAAAAGAAGAGGCAGTATTACAGACTGTTACAGAAGAATGTTACTTTATACAGAGACACAACACTTTTAACGTCAGTTGTATTCAACAACGGACGTTAAAAGTGTTTTTTTTTTAAAAATATTAATATTTAACGTCAGTTTGTTAATAAAACTGACGTTAAAAAATAATTTTAACGCCGCTTGTTTAATACAACTGAAGTTAAATGTTGTTTTAATATGCTTACACCCGCGCGCCTTCTGCACTTCGCTCTGTACGTACGTCTCTTTTCTCTTTTCATCACGCTCAACCCTAAATCACTCTCAACCCTCACTCTCACTCTCACCCAGCACAGAACCCTAATCGCGAGCTCATCTCCACCGCAACCACCGCGAGGGCTTCTTTGCCACCACCGTGAGGTACATTATTAACCCTGACTCTGTCTTTCCATTCATTCTTTGCAATAACTTGACGTACATCTCTCTTTACCCTTCCCGCGCACTAACTCTCCTTGTCCCTCTGCTCTCAGTAACCACATCGAATGTTGGCCACCACTCGAGCTCCCCTCCCCACCACCACGCGAGCACCCATTTCTGGTGAGTATTTAGGGCACATTTTTGTATTTTTGGTTTTAAATGTATGTTGAAACTGTAGTGTCAGTAGTTGAAACTTGAAACCGTGAGTTTGAGTTGTTTGGAATGTACGTCTCTGTTTTTGGTTTTGAGTGCATGTTGCTCTGCTGGTTGATCTGTCATCACGGCCAGGCCGTGATCGCTCCCGCCCGTACGTGATGGCATGGTTCTGCCTGGGGTTTGCACGTTACGGCCGTGATGGACATCACTGCCAGGCCGTGACCAGTGCTTGGCAATTAATCTTAAAAAACTATAGTTTTCAATCTCCCGTATTGTCCTTATATTGGATATATATATGTTTTGTATATCTACATGACCTATCTAGTTATGGATCGTAGTTGGATGGTTTGTAAGCGTACTAGTGCTGAGTATTTGAAGGGGGTGGGAGAATTTATAGAATTTGCTCAAAGGAATGTTCCTAATAGTAATGGAATGTTCTGTTGTCCTTGTGTCAAGTGTTTGAATACGAGGAAATGTACGGTGAAGGATATACGTACTCATTTGATTTGTGAAGGGATTTGCTTGAGTTATACAAGATGGATATGGCATTGGTGATATGTTGTTGAGTAGTAATACGACGAGTGTCTCCCAAAGTGAGGACGTTGACGTAGATATGGAACGTAGATATGGAGGATGATCGAGTAGAGGACATGATCCGTGATATTGGACAAGAATCTTTTCATCGAGCGCATGTGTATGATAGGTTGTGCGGTGATGCGGATAAGCCTTTATATCCAGGGTGTACTACTCATACACGGTTGTCGGCGGTGCTAAAATTGGTTTGTGTGAAGGTGAGAAATGGTTGGAGCGATAAAAGCTTCACGGAATTGCTTGAAGTGTTGAAAGACTTGCTTCCGGAGGACAACACATTGCCTGACTGTAACTATGAGGCCAAGAAGGTATTGTGTCCTATGGGTATGGAGTATAAGAAGATACACGCATGCCCCAATGATTGCATATTGTACACCGGTGTTCATGAAGACAAACACGATGGCCCCAAATATGGGTTATCACGATACAAAGTGAAGGGTGGTGATGATGATGATGATGTTGATGATGTGAGAAAAAAGGGTCCTCCTGCGAAGGTGTTGTGGTATCTTCCAATAATTCCAAGGTTCAAGCGATTGTTTGCCAATGCGAAAGATGCGAAGAATCTTAGATGGCATAATGATGAGAGGAAACGTGATGGAAAGGTTCGTCATCCTGCTGATTCTATTCAATGGAAGAATATCGATACTATGTTTCCGGATTTCGCCGATGAGCCAAGAAACCTAAGGCTTGGACTTGCTATGGATGGAATGAATCCTTATGGTAACATGAGTAGTATTCATAGTTCATGGCCTGTTCTGTTGGTGATTTACAGCATGCCCCCTTGGTTGTGCATGAAGCGTAAATACATGATGTTGTCTATGATGATTTCGGGCCCAAAGCAACCGGGAAATGACTTAGATGTTTATCTAGGTCCCTTGATTGAAGACTTGAAAACGTTGTGGGTGGAAGGTGTTGATGTAGTTGATGGGTATTCTCATGAGACTTTCAAGCTTCGTGCCATGTTATTTTGCACCATCAACGACTTTCCAAAGATACGGTAACTTGTCCGGCATAAAGTGTCAAGGGGCATAAAGCATGCCCTATATGTGAAGAAGGCACATGATACACTCAGTTGCATCATGGGAAGAAGACGGTTTACCTTGGGCATCGGAGATTTCTTAGACGTGATCACCCATATCGTAAGATGAAAAAAGCTTTTAATGGATGCCAAGAGACAGAAGAAGCGCCGGCAGCCTTAATTGGAGAGCATGTTTATCAGAGGGTAAATGACATCGATGTTATATTCGGCAAGTCCAAAAAGAAAGGTAAAGCTGTTGAGAAAAACATATGGAAGAAGAGGTCGATATTCTTTGATCTTCCATACTGGCTCAAGCTTGATGTCAGACACTGCATTGATGTGATGCATGTGGAGAAAAATGTGTGTGATAGTGTGATCGGGACGCTTCTTAACATTCAGGGCAAGACAAAGGATGGTGTGAATGCTCGTCTCGACCTCGTGGCTATGGGTATACGAGAGCAGTTAGCTCCAGTTGTTGAGGATGGTAAGCGGACTTATTTGCCGCCAGCATGTCATACTTTGTCAAAAAAAGAGAGACAAAGTTTCTGCGGGTGTCTTCAGGGCATCAAAGTTCCACATGGTTACTCTTCAAATATGAAGAGGCTTGTCTCTAGTGATCTTAAATTGGTTGACTTGAAGTCTCATGATTGTCACATCTTGATGCAACAACTTCTGCCCGTTGCTATTCGTGGTATTGCTACAAAAAATGTGAGACATGCCATTACTCGGTTGTGCTCATTCTTCAATTCTATATGTAGCAAAGTTGTTGACCCCCGTATGTTGGATGACTTGGAAGTTGAGGCTGCTACAATCTTGTGCCAATTGGAGATGTATTTTCCTCCTTCCTTTTTCAACATAATGGTTCACTTAATTGTTCATTTGGTGAGGGAGATTAGATTCTGTGGGCCGGTTTTTCTGAGATGGATGTACCCAATTGAGCGCTACATGAAGATCTTGAAAGGGTACGTGAAGAATCCTCATCGTCCGGAAGCATCTATTATTCAAAGATATGTTGCAGAAGAAGCTATTGAGTTTTGTTCGGACTACCTTCATAACACAGATCCTATAGGGGTTCCTAAGCCTCGGCATGATGAGATCAGATGTCAAGGTAAGGGTACACATGGCTTAAGAATTAATAGGAAGGATCGGGAGGAAGTGCTTCAAGCACATTTGTATGTATTGAACAACATCGAATGTGTTCAACCTTTCTTATTTGAACATAAAAGAAAAGTCAATCAAGAAAACCCTCGAATGAGCGAAAGGTGGTTGTTGAACAAGCATAACAAGACTTTCTTACCATGGTTCAAGGAAGAAATGCTTAAGGATGGTAGTACTGCTTCTGATGACGTAAAATGGCTAGCACGTGGGCCTAACTTCAACGTCATATGTTGGAGCGGATACGACATAAATAACTTTTCCTTTTATACAAAGGAACAAGATAACAAGAGTACCATGCAAAATAGTGGGGTTATGATCGTGGTCGAAGCAATGCACTTCTCTAGTGCAAAGGACACAAAACCCGTTACAAAGACCGACACCTTACTTTGGATATATTGAAGATATTTGGGTGCTCGATTACACTAAGCTTATGGTGCCGGTATTTAAATGTAAGTGGGTTGATAGTAACGGTGGTGTACAAACCGACGAATTGGGGTTCACATTGGTAGACCTCAACAAGTTAGGTCATATAAATGAGCCTTTCATAATGGCTTCCCAAGCAAAACAAGTGTTCTACATCACTGATCCTTCTAACAAAAGGTTGTCTGTGGTTCTCCAAGGAAAAAGCATGTATAATGGTAGTGATGAAAATGAAGATTCAAATCTTGATATTCCTGAGACTCCTTCTTTTTCAACAAACATGTCTACTATAATCGAGGAGACACGGGTGGACGATGTACATGCCACTCGTGATGATTATCACGAAGGGATAATGATATAGGTAGTTTAAACTTAGTATACATTTATAACATATGTTAATAAATATATATTGTTTTGAACAGGCATACATATGGATCATTGTTCCATTTTTCCTTTGCAATTCTGTAATGTGTGTGATATTCTGTGTTACTGGGATATTTATTGAATGCAGGGATGGCTTAGGGGAGTGATATTTTAAAACAGAATTTAAAAAAAAAATACTATTAACGTCAGTTGTATCATACAACTGACGTTAAAAGTATTTTATAAAAATATACAAGACACTATTAACGCCGAGTTGTTTATTACAACCGACGTTAAAATTAAGACCTTTAACGCCGCTTCTTTATAACAATTGACGTTAGTGTTAACAAAATTTACGTCGGTTTTGTTAAAGAACTCGACGTTAATTTTGACAAAATTAACGCGATTGTGTTAAAGAACCGAGCGTTAATAGTGTTATATTTAACGCCGCTTCTCAATCGACGTTAAAAGTTAAACTTTTAACGTTAGTTGTATTTACGTCAGTCAGTATTCTGACGTAAAAAATCAATTTTAACTGACGTAAAAAGTACTTATTGCACTAGTGATGGCAGTATTATGTTCAATGTACTTGGTCTATTTCTCAACCTTCTGTGCACAACTGCTGTTGGTATCACCTATCATAGACAGACATAGTTTGCAAACATGATTAAATAAAATAGACATATCATACTTTTTTTTATGTTGATAAAATAAAAAAAAAATACCAATGCTTGCTTGTCGGATTCCATTGTTGATGAGATTTTGTTAGTCCACAGTGTTTTCTGAAGTACATCAACCATAACATCTTCATCATGTATTGTTGTCCTTGGATGGTTATTAAATTTTTGTTCAACCTTGATTAGGGTAACAAACAACTTACACGATCCATCATATTTAAAGATAACAAAATCATTTATATTGAAGGAGTAATTCTTGGAAAACCTCTCCCAGCCATGTATGAACCACAATTGACCATCTTTATTCTCTAATTTAACAATCCTTACTTTCCCATCATCTGCTTCTAGCTTTACTATTTTTGAAAATTTATCAGCAAACTTAGCTGTAAACCAATTTGGTATTGACTGGCAACAATACAAACAAAGAAAATTTAGATTGCTCTGTACTATTATAGGTATAACTAAAGTAATTTAGATGATTTGAATAGTATTGGATGGGATAACACAAAAAGAAATCTGGCCACTTCCTTAAATTGAGAAACTTACAAGTTTTTGGTGATAGTCATCCCAGACAATTGGTTTGAATGAATGGATAGGTCTAACTTTGGTTGGTATGTTGTTGTGGTTCACTTGCAGGGATGTTGGGTGAAATGTAATCACTTGAAAACGTGATTCACCAATGTATTTGAATAACACCGTGCTTTTCCTTATTAGTCTATTAGCATGTGCAAATGCTGTCCAACCAGAATGTAGCCAAAACTCCAAAAACATAACTTTGAAATGTACTTCAGTATTATTACCTTCAGGAGTTATCAGAAGCAATGGATTCCTTAGCTCTTTGCCCCAAACATTAGTGAATTCTTGGGGCAACATCTGAAAGAAATTTATTTTTCAGTGTAGTCGAATTTCAAATTTAGAAATAACTATGGCACATATAAATCTTAAATGTTTTGTGTGCAATGTTAACATAACATTCATTATAAATGATATTCAAAATATAATATGCTATATTATTTTAGGTGGTTATTTATACAATTATAAATTAGAATTGATTGATACTAATCAGGAATCGCATACTCCGATCAAATAAAATGAAGAAAGTTTTGCTTTTGTTGTCCATTTCCTACAAAAGGGTCATGAAATAGTAGATAACCGAATCAAAAGATTGTGATATATTTGCATGTTTAGAAGGAAAAAATGTTATGCATAATCCTTGATAGAAACTTTAACCATGGATTAAATAAATCTATGAATTAATCATTTTAATACTGCTACACAATTACTCAAAAACCAAATACTAAAATATAGATACTAAGCAGTTAAGCCATTCTGCTTATTCACTGTATATGCAAAAAATACTTACCAAAACCTGCATTAAAATTTAAGTAATACTTAATATACCAGATACTAACATGTATAGCAATACATTAACCCTTAACTTATGAGACAGGCAAATCAAATAACCAATATTAATAGCAAATTAATATACAATACATACGTATATTTAAAATTTGGATGGGTTTAACAATTTAGATGTAGTTTCGTTAAAAAAAAAACAATTTAGATGTACATATTTAATTGTTAATGAGACATAATTCTCAAACTTTGTTCATCACAGCACTTTTAATTATTCTAACAAAACAATTTTCAGTGTTTTATGTTAGGTATTCAAAAAATTAGAATTGATAGATATCTAATTCTAGAAGTAATGGGTTTATGTGGTAATACCTAGAATCACTGGAAGTAGTAATACTTTATGAACCCTGTTTTCTATTTCAGAATTGAAAGATTGTTGTTTCTTTACATTCAAAGTTCATCACTAAAAACATTTAACTTGAATAACAGATATGTTCGAAGACCATCCATTGATTGGGTTTTTTTATTTCCTTCTCAGTAAACCCTAGAAATCTAACAAGGTTATGGCAAATACTAAATTCGTTGGATACTAAACAGCTGGTAGATTGTTAGCATATCTCAACCAAGAACACAAATTAAAAATGACTCCTGATGATTCAGTTATCTACATAGATGGCACTGAGATATGGTTCAAGTAGGATGTGAATAAGAAAATGCTTTTTGTGATAATTTGAAACAAAAAAAAAATCTGGGAAATGTAAATTAATTGCATGCAATTGCATTTGTTGGAAGAAAACTTACAGATTGAACTTCTTGCTCGTCAACGACGGTGGGAGTGCTTTTAGCCGTTCAACTTCAACTTGGAGATGCTTGTGGACGGTGGTGTGTGGAATTTGAGGTGTTAAGATATATTGTTAAGGCTTATGTGATGAAATGGGCCCATTGTAACACCCTCGGGCATTACTTTGTAAACATGTGTGGAAATAAATTAAAAATTAATTTGCTAGTTGTTTTCGAAAAATTGTTTTCTTTTAAGCCAGAAAACCGGGGTATAAAAATTTTATTCTGCGGATAACTCTGAAAAACCAAGATACATACATCTAAACAGTAAAATCACATTCATAACAAATTCGCCACGACATACAACTTCTCTCAAAAAGTATCAATTTTCAAAAGAGAGATAAATATTAAACCAAAAACTAATGTATAATACCACATTTGTCGACCTTTCAAAAATACAACCCAACCAAGACTCCTAAACTGGTCTCTCTAAAAGACATTTATTGGAAAGACCCCCCGTGGTCATTCTACGATCAAATACAGCCTCAGACCTCTATATCTAAGTCTCCGAGTGACTTAGGAAAACTCCTCTATATCATCTGTACTAGAGTACCAAGGTACAACAGCGAAACCAGAAGAAACCTGATATATTTGTAAGGGTGAGATACCAATATATGGATTTAAACATGATAACCACGTGCGTGACACACAAAACAACATATAGACATATAAAATCATATACCATAATTTCTCAGAAATAGACAAGTATTTTATCAATGGGTTTCATACCCGAACAGTCATCGTCATTTTAAAAAAATGCATGACACTTCAATATTCAGGCTCTAACTTAATCTCATGAGATCCCATCATATTTCTATGAGTTGATCAAACTCAATTGCCATAATAAGGCATACGTGGTAAATTTTTCCATAGCACATTGTCCAGTATAGGATAGTGTGATCAATCTTATGGATTCCATAGCACACTGTCTAATTTAGGATGCAGTGATCAATCTTATGGATTTTCATAGCACACTGCACAATTTAGGATACAGTGATCAATCTTATGAATTCATTGTCCAACAAGGCACAATGCTACCACGTGATGTGAATACCCTGTCCATCAAGGCATCACTCCTAACAACGATTGACACGTCTGCCAAAAATGTATGAAAAACAATTTTTCTCAACGTTTTCTTTGTGTTCAATCTTTTCTTGTCGAAGCTCAAAGGCTAACGACTATACATAAACTTCAACATTTTAAGATTATTCAACATCAACACGGGACACGAAGTCCGAGTGCTCAATCACAACGCCTCATACCGATGCACCAGTCTTAGGCTTGTGGTCATAGAAAACATTTCACCTTTAACAACGTTTATCACAACGTGATTAGGACATCAAGTCCATAACAACGTGATTAGGACATCAAGTCCACAACAATGTGATTATGACCCAAAGTCCACAACAACGTGACACGGATCCAAGATCTACGTGTATATTATAGAACACTGGTATCCAACGTCTCGTATTCTAGATTCATATTTCAACGTGTTTATTCTTTTTCGTTCAACGAAACACAAATTCAAAGTGAAACCTTCCCAACTTATTCAATCTTGCCGAAATATTTTTGTTGAATAAAAGTATTTCACAGAAATTTCTTTCCAGTTGAAATTCATTTATAAAAGCTAAGTTATTGAGAAATTCCTAGTTTGTCTCAAATCTATTTTCCTTTGAAATTCCTCATTTTCCAAAACAACATCAATACTTTGTAAAATCCTTTTAAATCCATTTTTGACAGAAATAATACAAATTATTTCCTCAAAGATTTTTCTTCAAAAACATATTTCCAAATGGTTTTCATTTATAATAGAGTGATTTATAAGTCAAATGATTTTCCTTTAACTTCAAAATATATTAATACTTAGTTCTTAAAATGATTTTTCACTTCATTCTTGAAAATGATAACATACTAAAATGTATTTCTTTCTCAATTTCATTCTTATTCTTCTTCTTTCATCAAAAGAATTTGACACATAAATTTCTTAAAATAACTTTTCATCTACATTTTGAAAAAGATAACGTACTGAAATATTTTTACGATTTAATCCTTGTAATTATCCATTACTTTCTCTTTTATCAAAAGAAATCATCAACTACATATTATCATTGTCAAAATTCCTCAGAAGACTTTTTAAGGTTTTTATCTCAATAATTGATTAAGCACTGACGAATGTCAGGCTTCTCAGACAACAATCCACAACAGTATAATTTTCACATCAACATCATTTCAAATAATACAGTTCATGCCATATCTCAAAGCTATAACACATTTGTACAAATAAATCATCAAGCTCGGATATGTAAAACAGACAATTTTAACCACATCAGATAAACTCAGGAAATCACAATAAAATTTAAAACAACTTAACAGACCACAAATAATAGCATATAGCTATCGAGAAAAATCCCTCAAGTAAGCTCCCCTTACCTGATTCCAAAGCAAACAAAGTCTTTCATTCTTTGTTGAGTGCCACGATCTTCCTTGACTTGCTTCGCAACGGAAGTCTAAAGATTCCAACACTTGACACAAGTTAAAAACAACCAAAAACATCTAATCTTCCCTAGGCATAGATTCGGCCATGATGACTAAATAGGGTTTGAGATATCAAACTTTCACTAACTCATGGAATAATGACCCTTAAGTATTAGAGATTCATAATCAATGATCATTTAACATAGATTGAATAAAAACTCCTCTAAGCCACAAGCTTAGGGTTTCGGCCAAGACACATAAAAAAGGCTAGAGATTTTCAAACTTCTCAAGCTTTTAGATTTGACAACAAAAGGTACAAAAGAGTTCAAATCAATTATTATTCTTCAAAAGTTGAAACAAAACTTCCTTGTTCCACAACAACATAGTTTCAGCCTTGTTAAGAAAATAGGGAAGGAAATTTTTGCTTGATGCAAGCTCTTAGATAATGAATATAGAAGTGGTTATGAGTTCATAGAAATTGGTTTCAAGTCAAATGGATTTTTCACTAATTTCTAGAGATTTTAGAAGTTTGATGGTTTTAAAAACAACAAATGAAAAACATAGAGTAACTTATCAAATACATGAATGGAAGAACTTAGATGAGTAGGATAAGAGAATGTTACCCTTGAAGCTTGAAGAAAATGGATGGAGATGATGAGCTCTTGAAGAAAATCAATGGAGTTTTGATGTAGAAAGTATGCTTATGTGAGTGTAAACTTGAGAAGGAAGATGAGTGTATAAATAGGGGGAGAGTGAGTGAGTCGTGAGGAGGAGGAGAGAAGAGGGAACTTGGGATTCAAGTTTGGTTAAGGGTGGTTCGGTCGGAAAAAGTTAGAGAAAAAAGAGTTTTGGAATAAAATACATTATAATTCAAAAAGTGTAATGATGATTTTTCTTTGATCTGACATAGACTTTAGTCCATCAACTCACTTCAAATCCAACAAGTCACCTCTGTAACACCTCCCCTGAGTCATTATATGGTTAACTCGTTGCGGAAAATAAATTAAAATTTCTATTTGCTAGTTGCCCTCGGAAAATTATTTTATTGAAGTCAGAAAACTTAGGTGTAAATTTTTTCTTCTGTCGAAGACTTTGGAAACATGATACATATGCTAAAACATTAAAAGCACATTGTACATCACCACACAAAGAGATAATCACATTCATAATAAAGCCGCCAAGGCATACAACTTTTAATAATTAAGTTTCAATTTCCAAAACTGAAAATTAAACCTAAGATTAAAGTACAACACCAAAGTTATTGACCTTTTCTACACACCACCTAACTAAGATTCCTAAGCTGGTCGCTCTACAAGACATTTATCGGAAGGACTCCATTGTCATTCTTACAATCAAAATACCCGTTCAAGTATCTAAAACTAAGTCCCGAAAGACTTAGGGAAACTTCCCAGCTCCATCTGCACTAGTGTACCAATGTACAACAAAGAATACTGTAAGAAAAACCTGATATATTTGTAAGGGTGAGACGCCAATATATGGACTTTGATAAGATCACCCCACTCACAAACACAAAATAGCATATTCATGATATTCACAATATATAACAATTTATCCAGGCAGCATATTAATTTAGTCAAAGGGTTTCATACCCGACAATCATCGCAATTAATAAAAATTGCATAATATTTCAACATCGAACACGCAGTCCAAGAATTCAATTACGAAAAACACTAGGATGATTCCATCGGTCCTAGCTTACCGATATATGACCCGAAGTCAAATATGTTTACTGGGATTTAACCCGCAACACGCAACATGAAAATCAGATATGCCTATTGGGACTCTAACCCGCGACATATTAAACATCACCATCAAGTATGCCAACTGGGACTCTAACCCGCGACATACCGAACCACCATCATCAATATGCCAACTGGGACTTTAACCAGAGACATATTGGAATCACCATCATCAGATATGCCAACAAGGACTCTAACCCGTGACATACTGGAAGTCACCGTCATCAATATGCCAACTAGGACTCTAACCCATGACATATTGGAATAACCACCAATCAAATATGCAAACTAGAACTCTAACCCGTGACATACCGATATCTCCAAAAATCAAATATGTCAACCAGGACTCTAACCCGTGACATACCGATTACAACGTCAAATATGCCATCTGGGACTCTGACCCATGACATATTGAATACAATATCAATTATATCAACCGGGGTTTTAACCCGTGACACATAGGACAAGTCCACAACGTCTTTTATAGGACTTAAAGACCAAATCAACTTTTAGAGGACATGAAGTCCAAAACAACTTTTATAGGACATGAAGTCCAAAACAACTAACGCAGATCAATGATCTACGTGTTTTTCTCACAGACCACTAGAAATCCGACGCCTCGGTAACTATGTTCACTTTTCCTCTTTAAAACATTTCACTCAGTGAAACAAAAAATACACAAAACCAAATCTCTGAAAACTTATCCAAGTTTAGCGGAATCACTTTCACTTGAATAAAACTCTTTACGTAAATTCTTTTCCATTAAAATCATTTATAAAACATTTAAATCATGGATAATTTTCGTTTTCTTCTAAATTATTTCACACTTGAAAATAGTTCTTATGGACAAAAGAATATCAACCCTTTAAAAGTCCTTTCAAAATGGATTCAAAGTAAAATAAAATATTTTTCTTAAAAATTTCTCCATGAAAATCCCTTTTTTAACCAAAAATGACTTTTCTTTTGGAAATAAGTATTCCAAATTCATTCTTACTTTATTTTGGTAACTTAATTACTCCAAATGATGCTTTATATTATTGATGAATTTATTTTGAGAAAACTAACGCCAAAAATTTTCACGGTTCTGCCCTCACTGGCACTCATTGACTCATTAGTCGTCGGAAAAATCATTAAAAGATTACTTTTCCACTTTACACCAATTTTCACCATTTAACTTATTTAATTGAATATATAAGCTTATTAAGCTTTTATCATCAGAATTAATTAAACACTGACCAATGTCAGCTTGCACAATCCAGCACTCAACAACAGATAATTTCACCAAAACACAGTATAGCATACATCACAATTATTTCATGCATCACAGTTAAAATCACATAAACAATTTATCACATCCAAAGCATATAACAAATTAAATAGCAAACAACTAAAAGCCAAATAAATTCACAATAGATAATTTACAGATAACACCCAGATAACGTGTGGTTATCTACACAAAATCCCTCAGGTAAGCTCCCCTTACCTCTCGAAAATCTTTCCTTACGATACAAGTTCGCCGACACTCCGGTTTCTTAACCGCACACGTACACGATTAATATTCACACACAATCTCCTTCAACAAACCACACAACATAATTATCAATCAAACAATTAAAATCACCTAATCACTAAGGATAGGTCACGACCATGAAGGATTTTGTGGCTAAAAATTACTAAAATTGCTTAAGTTTTTGAATTAGTGATCCTAAGTACTTAAGATAATATATTAGTAATTAATCAACAAAGATTGAATCAAAAACTTCCAATCCCTCTAACTACCTAGCTTCGACCATGAAGGAAAAATGAAGCTGGAGATTTTAGTTTGATGAAATATCTTAGGTTCAATATATATATGATATAGAAAGATGACATCCAAGTTCACTTACTAAAGAAAACAAACAAAATCTCCTCCACCCAACAAGCAAGGTTTCGGCCTTGGAGAGAAAAATAGGGAGGAAAACTTTATTTGCAACAAACTCTTGGATTATGAACATATGTATGATAATAGGAACATAGAAATTGGTTTCATATTTTTAGGATTTTTCAATGATTTTCTAGAAAATTTCAAACTTTCTAGATCTAGAAATTGAAAAGGATGATCAAGGCTTTAAATCATGAAAATAATTGAAGAGACTGTAGCTTAAAGATGATGAGGATCATAGATTACCTCTTAGAATTGAAGAAATGTGCAAGAATCAACCACTTACTTCACAAACTAAGCTTATTGAGTTAGAGAGAAAAATGGAAGAATGGAGAAGTTTGGAGAAGATGAATGAAGTATGGAGAAGAATGTGGAGTCTTCATGATGCAACAAGAATATATGGACAAGGAATGGGCTTGGGGCTGCACAAGTTTGGGCTTGAAGAGAAGTCCAACAATCAATTGTTTACAAACTTGATAATGGCTTAAGAATTAATAAAACCAAAGGAAAGTTTAAGAATGCAAATACAATTTCATACAATTGTATGCATGACCATGATTTGGGCCTCAAGGCCGCAGTCCATAAGGGGTTTTTTTTAGAGCAAAGAATTGACCCAAATTGTGACAACTTGATAAATTAACTTAGGATCAAAAAGCAATTAAGAGAAAGTTAAAGGACTAAAGTACAAAATCCTTAAAATGTAATCATGATGCCATGTGCACCATTAATGGATTCACAAGGTGACTCATCATGTGTGACTTGTTGATATTATCCGTTAACGGATCGCGAAAATCTCGTATTTAGCTCCGTTGTTTACCCAATTAAAATATCGCCCGGATAAAATATATATTTCACTTTTTAGTGAAATATTTCAAAATAACCAAAATCATAGGAAATTAAATAAAAGCCTTAAGTTTTTTGTTCACGACTTAAAATTAGGTTTTCTGATCAGTATAATACTGTCAGTGAAATTCACAGACCGGGTTTCGCCTGACTTTTCAACCTAAATTTTTATCGTAACTCTCTATGGTAAAGTAGAGTGTAAATAAGGTTTCAGTTTAATTAAAAACATTTTCTAAGTCTCAGATAAAAATAAAAACGTATTTATATAAATTTCCGATATTAGAAAACAGCGAAAAGTCGGGGTGTTACAACCTCAGTCTTCTCAACTTTCCATTCTGCTCCGTTGTTTATCCGGTTACAATTTCCGATCGTATTTTCGAAGATTTCGCTCAGATAAAATATTCTATTTTATTCCCTAACGAAACTTTTCAAAAATAACCAAGATCATAGGAAACACGACAAAAACATTAATCGTTTCGTTCACGAGTCAAAATTAGGTTTTCTGCTCAGTAAATTCTAATTGTGAGTGGAAACTCAGACCGGCTTTCGTCTGAAATTTCAACCGAAAATTTTACCGTGACTTTCTACGTTAAGGTAGAGCAAGACAATGATTTTAGTTTATCCAAAATCATTCTCTGGGTTTTAACAAAAATAAACACACATAAACATGTATTTACTGTTATAGAAAGACAGAGAAATCGGGGCGTTACATTACCACCCCACTAAAAAGAATTTTGTCCTCGACATTACGTAACTCGAAACCAGATAGGGTCTTGTAATTATATCCTAATCCCAAGATCCTACATCGTACTTCCTGTATTCACTTTCCCTTAGATGATTTAACTTAATAGCGAAATTCATACTTATTCTTTGTTCTATTCTTCCTCAACAACAACTCGACTATCCTCAATTCATACTCTCCCTCCTTTAAATACTAGTCCATAAGAAAATTTCTCTACATTCTTAATTCTCACGGTTAACACCAAGATTCCATCTAAGATTTATATTCCTCTCACATGAAGAGAAAAATCAAAACTTAATCCCTCATATTCTCAATTATTGGTACGCTAGAAAAACTGTTTTCCACACATCTTACTCTCATCGCTATCACCCAGATCAAAACTAACTTTACTACAACATGTATCACTTTCTATTAAAGGTATACCATTGTAGTCTTATCCCCTCTGAACATAATATGTTTTTCCAGATCCTATCGACATCACATACTTCAAGTCTTCATCGCAATACTTCTTAAGATAAACTGAACCAAAACACAACCCGCCAGGTTGGATTATCTAACTCATCAAATTTGAATCTTCCTAACAAACTTATATAACACACGAGTTTACCTCTTTCGATTAGAATCAACTTAAGGGAAATCACTATAGATACTTTCCTTCCAAACATTAAACTCATACAATCAATCTTAACTACAAGCATCTGATCATTACTCTAGATTCCTTTGGTAACGTTCTGCCTCAAATCATGATAAGATCTATTGAAATCGTCTCACTTCGTGACATCAAGCTTAGGGGTTCTCACTTGCCAAGCAACTCTACCTCTCAATAAAATTTCTACTATAGGAATGATCGTAATTAGGTACTAAACCTACTCCTCCATTAACCTTCTAAGGATAGATCGTTCCTGACTTGTTTATTGGGTTGAGGGTGATCAGTGGGACTTAGCCTCAACTTGGCCCTCAACACTTACAAAGAGACTTTACCGATAAACGTTGGTAAACTTCGGGTTTTCATTTAGAATGATATTGAAAGATACTCCATGAAGTTTGAACAGTCCTCTGATACATTCTTCGGTTTACTTCTCCACTGCATAGCGAATGTTAACAGCTAAGTAAGGTGCCTTCCTCGTTAGCATGACATCGATCGTCCAAACAAATTACGAACTCTTAGAGGTCCTGGTAAACTCATAACGAGATTCATTGCGACACCATCATCTTAACAAGAAAGATCTCAAACAGCAAGTTATCTCTATTTCATTGTACTCGACTAACTCTGACATCCTGATATGAATCGGATACCCATCCTCATGACTCGGGAGATATGACAATGATGTTTTTGAAAAGATACAGGGTAGAATTGGTCAACAAGTGATAAGTTCTATCGAACTACCACAAGACATGGTCTTAAGGATCACAGAAAGAAATCTTCAAGGAAATAAATTTCTTGATCTCACTTTCACAAAGGCATAGAGAAGAATTTCATCAATTTGAAAGATACCAGAACATCCAGTATAGAAAAGATTCTTCAATTAGGTTCGTGGGTGTAAAAATGCATGATCAATACATATTTACAAACATGAATCTAATATAGTTCATTCTTCCACAAGAACTTCCAGCTGATTTAGAAAATCAAAGGATGAATAGTTTATAATCCTGAGAGGATTCATTCTTAGTACAAAGAATTTACAAAATGACGACTTTAAAAAAGAAAAACAGTCTGGCAAGAAATCAGACTGGGCCACCTCTACCAAAGTAAAAGTGATTAGACTAAGCTTCATCAAGGAACTTACGTTACCAGGAAGTTGTTTGTGTTATAACTCAAGAAATGTTCATAACAAATTCTTTCAACGAAATGTGAAAATATCCAGACCATCGGATAATATTAGTTCCATCCATCCAATGTCTAATATACCGAGGATTATTTAAAAGTGTGAGCACAACTGCATACAAGTAAGGAAGTCAATTAGAATAAATTGAAATTTATGGACTAGCATAACCAATTTATGAGTCCCGATAGATAGATTTCAAATTAAAATCAGAAAAAGTCTGTCTGACATGCATAAACTTCACCGCTGTGATTGTCTAATACAACCGTAGGACTTGAGAAACAAATGTTGACTTACAATTTCATAAGGATCGAATAGTGCAGTGAAGAGTTTCTTAATCATGAGACACTCGTTTAAGGTCAAAATTTCAAATCGATTTGCCTTGGTTCCAACTAACACACATATCTTTCCATAAACACTTAGTGTGGTCACCCTGAATCCTGCACGATCACGGACAGCTTAATCAATCTACCGAACATACAAAGAGTTGACTTTTCTACATGAGTTGAATCCACGGCACAAAATCTTTAATAGGTCCTTACTTCAATATGATGATAACTCATCCTCAAGTCGATCTTTGAGTAGATAACAACTCCTTGTTAAATCAACTACGCACGACAGAGAATACTCGTTCATAATCGTCACTTTGTTGAGTCATTAATGCAGATTCTCAAACCTTCAACAATATTGGGGCCTACGGAAAAGACTAAGTCTCATCAACTGTTTAGGTCGCAGATCTTCTAGTTTGGATCGAGTCGTCTAACTCGATTAACTTTGTAGGTGGCATCCTACATAAAGTGATAGAGATCAATCCGTATCTAGGAACTAGATCGATGGATAACTCAATATCCTTCTCTAGAATTACACCCAAAACATTTCCAGGGAACACTTCTGGAAAGTCCTTTCGCACACGATACTCCTGGAACATTCTCAGCGAACATTCCTAGAAAATCGACCTTAACAGTCATACCATCCAAATGTCTGACACGATCCAGAAAGGATAACCAAATGTGTCACACATGGATCGAAACACAAATCACTAGCCATGAGTTCCTACAAGTCAAAACTCATATAACCCATCAAGATAAACACATACCCATAGACCAACGTACATTATTTCGACAAGGAAACAATTCAAGTGATGACCAACTAGAGATCACACAACAAAAACATAACAGACCTACTCCCCAAGGTTCCCTAAAGACTCGACCAGCTCTGATACCACTTGTAACACCCCTCCTGGGCATTACTTTGTAAACACATGCGGAAATAAATTAAAAAGTAATTTGCTGGTTGTTTTTGGAAAGTTGTTTTCTTTTAAGTCAGAAAACTAGGGTATAAAAATTTTCTACTGTGGATAACTCTGAAAAACCAAGATACATACATCTAAACAGTAAAATCACATTCATATCAAATTCACCACGACATACAACTTCTCTCAAAAAGTTTCAATTTTCAAAAGAGAGAACAAAATTAAACCAAAGACTAATGTATAATACCACATTTATCGACCTTTCAAAAATACAACCCAACCAAGACTCCTAAGCTGGTCTCTCTACAAGACATTTATTTGAAGGACCCCCCGTGGTCATTCCACGATCAAATACATCCTCAGACCTCTAGATCTAAGTCTCCGAGTGACTTAGGAAAACTCCTCTGCACCATTTGTACTATAGTACCAAGGTACAACAGCAAAACCAGAAGAAACCTAATATATTTGTAAGGGTGAGATACCAATATATGGATTTAAACACGATAACCACATGCGTGACACACAAAACAACATATAGACATATAAAATCATATATCATAATTTCTCAGAAATAGACAAGTATTTTATCAATGGGTTTCACACCCGAATAGTCATCGTCATTTAAAAAAAAATACATGACACTTCAATATTCAGGCTCTAACTTAATCTCATGAGATCCCATCATCTTTCTATGTTGATCAAACTCAATTGCCATAATAAGGCATACGTGGTAAATTTTTCCATAGCACACTGTCCATTACGGGATGAGGTGATCAATCTTATGGATTCCATAGCATCTTTGTCTAATTTAGGATGCACTTGATCAATCTTATGAATTTTCATAGCACACTGGCCAATTTAGGATACAATGATCAATCTTATGAATTCATTGTCCATCAAGGCACAATGCAACCACATGATGTGAATACCCCGTCCATCAAGGCATCACTCCTAACAATGATTGGCACGTCTGCCAAAAATATATGAAAAAACAATTGTTCTCAACATTTTCTGTGTTCAATCTTTTCTTGTCGAAGCTCAAAGGCTAACGACTATACATAAACTTCAACGTTTTAAGATTATTCAACATCAACACGGGACACGAAGCCCGAGTGCTCAATCACAACGCCTCATACCGATGCACCAGTCTTAGGCTTGTGGTCATAGAAAACATTTCACCTTTAACAACGTTTATCACAACGTGATTAGGACATCAAGTCCACAACAACGTGATTAGGACATCAAGTCCACAACAATGTGATTAGGACCCAAAGTCCACACAGATCCAAGATCTACGTGTATATTGCATAACACTAGTATCTGACGTCTCGTATACTAGATTCATATTTCAACGTGTTTATTCTTTTTCGTTTAGGGAAACACAAATTCAAAGTGAAACCTTCGCAACTTACCCAAGCTTGCCGAAATATTTTTGTTGAATAAAAGTATTTCACATAAATTTCTTTCCGGTTGAAATTCATTTATAAAAGCTAAGTTATTGAGAAATTTCTGGTTTGTCTCAAATCCATTTTCCTTTGAAATTCCTCCTTTTCCAAAACAGCATCAATACTTTGTAAAATCCTTTTAAATCCATTTCTGACAGAAATAATACAAATTATTTTCTCAAAGATTTTTCTTCATCCAAATGGTTTTCATTTATACTAGAATGATTTATAAGTCAAATGATTTTCCTCTAACTTCAAAATATTTTAACACTTAGTTCTTAAAATGATTTTTCACTTCATTCTTGAAAATGATAACATACTAAAATGTATTTCTTTCTCAATTCCATTCTTATTCTTCTTCTTTCATCAAAAGAATTTGACACATAAATTTCTTAAAATAACTTTTCATCTACATTTTGAAAAAGATAACGTACTGAAATATTTTTACGATTTCATCCTTGTAATTATCCATTACTTTCTCTTTTATCAAAAGAAATCATCAACTAAATATTATCATTGCCAAAATTCCTCATAAAACTTTTTAAGGCTTTTATCTCAATAATTGATTGAGCACCGACGAATGTCAGGCTTCTCAGATAACAATCCACAACAGTATAATTTTCATATCAACATCATTTCAGATAATACAGTTCATGCCATATCTCAAAGCTATAACACATTTCTACAAATAAATCATCAAGCTCGGATATGTAAAACAGACAATTTTAACCACATCAGATAAACTCAGGAAATCACAATAAAATTTAAAACAACTTAACAGAACACAAATAATAGCATATAGCTATCGGGAAAAATCCCTCAAGTAAGCTCCCCTTACCTGATTCCAAAGCAAACAAAGTCTTTCGTTCTTTGTTGAGTGTCATGATCTTCCTTGACTTGCTTCGCAATGGAAGTCTAAAGATTCCAACACATAACACAAGTTAAAAACAACCAAAAACATCTAATCTCCCCTAGGCATAGATTCGGCCATGATGACAAAATAGGGTTTGAGATATCAAACTTTCACTAACTCATGGATTAATGATCCTTAAGTATTAGAGATTCATAATCAATGATCATTTAACATAGATTGAATAAAAACTCCTCTAAGCCACAAGCTTAGGGTTTCGGCCAAGACACATAAAATAGGCTAGAGATTTTCAAACTTCTAAAGCTTTTAGATTTGACAACAAAAGGTACAAAAGAGTTCAAATCAATGATTATTCATCAAAAGTTGAAACAAAACTTTCTTGTTCCACAACAACATAGTTTCAGCCTTGTTAAGAAAATAGGGAAGGAAATTTTTGTTTGATGCAAGCTCTTAGATAATGAATATAGAAGTGGTTATGAGTTCATAGAAATTGGTTTCAAGTCAAATAGATTTTTCTACTAATTTCTAGAGATTTTAGAAGTTTTAAGGTTTTAAAAACAACAAATGAAAAACATAGAGTAACTCATCAAATACATGAATGGAAGAACTTAGATGAGTAGGATAAGAGAATGTTACCCTTGAAGCTTGAAGAAAATGGATCGAGATGATGAGCTCTTGAAGAAAATCAATGGAGTTTTGATGTAGAAAGTATGCTTATGTGAGTGTAAACTTGAGAAGGAAGAAGATGAGTGTATAAATAAGGGGAGAGTGAGTGAGTCGTGAGGAGGAGGAGAGAAGAGGGAACTTGGGCTTCAAGTTTGGTTAAGGGTGGTTTGGTTGGAAAAAGTGAGAATAAAAATGAGTTTTGGAATAAAATACATTATAATTCAAAAAGTGTAATGATGATTTTTCTTTGATGTGACATAGACTTTGGGCCATCAAGTCACTTCAGCTCCAACAACTCACCTCAGTGTTCTTAGCTCTTCATTCTGCTCCGTTGTTTATCCGGTTACAGTTTCTGATCGTATTTTCGAAGATTTCGCCCGGATAAAATATTATATTTTATTCCCAAACGGAACTTTTCAAAAATAACCAAGATAATTGGAAACACGACAAAAACACTAACCGTTTCATTCACAGGTCAAAATTTCGTCTGAAATTTCAACCAAAAATTTTACCGTGACTTTCTACATTAAGGTAGAGCAAGACAATGATTTTAGTTTATCCAAAATCATTCTCTGGGTTTTAACGAAAATAAACACACATAAACATGTATTTACTGTTATAGAAAGACGGAGAAATCGAGACGTTACACCCATCATTATCATTACAAGGAAATCAAATGGGTCAAATTGTTTGGGTCATTGAAATGTAATTACCTTACAATTGGAATGTTCCTTGGGCCTGGGTTCGTTATGATATAAATCTTATAATTAAACTTAAGAAAAAAAAGTTGAAAACTAATATTATTATTTTTATTATTATTTAATATTGTAAGAGTTATTTGTTCTAACATTACCAAACTGTACAGTTACACTAGTTAATATAATATGGCAATCTATGCAATTCCTAAAACTTGTAGTGATGTTATTATTTAGAGCTTATAATGAATAATTCAGAAATGGCCCAAGGTCACAGGATTAGGAAGTCATATATTACGAAGTGGGTTCATAGTTAATATTTATTTATCCAAAGGTGGACCTTTGTCTCAATTCCTCTCCACCTGCAAAGCCTCCCACCCATGCATATATTGTTATATACATAGAATCTACTCCGTTCTTCACTTCTTCCTACCTTCATCCGTATCTTCTTGTTATATATACGTAAAGCTAAATTAATTGCAAGAATAAAGCACCACACCCTTTTCATTTTTCCTGGTTTTGAAGAAACTGAATTAATTAGTCACTTTATTTAAGCATCACACCCTTTTCATTTTTCCTGTTTTCGCAGAAACTGAAATAATTGGTCACTTTATTTTTATTTTTGTATTAATTTATCGGGAATACTTGCCTCGAACTCCTAAGTTATAAAATGAGGACATATATAATTATAGGCAGATTTTAGCTGTTAAAAGTTTTTTATGTAAATAATGCGCGCCCGCCTGCCTTGCATATATCCCAGTAGAATTCAGAAGTTTCAAACTCATCTAAAAGCTTAGTTAATTATCGTAGATAAAAGTTCTAATTAACCACACATATTTGATAACAAATGTTTGTATATAGTTATAACAAAATGTTTTTTAAATTAATTGGATTGGTGATTGAAACAGTGAAGGTCAAAAGCAATAATATGGTTACAGCAATACCTAAGGGATATATTACTTCCACTATATATATATATATATATATATATATATATATATATATATATATATAATACCAATAATTAACGAAAAATAAAGCAATACTCAATAAGAGGGAATAGATTAGCATCTTCTTTCTGTGGTAGGTATATGGTCCTAAACAAAACTTGTCTATTTGGGAGAAAAACTATATATATATATGTTGAAGCTTTCCTGGAGAATCTTGAATAATTGGTCAGAGACAGATTTGAACTTGATTTTTTTATTGATTGTGACAGTGCACCTTCGACATATGCACATATATTGATGATATACGAAATGAGTGAAGGAAGGAGAAACCACTGAAAGTGGGCTTCGAAGGTTTTGACCTCCAAATTGGGCAGTGGTACGTGGGACATATATCTTAAGTAGTTGGATAGGCCGAACGTCTTGTCTTTCAATTGCATCTGAGATAAAGATATGTAGGACGATTGATCGAATTGAACCAACTAGAATCCTAACCAAATGGTAATTGATTGGTGATTCTGAACCATATGATATATATGAACAATATATTATATATATAGCAGAGGATTCTCTTTTTTAATATAATTATTACTCATGGACAAGCTAGGTTAGTTGACTAGTCTTCTAGAGACTAAGATTTTGTTCTAAACACTAGTCATGGGCATAGGTATGGGTTGAGTTCATGACCTTCCACTTTAATTATAAATAGTGAGATTTAACTTATAAGCACTAAGTAGATCGAGCCACAAGTCACAAGTTCACATGCAGGGTTTTCAATTATTTTTCGTTTCTACATGTTGGTCGCGTACATGCTAAATTCCTCCGAACAAAAGCACTTAATTATGGGATGGTTCTTCCAGAGAATATATATTGATATACAATATACTAAAATTTAGGGTCAAGAAGGTGATTATTTCATTCTTTCTATACCCAACTAAATATATGTATATTATATATATGCATATATATAATATATAAAGAATATATCACATACAAATGGGCGTATCTATAGATATTAAACAGATCTTATACTATATAATTAATATTATTGGCAAATGGCGATATACGAGGATATATATCTAAGATTACGAAAGATTTTGTTATAGAAGATCGTATTGGATGCAATTGCCGCAACTGAGTTTCAAATTAATATATGCTAAGCTAGCTGTCTGTAAAGAACAACTTTGTAAGATATATATAGAAGCTCCTCAAGTGGTAACGAGCGTGCCAGTAGGATATTGTCATCCCATGCAAATGGCTAACTTAGTTTCTTCTCATATCGCGTTTTAAGTGATTCTTTGTAATTGTTTTCTCCCTCAAGTAGAGTATTATTTAACTGGTGTGATGGTTGTTGAAGCAAAAAGGGATGAAGTTGTAAAAATCGAGCATGTAAGAAAAAGTGTTCGGTATAAGAAAATGCCACTAGATATATCTAGCTGAACCGCACCAATTTTTTCATCAATACAAAATATTACTAGTTCAATTGGGTAACTCGTGACAATATATCGATTGGCTATTCTTCTCCTACTACCTTTTCGGATAACTCTACGTTATCATTATTAATTAGTATAATCAATTCTGATATTTTTCTTACTTTTGGATGAAAAGCACTTATAATATAGTTAAAGTAGGTTATTACGTGGGGTATATTTTTTTTATAGCCAAATGTTAGTATATTAGTTGTTATGTTGATTTTTTTTCCTTTATCAATGTTTGAATCTTGGACTTTCACATCTTTTATCTCCTTATATCGTTTAGCTCAAACCACTTGAGCTACACTACAAAAAAAAGGGTGTTTAGCGACCGAAGAAATCGGTTGCTATTCATCAAAATTCGGTCACTAAATAGGTTAACGACCGAATTAGCGACCGAATAATGACGGTTGCTAAAACCCTTTAGCGACCGAATTTGTAATCGGTCGCTATTAGCGACCGAATAATTCGGTTGCTAATTTATAAAAATCGGTCACTAAATTGGTCTCATAAAACCATTTATGTGACCAATTTTAGCGACCGAAAATTCGGCCTCTAATTCGGTCACTAAATTGGCCACCAAATTAAAAAAAATCAGTCACTAAATGTGTCCCCAAAACTTGTTCTAGGGACCAATTTAGTGACCGATTTCTTTAAAAAACATATAACAAACCAAATATAATTTTTTTTTATAAGCTAAAGTGTATTGAAAGAGTATAATGGGTACTCTAAACTCATAAACAAAAGAACCAAATACAATAGGGATAAGGTAGAGATTCAACCAAAGTTGGAGAAGACAATAATGGTTGATATACTAACTAATCGTCGACCAAAAAGAATTCCTCAGCACCTAATATCTAAAACCAATCCACCGCCCAGCTATTGGCAATTTAGTGCCTAAAAGCTTATTAGGGATAATTGCAGCAAAAGAGAAAAAGCCCTTTGAACCTTTACATCCAGCAAAACACCAAATTATGGGGATCTTTATGGAGTTCACCAAGGAACCGTTTGAATCCAACTTTTAGACCTTTGTGGAGTTCATCGCCTCCATTGTCCCTTAAAAAGTAATTGTTTTCCCAACTCTGCATAAGAATATAATGAGACAAAAATATAATGCTTCCCTTATACAATAATATAATGAAACACAGATGATTGAATGGAAAATTGGATATAAAATGTATCCACAAATTCACAATCTTCGAAATCTTCAACAACCTTGTAGGCTATAATCCTTTTCTATCAAGTTGTCTTATCAATAAGAGAAAGAGAAAGCATATCATACAAAGTCTAAAAGAAATGGGTAGGATTCATTTCTTCCATTTTCTTTACATTTCATTCTTTCTAAAAGTTTCCACACAAAGTCTAAGAGATATGCTTTGTGGACTTACTCACGTGAAGAGATGTTCTTGTTGACATGTTCGCTAGAAACCAAACCACAAAAATTACCCAGAAATACATCATACCCTGCGAATAAGAAAATAATATACATGATATAATTCCAAAAAATGATGTTCCCTAAAGCACAAATATTATCTTGACAAACATAACAAACCTTGATCATACGCTTCAAAAGCTGGAGAAACAACAACACCATTAGATACCCAACTGAATCCAATTCATTTTAATTTCTGCATTTCACACATAGCAATCACACTATATGATATTTCAATGCAAACTCAAACTCAACCAATATTATTCAATTGTTACATATCTTGAAAACACATATAACCAAAAGTTCAAAGATACTTGCATGCTTATACCCATTAACAAGAGTTCAACCATTTTTATCATACAAAAATCTAAAATCAACATGCTGGAGTTCAAAACCAATTTATATCTCATACAACAAATAAAATTCAATAACACATTGAGCAATTGATTCAAGCATTTTCTCAAACAGATTATGTTCAATCTAACAAGTTGATTCACATAGAACTAGAATTCATAGGACAATAAAACCAGTTTCACAGTCCCAATTTCATAAAGCAAGCTTTAATTTTAAGATTAAAATCTGAAATCAAAGGGTTATGGTTAGGGTTTCAAAATCAATTTGGGGGTTTTGAATCTGAGACACAAGAGAGGGTTTTGACTCACCCAAGGAAGAAGAAGAAGTTGGGGTGGTGTTGTGGGGCTCCTCGCAGCGGCGGACGGCGACGGCACGACGACGTCCGATGAGCGGTGATGATGTTCCCCTGTAACACCCATGTACTCAAAACTTGAAGGTAAGTCTAGGAGATGAAGGAAGGAACTTAAACTAACAAAGAGAGGTGAGAAACCACCAGGAATGGAAGTCAAACCACCTTACCGTGGCGGAGGATGGCGCAACCACAGCTGTGCGTGCTAGGAGGGCGGTGGCGAGTCGCGGGTCATCTGCCCTCGCCGTGCGGTGGCCGAACGGCGGCCTCAGGGCGGTGGTCGCGCGACTGAGAAGAAGGAAGGAAGAAGGTAGAAGATGAAGTTGGGGAGAAGGAAGAAGGAGCAGAGAAAGTGAGGGAGAGGGCGTCGAGACCAAAATATTAGTTTTAGGGATTTTAGTTTTAGCGACCGAATTATTCGGTCGCTAAATCGGTCGCTAAAATGGTTAATTTGAAATTTGAATTCATAATTTTAGCGACCGAATAATTCGATCGTTAAATCGGTCGCTAAAACGCTCTATTTTAATTTTTTACGCGTCGTTTAGCGACCGATTTAATATCGGTCGCAAAAGATAACTTAATTTTAACCGTTGCATTTAACTCGGTTGATATTTCGGTCGCTAAAAAATCATAAATTTATGACTTTTACTTTCCTTTATTTTGCGACCGAAATAGAGACCGCTAACTCTGTTACGCTCTATTTCGGTCGCTATTTCAGTCGCAATATCAACTCTAATCAGTATTTGATTTAGATCCTATAATCGATCGCCATTTCGGTCGCAAACAGTAACCAACAAATTCGATCGCTATTTTCGATCGCTAAATAACCTTTTTTTGTAGTGCTACCCACCCTTACGTAGGTATTCTATTATTCTTTTCTCCTCCCTAACTCTCTGAAGATGATCTCCATGAAGCCACGTGGATGTGGGACGGCTGTCTCCCCTCCCCCACATCCCTTCTTCAAGGTCTTAATTCAAATCCAAGTAGCATGAAAGAAAGAAAGTGGTCACTTTATAAGTACACCACCAAAACGGTGACATATCTGAATTTTGCATGCCTGGCAGTTATTCTGTCTGTCACTACAAGACACCTGAAAATATATTTATGTACTCAAATCCTTATCCAACTACCCACCTCATCATGTTTCTGATCGAGTATCGTGAACCTGGAGAGACGCACAAAGTGAGCATCACTCTACTTCAACACCACAATAATTAAACACCGAGTTCACTCCACCACCAATCCAAATGCATTGATGCATGCTTTACTGATACATTGTGTTGCTTTTTTATTCTCTTTTTCTTTCTTTTTGGTTGGTACTTGATAGTTGATACAATCAACAAATTAACAAACCTCAATCAGATTATACTTGCTCATTAATTAGTACAACTGCTCAAGAAAAACAGAAAAATGTTTCGTTGGACGATAGGGAATATCTTTGTTTCAACGTGGATGATCTGCTTCAGACTGAATCGGAGAAATATATTAAATAATGTGCACGTAAGCTGATCCGGATAAATACTCCTTCCTGTTCTTTTTATAAGAAATAAAGAGGCAATTTTTTTTTTCAAAATATACGAAACATACATCAATTTTGATACATATTAAATATTAATTTTTAATTTTATTCTCATTTATCATATGATTTATATTTACGAGATAGTATCAACTTTCCATACAAGTGGAAATTAATTAAGATTATAAGGAATATTTTTGTAAATTTATATGAATATTAATTACAATTAGCTTATTTCAATGTATTTTCTTAGTCTGTGTCTTAAGATTTTGTTTCTTATAGTAAAGACCAAAGGGAGTATTACTTAACCACAATAATTTTTAGGTTAGTTTTGAGGAAGGGCAGATGCAAATAAGTATTACCTCTGATCCATATTATAAGAGAATAAACCATAAATCACACAGACCAAATAAAAATCTTGAAATAAGTTAATTGTAATTAATACTCATATAGATTTCTAAAAATACCCCTTCAATATTGATGAATCAACTCACTTGCATGAAAAATTGATATATCTCGTAAATATAAATTCTATTATAAATAAGGGTAATATTGAAAATTTGCATTTAATGTATGTAAAAATTAACGCATGTTTCTTATATTTTGATAAAAAAAATGAACACGTTAGTTTCTTATAATATGAACCGGAGATAATAATTAAGAAGTGGATAAAAACATACGTGGTTAGTTTAAAATTATAAATATATCACTTTGTTATAGAGTTCAATGTGAAATCCAAACCCAAACTTTGAGCGTGGACCCATTTCTAACCCAACCATATGTGTGTTTGGTTTCATATTGGAAATCTTCGGAGTTGATTTTACCACCGTCAAACATGATTTTAGTAAAAATGAGATATTTGATTACATAAAATTGATTTTGTCTTCAGAAGTACTTTTGACTAAAAGCTTCAAAAAGTAGCTTTTGCATTAGATTGAAAATTGTACAATAAGTTTTATATTAAATTTATTTTCAAAATAAAAATATTCAAACATAGATCACTCCTCTTTAGACTCAACTCTAACCAAATCAATTATATTCAAAATCTATTTTATCAAACACTTATTCAAACACACATTTACGTCCTTTCCCGGTGTGTAAGTAAAAAAGTTAAAAAATATATGACATTAACAGACATCAACCTCTTCCAAGGTCCAAGCCGTTCATTCCACTCGTTGGCTTCTCCCAGCAGTTTTTGTTTGAAAGAAAGAAAATAGCCCAAGTGCCCAGAGAGGGGTGTTCGCGGATTGGATTGAATCGATTTTGAGTTAAAAAGTCATCCGATCGAATGAGAAAAATAATGAGCGATTTGAATTGGATTGATTTGCTTCGTTAGAACAAAACTGATTCGATCCAATCCAATCAAATGCGATTTGTATTGGATTGGATAATTCGGTTTTTATCGATATATTTTACATGGTTATATTACATCAAAGAACATTCAATATTTTGATTCGATTTGGATTTGATTGAGTATTTAAAGAATCATATGTATCTATTACTTATTTAGAATAAAAATTAATTTTAAAATATTACATTGACAATATCTAATAAGCTTTTTAACGGGATATACATGAATTTAATTGATATGCACTCTCATATGTAAAGATATTTTACACTATCAACTAATCATAAATTGTTAAATTATTATAAATATTTGACTCTTGTCCTAAATATATTAAAGTCACCCATAACATGATTTATAGTTGGTTAGCGATGTAAAAAAGATTACACTAACATTACATTTAGATACCAATTAAACTCATGTAACATAAGGATCAAGGTTTTAAAAACTGGACCGAACCGGCCGGTCCGATCGGTTTAACCGGGAACCGGGACCATGGCAGGTCCGATCAACAGGGAAAACCGGTTCAAAACCGGTAAAACCGGTCATAACCGGTAGTGGACCGGTCTGAACCGGCCTGAACCGGTTTCGTAAAAAAAAAATAGTATAAAAGGATTTGGATCATCCTAGCCAAAACCCAATTCTTTTGTTTTCTAACATATGTGGGCTGGTTGTAGATTTTGGGTTGGTTTTCCCTATGAAGATGATTTTAACATATATCTTTATATTTATTTAGTTTAATTTCAAAATAAAAAAAATTTGTACTTCATAATTTTAGTTGTTATGTTGTTTTTTTGTTTAATATTGTTACAAATATTATATTAAAAATTAAAATAATATTATTTAATTATAACCGATTCAACCACGGTTGGACCATTGAACCTCGAATCGCTGCCTTCACCGGTTCGATGGTCGGTCCGGTTTTGTAAACCTTGATAAGGGTTAGTTGATAACTTATAAAAATATTCGGACCGAGTAATTACTTTTATAATATAAATATCAAATTATTTTCATTGAACTAAACAATTTTGGTTCAGTTTGAATTGAATCGGTTTTACATATATGATCCGAAATCCGATCCAATCCAATGAAAAATTTCGGTTTTTTTCGGTTTTCGATTTTTTTTTGTTTTCAATTATTTCGATTGTCGGTTTTTTTGTTCGATTAGTATGGTTGGTATTGGATTGGATCGATTGATGAACACCCCCTATCTCAACTTACTCCGGAAGAAGAAGCCAAGAAGGTGCCAAGTGCCAACTGTACTAATTAAGCAATGGAGATAGGACTTTGTTTAATATATTGGGTTGGTCTGTCCCCTTATATTTAACATTTACTGGCCCACTTAGGTTTATGCTTCAGCAAACTATTTTGAAGTGGGTTGAATAGCCCGTTCAAACCTTCTATGCTCCAGCCCACACCGAGAGTCTGAGATGGCAGGGCTGGTCAAAACAATCCATTATAAACCGTGAACCATCCAGCTAATTCATAAGGAAATACCATCTAATCCATCATTTTATTAAAAAATTAAAAAAATGGAATGAATTGAGTTTAATTATTTTTTCTTAATAGATGGATGATGATCCATTTGATTATTTTTTTTAACAAAAATGCTAAGAACACATTCTTTATTGTGCTTCCTCAACGCATTCTATTATTGAGTGGATTTTATATGAGACCCACAAAAACGCATGGTGCCACATGAAATCCACATAATAATAGATGATGTGTTAAAAAGAATGTGTTTAAGAGTGTAATGTTAGTATTGCTCTCTTTTTTTAAGCCATTGGACCAACAAAAAGAATAAGAAGTGGATTATTTTTTATCCACTCCAAAATACTTTCTTTTCTGCATTCAAAACTTTTGAACCCTAACCACAATAATAGGATCCCACTTACCAGTATTGAATTATGAACCCTGTACTGGCCGAAGATATAAGGCCGAGGATTTGTCAATACGACCGAGCTTATTCTTGTAAATGGGCCCTGACCCGAACTCCCATAAAGCCGAAGACCTATTAATGCACTTGACACCCGAGGATAAATACTCGGGCCTATTCCACAACAGGCTGCGGATGAAGATATCTCGGTCCCGAGCTATCCAGTCACAATCGACTGGGCCGAATATCTCGCTGGTCCAAATATCCCTCCGTATAACTCGGAGCCTTATCATTGTCTTTATCTAGTTATGATAACAATCCGACCCTAATAAATAGGATCCCAATAACAGTCCAACTCAAAGTGTTACACCAAAACATCTCTATAAATAGGGGACCAACCCCCTCACTTAGAACTACGTTTGTTTTGATTCCCATTTGGATACGTAGGAGCAGAATTCCGATTCTGTCAAGCTAATTCCAAAAACACTCCCACAAGAGATTCTCCGGACGAGTATCTCTCACTTGAGATATTTCGACGGAACATTTGGTGCCGTCTGTGGGAATCGAAGCAAAATTTTCCCATACCACAAACAATGGTAAGGACAAGGAGCGGGAACTGCAGGAGAGAGGAGCCAGAGAATGCCAACAATGGGGATAATGGAGAACGATCCATAAACCCAGCGATGACGACTGACAATCCCATTATTCAAGAACTTCTCGCACAAGTGGCAATGCTGAGAAGGGAGAATGAGGAGATTCGTCGGCAGAACAGCCATCGTGAACGAGAACAAAGCAGGGAAAGGTCTGCCTCTTCTCCTCATGAGAGAGAGCGCCGGACAGCCGAGAATGAAGGATCCAGAAACACGCGCAGAGAAGGAGTCCCACAACCCCGTGTTTCTCACCATGTTGACCAAAGAGGCGAGGAGGAATTTCCTGGGCAGGCCCCTGAACTTTCACTTCAGGCAAATAGGCCTAATGAGAGGGCCGGCGTGCGGAGGCCGAGACATCTCTTCACCGACGCCATCATGGAGGTTCCTCTACCAGCTAACTACAAACCAATAAACATTGACAGGTATGATGGCACCTCGGACCCGGAACGTCATTTAGATGCTTTCACTACTCAAATATATCTCTTTACCGACGATGATGTTGTCATGTGTAAAGTCTTCCCTACTACTTTGAAAGATGCTGCGTTAAGCTGGTATACTCAGCTACCGCCAGCATCAGTTGACTCCTTTGACACGTTTATGACTAAATTCAATGCTCAGTTTGCCACGAGCCGAGCTCGTCAAAAAACCTTGGCCTCGTTGGTAAACTTTAAGCAAGAAAAAAACGAGTCTCTGCGTGACTTTATGGCTAGGTTCAGCAAAGAAACTGTCCTGATCCGGAATCTCAGTGCCGATGTCGCACTACATACTATCTTTACCGGATTACGGCCCGGCCCTTTCGCCAGACACCTAGCTCGGAAGCCTCCATCCAGTATGGATGAGTTGAGGAGAAAAGCTGCCGGATTCATTAATATGGAGGAAATATAAGAGTCTAAGAAAAGAGACAGAACCGATGATTCAGATAGAAGAGAAGAGGAGGGCTGGAGGTGACAAGCAGAAATTCCAAAGCACATCTGAGCATAGGGGGCCAGAGTATGAGCACTATACCCCTCTCAACACCAATCGAGCTCGGGTATTTGAGGAAGCTTACAACGCAGAACTTTTGCAGCTCCCCAACCGTGGCCACACGCCCCAGAATGTTGATCGACAGAAACATTGTCGATACCATCGTAACTACGGGAATACCGCCGAGGAGTGCTGGGTCCTGCGTGACAAGATTGAAGAGTTAGTGCAAGCTGGTCATCTGAATAATTTCGTTCGGAGAAATCACAACAATGGTGAAGGGCGTGGCAGAGGTAGAAGAAGAGGAGGTGGCCAAAGCCCTGCAAGGGGCGACGGTAGGCAAAATAATGAAAGAATAGAAAACAGGGAAGATCAGAATGAAAGGAGGGAGGAGGATAATACTGTCCGAGGTGTAATAAACACTATTTCAGGTGGATTTGTGGGAGGAGGCACAACGAGTTTAGCTCGGAGAAAACACCTGCGGGCTATTCGGGTCAGAACTCGGTAGGTCGGCAACCCCCGAGGATTTCCCCGCCGATTATTTTCCCCGATGAAGACTTCTTGGGTGTGGATCCTAATCAGGACGACCCAATGGTAATCACAATGCAATTGGCCAACTTCTCGGTCAAGAGAACTCTCATCGACCAGGGGAGCTCGACTGATATCCTATATTATTCAACATTTCAGAAGGTGGATACCCGAGGATACATAGACCTCCTAACTACTTTTGGGGATGGTAAAACGTCCAAAACTATTCTGGTCAGGTATGTGTTGGTTAATGCAGTAACATCGTACAATATCTTGATCAGAAGACCATCCTTGAACGAGTTGGGCGCCGTGGTCTCTACTCCCCACCTCACAATGAAGTTCCCTTCCAACTCGGGAGACATAGTTGCTATCCGGGCTGATCAGAAAATGGTCAGACAGTGATATGCCGATAGTTTGCGTGTGAGCAAACTCAAGCCTACACCTGCAGAAATACTAGAAAGAGGAAAAGGCGAGTCAGTAAACTCGGTTAGTTCTGTTGAACTAGACCCGAGGATTGACATGCAAGAACAACGGCCACAACCTATCGAGGAGTTGGAAAAGTTCCAACTTGGATCACATCCCGATCAGTGCACCAAACTAGGCGGTCAACTTGAGCCGAAGATAAAAGAAAAAGTAAAGGAAGTGCTCTGCAGCAATGCCAATTTGTTCGCCTGGACAACATCAGACATGCCGGGGATTGACCCCGATTTCTTATGCCACAAGCTGGCAATCTGTCCTGAGGCAAAACCGATAGCTCAGAGGGAAATGAGACTTGGTGAGGAAAGGAGAAAAGTGGTGGAAAAAGAAACAGTGAAGTTGGTTAAAGCCAACTTTATTCGAGAAATAGAATACACTACTTGGCTGGCCAACGTGGTTCTGGTCAAAAAAGCAAACGGCAAGTGGCGCATGTGCACTGATTACACAAACTTAAACAAAGCTTGTCCAAAGGATTCTTATCCTTTACCGAGTATTGACAGGTTGGTGGATGATGCTTTCGGGTACAGAATTTTGAGCTTCTTGGATGCATACTCGGGGTACAATCAGATCCGAATGTATCCCCTAGACGAGGAGAAAACAGCTTTTATAACTGAAGGCTCGAACTATTGTTATCGGGTAATGCCATTTGGTTTGAAAAATGCTGGGGCAACCTATCAAAGGCTCATGGACAAAGTATTTGAAAAACAGATCGGGAGGAATATGGAGGTTTATGTGGATGATATGGTCGTAAAATCCGACGAGCACAACAACCACCCGAGGGATTTGGAGGAATTTTTTCGGCAGTTGAAAAAGTACAATATGAGACTGAATCCAGAAAAGTGTGTTTTTGGTGTCCAAGGTGGAAAATTCCTCGATTTTATGTTGACACACCGAGGAATCGAGGCTAATCCTGATAAATGCCGAGCTGTGATTGAGATGAGAAGCCCACAAAATACTAAAGAAGTGCAGCGACTTGCAGGGCGGCTGGCATCATTAACTCGGTTTCTCCCCAGATCTGCAGAGAAAGCTCGACCTTTCTTTAGATTATTGAAGAGGCCTCAAACCTTCGCGTGGACTGAGGAATGCGAGAAGGCCTTTGTTGACTTCAAGGCCTTTTTGTCTTCACCGCCAATATTAACTCGACCTATCCCAGGGAAAGAGTTATATTTATACCTGTCAGCCACTGAATAAGCCATCAGTGCGGTCATTGTGCAAGAAGTAGAGAAAACGCAAATGCCGGTGTATTTCATCAGCAGGGTCCTTCATGACGCCGAAACCCGGTATCAAGTCATAGAAAAGCTATTTTTGGCTCTGGTAACTGCAGCTCGGCGATTGCGTCCATATTTCCAGAGTCACCAGGTGATTGTCAAAACTGATCACCCGATTAAGCAGATTCTCAAGAAGCCCGAGTTGGCAGGCCGTATGATTGCTTGGTCGGTGGAATTATCTAAGTTTGGTCTCAAGTACGAGTTGAGAGGTCCTCTGAAAGCTCGATGTATCTCCGACTTCGTAACCGAGCTCAATCCGCTGCCGATAACCGAAGATTTATGGTGGAATTTATATGTGGATGGATCCTCGAATGTCAAAGGCAGTGGAGCTGGGATAATACTGGAAGGTCCGGGAGAGCTAATCCTAGAGCAGTCATTAAAGTTTGAGTTCAAAACCTCAAACAACCAAGATGAGTACGAAGCATTGATAGCAGGGTTAATGTTGGCTAAGGAAATGGGAGCAAAAGCTGTTAAATGCCGAAGTGATTCACTGACCGATCCACAGGACAAATCTCTGGAGAATACCAAACAAAAGAGCCTCAACTTACCAGGTTTTTGTGCAAAGTAAATCAGTTAATTTCCAACTTTGAGAAATTTGATATTGAACACATTCCCAGAGAAGAGAATACTCGGGCCGATCTACTGTCGAAATTGGCCAGCACGAAGAGGCCAGGCCAGCATAGGACAGTTATTCAGGAAACCCTCAATGAACCAAGTATCACGCTTGTAGAGGTGATGGCCAACGAACCGGTTGACCGAGAATGGATGACGCCCATATGGGAATATTTATCCTCAGATACTCTGCCCCCAGATCACACCGAAGCTAGAAAGATCAGGCTCAGAGCAAGTCATTTTGCTATTATTGCCGGAGAGTTGTATAAAAGGGGATTCTCGGTACTGATGTTAAAGTGTCTGACCAAAGCCCAGTCAAAATATGTAATGGAAGAGGTTCACAGAGGAATCTGTGGTTTTCACCGCGGGAGCAGATCAATGGCCTCCAAGGTAGTCCGAGCAGGATACTATTGGCCTACCATTCGAGCAGATTGCATCGAATGGACGAGACAATGTTATGAATGTCAAAGATTTGCCAATATAAGTCGTACCCCGCCCGAAGAACTTCACACATTAAACTCGCCTTGGCCCTTTGCTATGTGGGGGATGGATATACTTGGACCATTCCCCATAGCCAAAGGTCAAGTCAAATTTCTCTTGGTAGCGGTGGACTACTTCATGAAGTGGATTGAAGCAGAACCTTTGGTGAAAATTACTGC
This sequence comes from Sophora flavescens, assembly GCA_030762895.1. Classification (NCBI taxonomy): domain Eukaryota; kingdom Viridiplantae; phylum Streptophyta; class Magnoliopsida; order Fabales; family Fabaceae; genus Sophora; species Sophora flavescens. Next base: position 50,095,178 of record CM061068.1, on the reverse strand, counting down.
CGAGAAGGTACAAAAGTTTGTGTGGAAAAATCTCATCTGTAGGCACTGAATTCCCTTTGTAATTGTCACTGATAACGGAAGGCAGTTTATAGATAAGACATTGCGAGACTTCTATGTTAATCTCGGTGTTAAACACCACGTCACATCAGTGGAACATCCCCAAACCAATGGGCAAGCCGAGGCGGCCAACAAAGTCATTCTCGGAGAGCTGAAGAAGAGAGTGGGAAAAGCCAAAGGAGCTTGGGCAGAAGAGTTGCCGAGTATTCTTTGGGCCTACCACTGCACGCCACAATCCACTACTCAAGAAACACCCTTCAGGCTGACATACGGAACAGACGCCATGATCCCAGTTGAGGTTGGTGAGCCGCATTTTCAGCGTATGCAACATGAGCAGAATGAGAATGAAAGCAACTTAAGGGTCGAACTTGACTTGGTGGAGGAGATCAGAGAGGAGGCTAAAATCAGGGAGGAAGCCTGCAAACGAAGAGCTAATCGGAGGTATAATTCAAAGCTGAAACCGAGGAGTTTCGTGCGCGGAGACTTGGTGCTAAGAATGAAAGGAGAAGCAAGAAGAGATCATACGGAGGGCAAGCTAGCAGCAAATTGGGGAGGACCATTCCGAGTGGTAGAAAACTTGGGAAACGAAGCATATAGGTTAGAAGAATTGTCAAGGAAGCCTATTCCGAGAACTTGGAATGCTTCCCATTTGAAATTTTATTACAGTTGATGTATATAGTCAGGTGATGTACTCTTTTTCCTACCTCGGTATTTTATCCCAAAAAAGGGTTTTGACCGAGAAGGTTTTAACGAGGCACACCGCATACTTTCTTTTCTATCCAATAAAAGAATTTATTATGAACATTGTTCTATTTTCTTATTTTGCCGATGTATTTATTCTGCGAACACTGAATTATTAAAGGTCGAGTTCGAGCCATTTAAATCGAAAAGGCCAAGTTTGAGCCTAAAGGCCGAGTTCGAGCCATTTAAATCGTAAAGGCCAAGTTTGAGCCTAAAGACCGAGTTCGAGCCATTGAAATTATTAAAGGCCAAGTTTGAGCCTAAAGGCCGAGTACGATCCACTGAATTATTAAAGGCCGAGTTCGATCCATTTAAATCGTAAAGGCCAAGTTTGAGCCTAAAGACCGAGTACGAGCCACTGAATTATTAAAGGCCGAGTTCGAGCCATTTAAATCGTAAAGGCCAAGTTTGAGCCTAAAGGCCGAGTTCGAGCCATTGAAATTATTAAAGGCCAAGTTTGAGCCTGAAGACCGAGTTCGAGCCATTGAAGTTACGAAAAGCTGAGTTCGAGTTATTAAATTATTAAGACCGAGTTCGAGCCTTGAAATTACTAGGAAAAATCGAATACAAGCATCAATTGAATCCAAAGGACATATATAAAAAGTGAAGTTATTAAGGGAACCGAGTACAACACTGAAAGTGAAAATAAGGCCGAATTCGAGCCTTAAAAGCACAAAAAAATGAGGTTATTAAGGGAACCGAGTACAGCGCTGAAATTGAAAATAAGGCCGAACCAATCTCAAAGTACTCGGATGCCCCAACTTTCCCCCAGCCTCGGGAGGAAATGGTTGCTACCCCTTTCGCCACTCCCGAAGATTGCTATTCTCCCAGTTAACATCCTTTTTGAAGGATTAAATCATGAAAGGAATTATGGATCCCATCTCCCACTTACATCCTTTTTGGCAGCTATAAAGCTCAAAAAAGGATGTTAACTAGGAGAGAGGAACGTAAACCCCTAGTAACATTAGGAAGAGTATTTGGGGCAAGGATTACTCGGGTCAAACGAGGATGAACTTTGTTGGTCAAGAAGATGAAGAATGAAGAAATGAGGCAAATAAACAGCCCTATTTATAAGGGAGAAGAGGCGGTGAAAAGAGTGAATAGGCGCTGGGAATAGGTTTATGGAAAAAATAAATATCCATTGGGAAAAGGTTTATTGAAAAAATAAATCTCGAAAAGCAGTAATTGCATGAATTTTCCAAGCCACGTAACGTGTGAATGCATATGAAAAACGTGAATCATATGTTTAGCGTATCGTTTTTGACACGGATGATGAAATATCTCGACCTTAGTCGAAGTCTTGTTTAAACAGCCGGGCATGCAGTACAAGCAACCTCAGAATATAAAGATATCTCTGTCTTACTCAAAGTATTCGAAGAATATCTCGGCCGAAAAAAAATTTAATATAAGAGGAAGAGGAAGTCATCAAAATATTGAGGAATTTTCATTAGATTAACAAGGCTTACAAAGAAAGAAAACCTATTACAAGGGTATGAAAAAACAAAATACAAGTTATTCATCCCTATGGCTAACCTCAGCATCGCCATAATCCTCGGGAAAATCTTCTTCCCCTTCATCCTCTTCCTCCTCCTCTGGAATAATGGGAACAAGTTCCCCATTGTGCACTTCTTTAGTTACATCGGCACCCGAGATATCAATCCCCGGAGCGAGAATTTCAACTTGAGCAGTGGCCTTTGCGAAACCTTTCCGATGCTCAGCAAGAATGCAGTCGATGACCTCTTTTAGATCTTCTTGAACCTCCATCTTGGCCTTAGTCTCGGCCTCCAGGGTGGCTTTAAGTTGTTCGATTACAACTTGAGCCTTCTTGAGCTCTTCTTCGGTGCAAGCTTTATCCTCTTCAGCCCGAGCTTTATTCTACTCAGCTAATTTTGCTTGGGAGTTAAGCTCGGAGTTCTGGCCATTAAGCTCGGCGATGGTAGTATTCAGGAGATTATTGGCTCCAGCCAGCTCATCCCGCTCCGAGGAAATCTGGGCAAGGTCCCCCTTCAGCTTCTCGATAGAAGCAAGTTCAGCTTCCAAGTGCTGGGATTTCCTCTCAGTCTCCATCAAATCTCGGCTACAAAAGCGGGCCAGAGCAGCAGCTCGGATGCAGTAGACCGAGAGGGCCTCCAGGCTAGACCGAGCCCCTTGCTGCTTAATTAATCGGAGATCGGCAGCCTTCAGAAAATGAGTGTCAAAAGAGAGGAAGGGGTTGAAGTCATCGCACCAAAGAGACGAGGTTCCCGCCTTCGAAGAAGTGTTGTACCACTTCAAGTCAGCAGTAGGGGGAAGTTGCCCCTCCCGCCCCTCAACGCCCGTCTCGGGTGTAAGACGTTTTGGACTCGGGCGAGGAGGGGAAGAATCTTCGGCATCAATTGCCATCTCCACCTTTTTTCTTTTTGGAGGAGAAGACGATGAAGACCCCTTAGTAGTGGCCTTAGCAGCGGCCGAAGAAATTCTTTTCTTTTTATTCTCGGATGCTGAGGGTCCCTCCTTCGAGGCAGACTTCAAAAGCTTGGAGAAGTCGAATTTCCCCATGATAACTGCCGACAAGAAAAACTGTTAGTATAGGAGCGCATACAAAAAGATCTAAAAGCTAAAAATCCGAACACTTACTTTTAAAATCGGCTCTCGGAGTGGATGAAAAGGGGAGTTTCAGAAGACGTACACAATGGAGAGGCCGAGGAAGTTTTTCTAATATATCTATATCCCGTCTATCCTCGGCAGGAAGGGATTTGTATTCAAAACCAACGAATTTGGTAGGAGATGATTGCCAGTACAAAGGAAACCTGGCGCATCCATTTTCATCAAAAAAGCAGGAACGGTGAGAGCCCGAGGGGCGAACTCGGAAGAAGCCGACTTTGAAGTCTTTATACGATGATGTGTATAAACTAATCAGTCCTCTTCGGTTCAGTCCATTGAGGGAAATCCACCCCGTTTTCTCACTAAACCTTGTTTGGTAAAAGTACAAAAATTTAGGAGTAGTCGACTCCGTCCCGATGTATTTACACAGAGTTTGAAAGGCTTTTAAAGAAGCCCAACTGTTGGGATGAAGCTGAGTAGGTGCGACATTCATGGTTCTCAGAACGTCACACTCAAACTCAGTAAAAGGAAGAGACACGTGCAGTTGAAAAAATAGTGTTTTATATATATATATGTAAAAAGGGGCTCAGAAGGACGAGTGATGAGCCTCTGTTTGACTGGTTTTATAACTAGTCAAGACCTTGGCTTTGTGCTAATTTTATATCATTTTCACCCAAATTAGACTTGATTGTCCTTAAGTAAGATTTTGAGTCTGTAAAGTGTTTTTAGGTTAATTTAGTTGATTTAAAGTTAAATAAAATACTTACTGTTATTTCTTATTTTCAGGTAATAAAAATGAATAAAACTGGTTCGCCCCGCGAAGAAGCTCTCGCCCCGCGAGTATTGCAACTCTGAAAAGTCAGAGACGATCACGGCTTGCCCGTGTTGAAGATCACGGCTGTGGCAGTTTTGAAGTTGAAGCGTTCGCCTCGCGAGCATCCATTCGCCTCGCGAGCCTGGAAGTCAGAATGTATCACGGCCTGCCCGTGATAAGCATCACGGCCGTGACGCGTGGCCCTCTTATAAAAACAGAAATGCAGGAGTCAGAACATGAAAGCTAAAAGGAAGCCCAACAACTTTCATGAAGAACTCAGATGCTGAATTGGATGTATAGTGGGTCACATTGGGCCTTGACGTCAGAACATAATTGCTGTCACTGGAACCTGAACTGGTCATGAAGATTGGGCCATAACTTGGGCTGTAGATGTCGGTTGGAACTGAAACCGGTGGCAAATGAAAGATCAAACAAAGAGCTTTAACTCTCATGAAGACCATTATTCCAAACAGAGCCGTTTTGAAGGGCTTTAATCCCTGTTAAGTCAGAGGCGTTTCAGCTGCCCTATGAATTGAATGTGGACATAACTCCCTCATCTTAACTCATAATTAAGCAAATTAAGTGGCTTTGGAAAGCTAAGAGGCAGAGGTTGAAGTTAATAAAAGGAGCATTCAGATATTGAGAGAGGAGTTAGTCATAGTGTGGGCAAGTCATAGTTAGTCAGAGTTGGCTAGTTTTAGCCAGTCTTAGGCTGTAGTAGTAGTAGTTTCCAGTAGTCTATTTTCTTTTCTTTTTATGTCTGTAATGGAGAGCTAGTCTCCTAGATTAATCTACTGTAATTGGCTTCTATCCATACTTGAGGTTCTTGTATTTCCTGTTTTCATTTCCTTTTCTCTTTTCAATGCCATGCTTTATATTTCTGTTTGCTTAATTCAGGAGTATATTGTGTTGTGTTGGTTTATCTCGGTGATATCATGTTCCTATATATAATCGCGTTTGCTTAATTCGCGTGTGTACGTTTCATGTTCGCTTAGTTCACGAAGTGCTTAACCCCGTTTGCTTAATTCGGGAATATGGACATATATCTGTAGTAGTGGTTCCGCTTGTGAATTATTGCTACAACCGGGAGGGGATTAGAATCTGCTTAGGGCTTGGATTTGCTTGAACCAATGATAGTGGGAAACCAAAAGCAGTAGGTTAATCGCTTTAGTTTATTTGTTAATCTGTTTTACTGCTCTGTTTTCTTTCTTTGTTCTGTTTTGTTTTCTTTATTTTAGTTTCAATCCAAAACCCCCCATTTCTAACTTTTTTTGTTAATAATAACAACACCTAAGAGTCCTTGAGAGACGATCCGAGTTGTCGCTCTATACTACATTATTTTCATAACCGCTCGTTCTTTTTTGGCGCGTGGCGGACATGCGGTCAAAAATTGGCGCCTGTTAGGGGACTCTTGTTTGTTGTTATTAGCAGAAAATATTCTGTTTAAAAAAAAAAAAATTCTTTGCTAATTAGTTTTGTCTGCATTGTCTGGTTGTGAATTTTGCCCCATGGAGAAGTATATGCGAAATTATGTACCTAATGTTTATTATGAGCAACCATGCATGTATTATCCTAATTTTAGTGAGCCACCACCATACTATCCTAGCCAAGTGACCACCTCTGCACCTTCCGACCCTTCCCTAGAGGACCTGTGCAAACAGATGACTGCACAGATAAGTGCACATATGGAAGGAATGAGGCAACAAATGGCCGAGCAAACTCAACGGATGATAGAGGAATTTCAACAGAAAATGGAGGCTGAGTACCAGAGGGACCAAACTGAATCTCGGAAGTTGTGGGATCTAATTGATCAAGTTACCGCCAACTCAACTGCAATGCTAACTCCACAGCCCATTGAAGAACATAAAGATTCACAAGTTATTCTTGAAAATATTTCTGATGATTTTGATAATGTTTCTGTTGATGATGAATTATGTGTTGAATCCCCTGATCCTAATGATTGTTATTGTGATGGAACTGCTTTGTGTGTAGAATGTTTTCTGAGGTTTATACTTTTCAGGAAAAATAGAAAATGCGGATCGTTTTGCAGGTTTATTTTTTTCAGAAACTTAGAAAAGGAGGATCAAGAGGACATCTGCTCCACCGTGCTTGAGGATGATGAAGAACCTTTGGGAGTAGATGATGCAATTAAAGCAAATGCATGTGTTGAGAGTAATGGGGTGGATGCACTGTGTGAAGAATTCCCGGACATTCTAACTTTTTCTGATTCATTTTCTTGTAATATATGTACTAACTCTAACCTTTGTGTGGTGTGTGGTGTGTGCTGAAATTTCTGCATGTATAGCAGGTGATAACTTTGTTAGTGCAGTGGATGAAGACCTTGCAGGAGTTGAAGCAGCACCAGTAACCCCAGCTAACTGTTTGCCACCTCCCCCTGTGGAACCAAAAGCTCTGGATTTTGCACCCTTGGATTTTGCACCATGGCCAGTCCAAGAGGTTGAGCCCCACTTCTATTGGGGAGACTTTGTTGAGAAAGAGGTCAGCTGTGACCCGAAGGGGAGTGAGAAGTCCGCCGCACTCGGCGAAGTCATCATAATTGTCAAGTGCTCACCCCCACATCAAGGCTGCGAGTTAGGGAAGCATGGAATGAGCTTCCAGTCTTTGTCCATCACGTGGGACTTATGTTATAGACAGTGGGATCCTGGTGGACCCGCCCTTCAATGAGTTTTTCTTAACCCTTATCTCTTTTAATTTTCTTTTCCTTGCTTTATTACTATTTTGTTTTTAATAAAAGCTCCTGAATAATTTGAGAAGCTCAGGAGTTGTGTTTGAGTCTTGTGTTGGCAAGTTTATTGGATTTTATTAATTTTTGCATAGATTGATTGCATGATAGTGTTGACTGTTTCCCCCTAGAATTTGAAAAATTTTTGAAAAATGATCCCCATATGATTGAAAACTGAACTTTGAGATTTTGTTATGATGGCATGATTTATGATAAGTTTGGGATGATAGGAAGCACACACTAGGGATAGAATCTCTTTCAAATAATTTGCACATAAATGTCCAGGTGAGGTTTTGAGCCTCCAACATGTTTTTGACTGTGTGAAAATCACTTTTGATTGCACTTTCCTGAATTTGCTTGAATCTCTTTTTGGTTTGCATGATTATGTGTTTGCTTCAGATGATTTAGGCATTTTCTTTGTAAATAGCTACTTAGCCTAAAAATAGCCAATTCCTAATGCATGTTCCCTAGTTAGCCTCATTGAGCCTATTAGCCTGTTAATTCTTGATAACCTAATGTTATAAGCCCAAAAATCTGGAAAACCATGTTAACCCGATCTTAGGATTAGGAGAGCATGTAATCTTAGAATGGGTGCAAGAAACTAAAGTTTGGGGTGGCTTCAAGGTGTAACATGTTGTTTGGGATTGAGAAAAAAAAATTTATGTAAAGAAAAAAAATTTGTGAAAAAAAAAAATAGAAAAAAAAGGAGAAAAAAAATTTCAAAGTGCAAAAATGCCAAAAAGAAATAAAAAGGTTGTAGTCACCCAAAGCAAAATGAAAAACGAAAAAGGAACTTGAGTTAAATTCAAAGTGTAAAAATGTTTCATGCTCTCTTAGTTCCTAGGGTCTTCAGCCTAGTTCCTTTGTATATCCTACCCTTAGCCAGGCCCCATTACAACCCATAAAAGACCTTTTGATGTTGCTTGCATGTTTTCTGTGGGAACCATTAGGAGATGAAAATCAAATTTATGGGAAGTGCTTCTGAAAAGTGAAATTGAGTGAATTGTTGATAACCTGACAAAAACTGAGCGATTGAGTGAACACAAATTTCCCTTGTGAGGAAGGCAGTTGTTTGGATTTGGTGATCTCCCTTTTGTGTGTAACTTAGATCCCCTGCTTAGATTGATGATTGTTTGAATGATGAAATTCTCAATTGTTTGGAATAAATGATTGTGGGGATTACTTTGCTTGAAAGGGGGGAACATTGAAAGAAAAATTGTTTTGTTAAATTGCTTGAAATCTGTGTAAAGTTGATAGAATCCTTAAGCTTGCCATGTTTTGCCAGGTCTTGAGTCTTTTTAAGTTTTTGAGTGTAGTTTGCTTGGGGACAAGCAAAGTTTAAGTTTGGGGTATTTTGATGAGCCTCTGTTTGACTGGTTTTATAACTAGTCAAGACCTTGGCTTTGTGCTAATTTTATATCATTTTCACCCAAATTAGACTTGATTGTCCTTAAGTAAGATTTTGAGTCTGTAAAGTGTTTTTAGGTTAATTTAGTTGATTTAAAGTTAAATAAAATACTTACTGTTATTTCTTATTTTCAGGTAATAAAAATGAATAAAACTGGTTCGCCCCGCGAAGAAGCTCTCGCCCCGCGAGTATTGCAACTCTGAAAAGTCAGAGACGATCACGGCTTGCCCGTGTTGAAGATCACGGCTGTGGCAGTTTTGAAGTTGAAGCGTTCGCCTCGCGAGCATCCATTCGCCTCGCGAGCCTGGAAGTCAGAATGTATCACGGCCTGCCCGTGATAAGCATCACGGCCGTGACGCGCTGCCCTCTTATAAAAACAGAGACGCAGGAGTCAGAACATGAAAGCTAAAAGGAAGCCCAACAACTTTCATGAAGAACTCAGATGCTGAATTGGATGTATAGTGGGTCACATTGGGCCTTGACGTCAGAACATAATTGCTGTCACTGGAACCTGAACTGGTCATGAAGATTGGGCCATAACTTGGGCTGTAGATGTCGGTTGGAACTGAAACCGGTGGCAAATGAAAGATCAAACAAAGAGCTTTAACTCTCATGAAGACCATTATTCCAAACAGAGCCGTTTTGAAGGGCTTTAATCCCTGTTAAGTCAGAGGCGTTTCAGCTGCCCTATGAATTGAATGTGGACATAACTCCCTCATCTTAACTCATAATTAAGCAAATTAAGTGGCTTTGGAAAGCTAAGAGGCAGAGGTTGAAGTTAATAAAAGGAGCATTCAGATATTGAGAGAGGAGTTAGTCATAGTGTGGGCAAGTCATAGTTAGTCAGAGTTGGCTAGTTTTATTGGTCTTTAGGTCGTAGTAGTAGTAATTTCCAGTAGTCTATTTTCTTTTCTTTTTATGTCTGTAATGGAGAGCTAGTCTCCTAGATTAATCTACTGTAATTGGCTTCTATCCATACTTGAGGTTCTTGTATTTCCTGTTTTCATTTCCTTTTCTCTTTTCAATGCCATGCTTTATATTTATGTTTGCTTAATTCAGGAGTATATTGTGTTGTGTTGGTTTATCTCGGTGATATCATGTTCCTATATATAATCGCGTTTGCTTAATTCGCGTGTGTACGTTTCATGTTCGCTTAGTTCACGAAGTGCTTAACTCCGTTTGCTTAATTCGGGAATATGGACATATATCTGTAGTAGTGGTTCCGCTTGTGAATTATTGCTACAACCGGGAGGGGATTAGAATCTGCTTAGGGCTTGGATTTGCTTGAACCAATGATAGTGGGAAACCAAAAGCAGTAGGTTAATCGCTTTAGTTTATTTGTTAATCTGTTTTACTGCTCTGTTTTCTTTCTTTGTTCTGTTTTGTTTTCTTTATTTTAGTTTCAATCCAAAACCCCCCATTTCTAACTTTTTCTGTTAATAATAACAACACCTAAGAGTCCTTGAGAGACGATCCGAGTTGTCGCTCTATACTACATTATTTTCATAACCGCTCGTTCTTTTTGGCGCGTGGCGACAGCGCGGTCAAAAATTGGCGCCGTTGCCGGGGACTCTTGTTTGTTGTTATTAGCAGAAAATATTCTGTTTAAAAAAAAAAAAATTCTTTGCTAATTAGTTTTGTCTGCATTGTCTGGTTGTGAATTTTGCCCCATGGAGAAGTATATGCGAAATTATGTACCTAATGTTTATTATGAGCAACCATGCATGTATTATCCTAATTTTAGTGAGCCACCACCATACTATCCTAGCCAAGTGACCACCTCTGCACCTTCCGACCCTTCCCTAGAGGACCTGTGCAAACAGATGACTGCACAGATAAGTGCACATATGGAAGGAATGAGGCAACAAATGGCCGAGCAAACTCAACGGATGATAGAGGAATTTCAATGAGAAAATGGAGGCTGAGTACCAGAGGGACCAAGCTGAATCTCGGAAGTTGTGGGCTCTAATTGATCAAGTTACCGCCAACTCAGCTGCAATGCTAACTCCACAGCCCATTGAAGAACATAAAGATTCACAAGTTATTCTTGAAAATATTTCTGATGATTTTGATAATGTTTCTGTTGATGATGAATTATGTGTTGAATCCACTGATCCTAATGATTGTTATTGTGATGGAACCGCTTTGTGTGTAGAATGTTTCTGAGGTTTATACTTTTCAGGAAAAATAGAAAATGCAGATCGTTTTGCAGGTTTATTTTTTTCAGGAAACTTAGAAAAGGAGGATCAAGAGGACATCTGCTCCACCGTGCTTGAGGATGATGAAGAACCTTTGGGAGTAGATGATGCAATTAAAGCAAATGCATGTGTTGAGAGTAATGGGGTGGATGCACTGTGTGAAGAATTCCCGGACATTCTAACTTTTTCTGATTCATTTTCTTGTAATATATGTACTAACTCTAACCTTTGTGTGGTGTGTGGTGTGTGCTGAAATTTCTGCATGTATAGCAGGTGATAACTTTGTTAGTGCAGTGGATGAAGACCTTGCAGGAGTTGAAGCAGCACCAGTAACCCCAGCTAACTGTTTGCCACCTCCCCCTGTGGAACCAAAAGCTCTGGATTTTGCACCCTTGGATTTTGCACCATGGCCAGTCCAAGAGGTTGAGCCCCACTTCTATTGGGGAGACTTTGTTGAGAAAGAGGTCAGCTGTGACCCGAAGGGGAGTGAGAAGTCCGCCGCACTCGGCGAAGTCATCATAATTGTCAAGTGCTCACCCCCACATCAAGGCTGCGAGTTAGGGAAGCATGGAATGAGCTTCCAGTCTTTGTCCATCACGTGGGACTTATGTTATAGACAGTGGGATCCTGGTGGACCCGCCATTCAATGAGTTTTTCTTAACCCTTATCTCTTTTAATTTTCTTTTCCTTGCTTTATTACTATTTTGTTTTTAATAAAAGCTCCTGAATAATTTGAGAAGCTCAGGAGTTGTGTTTGAGTCTTGTGTTGGCAAGTTTATTGGATTTTATTAATTTTTGCATAGATTGATTGCATGATAGTGTTGACTGTTTCCCCCTAGAATTTGAAAAAATTTTGAAAAATGATCCCCATATGAATGAAAACTGAACTTTGAGATTTTGTTATGATGGCATGATTTATGATAAGTTTGGGATGATAGGAAGCACACACTAGGGATAGAATCTCTTTCAAATAATTTGCACATAAATGTCCAGGTGAGGTTTTGAGCCTCCAACATGTTTTTGACTGTGTGAAAATCACTTTTGATTGCACTTTCCTGAATTTGCTTGAATCTCTTTTTGGTTTGCATGATTATGTGTTTGCTTCAGATGATTTAGGCATTTTCTTTGTAAATAGCTACTTAGCCTAAAAATAGCCAATTCCTAATGCATGTTCCCTAGTTAGCCTCATTGAGCCTATTAGCCTGTTAATTCTTGATAACCTAATGTTATAAGCCCAAAAATCTGGAAAACCATGTTAACCCGATCTTAGGATTAGGAGAGCATGTAATCTTAGAATGGGTGCAAGAAACTAAAGTTTGGGGTGGCTTCAAGGTGTAACATGTTGTTTGGGATTGAGAAAAAAAAAATTATGTAAAGAAAAAAAATTTGTGAAAAAAAAAATAGAAAAAAAAGGAGAAAAAAAATTTCAAAGTGCAAAAATGCCAAAAAGAAATAAAAAGGTTGTAGTCACCCAAAGCAAAATGAAAAACGAAAAAGGAACTTGAGTTAAATTCAAAGTGTAAAAATGTTTCATGCTCTCTTAGTTCCTAGGGTCTTCAGCCTAGTTCCTTTGTATATCCTACCCTTAGCCAGGCCCCATTACAACCCATAAAAGACCTTTTGATGTTGCTTGCATGTTTTCTGTGGGAACCATTAGGAGATGAAAATCAAATTTATGGGAAGTGCTTCTGAAAAGTGAAATTGAGTGAATTGTTGATAACCTGACAAAAACTGAGCGATTGAGTGAACACAAATTTCCCTTGTGAGGAAGGCAGTTGTTTGGATTTGGTGATCTCCCTTTTGTGTGTAACTTAGATCCCCTAATGATGAAATTCTCAATTGTTTGGAATAAATGATTGTGGGGATTACTTTGCTTGAAAGGGGGGAACATTGAAAGAAAAATTGTTTTGTTAAATTGCTTGAAATCTGTGTAAAGTTGATAGAATCCTTAAGCTTGCCATGTTTTGCCAGGTCTTGAGTCTTTTTAAGTTTTTGAGTGTAGTTTGCTTGGGGACAAGCAAAGTTTAAGTTTGGGGTATTTTGATGAGCCTCTGTTTGACTGGTTTTATAACTAGTCAAGACCTTGGCTTTGTGCTAATTTTATATCATTTTCACCCAAATTAGACTTGATTGTCCTTAAGTAAGATTTTGAGTCTGTAAAGTGTTTTTAGGTTAATTTAGTTGATTTAAAGTTAAATAAAATACTTCTTGTTATTTCTTATTTTAGGTAATAAAAATGAATAAAACTGGTTCGCCCTGAAGAAGCTCTCGCCCCGCGAGTATTGCAACTCTGAAAAGTCAGAGACGATCACGGCTTGCCCGTGTTGAAGATCACGGCTGTGGCAGTTTTGAAGTTGAAGCGTTCGCCTCGCGAGCATCCATTCGCCTCGCGAGCCTGGAAGTCAGAATGTATCACGGCCTGCCCGTGATAAGCATCACGGCCGTGACGCGCGGCCCTCTTATAAAAACAGAAACGCAGGAGTCAGAACATGAAAGCTAAAAGGAAGCCCAACAACTTTCATGAAGAACTCAGATGCTGAATTGGATGTATAGTGGGTCACATTGGGCCTTGACGTCAGAACATAATTGCTGTCACTGGAACCTGAACTGGTCATGAAGATTGGGCCATAACTTGGGCTGTAGATGTCGGTTGGAACTGAAACCGGTGGCAAATGAAAGATCAAACAAAGAGCTTTAACTCTCATGAAGACCATTATTCCAAACAGAGCCGTTTTGAAGGGCTTTAATCCCTGTTAAGTCAGAGGCGTTTCAGCTGCCCTATGAATTGAATGTGGACATAACTCCCTCATCTTAACTCATAATTAAGCAAATTAAGTGGCTTTGGAAAGCTAAGAGGCAGAGGTTGAAGTTAATAAAAGGAGCATTCAGATATTGAGAGAGGAGTTAGTCATAGTGTGGGCAAGTCATAGTTAGTCAGAGTTGGCTAGTTTTAGCGATCTTAGGTCAGTAGTAGTAGTAGTTTCAGTAGTCTATTTTCTTTTCTTTTTATGTCCGTAATGGAGAGCTAGTCTCCTAGATTAATCTACTGTAATTGGCTTCTATCCATACTTGAGGTTCTTGTATTTCCTGTTTTCATTTCCTTTTCTCTTTTCAATGCCATGCTTTATATTTTCGTTTGCTTAATTCAGGAGTATATTGTGTTGTGTTGGTTTATCTCGGTGATATCATGTTCCTATATATAATCGCGTTTGCTTAATTCGCGTGTGTACGTTTCATGTTCGCTTAGTTCACGAAGTGCTTAACCCCGTTTGCTTAATTCGGGAATATGGACATATATCTGTAGTAGCGGTTTCAGCTTGTGAATTATTGCTACAACCGGGAGGGATTAGAATCGCTTAGGGCTTGGATTTGCTTGAACCAATGATAGTGGGAAACCAAAAGCGATGAGGTTAATCGCTTTAGTTTATTTGTTAATCTGTTTTACTGCTCTGTTTTCTTTCTTTGTTCTGTTTTGTTTTCTTTATTTTAGTTTCAATCCAAAACCCCCCATTTCTAACTTTTTCTGTTAATAATAACAACACCTAAGAGTCCTTGAGAGACGATCCGAGTTGTCGCTCTAGACTACATTATTTTCATAACCGCTCGTTCTTTTTGGCGCGTGGCGACAGCGCGACCAACGAGCCCTGAGGAAAACATACTCGGTACCCGAGCATGGAGAACAAATAAACTCGGATTCGTCTCCGGATGCCGAGATAGTAATCTGGGATCGAAGACTGACTCTGAAGACTGATAGTCAGAAAAATAAACCCCAACTTCGCCCTTAACCCAGGTGTACCCAGGGAGGGTAATATTGGGAACAGGGTCTTTTGGAACCCTTTGACATCGTTTGCGAGCGGTGGGTTTGGAAATTTGGGGGGAGGGTGAACCAGACCTAGAAGGATCAGACCTAGAAGAACCAGACTCAGAAGAAGACGACCCGGAGGAGGACGGTCTTGCCTGACCGACGTTCGATTCCTGTGAAGGAACAGAAGTGGAAGGAGAACCCCTGGTGTGCTGCGTGCGAGCGCACGTGCGATTCCGACAAGTATACCGGATTGTCGCCAAGTAATAAAAGATATCGATCCCCCAGAGACTGTGATCTCGAATCACAACTAATTTTCAATTTGGTAAATCTGGACTGTATAAAAAAGATTTGAAAAAGGATTTGATATTTTGAAAAGGTTTTGAATTTGAATTAAGAGATAAATAAAAATCAGATAAAACAGAAAACAGATCTAAATGGATTCCTAGGGATTTAGGTTACCAACAAGATCGTTTACGTTGCTAACTCGATTACCCTTGTTAACTATCGAAATTGCCTTGAAGGCGAATTTATCCTCAAATAGCTTAAGCTCCTTCTCGGGTTACAAAAGCCGTGTCCAATTGAACCAACCCCTACTCTCGTGGTAGTCGAATTCAGATTGGACCATTTGCGTTTCGTGACAATTCGTTGATCCTCGAAGGACGGCTTCTAACTATGGTGATTTCAGTCCTAAGTCTGATCCTATAGATCCGACACCTAAGTTCACCGCTAGGCTCCTCCTTAGAATGTCTATGACACGTAAACAAGTGGCCACCGAATTTATGAGTGATTCAAACACTAGAAATCATATCTAAAACAAAATTGTAATTAACAAAGATATTACATCAAATTAACATCATAAACAAAACTTGGGCATAGCCCCAATCCCTAGAAACTAAGCTACTACTCAAGTCTTGTCATGGTGACGACAAGCTTGATTACAAATAACATGAAAACAGAACTAAGAGAAGAGAGGAAGAGAAGAAGAGAGAGATCTAAATTGTAGCCTAAGTAGCAGCCAAAAGTCCTCAAAGTATCTGACTTGATCCCATATTTATAGATTTGGGAAGTTTGAATCCCAATCTAACTCAAATTCTGATCCAATTCAGTTGCTTCAGGTCCAAGTAATGCGCGTCACTGTGGTGTGGCTTCTGCCTTTGGCACTTTTGTAGATTCCAGATTTCTCGCGAGGCGAGAGAACTTTCGCGTCGCGAGCCTTCAGTTTTAGACCGTAATAGAAATCACGGCTAGGCCGTGACAGATTCTGACTTGTGGGGGTGAAAGGTCACGGTCGTGATGGTCATCACGGCTAGGCCGTGACCAGTTCTGACTTCAGTCTTTCTTCCTTTTCAGTTTTGCTCGATCATGGCCGTGATGGGCATCACGGCTAGGTCGTGATGGGCTCTGTTTGGATCATTTTCTTCACTTTTCAAGCTCCATCTTCATCCAAACTCCATCATGGTTGATCTTGAGCATTTTATCCTTGATTTCTGCAAAACAACACCACGAAAACCGCCTTACCCGTTCCAAAGTAAAAATAACCAAAAATCAAATGAAATATGCCTAAACTACATGAAAATGCATGCAAAATGATAGACAAAGATGAGGTGAAATCACACTCATCAAATCACCCCAAGCTTAAGATTTTGCTTGTCCTCAAGCAATCACTAAGGCCAGAAGATATAAATAATCAAAGCATAGATAGTGAATCAAGAACCCGAGAAACTAATCCAAGTGACAGGCACATTCAAATAAATCCCCAAGAGATAATTGATTTCAAGTCCAATTAGAAGCTTAGGTTCTTCAAATTCATATTCTCACCGATTCGGACACTCGTCTCACCTCACTCAAGTGTTCCAGGGTATATGACATTTCGCTCAATTTCCTCAAGGAAGGTGTTCTACCATAGGCTTGACTATTAACCAAATCTCTACTTTATTAATGAAAACACATAAGAATCAAGAGGTCTTTTACTTTGGTTGTAATGTGGCCATGGGATTTATTGTTAGGTGGGAAAATCAAGGGAAGGGAAATTCAAGAAGGCTAAACAAATTATCAAACATTGCAAAGCATGACACCTTCTAAAATACCTTTTTTGGGCTTTGATTTACCTTTCCACCTTTCTTTCTTTCTTTCTTCCTTTCTTTTTTATTTTTATTTCTTACTTTCTTTTGTCATCCCTTTCTCCATTTTTTTTTCATTTTTATTTATTTGGAGAATGGGAGATTTTTAGCTCAAGAGAAATATTTTCTAACTTTCTCATCCCATACTTTTTCAAACTACCTTTTTACCCTTTTTGTAATACTTTAAAAGGTGCCATACAAGGCATTATTTTTCAAAGTAATTCAAGGTACCAAGAAAAGTATTTTATTCTTTTAGGCTCAAAATTGGGCAACTAAGGGGTAGCATTTAATCAATCAAATCTCAGAAGGCCGTAAAAATACCTAGTGCCTCAATCATTTTCAAAAATGTTTTCAAAAATTTTTAAGTTTCAAAACGGTTTCAAGTCAAGTTCTAGAAAATACAGTCCAAGAGGAATTAAAACACTCTATCACAAGGAATAGGGTAGATTTAGTGAGTACCCCTTTTTGGCTCAAAATCTTTCATTTAGTAGTTCAAAAATCAGTGAGAAACAAAAATCTAAGGAACCACATGCTAATTATCAACTATCAAATGATCATCTCAAGAATTTTTATTTTTAGTCTTGTCTCAAGAATAAAAAAATTGGGTTCAAAAATTCACTATCTCAATTCATTTGGCACCCAGTTCTCACAATTGGATGCATAGTCTAAGTGAGGGGCAATCTAGAGAATGTGATCTTGCAAACCTATGCCTATATGAATGCAACATGAAAAATGCAAAAATGCAAAAAAATTATGCAAAAATACCCCTACCCCAAGCTTAAAACTTACATTGTCCCCAATGTAAATGATCAAGTCGGAGAGAGGAGAAAAATGGAACAACTCACCGAAGTGGTAGCGGGTGTTGGCTCACATTCCAGTCAAAACTTTGGTGGAAATTGCATCACGGCCGTGAGGCTCATCACGGGCGGGCCGTGATCAATTCTGGTCTCCTTTATTAGCTCATCATGGCTGTGACCACTGTCACGGCCTAGGCGTGATGGCTTCTGACTTTATTAGTCCTTGCTCTTTTTGTTCTTCCTTCCTCTTTAACCTGAAAACACTAGACAAATCTATTAATTTATGATTTTTGCCTCTTTATCTTCTCAAATTATTCAAGAGCTAAATTCAAAAATAAAAGGAAAAGGGAATGAAAACCTGGGTTGCCTCCCAAGAAGCGCTTGTTTACGGTCCTAAGCTTGACCAAACTTCCTTCAATCAACCGGGGTCGGCTGGGCGTAGAAGTGCAGGAACACTTCTCTTCCATGGAACTCCTTCAAAGAGCCGATTCTGCTCATATGGCCAATTACGCTTCCGCTTTGCTCTTTTCATTCGGACCTTACTGGCCTTACTCCCTCCCGGCGGAAGTTTTGTTTCCACATGATCAGTAACTCCAACTCCATCACCATTTGGTGCATCATTAGCCATGCATATCTTCGGAGTTGCTTCCATGTTGAGCTCTTCCTTTACCACTGGAGACGTGATATCGATCCTGCACACATGGCTCTCAAAAGGAGGGTTGTTATATGAGTTAGTAAATTCAAAATCGACCCTACCTTCCTTTACATTTAGAGAGAGTTTACCATTCTTTACATCTATTACTGCTCAAGCGGTGGCCAAGAATGGCCTTCCTAAAATGATGGGGAATTCAGAATTCCCTTTCATATCCAATACCAGGAAATCGGTAGGGATGAAGAATTTCCCTACCTTTATAGGAACGTTCTCTAGTATGCCTAGAGGAGTCCTAGTTGATCCATCCGCAAATTGTAAGGAGAATTTGAATGGTCTCAACTCTTTCGTTCCCAACCTTTCCAAGATAGTGAACGGCATCAAGCTCGCACTAGCCCCTAAGTCACATAAGGCTTGGTCGATTTGCACTTGTTTAATTGAGCAAGCGATATAGAAGCTACCTGGGTCTTTCAGTTTAGGAGGCATTTTAGCTTCTATGTCTACTTGCTTCCTCTTGACCAACCTTTGTGGGAAAGGTATCGGGGGTTGGTATGGTGGTGGAGGGACATACTTTGGTTCTGGCTCTTCCTTTTCGCTCATGTCCTCCTCCGGTTCCACGTCCTTTTCCCCCACCCCAAGTTTATCATCCCTCAAGTGTATGACATTACAATGCTCAATGGGATTAGCTTCGGGTTGACCCGGGAACGTACCCTTAGGTCTGGTGTATGTGCTGGCTTGTTGGGCAATCTGGGTTTCTAGCATCTTGTTGTGGATGGCTAAGTTGTCTACCTTAGATGCTAGCTCTTTTATTGCCTCGTTTACTGCCCTGCCTTACTGTCTAAACTCCTCATTTTGTTTTGTTTGGGTTTCAACAAAACTTTCCAATAAAGACTCGAGTTTAGATTTCTGTACTTGAGGATACCCCGGTGTGGGTTTCCTATTACCTTGGCCTTCTTGGAACACGTGGTTCAGCGTGTTGCTGTAGTTGCCGTAGGAGAGGTAAGGGTTGTTCTTCCTTTGGTTGTAGGGATTTGGGGGAGCATAATTGGGCAACTTCGGGTTTGTGTCGTAGAAGTTGTGACAAGAATTCACTTGCTCACCCGAAGCGCCGGATCCATGAGCAATACCTCGTGGGCACTCCATGATGTCGTGTCCCTGCATTCCACAAATCTCACAAACAATGTTAGTAGCACCTATTGCACTCACATTAGCCCTTTCAAGCCGATCAAAACGTTTATTAAGTGAGTCTATTTTTGCCATTATAAGATCAGTGCTATTAACTTCAAACTTACCCCCCGAAATCTTGTTCGGGTTATTACCTCTTTCTGAACCCCATTGGTGGTAGTTGGTGGCCACGTTTTCAATGATGTTGAATGCCTCGGTCAGAGGCCTATTCATAAAGGCTCCACCAGCTGCAGAATCAAGTGACACCTTCGAAGAGTAGTCCAATCCGTTGTAGAAGGTGTGCACTAGTAACCACCTCTCGAGTCCATGGTGTGGGCAAGACTCCAGCAGCCCCTTGTAGCGATCACAAGCTTCCGATAAGGATTCTCCGTCATTTTAGAAGAAGCCGGTGATCTGGGTTCGTATATAGGCCGTCTTGGATGGAGGGAAGAATTTATCCAAGAACGCCTGCTCCAGTTGGTCCCAAGTAGACAAGGTGTTGGCGGGCATTTGCTTTAGCCAAGCCTTTGCTTTTCCAGTCAGAGATGAGGGGAACAACCTCAAGCGAATAGCATCGACCGGGGCACCATGAATCCTAATTGCATCGGTGAACTCCAAGAATGTTTCTACGTGATCAGTCGGGTCCTCCGAGGGCAATCCTACGAATTGGTGCTGCCTAATCATGTTGATTAGTATAGGTGGTATAGTGTAGTTCTTCGCCTCGATCTCTGGCCTAGCAATCCCAGTTCGCAAACCCCTAGCATTTGGGGCTGCGTAGTCCTTCAAAGGTTTCGTATCCGGGAGATTCGCCATGAGTGGAATGGGAATCAACCTTTCTCCCTCTCTTTGTAGTCTCCTACGTCTGTGAAAGGTCCTCTCGATTTCTGGATCAACCTCACTAAGGCTCCCAAGACTTAGGGATCTTTGCATATAACACACAGAGAGATGGATACACTAGAAGGAAAGAAATTTTGAATTCTCTCTCTTTTTTTTAAATAAAAATTAAATAAATAAAAAGAAAAGGTCCAGAAAAATCAATTTAAAAATTAAATCGAGATTTGAGAACGCACAGTCCCTGGCAACGGCGCCAAAAACTTGGTGTGCTGCGTGCGAGCGCACGTGCGATTCCGGCAAGTGTACCGGATTGTCGCCAAGTAATAAAAGATATCGATCCCACAGAAACTGTGATCTCGAATCACAACTAATTTTCAATTTGGTAAATCTGGACTGTATAAAAAAGATTTGAAAAAGGATTTGATATTTTGAAAAGGTTTTGAATTTGAATTAAGAGATAAATAAAAATCAGATAAAACAGAAAACAGATCTAAATGGATTCCTAGGGATTTAGGTTACCAACAAGATCGTTTACGTTGCTAACTTGATTACCCTTGTTAACTATCGAAATTGCCTTGAAGGCGAATTTATCGTCAAATAGCTTAAGCTCCTTCTCGGGTTACAAAAGTCGTGCCCAATTGAACCAACCCTTACTCTCGTGGTAGTCGAATTCAGATTGGACCCTTTGTGTTTCGTGACAATTCGTTGATCCTCGAAGGACGGCTTCTAACTCTTGTGATTTCAGTCCTAAGTTTGATCCTATAGATCCGACACCTAAGTTCACCGCTAGGTTCCTCCTTAGAATGTCTATAACACGTAAACAAGTGGCCACCGAATTTATGAGTGATTCAAACACTAGAAATCAGATCTAAAACAAAATCGTAATTAACAAAGATATACATCAAATTAACATCATAAACAAAACTTGGGCATAGCCCCAATCCCTAGAAACTAAGCTACTACTCAAGTCTTGTCATGGTGACGACAAGCTTGATTACAAATAACATGAAAACAGAACTAAGAGAAGAGAGGAAGAGAAGAAGAGAGATCTAAATTGTAGCCTAAGTAGAAGCCAAAAGTCCTCAAAGTATCTGACTTGATCTCATATTTATAGATTTGGGAAGTTTGAATCCCAATCTAACTCAAATTCTGATCCAATTCAGTTGCTTCAGGTCCAAGTAATACGTGTCACGGCCGTGACGGCTTCTGCCTTTGGCACTTCTGTAGATTCCAGATTTCTCGCGAGGCGAGAGAACTTTCGCGTCGCGAACCTTCAGTTTTAGACTGTAATAGAAATCACGGCTAGGCCGTGACAGATTCTGACTTGTGGGGGTGAAAGGTCACGGTCGTGATGGTCATCACGGCTAGGCCGTGACCAGTTCTGACTTCAGTCTTTCTTCCTTTTCAATTTTACTCGATCATGGCCATGATGGGCATCACGGCTAGGCCATGATGGGCTCTGTTTGGCTCATTTTCTTCACTTTTCAAGCTCCACCTTCATCCAAACTCCATCATGGTTGATCTTGAGCATTTTATCCTTGATTTCTGCAAAACAACACCACGAAAATCGCCTTACCCGTTCCAAAGTAAAAATAACCAAAAATCAAATGAAATATGCCTAAACTACATGAAAATGCATGCAAAATGATAGACAAAGATGAGGTGAAATCACACTCATCAACCCCCAATGGGGGAAACCTCGCGTTCCACCAGAGGCGAGGTGTTCGACTCAGTAGACTCGGACGAACTCATATCCGGAAACAGAAAATAAACTTAGAAGCACGAAATAGGGAAGAAGACTGGGTGTACTTGAAGAGTGAAAGGCAGGAAAATGATGGCAGAAACTTGAAAGACAGAGATGAAGGGTGAAGGAAGATAGGCAAGGGGGAGTGAGGTGAAACAGGAGGAGATATTTATAGCTACCACGATTGATGATAAGATATGATCAACGGTACACGTTTCTTGAAATAAAAAAGGCGCGACTTTTAATTTTCTCCTCATTAAATGGGCGCGGAACTCTATGGTTACTCACCTGTAACATGTCGCAGAAGGATTAAGGGAAATGATTGCCTTCTCTGACAAAAAGGGGGAGGGAAGGTTCGGTTGAAATGACAGATAGAAATACGAAAGTACACGTGGCTGAAGTATAAGCTTGGTTTAATAGTTGTCAGCTCTTTCGCTTATTTAAGCTCAGAGCTCGGGGGGCTTGCGTACTGGCCGAAGATATAAGGCCGAGGATTTGTCAATACGATCGAGCTTATTCTTGTAAATGGACCCTGACCCGAACTCCCATAAAGCCGAAGACCTATTAATGCACTTGACACCCGAGGATAAATACTCGGGCCTATTCCACAACAGGCCGCGGATGAAGATATCTCGGTCCCGAGCTATCCAGTCACAACCGACTGGGCCGAATATCTCGCTGGTCCAAATATCCCTCCGTATAACTCGGAGCCTTATCCTTATCTTTATCTAGTTATGATAACAATCTGATCCTAATAAATAGGATCTCAATAACAGTCCAACTCAAAGTGTTACACCAAAACATCTCTATAAATATGGGACCAACCCCCTCACTTAGAACTACGTTTGCTTTGATTCCCATTTGGATACGTAGGAGCAGAATTCCGATTCTGTCAAGCTAATTCCAAAAACACTCCCACAAGAGTTTCTCCGGACGAGTATCTCTCACTTGAGATATTTGGACAGAACAAACCCAAATCCAATTTCTTTCAGAAGGAAGCATCTTCATGAATCCTCAATTGATCGGTCCCGATCCAATCTACGTGTGCACCGGATTTCATTGGAAGAAGTAAGAAAATGGAAATTGAAAGTGAATTGGTGAGGTTTTGCATAAGGCGACATGCAAAAGGATGGAAAACATTAGAGGAATGATGAAGACAATAACGCACTCCGGACACTTGTCTTCTCCTCCGCTGCCTCCTGAGTCAACACCTCCTTTATGAGATCATAAATGCGTTAATAGATGAGAAATGATATTTTGACACCAATTTTGGACATCAACTTTTGATACCATCAATCATAGTGAGTTTAGAAAAAAAATGATGAAAGATGAGAGATAAATAATGAATAAATATATGAGAAAAGTATAAAAATAGATATTGGAGTTTGATTTTGATATCAAAATAACACCCCTCTTAATAGATTGGTTTTTTTATCCATCCATTATAAATCAAACTAAAATCCATTTAAGTCATTCATTTTATACACCTATGAGACGATGTTAGATAGATAGATACTTCATGCTAAATAATATTTTCCAAAAACAAAATGGTCAATAACAATATTTGCCAAGCAATACTCAGGTGACGTTTGGAATAGCTTATTTAAGCTTCTTTTGACTTATCTGATGACATAAGCTCTTATGCAGTGTGTTTGGCAAAGCTTATAAAAGTAACTTATGCCATCCCATAAGGATTTTTTGACTTATTTTCATAAGTCACTCGGAGAAGCTTATGAAATTATCATAAGAGTTTATGCACTAAACACCATCTCCGTGTTTTTTGCTATTCGAATCCTCTCATGCCCCTTTCTTTCTTTTTCTTTCTTCAAGCGCTTATGGCATGAGCTCTTATACGATAAGGTCTTATGTGATAGGCTCTTAATTAAGTTGTTTACCCAAACGTACCCTTATTACCATCAAGTTTCTTATTTATAATATGTAACTTATATAATTAAATGCTTGTTTCTTTATTTGGAAAAAATAAGAAATATTATATGATGGGTAATAAATATTATAATCCTATGGTATTTAGATGGGCTCTTCTTTATAAGAATTGATTCTTCTCCAGATTTGCATTGGAGGCCGCTGAGCTGAAGTTCTTGTATAAGAATTGTTATCTTTCGTAAGATCTGTGTTCTTGTTATTAAAAAAATATTTTTTATACACATTGCATCTATTGTAATCATGAAATTTGCTAAAAGTAAGTTAAGAATCCAAGTTGAATTCTACTATTTGAGTGAAAACTATCGTAAGTTCTTAAATTTTATATGGTATTGCTGAGAGTTAAAAACTCAAAATGGATTCCCACATTGGAAATACTCTTGATACGACGACAAAGCAAAATGTAGTTTTGGTTCAACTTCAAGGAGGGTTTAATAAGAACCTCCACTCTGGTGCTCTAACAATTAACTTACTTTTTTTATATATGAAAAAGTTTAGATCGGGGGAAGGCATGCCCCCTTGCAAGGTCAGGGAATACCACCAACCTCAGCAATGATTTATAGTGGAATTTACATATTGCCTACCAACAGGGGTAATATCTTAAGACAAGCCCAGTATATTGGGCCTAATTCAGTTAGCAATAGGATAGCAATATGGGTCTCTCTGTTAAAGAGCTTTCCCGTTAGTTATCATACAATAACACAGCAGTATAAATACCTGCTTGTAACACACTTTATCAATTGAAGAATAGTGAATCATTTTTCAGTCTATCACTCTCTGTGTTTTCTCTCTATCAGGTTATTCATTGTGTGTTGATCATGGTGATGATGAATTTTGTAATGGTATCAGAGCCACCGGGGAAAACGTATCAAAATAATCCCGGCCCTCTGTTTGAGTGTATCCCTTGGCGACTAAATGAGCTTGCAACCTCTCAACTGAACCATCGGGGTGTGTTGGGGGAATTAGTAGGAGTGGTATGGGAAAGGTCATTGGGGATGGTGATGGGTGGGTCAGGGAAGGGAGTGGTAGGAAATGATAAGGTGGGAGAAATGTCAAGATACTGCCAGGGTGGGGGAGAAGATTGAACTGAAGTGTATGGAAAAACCAGCTCATGAAATTGAACATCTCTGGAAATATGAAAGCCCTGAGTGGCTAAATCAAGAGTAATATAGCCCTTAATCCCGGCCTTGTAACCAATGAAAACACATCTCCTACTCCTCGGGTCAAACTTGGTTTTAGGAATCGAGCGTGTAGAGACAAAGCACAAGTATCCCATTTCCACCTACCTTACCTATGACAACCTTTCTCCCAGCCATAAATCCTACACACCATCCCTTCATTCCTTGACCGAACCTAAGAATTTTACCGAGGATAGCAAGCTTTCCTGCTGGGTGGATGCCATGCAAGCAGAAATTAAAGCCTTAGAGACCAATCACACTTGGTGCTTGGTTGATTTACCTCCAGGAGTAACCCCCATTGGTAACAAATGGGTTTACAAGGTCAAAAGAAAGTCCGATGGTTCAGTTGAGAGGTTGAAAGCTCGTTTAGTCGTCAAGGGATACACTCAAATCGAGGGCCTGTATTATTTTGATATGTTTTCCCCTGTGGCTAAGATCATTATTGTGCGACTAGTCCTTGCCTTGGCTTCCATACACAATTGGCATGTTCACCAATTAGACGTGAACAATGCCTTCCTTCATGGCGAGCTTAATGAAATTGTGTACATGGTCATCCCGCAAGGTTTTTCGAATGCTCCTCCCAACAAGGTTTGAAAACTCTTGAAATCTCTATATGGATTGAAGCAAGCTAGCAGGAGCTGGTTTCAGAGGCTCTCTGCTCTTCTCCTTGATTGTGGTTATACACAAGCCTCTTCGGACCATTCTCTTTTCACTAAGCGCACTGATTCTGATTTCACCGCTCTCATTGTGTACGTGGATGACATTGTTTTGGCTGGCATTGCACTTTAAGAGTTTGATTATCTTGAAACCACTCTTCATTTTGCTTTTGGTATCAAAGATCTTGGGTTACTTAAGTTTTTCTTGGGTCTAGAAGCTGCTCATTCTACTCGTGGCATCTCTCTTTGCCAACGACAGTATTGCCTCAATCTTCTCATAGATTCAGGGTTGCTCGGTTGCAAACCAGTCAGCACCCCCTTGGACCCCGGTTCCCATTTGTTCCAAGATCAGAGTGGTTCTTATCATGACGTGCCTGGTTATCGCTGCTTAGTTGGTCGCCTCCTCTACTTAACCACGACTCGGCCTGATATTTCTTTTGCTACTCAACAACTGAGTCAATTCCTCTCTACTCCTACCAACTTGCACTTTCGGGCTGTGCATCGTGTCCTTCGTTACCTGAAGGGCTCTCCTGGGCAAGGCTTGTTCTTCCCGCGTGACTCCTCCCTTCACTTACTTGGTTTCAGTGACGCGGACTGGGGAGGTTGTCTTGATTCCCGCCACTCCATTAGCGGGTTCTGTTTCTTCCTTGGGCACTCTCTTGTGAGCTGGAAATCTAAGAAGCAAGCCACAGTTGCTTTGTCCTCTTCTGAAGCAGAGTACCGTGCTCTTGCTACTGCTTCTTGTGAGCTTTAGTGGTTGACATTCCTTCTCCGTGATCTTGGTGTTCATTGTTCCAAGCCCGCTGTCCTCTATTGTGACAACAAGAGTGCCTTACACATTGCGGCCAATCATGTTTCCATGAGCGTACCAAGCACTTGGACATCGATTGCCATGTTGTCCGCGAGCGTGTCTCCTCTGGTCTCACGAAGCTTCTTCCTATTCCCTTGGTTGATCAACTTGCTGATTTGTTTACCAAAA
Source organism: Sophora flavescens (assembly GCA_030762895.1). Lineage (NCBI taxonomy): Eukaryota > Viridiplantae > Streptophyta > Magnoliopsida > Fabales > Fabaceae > Sophora > Sophora flavescens. The sequence continues at coordinate 50,068,767 of CM061068.1, read as the reverse complement.
GTTTGCTTCCCAAACTGTTTGATCAATTCCTTTCCAAGCTGGGGCTGCTTAGAATCTTCCAACCCTCGACTTGTCGGGGGAGGGGGGTAATATCTGAAGACAAGCCCATTATATTGGGCCTAATTCAGTTAGCAACAGGATAGCAATATGGGCCTCTCTGTTGAGAGCTTTCCCGCTAGTTATCATACAATAGCACAACACTATAAATACGTGTTTGTAACACACTTTACCAATTGAAGAATAATGAATCATTTTTCAGTCTATCACTCTCTCTGTGTTTTCTCTCTATCAGGTTATTCATTGTGTTAATCATGGTGATGAATTCTGTTAAGGGGTAATCTAAGAATGAACCCAAGTCACGGTGAGTGTGAGCGGAAGGCTTGATCAGATGTGACAAACTCTTTCGGTAATTAAATTAATTTCTCATTTAATAGAATTGATTTTTTATTTTAATTCATATAATAGAAATTAGATACCGAGGGCGCTACAAAGGTGACAAGAATAATGAAAATAACTTGACATTTTGTGAACCTGGCTGGATCTGTGTAAATTGACTTGACAGCAGTAGTGACAATATCTTTGCTGCCGGCTGCGAGAAAAGACAGTTAAGAAGAGAAGAAAAGATAAATGGCGCTACCAATATCTTGTTCCTCAGCGCCACCTTCCTCCAACTTCAAATCTACCTCCTTCCTCAAATTCCCTTTCTCTCCATTCTCAGCTTCCTTCCCAATCCCTAATTCTACTCACAGTTCCCTACGGTTAACTCTCTGCCGTGCCGCCAACTCACAGTCACCGCAGAAGAAGCGTTCTCCCTCAACAACCACCAAGAAAAAGAAAAAGAAGACTACTAGTAGTAACAATAGCAATAGTAATAGCGGTGATTCTAACACTTTGAATTTCAGTGATTTTGAAATCGTGCAAGATTTTCCCCCCGATGTCGATGTCAATGCCGTTGACGAAAATGCGGATACAGATTCCGATTCTTCTTTGCCTTCCGCTCCTAATGCCATGCCGCTTCCCGAACCTCCCGCTGGATTCGTTGTAGACGATCATGGCAAAGTTCTCATCGCTTCAACTAATCGACTTGTCACTGTTGTTAGTTTTCTTTTCTTCTCAATTCGATTTTCGTTATGCTAGATTCATTTTGAATAAGGATTTTGTGCTGAATGATGATTTTGTTTCATAATTTCCTGTTGTAGTAAAACCTTAGTCATTGAGATTTAATGGTTTATAATATATGCTTGGTTGGAGAGAAAATGAGCAAGCAGGCAGGTGACGAATGATAATGTCTAGATGCAATGGCACTATTTTCACTCCAATTCAGAAATGAAGCCTCCAACTGCATTAATTCTGCTTCTTAACATTGCTAAGTGCCTTAAGTGTGTGTTTGGATGAATCATTTCAAAGTTTCATGGAATTTTAATTGCTAGGAATCAAATTGATGCAATTTTATAACCATAATTTTCAAAATTTCTATTTTGGATAATTAGTGATGATTTTTCATTTTTGTAAAATTCCTTCCAGTGCTACACTGCTACTTCATCTAGAAAAAATAAAATAAAATCAAAACCCTTCATCATCTAAGCTTCCATTCTGTCACGTGCGAGGCTTTAAATCCAAGAAACCACAGGACAAAAGCAACTTTGAGTCTAAATTACACAGTTCGGGCACCTAATCCCATCACCACAATCTATTACAATGTGGGGGCTCGTCAGATTGGGGCTTCAAACAAACACTGGCTGAGAGGAGGGGATCGTCGACGATGTGTGATGGAGGGGCTTGATTTAGTTATTGTGTTTAGGACTGCTGCACTTTTCAGCATGTTATTTTTTCTGTTTTTCGTGTGTCTAATAGTTGCCTGCTTATGGGGCATGATCTAAGTAGTTAGCCTAATTTATAGGACATGATGCTTAGTGGTTAGTTATGACATGATGCTCAGTGGTTAGTTATTTTTCAAGTCTTTAAATGTATGTACTGCCTTCAATGAAAATGTAGTTCTCTCTTTCCCTAAAAAACTTCTATTCCTTCCTTCAAAGTTTTGAGTTTTCTGCTGCAACTTTACAAAAAAACAACAAATTGGTATCTAGAGCTTTCTTCTTAAGGAACCTATGGGAGTCTGAGATGGATGCAGAAGCTAGTTTTTCACCAATTGCTCCTCCCGTGTTTGATGGAGAAAATTATCACATTTGGGCTGTGAGAATGGAGACCTACCTGGATGCACTTGATCTTTGGGAAGTCAGAGAAGAGGATTACGAAGTTCCTCCTTTGCCGCCCAATCCCACAATGGCCCGGATCAAGAATCACAAGGACAGAAAAACGAGGAAATCAAAAGCTAAGGCGTGTTTGTTTGCTCTTTGTTTCATCAACTATCCTCATCCGAATCATGTCACTCCAAATCAGCAAAAGCAATGGGACTATCTCAAAACAGTATGAAGGAGATGATAGGATCGGAGAGGATGCAAGTGCTGAATTTGATCGAGACTTTGAACTGCAGAAAATGAAGGAGTCGAAACCATTAAAGAGTATTTCGAGAAACTTCTAAGCATTGCCAATAAGGTAAGGCTGCTCGGTTCGGTTGAATCTACCCGACTCAAGGATTGTTCAAAAATCCTAGTAACGATTGCTGAAAAGTTTGAGGCAACCATTACAACCTTGGAGAACACCAAGGATCTGTCCAATATTACTTTGGCAGAGCTCGTGAATGCTTTTAAGGGCACAAGAGCGAGAGAAGGGTCATGAGGCAAGGAGGAGTTGTTGAAGGAGCACTGCCAGCTAAACATCACGAAGGAGGGAAAATGAGGAAAAAGAAGAACAAGAAGAATTTTGCTACAAGTGGCGATGCTACATCAAGCAGCAATGCTACAACGAACAAGAACAAGAACAAGACCGGAGGTTCTAAGGGAAATTATCCTCCATGCCAACATTGTGGAAAAAAGGGTCATCCTCCTTTCAAATGTTGGAGGAGACCTGATGCAAAATGCAGCAAGTGTAACCAACTTGGGCATGAGGCTGTAATTTGCAAAAGTAAAATTCAGCAGCAAGAAGCAGATGCTCAAGTTGCCGATCAAGAGGAGGAGGATCAGCTCTTTGTTGCCACTTGCTTCTCAGGCAATGATTCAAGTGAGAGCTGGTTAATTGACAGTGGTTGCACTAACCATATGACTTATGACAAGGAGCTGTTCGAAGAACTAAGAACCACAGAGACTTCAAAAGTCAGAATTGGTAATGGACAACATATAGCAGTCAAGGGAAAAGGCACCATTGCAATTGCAAGTTGTTCGTGCACAAAACGATGATCTCGATGTTCTTTATGTTCAGAAATTGACCAAAATCTGTTAAGTGTTGGTCAGTTGATAGAGAAAGGTTTCAAAGTACATTTTGAAGACAAATACTGCTTGATAAAGGATGCATCTGGTCAAGAGATGTTCAAAGTCAAGATGAGAGGAAAGAGTTTCACACTTAATCCATTAGAGGAGGAGCAAACTGCCTTTCCTACCAAAGAAAGTGTCACGGAGATATGGCACAAGAGGCTCGGTCATTATCATCATCAAGGATTACTAATGCTTCAAACAAAGAAATTAGTGAGAGATTTACCTGTTTTAGAAGATCATCTTCCTCGCTGCCAAGCATGTCAATATGGAAAGCAACACAGGAAACCATTTCCAAAAACAGCTTGGAGAGCAACACAGAAGCTTCAATTGATCCACACTGATTTAGCAGGACCACAAAGAACACCCTCTCTCAAAGGTAGCCTTTACTATATTGCCTTCATTGATGATTTTACAAGATTTTGCTGGATTTTTTTCTTAAAATTCAAATCGAAGTGGTGGAGTGTTTTGGAAGTTCAAGAAAATGGTGGAAAACCAAAGTGGCTGCAACATTCAAGTTCTAAGGTCGGATAATGGAAAAGAATATACCTCGAAGTAGTCAATCTATTTTGCGAGGAAGCGGGCATTGAACACCGACTTCTATTGCTCCCTACACTCCACAACAAAATGGAGTTAGTGAGAGAAGAAATAGATACATCTTGGAGATGACAAGATGCATGCTACACGAGAAAAACCTACCAAAGCAATTGGGCCGAGGCGGCAAATACAGCAGATTTTCCTTGAGAATAGGCTTCCCACAAAGGCGATGAAGAATCGGACACCATTCGAAGCTTGGTATGGATATAAACCATCTCTAAACTTCCTTAAAGTGTTTGGTTGTTTGTGCTTCACCTATGTTCCTCGGAGTTAAGCGTGATAAACTAGACAAGAAGGCAATACAAGGCATCTTCATAGGCTACTGAGACTTCATCCAAGGCTTACAAAGTCTTTCAGCCACAAACAGGGAATATTGTCGTAAGTAGAGATGTTCACTTTGTGGAAAATGAAGAATGGAACTGGGAGACTTTAAAGGACTCAAACCAAGCCTCAAATCAACTAAAGTTAAAGCTTCCTGTCATACATGTCGAGGGGCAGAGAAATGAAGATTGGCAAAATGAGATGGTGGATGACATTCCAGTCAGAGGCACTAGATTACTTTCTGATGTTTATCAGAGATGTAACATTGCTGTTTGTGAGCCCGCAGGTTTTGAAGAAGCAAAGCTTGATCAAAACTGGATGGTTGCAATGAAGGAGGAGCTGTACATGATCGAGAAAAACAAGACATGGCAGCTTGTTGACAGACCTCGTGATAGAAAAGTTATTGGGGTCAAATGGGTGTTCAGAACCAAGCTCAATGCTGATGGCTCCATCAACAAGCACAAGGCGAGGCTCGTGGTTAAAGGCTATGCTCAGATTTTTGGAGTGGACTACTCAGATACATTTGCACCAGTGGCCAGGCTAGACACCATCAGGTTGCTACTTGCTGTTGCTGCACAAAAAGACTGGAAAGTGTACCAGTTAGATGTTAAATCAGCATTTCTAAATGGTTTCTTGCAAGAAGAGATCTATGTTGAGCAACCTGAAGGCTTTGTGAAGAAAGGAGAAGAAGACAAAGTCTATCTCCTCAAGAAGGCCCTCTATGGATTGAAGCAAGCTCCAAGAGCTTGGTACAGCAGAATTGACAGTCATTTGCAAAGTTTGGGCTTTGTGAAAAGCCTATTTGAGTCCACTCTTTACATCAAGCACTGTGAGTCTGATATTTTTGTTATTTCTCTTTATGTTGATGATCTTTTGGTGACTGGAAATAATGCAGCTTTAATTGATGAATTTAAGCTGGAAATGATGAAAGTATTTGAGATGACTGATCTTGGACTGATGACTTGTTTTCTCGGAATGGAGATCAAGCAAAGTCAAGATGAAGTTTTCATTTGTCAAAAGAAGTATGCAAAAGAAATTCTCAAGAAGTTTCATATGGAAGATTGCAAGTCAATGACCACTCCTATGAATCAAAAGGAAAAGTTGAGCAGGGAAGATGAATCCGAAAAAGTGGATGAGGCACACTTTAGGAGTTTGATTGGGTGCCTTATGTACCTTACAGCAACAAGACCTGACATCTTGGTTGCTGTAAGTATTTTATCTCGGTTCATGCACTGTGCAAGTGAAATACACTTGAAGGCTGCTAAGAGAGTGGTTAGATACATCAAAGGCGCAATCAACATTGGCATCAAGTTCAAGAAAAGCAAGGAGTTCAAGTTGTTTGGTTTCTCTCGACGGTGGATCAGGGGGGATCTACTCGATGACATGAAAAGTACCTCGGGATCTTGTTTTAGTCTTGGATCAAGGGTTTTTTCATGGAGTTCGAAAAAACAAGAAAGCGAGAGCTCAGTCCCACCTGCTGAAGCGAGAATTTGTTTTCGCAACCTGCTTGTAAATCAAGCATTGTGGCTGAGGAAGATATTCAGTGATCTTCATCTTGAGCATAAAGAAGACACTAAGATTTTTGTTGATAATCAAGCTGCAATAGCTATTTCACACAATCCAGTTTTTCACGGGAAAACCAAACATTTCAACATCAAGCTGTTTTTCTTGAGAGATGTGCGCGAAGGATGGTCTTTGTAACTCTTGTTTATTGCAAAACGAGAAGATCAAATAGCTGATGTTTTTACAAAACCCTTGCCAGCTAGCAAGTTCGAGTTCCTGAGAATGAAGCTTGGTGTTTGCAGTCTCTAAAGCAAGGAGGAGTGTTAGTTATTGTGTTTAGGACTGCTGCACTTTTCAGCATGTTATTTTTTCTGTTTTTTGTGTGTCTAATAGTGGCCTGCTTATGGGGCATGATCCAAGTAGTTAGCCTAATTTATAGGACATGATGCTTAGTGGTTAGTTATGACATGATGCTTAGTGGTTAGTTATTTTTCAAGTCTTTAAATGTATGTACTGCCTTCAATGAAAATGTAGTTCTCTCTTTCCCTAAAAAACTTCTATTCCTTCCTTCAAAGTTTTCTGAGTTTTCTGCTGCAACTTTACAAAAAAACAACAGAGCCGTCGGTGACTGGCTCGCGGTGGAGGCTTGGGCGTGGATGGCATGAGGTTGAGTCCTGGTTTGGTGTATCAATGTGTGCCGGGTCGGTTTTGATCTGGACTAGTAGCATCGGATCTGACTCGCAGTGGTAGTGGTAATGGGTGGTAGTTCAAGATGGTCTTGGCTCGCAGGTCGCTGACAACTGGTGTGTGCATGGTGGTTCTGATTCTGGTCTGAACAGTGGTGTAGTTTGCGACAGCAAGGGAAGGCGTGGTTCATGTTCGAACTCAGCTTCTTCAGAACGATGGATGAAAGGATATTCGAATTCCACCAATTTAGGAGGAATTTTAAATTCTTTGTTTATGGAAAACCTCATTAAAACACCATGGGATTTTTAAAATGACTCATTAGAATATCCAAGCAACACATTTTTTCACAAAGAATTTTAAATTCTTCCAAAAAATACATTTTCTCCTTAAAATCCTTCATCCAAACACACACTAAGTAATTTACTTGTCACCCTAGTTGGCGTTGTGTGGCAAATGGGCAAAAATTATAATATCTTTTTTTTGTGTTTTGGGTCATTGTATTCCTTAAATCCATAAATTCTGAACAAGTTCTTAACAGGTTGATCCCACAAACAACCTTCCATTAGAGTGTGTGATAAGGAGAGTGTTCAGAAGTTCTGAAGGACATGAATGTATGTTGCTCTGCCCAGTTGACACGTAAGTAAAAAACTTTTGTAGTGGTGTCTCTGGCTTTGTATGACTATCCCATGAATCCAAAATCTCATTATTAGCCCTTTCATTCTATTATTCCATTCTATTATTCCTTTACTATGGACTATTTACTATGGAAATTTTACTGCAGGCCCGTCCAAATATTAAAGAGCACAAATGCGGATGGATGGTCAGCTGTAAGTTTTTATTCCACTTTCTAAGTCTCAATTTGTACGTATATTCATTGGATGTTCCTATTAACTGGTGCTGCCATCTTTAATCTTAGTTTTGACGAAGATAACATCTTTTGTTCTCACTTAGTCACTTATATATCACAAGGCACACTTTTTAAATCCCTTATCAAATTTTGAAGCATACATCCATCCTTTTATTGTTGAATCTCGACTTAGGTGGTTTGGGCATGTATGGAGGAGACCTTTAGATTCTGTAGTAAGGAGAGTGGATCAGGTGGAGGGCAATCTAATAGCTAGAGGCAGAGGTAGGCCAAGAAAAACTATAGGAGAAACTAAGAAAGATTTGAAGGCCAATGATTTAACTATTGACATGATTCATGATAGAACATTATGGCGCCGTATGATCCATGTAGCCGACCCCACCTAGTGGGATAAGGCTTGGTTGTTGTTGTTGAATCTTCTCATTCAAGTTCCGTATTTTCCTTGTGTTTTAGGTCAGTGACGAGGAAGTTGAATTTATTCTGCCTGCTGCAGCTTATGCACTCGCCAAGATACACATGCATCTTGTTTATAGTGGGTATGTTTGTAATATCTTGCTAGGTAGAAAGTCATGAATTTAACATTTGTGTTAAAATATTTCTGTGTCTCCATATTAGATACTGTTATACAGCACGAGGTGGTTTTTGCTACACAGAAGAAGACATATTTGACTTTCACACAGGTAAGGATTTCTTTGCTTGCCCTTTTGGCTAATGTTAATGTCTAAGGTTTCTGTCATCAGAATATAAACAAAGCAGAGGTTATGTTCATTTTATTACAGAACGTTTTCTAGTTTAAAAGGTGCATGTTAATTAATTTGGGGTTTTATAATTCACGGGGAGCTAATTACATCATGCAGTTTGGACATTATTTGTATTTATTGTTAAAAGCTTATCAATTTTTTGTGTACTACCCCGTTAGAGCATGGTCCTGCTGGATGTCAACTTTAAACTTTTGCTGTGGTTCTTTTCCCTTAAGTTTTCTGGTGAAGATATAGCTTTCTCTTTGTTCTATTCCCTCCATCTTCTCTTTTGTGATTCCAAATTACATTGCTTTTCCTGGGAAATAGCATATCCTCTTACCAATGAAAATGAATTTGCTATTATTTGCATGAGATAAATGGAATTCTTGATGACTCATTTATTGAGGATATGTTTTTTTTTTTTGGATGAGATTATTGTGGACATGGTTATCTTCTTGCAACATTTGGTTGGTTGCTGCAACAGTAGTATACCCTCTCTTCGGAATATTTTCTTTTATATACTTCTTATAGATATGAATGTAAACATTTTTTTATTTTCTATATATTCATTACTGTCAAAATGCTATATTATTTCTGCCAAAAGTAATATACAGCAAACAGCAAAACTGGGAATTTGCATGAATGCATGTGATATTGGAGATAACTTTTTTTTTATTTAAGAAATTCATTAATAATTTAATATGAAGAAACAAAATTACAAATATTTGTGGATAAGGAATTCTCTTAACATAAGAGCAAAACAGAAAATATCAAAGAAAAAAGAGAACAACTGAGCAAAGCTGCCCAATCCCTCAACATGTTTGCTCAAGGGAGACCCCATTAACTTAGTCCATGCACTTTACACAAGTAGAAGCCAAATGCCTAAGCTTATCCCAAATCAGATGTTGTGCCATAGAATCCTCCTTAGAAATAAGATAGTTATGCTTCAAGGAGCCTCCAATGAAAGGCACCAAAGTGTAGCATGGGTTGCAGATTCCACAAAAATTTGCCTCCTTATTTCTACCAAAGCTATGAAATTGAAAGGTAATCGTCAAAATTGGTCCAAGGACCTAGGACACACCCAACATCTACCAAAATCGATAAATAAAGATTTCCATAGAGAAATAGTAGCAGGTCAGTGTAAGAATAGATGTAGAACTGATCTGAGCAGGCACCACATGCAACACACTTATCGAGGGAAAAAGTCTTATGTGGCCTACAGACCCGTAACGTGTCATTACTCCTAATTCTATTAAGCATCACACTCCAAAACAAAAGAATTTTCCTTGGAGGGACTTACTGATGATGTGATGATATGCTGCACAAATATTTGAATTGTATGCCCAAAATCTAATTCCGGATGTATTTACCATTTTGCAGATGATGATGGTAAAAAAGTGGATGGCTTGCCAACTGAAGGTGTAGAAATTACATATTTCAATCTGGTAATTGTATTACCTTAAATTAAACAAATATGTTGCTGTATCTTTGTTTCCTTTTGAAGGGTTTGTTTTTAATTGCAAAATTTCATTAAGCGTTTTACAAGCTAGTAAGGAAGAAAAATTGCCTTGCAATCGTTTTCTTTTCTTGAATCTGGCTGTGTTAAAGTTGGTGTAACTATATGGGATAATACTTTGCGATTGCCTGTGTGCTTTACTGTTCACTAATATGCACATGATAATGATCAGTTCTGAAATGAACATTGTATATTCCCATTTTAAAGTGTTACTATTATCCCCTGCATGTGTTACCCTACCCATACAAATGCTCTTCTTGTTTTCCTGTCTGTTGAACCAAGTCTTCTGGAAGAATCTTAGACCATCAATACATTGTCTTATTTGTAAATACTCTCTCCTAGTGTCTATAGTGTGTTTGTATCATCATGAAATGTTTTATTTGTTAAGAACTTGAGATGCATTTCTTGTCATCTATTATTTAAAGGTTTGCTAAAGGAACCTCTGGCCTTCTACAAACATCAGTAGAATTATGGACATTAAGATTCACTTCTGCTAATTTATATCCTTTTGTTTCAGGAAGGTGCACAGTACATGATTTATACGCCATCTGATCCACTTCTTTTTGTTGCTGTGAAGGTAAGCTTCCACATATACAAGCTTCTCAGAGCAACTTTTCCCTTTGTGTAACAGTGCAGCATTGCATATTATCTTGACACATTTTTTTCTCTAAAATGCATTTTATGGTTGACTGGATTACTGGAAACTTTCTAGATTCCAGAATACTTGTGTAATGTAGAGCTATAGTTCTTTTAGGTCTGAGTTTCTCTAATTGGCATGAGATACGGGTGACCCGAAGCAGAACATAACTAATTTAGCCTTTCTTTGTGCAGGATCAGAATGAGACGTTGTATATTGCTGATGATGTAAGTAGGCAATCACTATTCACTACAGAACTTGTTCACTTTTTCCCGACTTCCAATCTTATATTCTATACGTTGAATGGGTCCTTTTTTCCTCTTTTGCTCCATTATTATATTGGGCAAGAGTGAGCAAGATTGTAAAGTGAAAAAATAATAATGTATCCATCCTTGATTAATTAAAATGAGTTAAAATCTCAATGTACTTTAATTAATCAAGGGTGGATACACTCTTACTTTCTCACTTTACAATTTAGCTCACAGGTGCCTTTTCCATATATATTATTATATACTGCTTGAGGTTGCTAATGGCTGCATTTCTGAACAGGAACTGCTTGACGATCCTGCTGTCTTTGATGCCATAGATGAGGAAACTGAATTTAATGCCTTAGTGGTATGTGGTTTGCTCTTCCAAATTAACATTTCTTTTGCGATTAAGTTTGACCCTATTCATTTCTTTAGTTTATGTTGTCTGAAACGCAGGAAGAAGAAGCTGCACTTCTTGGCGAAAGATAACCAGATATAATTTTTGCAGCAGAGCTACTTGTTTAGTATTCGTCCCCCCATGGAAAGCCACGTGTTGGTCTGACTGCAAATATCTTGGGATACAATGGCCCTCTTTTGTCTATATGATCAATTGTCTAATTGCCCGCAGGCCGCAGCAGAAACACGATGCATACAGAGATTGAGCGGCCTTTGTTAATATGCTGTGAAAGGATAGTAAATGAAGGTCTGTACTCCGTAGTCTTTCAAAATCAAAAGATGGGCTACAATTTTTTTTTTCAAAACATATGGGTTAGTGATTGAGACTATTCAAACGAATATGCAAAACAAATCGTTTGGCAACGATTATCCTTTCATGTTTCAAATTTTTTTTGAGACTCGAGTTCCAGTTAATAATACCCTAGCTAATTTTACTCATTTTATTTGTACTCGTCTTCTTTGAAAGATACTGTGATTATCAAATATATCACCAGTTATTAATTATTTTCACATGTTCATTATTTTAAAGTGTGCTTCTTCCAATCTATATTAAGTTATTTCTTACAAAATCAAGATGAGAATTGTTTGATTCAATCCAAAAGAACATTAGATGCTAACAAAAATATTTTTCAAACAAATTTCCAAAATATCCAAAAAATTGATTCCCAAATATCAACATGAATGCATGATGATTCATGTTGAAATACTCACTATACCCATCACGGAAAAGCATTAACCACTTAATTTCTTGAGAGTTTTTGGACCCATAGATATCCTAACTGGAAAGTAGACATCCCAAACTAGGACTATCATTCAAAACTTCATGAGAATATTGGCTTCTGATGGTTTTACGGTGATTCTTTTTGGATAAATCTCTAATTACGACCTTAAGTGATATTTTTTTCAGTGTTTAGGAGGGTATTCCATGGGCCATAGAATTCTTATGACACGACTACGACCTATATGACATATAATTATAAAATTTATCAAAAACCCATGTCATAGTTTCAGTACGTAGTATAACAGAGAGCCATACTAAATCCAAGCTGCTATATACATACACATTCATCTTGAAAGAAAGTGCTGAACTGTTTTAAATTAAAAGATCTCAATTGGCTAAAGCCCTTAATCTGACTTCTTATCTGATGTATGAGATTTGTTGATGACCACAGAGGGCTTGTCTTCGGCTTCCTTAGCATACACTTCTCCCTTCTGTTGGAAATACCTCTGAAAAGCTCTTGGAAGGAACCTCGGTATCAAGAAACCAAATAGATTGATGGAAAAATAAACCAGATTGGCCACCGCCAGACCCCTCCCGAACCAAAACCATGCCATGTCCTGCATGCATATACACCATGCACTAAAATTCATTAATTCCCAATCCCATAAATTACATATAAATAATCTTTGATATACTACAACTCTAATTAAGTTGCACATCAACTCAGAACTATGAAAAATTAATGACAGTCAACAGAGAACTTGTCGTCCTATTATATGTGATAAGAGTGAAGACAAGAAAATAACCTTAAGGTGTGGATTTGTGGTAGTCATAGTCTTGTTGAACCACACATTACGCATCCAATCAATATCCACAAAGATCCTCCTAACCGTATACATCAAGGGTACCAATGCCCTCACGGGTGGTGAAAACAGTGCCAAGCCATTTATTATATTCTCGGTCAATATTTGGACCGAAAGCAAGAACAAGTGCGGGCTTGCTGCTCTAACTGAATGTTCATCTCCTCTCCCAAACCCACCAAGAACGTAGGCCAGGGGCAAGAACAACCCCACGATGGTTCCAACAATCACATAGGCTTGGAAAAACCTGCTTCCATGGAAGATCGGTTGAGACCCACCAGACCCATGTGAGGGAAAGGCGAAACGTGCAAGTGCCAAGAGATAGATAGAAACAAGTGCTGGGAAGAGTAGATCAAGGAGAGGGACAAGACCACTTGCTGAGAAGACCAACACGAATGCCACAAGCTGAAGCTCTATCACACGCAATGAACCCATCATTGTCAAGCTTCCAACAGCAGCTTGTTTCTGCTGATGAGGCCTGTTTGTGCCTGCTGGCTCCCCTCGACCAGACACTGCTAGGGACACACCCGACATATATATATAGATTACCTTAATTAATTGTTTCACTCAGGTTGTTGATTAATTCCTTTTGTTCCTGAACAGAAAATATGGGATCAAAGAGGCAGTTATATGTATATAATTGCATGTTTATGGACATTATTGAAGATTTTAAGGTAACATAAGCATCAAATACAAGTTAGAACCATCAATTCAAACAAGGTATGAATCTATAGAGTAGATGAGTTGGAGATTTAGTTATGTGACGTGAAAATAGATAACTAGATATGTACATATATACCTACCTAGAAGTGCTGAAAGGAAAAATTCATGCATATTTTTTGGAATACTGCATTGACATATTTATCGGAATGATCAAGAGTGACAAACGGCGCCTCTGCTAGGCATCTACCACTACAAAGTAGTACAAGCTAACGCGTAGTGTAGCAAGCGTGACACTTGTTTCCTCCTCCACGTGCGTCGCTCAGACCTCTCCACGCCTCACATTCTACTTTATTTTGTTGTTCTTTTTTTCTACATACACTAACTTGAACTCATGTTTAAGAAATTATATATAAACCATAAATATTTAAAATTTATAATAGATTAAAATAGTATACCTGGTCAGTGCAACAAGTTTTACATTAACATTTAATAATATTTTGACATGTATTTTTATTTTAATAATTAAAAGAGAGAAATAATAATAATTTGATTTATTAAGATATTATTTAATATAAAAATCTTTTATACCGATAAAATATAGAAATTAAACTCTTTATAATATTATAGAATTTTGTCTATCTTATATTTTTTTTATATGCAGTGACAATGAAGAAAAAAATATAAGCAATGAATCATAATAACACGTCAAGCATCTTCATCACAAAGAATGAGGGGTGGAAGCATAACAAAAGAAATTAAATAAGTGGGCTGATACGCGTGGACAGAGCTTTCTCCCATGTCCAATTAAATAAGTGGGCTCATGGTTTAAGATTTTTGCGTAGTTTGGGCAGAAAAAATAACGAACGAATCACATATCTGTATTTCTCAGCATAAAGCCCAAACTAAATTGTAGTTGTTATTAATTAGGACCCAGCCCCACTAAGAAGAGTCCAAGGGAGACAAGAAAGTAGTCAATTTCGGCACCTAGTGTGAAGGATGAAGAAATTTCCCAGAAAGTAACAAACTTACTAGACAACAAAATGTTAATTTATCTTGGACCTGTGTTGGCTGTTTCTACGTCCAAATAGATTCATTGCAGACAAAGATGTTTCCTAACCATGTTCGCTGAACTATATTTGCTTTTAATCTTAAACAATTACTACTTTATTGGACCACTTAACAAGACGGCGGCGAGAAAGTGCACATATATATGGATTAGAGAGGGAAAACTTGGTGCCCAAGTATAGACATAGTTGCCATTTTTTAATACTATGATGATAGAACAAAATATTCAAAGACAAAAAGATGGAGGATTATTATTATTAATTTCTTTTATGAAATTTTCCACAAGATAACAATCTAGCTAACACGAGCGTTTGGTTGTTTTTTTTCTAAATTAGAGTAAAGTTTCAAATTAGTCAAAAAAAAAAAACATAAAAACATTCCGTCATTGAGAAATAAAAAAATATGATCGTAAAAAATCTCAAATGTCTGTCAACCTAGTCTTTGTTAAAGACTAGTCCTTAAAATGTATCTTAAAAATAATTTGATCAGAGATTTTCGAAAACTAAATTATCCTAAAATTATTAATTTTTAAAGTCAATTGTTTGTTAGGTAGATTCTTATGTACATCGAGGGTTCACACCATCACTCACAGGCACACTTATTCAAAATTATTATACTAATGTATCGAGTTCAAGATAAACTTCTAGTTGAAGTGAAAATTTATCGATTGGGAGCGAGCGTGCGTAAAATAAATATTAGAGTCGTAACAAAAAAAGTCAAAGGAGTTTCAAAGGGGAATGGATTCCAAGCTGGCCAAGTTGACTAAAGGGTTCAATTCAATATTATTTTATACCTTACCATAACCATAGGTCCTACCGGGAGAAGTGTTGTCGAATCGAATTGTATGCACATAAATCCTTTTTATAGGGTTGGGTTAAGGTGTATCACCTATATTTTGAATCATTCATTACATTATTTATATGTGATAAATTTTGGACCAATCAAATTATCACATGAATTTGGTCAAAATTTCAAACTTTATAGTTATATTTTTACTGTAGTCAAATATATCAATACAATATATTGTAGTATAGTATATGTGCTCTTTGTATTCATAAATTTACCCATATTAAAATAATATTTTTTTATTAAAAAAACTGATTATATTACAAAATAATACTTTAATATGAATTAAAATAATATTCGTTGTCAATAATATTTTACAATATAACCAGTTTGTTTTAATCAAAAAACATTATTTTAAAAGGAGTTAAATTTGCAAATACAAAAAACACATATATTATACTAGAATATACTGTATTCATATAGTTTGACTACAATATAATACAACTTGAAAGTTTGACCAATCTATATGATAATTTGATTGACCCAAAATTTATCACATGAATAATATAATGGATAATATAAAATGTAATTGATACATCATAGCCTAACCCTCATTCACAAGGTAACATCCAGGTACCTTCCACATTAGACCAACGTCCTTGTCCACGTACGGCTATGCATGTCACGCTTCACATCCATGTTACTGTTCGTGATTCCATTTTTCTAAGCCCCTAGAATATATGACATATGATAAGAACGTTCTCGATCGGCTTCTAATTAAATATGTAGGGAACGCAGTTATTGTAGTGAAAAAAGCAAGAATAATAGAATATGCCAAAACCACATGCACAACTTTTTTAAAGGGTATATACAGTGAGCAACTTATCCAATGCCTTTGAGTTTTTGACTACATGCCTGTTGTTGGTGTGGTTCCTGTATATAGCATTTTATTATCGATTAGGGCACTAGTTAAAAAATTTAAAAATAAAAATTATTGTGTTATATTAAAAAATAGAAAGAATAGGAGAAGGTGTTAGTTAATACTCCCTCCATTTTTTTTTAAAAATTTTACCTATTTATTTTTGTTTCAAAACAATGGATATTTTATAAACCAAATACATGTTTGACCTTTTTTTTTTCATATTCAGGATTGTGTACAGACATTTTGGGGCCTAAGAAAGACCTATTAAAACAATTAATATAATATAAATTATTAATCATCATATTATTCTCCTAATTGAAGTGCAAAATCATTTATTAGGGTTACCATTGTGAAGTAATTTTTTTCAAATTTTATTATATATATAGGAAAAAAATAATCATTACTTTATTAATTTCAATTCAGTATTATTAACAAAATCACATGCACAATTTATTTTTCTCCAACGATACCAACATTTAATCTTCTTACAAGAAAAGAACAAACATTTTCAATTGTAATCATTTTTTACTTTCCCAAAATTTCACTAATGCACACTCATAAGTATTAAGATCGTCCCCTTAAAAAACGTATTAAGACTGTTGTGTCATATAATTATACCACTTGCTGCCAGTTTGGGCAAGAAAGTCACGGTACTACTTGATGCTTAAATAAAATTTCAGTTACATACATGTTTTTGTTGGGTCTTTCTCATGTTTGATGTATTTATTACATGTTAGATTTTTAGGTTTTTATATAATTTATAAAATTACAAAGGGTCAATAGCTAAGTAAACGTGGGGTCTAAGGCAAGTGCCTTATTGGCTTTGTGGGTCACACATCCTGGCAATATATACTCTTATAATAGAATTAAATTAAAATGCCTTGAAAATACATAAAACATTCCAAGTACATAAATGGCTAGTGGAGTATGGAGTAAATGTAGTTGGAATTTGTAAATAATTCATGTTAGAAATAAAGATATTCTGATACAAATATAAACATATTAATGATTTCTTAATTTATGTGTAGAAATATTAAATTATCAAGAAAAAGAATGGAGGGAATACTTAATACTTATTTGATTACGAGGTTTAGAAATTAATTAAGAATCTTGCATTTATTTATTTTTGTCACGTGAGCAAGACTCGACTGAAGCTCCTCTCCTAAGTCAGAAATGACATCATCATCATCATCATAATAATAATAAAATAATAAGAAGAAGAAAAAGAAGAATGAGGAGGAGGAGGAGAATGCTAACAAGTATCCTTATGATATTGTTTAAGAAACTAACAAGAGAAATTTTGTATGGGAAATTGTGAATTTAGCATTTCGAAAAGTGATACATTTAGTTTTTCAATACAATTTTTTTCTTTTATTAATTGCTTAACCAATATCCGTATGGCACTCGTTAGTAAGATCATGATATTATTATTGCCTAAACATAAAAGTATTTATTGTTACTCATATTTTATTAATTTTTTTATTAAATGTCCTTTAATTCAGTTTTAATCAATGACTCAAAATATAAAACTTATTCATTTTGGTTTTCCAAACTTCTCATATCTGATAGAAAGAGACATATTTTTTGGGTACGGTCGAGCACATAAGTGGAAAAATCGTCCAACATCCGGGGATTGAATACAAGATTACATACTTAAGTATCGGGGTATTCACATATCAGTTTGGATACTAATATATGGTTGGTCCAAGTGATAATTAACGAGTCTGATCTCTTAAGTAAGTGGTCAGGGGTTCTATCACTGACTCGTGCTTCTAGAGAAAATCTGGTTGGGAGAAATCAACCATTCAATGTTGCCCAGTATCTTGAGGGACTAGTCTCTGCAGTTACGTGTGGAGGACTCCCTGAGAAACCAAAAAACATATCAGTTTGGATAAGTTTGAGACAAAAATGCATTCGAGCCAAAAAATAATAACAATACGTGGTTCAATATGGATCGAATAAACTTCATTATCAAATTCGAACTAAAATCCGGTTGAAAGTGGTTTGAATTGGATTGAATGATTCGTTTTTAATGATGACATAGTAAATAAAAAATAAGTTTAAATAACATCATCATATAATATAACACCATACCATATTAAAAATTAAAACATTATGAACAAACAAATATCATTCTTATCATAAGGCTGATATTTGAAAAAATAAAAATAATAAAAATTACATCACATAAAAGGTATAAGTATTATTAGAAAATAAAAACCATTTTTTTTTAAAAAAAACCAATAATATAAAAAGTAGAATAAATAGTTTAAATTATATACATGTGGTTCGGTTTGGTTTCAAAAATTGAATCTAAAACACAAAACAAGATCCAAAAGAAACGAATAATTAAAAATCAATTTTATTCCATTTTCAATTTTTTGGATCAATTTTGGATTTTTCTTTGGATTTATTTGAATTTGAACTCCCATATTCAAGGGACCCAAATTTCTTGCTCTTGAACTAGTATGTATTAATACTCGAAATAGCTTACTTAACAAAATAAAATCTATATCTATATACTTTACTAAGGCCCATCCCCACTTTTACTCTAGATGAATAGTAAAATGGGTCGTGAGCCTAATCTTATGGTTTTTTTATTATTATATTATTAGGTAGATATGAATACAATTATTTAATGTGTTTTGTTTGTATTTTATTTGTATACATTATTTAACTTTTAATATGTAAAATATTTATTAAAAATTTTTTACAACCTTTATTAATTATGTAGTTCTAAAAATTATTGATCTTGATTTTTTGGGAATCATTGATTTAAGTTTTATTATTTATTTTCTTCTTCAATATTTAATTATGTCTTTGAAAGGATAATGTACTAACTTTGTGTCTTCAAATACTTTGTTTATATTTAATTTTTTTTGCTTTATATTTTTTTTTAAAACAAATAGATTTATATTTTTTAAGTCGAGTGTAATGCCAGCAACATAGTCTACCAACCCAAATGAGTTATGAGGATATACTACATAGAAGAAAATTGTTAATTTTACAATCTGTCAAGTTAAAAAAAAAAAAAATTTGTTTCTATTATTGTATAACTTTTTTCTCACTTGCATTTCGATTTTTATTTAATTGGTTAATTGTTATTGATACTATAGAAATTCATTTTCAAGTTAATGATGGAGAGAATCCTTAATTTGTTGAAGATGAACGTGGATGTATTTATTTAGAAATCAATGCTTATTTGCATATATTAATTTAATTTATTTTGTCACTTTTTTATTTTTTACATGTTGACTGATTTGTTAAACTTTTTCTAGATTGTCTAGACTTTGGACGAATAAACCGGTATGGTGAACATTGTGGCGCAACGGTTGGTTTGAGGAGCCATTAGTGCAATAAGTGTTTTTTACGTCAGTTAAATTTGATTTTAGAATATTGTCTAACGTAAATACAGTTGACGTTAAAAATAAAACTTTTAACGTCAGTTCTTTAATACAACTGACGTTAATATTGTTCAAACTAACGCCAGTTGTGTTAAAGAACTGACGTTAAATGTTTTATTTTTAACGTCAGTTCCCTAATACAACTGACGTTAATAGTGTACCGTATATTTTATAAAATACTATTAACGTCAGTTGTTTGATACAACTGACGTTAATAGTTTTTTTTTAAATTCAGTTTTAAAATATCACTCCCATCAGCTATCCCTGCATTCAGTAAATATCCCAGTAACACAGAATATCACACACATTACAGAATTGCAAACACTGCCCTTAAATTTCAATATTAACAATAAGAAAAGAAATATACAAAGGAACAATGGAGGCTATCCGACTGATCCATATGTATGCCTGTTCATAAACAATATATATTTATTAACATATGTTATAACTCAAAATAAATACAGAAGTATAAATAAAAATAAATGTATACTAAGTTTAAACAACCTATATCAATATCCCTTCGTGATGATTATCACAAGTGGCATGTACATCGTCCACCTGTGTCTCCTCGATTATAGTAGGCATTTTTGTTGAAAAAGAAGGAGTCTCAGGAATATCAAGATTTGAATCTTGATTTTCATCACTACCATTATACATGATTTTTCCTTGGAGAACCACGGACAACCTTTTGTTAGAAGGATCAGTGATGTAGAACACTTGTTTTGCTTGGGAAGCCATTATGAAAGGCTCATTTATATGACCTAACTTGTTGAGGTCTACCAATGTGAACCCCAATTCGTCGGTTTGTACACCACCGTTACTATCAACCCACTTACATTTAAAAACTGGCACCGTAAGCTTAGTGTAATCGAGCACCCAAATATCTTCAATATATCCAAAGTAAGGTCTCGGTGCTTTAACGGGTTTTGCGTCCTTTGCACTAGAGAAGTGCATTGCTTCGGCCACGATCATAACCCCACTATTTTGCATGGTTCTCTTGTTATATTGTTCCTTTGTATAAAAGGAAAAGTTATTTATGTTGTATCCGCTCCAACATATGACGTTGAAGCTAGGCCCACGTGCTAGCCATCTTACGTCATCAGAAGCAGTACTACCATCCTTAAGCATTTCTTCCTTGAACCATGGTAAGAAAGTCTTGTTATGCTTGTTCAACAACCACCTTTCGCTCATTCGAGGGTTTTCTTGATTGACTTTTCTTTTATATATGTTCAAATAAGAAAGGCTGAACACAATCGATGTTGTTCAATACATACAAATGTGCTTGAAGCACTTCCTCCCGACCCTTGCTATTAATTCTTAAGCCATGTGTACCCTTACCTTGACATCTGATCTCATCATGTCGAGGCTTAGGAACCCCTATAGGATCCGTGTTATGAAGGTAGTCCGAACAAAACTCAATAGCTTCTTCTGCAACATACCTTTGAACAATAGATGCTTCCGGACGATGAGGATTCTTCACGTACCCTTTCAAGATTTCATGTAGCCCTCAACTAGGTACATCCATCTCAGAAAAACCGGCCCACATAATCTAATCTCCCTCACCAAATGAACAATTAAGTGAACCATTATGTCGAAAAAGGAAGGAGGAAAATACATCTCCAATTGGCACAAGATTGTAGCAGCCTCAACTTCCAAGTCATTCAACATACGGGGGTCAATGACTTTGCTACATATAGAATTGAAGAATGAGCACAACCGAGTAATGGCATGTCTCACATTTTTTGGAGCAATACCACGAATAGCAACGGGCAGAAGTTGTTGCATCAAGATGTGACAATCATGAGACTTTAAGCCAACCAATTTAAGATCACTAGAGACAAGCCTCTTCATATTTGAAGAGTAACCATGTGGAACTTTGATGCCCTGAAGACACCCGCAGAAACTTTGTCTCTCTTTTATTTTGACAAAGTATGACATGCTGGAGGCAAATAAGTCCGCTTACCATCCTCAACAACTGGAGCTAGCTGCTCTCGTATACTCATAGCAACGAGGTCGAGACGAGCATTGAAACCATCCTTTGTCTTGCCCTGAATGTTGAGAAGCGTCCCGATCACACTATCACACACATTTTTCTCCATAAGCATCACATCAATGCAGTGTCTGACATCAAGCTTGCGCCAGTATGGAAGATCAAAGAATATCGACCTCTTATTCCATATGTTTTTCTCACAAGCTTTACCTTTCTTTTTGGACTTGCCGAATATAACATCGATTCCCTTTACCCTCTGATAAACCTGCTCTCCAATTAAGGCCGCCGGAGCTTCTTCTGTCTATTGGCATCTATTAAAAGCTTTTTTCATCTTACGATATGGGTGATCACGTCTAAGAAATCTCCGATGCCCAAGGTAAACCGTCTTCTTTCCATGATGCAACTGAGTGTAGCATGTGCCTTCTTCACATATAGGGCATGCTTTATGCCCCTTGACACTGTACCCGGACAATTTACCGTATGCTGGAAAGTTGTTGATGGTGCAAAATAACATGGCACGAAGCTTGAAAGTCTCATGAGAATACCCGTCAACTACATCAACACCTTCCACCCACAACGTTTTCAAGTCTTCAATCAAGGTACTTAGATAAACATCTAAGTCATTTCCCGGTTGTTTTGGGCCCGAAATCATCATAGACAACATCATGTATTTGCGCTTCATGCACAACCAAGGGGGCAGGTTGTAAAGTATCAACAGAACAGGCCATGAACTATGAATACTACTCATGTTACCATAAGGATTCATTCCATTTGTTGCAAGTCCAAGCCTTAGGTTTCTTGGCTCATCGGTGAAATCCGGAAACATAGTATCAATATTCTTCTATTGCATAGAATCAGCAGGATGACGAACCTTTCCATCACGTTTCCTCTCATCATTATGCCATCTAAGATTCTTCGCATCTTTCACATTGGCAAACAATCGCTTGAACCTTGGAATTATTGGAAGATACCACAACACCTTCGCAGGAGGACCCTTTTTTCTCACATCTTCAAGATCATCATCATCATCACCACCCTTCACTTTGTATCACGATAACCCACATTTGGGGCAATCGTGATTGTCTTCATGAACACCGGTGTACAATATGCAATCATTGGGGCATGCATGTATCTTCTTATACTCCATACCCATCGGACACAATACCTTATTGGCCTCATAGTTACGGTCAGGCAATGTGTTGTCCTCCGGAAGCAAGTCTTTCAACACTTCAAGCAATTCCGTGAAGCTTTTATCGGTCCAACCATTTCTCGCCTTCACACAAACCAATTTTAGCACCGCCGACAACCGTGTATGAGTAGTACACCCTGGATATAAAGGCTTATCCTCATCACCGTACAACCTATCATACACATGAGCTCGATGAAAAGATTCTTGTCCAATATCACGAATCATGTCCTCTACTCGATCATCCTCCATATCTACGTCAACGTCCTCACTTTGGGAGACACTTGCCATACTACTCAACAACACATCACCATCCCATATCCATCTTTTATAACTCAAGCAAATCCTTTCACAAATCAAATGAGTACGTATATCCTTCACCGTACATTTCCTCGTATTCAAACACTTGACACAAGGACAACAGAACATTCCATTACTATTAGGAATATTCCTTTGAGCAAATTCTATAAATTCTCCCACCCCCTTCAAATACTCAGCACTAGTGCGCTTACAAACCATCCAACTACGATCCATAACTAGATAGGTTCTGTAGATATACAAAACATATATCCAAGGCGTTTAAAAATTATTTCAAATTTACACAATTTTCAGGTTTCTTAAGACAAAAGAAATAAGCAGATGAAGATAAATTAACAAAACAGAATTCCAATGAGCAATATATTGTTGATGTCACATGCTACAAGCAACTCTAAATTTCTTCCCATTTTGAAATAGGTCATGATAGCGGAAGAAAAACAAGAGAAAACACAAAACCCACGACCAGAAATAGAGACATTCTAAACAACTCAAACTCACAGTTTCAAGTTTCAACTACAGAGACTACAGTTTCAACATACACTCAAAACCAAAAATAAAAAAATGTGCCCTAAAGACTCACCAGAAATAGGTGCTCGCGTGGTGGCCAACGTTTGATGTGGTTACTGAGAGCAGAGGGACAAGGAGAGTTAGTGCGGGAAGGGGAAAGAGAGATGTCAAGTTATTGAAAAGAATGAGCGGGAAAGACAGAGTTGGGTTAAGAGTGTACCTCACGGTGGTGGGGAAGAAGCCCTCGCGGTGGTTGCGGTGGAGATGAGCTCGCGATTAGGGCAGAGTAAGAGTGAGAGTTGAGAGTCAGAGTGAGAGTTGAGAGTGAGAGTGAGCGTGAAAGAGAAGAATAGAGACGTACAGAGCGAAGTGCAGAAGGCGCGCGGGTGTAAACGTTATAATCAAAAACCAAAAATAAAACAACATTTTACGTCAGTTGTTTGTAGCAACTGACGTTAAAGGTAATCTATTTAACGTCAGTTGTCTTAAGAAACTGGCGTTAAAAGTCATTGCTTACGTTATAATCAAAAATAAAAAATAAAACAATATTTTACGTCAGTTGATGAAGACAACTGACGTTAAAAGTGTATAAGTTTCTGCAAAAACATTAATTCCTTTGACTACTGTGCTACTTACCCATGAGCATTAAGTTTATAGATCAGTTTTCAAGAAAATCAGCTAGTCTCTCTTCTCTATATAAAGTACCACTCTTTCAGTATCGATCTGAATATGTCTGACCTCTTCTTTTCCTCTATATTTCGTGTGTTTTCTATTCCTTCACAAAATGGCTCTGAGAGTTTTGTTATTTCTTCCTATACGTAGACTTAAAGGTCTCTGTCTTAATGGTCAAAAAACTTCTGAGGTTGAGTAAATCACGTAACATGGATGGTAAGGTTGGGTGAATCACGTAATGTGATTCCCTCACCTTATATCATCCCATCCCTCCACTCTGCTTTGGCTCCAAAGTGACTGTGGATTCAGATGGAGCATCAAGGAATTCAAGTAAGGGAGGAGATGCACCCATTGGAGTTTCTGAGGACAGGACTGAGAAGAAAATGATGTTGAAGCAGAAACTTTTTTATATTTTAGTGCTATGTTGCAGAAATTTTTTATCTTTTAATCTTGTAATTGTAACTTATGAGTCGCTTCAATGAGATACGATTTGATTATACATATATAACTTGTTTTATGTTAAGTGTTTATTTATTTTAATTTGCACAAGAATTTGTTTACTAATTCAAGCTAATTAATTAACATTAAAAATAAACTTGTTTAAAAAAAAGGTTTAGAAATAAACTACACTATATGGAGTGATATGCGTTAAGAGTGACAACAGGGAGATGACAATGAAAGAAATGAGTTTCATAATTATTTACGTCAGTTATTTATTTAACTGCCGTAAAAATCACACATTTAACGTCAGTTGTATAAACAACTGACGTTAAAAGTGTTAAAATCACTTTTAACGTCGGTTATTTAAACAACTGACACAAATAGTGATTTAATATTTACAAAACTGCCACCGCCTCATTTTTAACGTCAAACATATGGTCAACTGACGTAAAACATTCCCGTATATTACATTATTTCCACTAGTGAGCGGTTGGGAAAAAATAAAAATGGATCTATAATAGAATTGCTTTGTTAATTTTAATAAATAGATATGAATATAACTATTTAATAAATTTTGTTTGAACTTTATTTGTATACAATGTTTAATTTTTAATATGTAAAATATTTATTAAGTATCTTTTACAACCTTTATTAATTGTGTAGTTCTAAAAATTATTGGTCAATTTTTTAGGGATCATTTATTTAAGTTTTATTATTTATTTTTAATTCAATATTTAATTATATTTTTGTAAGGGTAATGTGAATGTACTAATTTTGTCTTTGAATACTTTGTTTATATATATATATATATATATATATATATTGCTTTAGTTTAAAAAAAAAAAAATAGATTTAGATTTTTTAAGTCGAGTGGAATGCCAGCAACATAGTTTACCAACCCAAGTGAGTTATGGGGATATACTATGTAGAAAAAGAATGTTAATTTCGCAATACGTCAAGGTAATAGAAATTGTTATTTTGTTTGTTTTATTGTATAACTTTTTCCCACCTGGATTTAAGTTTTTTATTTACTTGGTTCATTTATTAGTATTATAGAAATGAATTTTCAAGTTCATGATGAATATATATAATCCTTTATTTGTTGAAGATAAACATGAAGGTATTTATTTAGTAATCAATATCTATTTAAAAATATTAATTTAATTTGTTTTTGCCATTTTTTTATTTTTTACATGTTGTCTGATTTGTTAAATTTTTTCTAGATTGTGTAGACTTTGAACGAATGAACAAGTGTTGTGAACATTGTGGCGCAATGGTTTGGTTTGAGGAGCGGTCAGGAAAACATAAAAATAGTTCTAGAGTATAATTTGAAGTTGACATAGGGAAACACAAGAAGGGGGGTTGAATTGTGTTTCTTAACAGTTTTTCGAAAAAGTCTTTTCTCAATCACTATTACAAGCAAACCAATAAAAGCAATACACAAACAGGAAAACCTTTTTAAAGAGTTAATAAGCTCATATTCAAAATGTAACGCCCTTCGTTTCATTAGTGATCCCAAGATAAAATCAATAAAATATCCTCTAAAACATTTAATTAAAACATATATCTCGTAAAGAGAAATTAGAGAAAACATTAAAGTCTAAAAATGCCTCATATTAAATAATATAGTATTAAATTATCCATGTAATGAATATAGATATAAATAAAAAAAAATCAAAAGCCTCAAAACCGGGTGTCTTACTACAATCCCAACGATAAATAATTGCGTCAAGCCACATACGGCTCCTTATTTAAGAACAGACTAACCAAACTAGAAAGATTATCTAATGGTGTCCACTAAGTCTTCACGCCTCTTCAGCCTCAATGACGTCCTCCTCGTGCTCTGAAAACAATGCTTAATAATGAGATATAAAATCCCAGTGATCAATAATACAGTTTTATAAAAACATTTTCGAAAATAGCATTGTTCTCAGCCGGTGCGGTAACCGTAAAAATTGTCCATGGCACCCGCTAATTTTTCAAAATAATATATATAAATAAAATACTTTTAACATTAATAATAATTTCATCTCAATACATCACATTCCATGTACCATATAAATTCAAGTTTAATCCAAGCGGTCCAAAGATTTCCTAATTAAATTGGCCTCTTGTCGGCATGCCATATATTCACACATCACATGACAATGGCGTCCCATTGTCCACCCCTACTCACGAGGAGTGTTTCGATGTCACCCTCCTGTCGGGGACATTTCCATTTCGATACCTCCCATGTGCACATGGTGGTATTTCTCCTTTTTCGACACCCCAACCTGTGGCGGTGTTACTTTCGATACTCCTTTTTAGGTAGTATTACTTATTTTCGACATCCCAATTATATGGGGATGTTACTTTCGATACCCCATTACAGTGGTATTACTTTTCGATACCCCTATCATAGGTGGTATTGCGGCAAACATCATACAATTCATCATAGGGCACAATTTCATGTCTCACACGTGTAACAATTCATTTACCAAAAATTAAATATTTGATCTTGTCATACATGTCAAATAAACTCACATAGCATAACATACACCAGTAAGCACGTCATTCAACTAATTCAAATACCAATCATGTATTTCATGCCATCAGTAACAAGAATAAATACCCAATTTAATAATCTTTTTTATTTTAATTCAAAACCCCTAAAAAAATTAT
This sequence comes from Sophora flavescens, assembly GCA_030762895.1. NCBI lineage: Eukaryota > Viridiplantae > Streptophyta > Magnoliopsida > Fabales > Fabaceae > Sophora > Sophora flavescens. The sequence goes on along the minus strand of CM061068.1, from coordinate 50,041,633 downwards.
TCTATTAATAACATGCATCATTCAATTAAAATCTCTCAAAATCATAGGTAAATCGCTCAACACAACAAACACATGTACCATGGAAAGGGTTATAAAAAGGTACTGTTACTCACCTTTCGAAGACTCCCAAAGTGCTCTAAAAATTACGTATGATAAAAGTTGGTGCTTCTCTAAAATATTTTCTTCCCTTCACTGTTACGATTACACCGACAAGAAAAAGAAACGCGTCTCTATGTCTCTCGCACTGTTCGGCCCCTCCTCTAAATTCCTCCTCTGCACGGAGCACTCGTTGCCTGCACAATGATTTGAGTGTATATATATGTGTATATATATATATATATATATATATATATATATATATATATATAAATATAAATACTGCTAGGCAGTGTAGGTTTTCTCCTTTTTTTTTTTAGTTTATTTTCTTTTCCTTTTTTTTTTGTTTCTTTATTGTTTATTTCTTTTTTTATTTTATTTTTTTTTATGGAATAACTAGGCCCACTTGACTTATGAGCTACCCCTAGGCCCCTACGTGAAAGTCTGTACTAATGTTTATATTCTATATATATATATATATATATATATATATATATATATATATATATATATATTAATTCATTATTCCCCTTACAATTCCTAACCAACTCTAATAAATTTTATACTAACAAATCCTTTACACTAAACCTCTCAATTATATCTTATTTTTACTATATCATTATTTTTTATTTTTTTTATTTTTTTTATAACTTAATCCTTCTTTTTTTTAAATTAATTATATTAGAATTTTAGGATGTTACATTTTCTCCCCTCCTTAAAGAATTTCGTCCCCGAAATTCGCCTCATACTCACGCACTTATTTTAACATATGGCATATTCAAACTTAAAGGTTACCATACCTTAGATAATAAAATCTGGGTATTGACGCACGATATCCTCCTCCATCTCCCAAGTGACTTCCTTAGGAGTCAATCCGTTCCCTAACACTTTCACCAATGGAATCGCCTTGTTCCTTAGAGTCTTAGTGCTCTTGTCCAGGATTTGACTAGGCTTTGGCTTATAGATCAAAATTATCCTTCAATTGTACAAACTCGGGAGCTATCACGCGAGATTCATCAGACACATATTTTCTGAGTTGTGACACATGGAAAACATCATGAAGGTTTGCCAATTGTGGCGGAAGAGCCAATTGATAAGCAACAGGCCCGACTCTTTCAAGGATTTGGAAGGGTCCCATGAAACGAGGATCTAGCTTGTGGACTTTCATCGACCTCCCTACCCTCGTCTTAGGAGTGACTCTCAAAAATACATGCTCACTTTCCTGGAATTATAGAGGCTTTCTCCTTTTGTCGGAATAGCTCTTTTGTCTACTTTGCGCCGTGCGCATCCTCTCCCTAATCATTTTTATTCTCTCGGAGGTTTCCTGGACTAATTCAGGTCCTATCAAGGTTTTCTCACCTACCTCACACCAACATAAAGTGGACCTACACTTCCTCCCATATAGGGCCTCATAGGGTGTCATGCCTATACTAGCATGATAACTATTGTTATACGCAAACTCAATGAGAGATAGGAATCCATCCCAACTCCCTCCTTCATTCAGGACACACGTCCTAAGCATGTCCTCAAGGGTCTGAATGGTCCGCTCTAACTGACCATCCGTTTGGGGATAATAGTCCGTGCTAAGGTTCAACTTAGTCCCAAAGGCTTGCTGAAAAGCTCTCCAAAATCTAGAGGTAAACCTCGGGTCTCTATCCGACACTATGGATGTGGGTATCCCATGAAGTTTGACTATTTCCTTGATATAGAGGTAGGCCAACTTGTCTAAGCTATAGGTTGCCTTAATTGGCAAGAAGTGGGCGGACTTGGTCAGCCTATCCATTATCACCCAAGTAGCATCTACGCCCAAACGCGTCCTAGGTAACCCCATCACAAAGTCCATAGAAATTCTCTCCCACTTTCATTCTGGAATCTCCAAGGACTGCAACAACCCCGAAGGCTTCTGATGTTCTATCTTAACCTTTTGGCACACTAAACACCTAGTTACGAAGCTAGCCACATCCTTTTTCATTCCTGGCCACCAATACATCCTCTTAAGGTCTTGGTACATCCTAGTTATTCCAGGATGTATGGTAAACTTTCCCTTATGAGCCTCCTCTAGTATCTTCTCTCTAAGGCTCCCCTCCTTAGGAACAACGATCCTACTCTTAAACTTCACTAGTCAATCAACTGACAACTCATAACCCTCTTGTCCTAACCGAGACTGCAACTCCTGGTCTAAAAGTTGTTCCCGCCTAACCTCATCTCTAAGGTCACTATTAATTTCCAACCTATTCAACTTCAAACTTAAGACATTTAAGGTCACATCCTACACTTCCAGGTTCATGTCCCTAAACTCTTCCATCAGGTTCAGATCTTGTACCATCAAGCTTGACACGTGTAGGGACTTCCTGCTCAAAGCATCTGCCACCACATTGGCCTTTCCCGGATGGTATTTCAACTTGAAGTTGTAGTCCTTAAGGAACTCCATCCACCTTCGTTGTCTCATGTTCAACTCCTTCTGGTCGAACAGATATTGAAGGCTTTTATGGTCACTAAAAACTTCAAACGTTGCCCCATAAAGGTAATGCCTCCAAATCTTAAGGGCAAAAATCACAGCTGCTAGCTCTAGGTCATGGGTAGGGTAATTCCCCTCATGTGGCCTAAGCTGCCTAGAGGCATATGCTACCACCTTGCCCTCCTGCATTAAGACACATCCCAAGCCATTCCTGGATGCGTCGCAGTATACCACAAAACTCACTAAGGGGTCCGGTATAATTAAGACTGGTGATGACACCAATCTCCTCTTAAGCTCTTGGAATCCGTCCTCACACTCCTGGTCCCACACAAAAGGTTTCCCTTTTCTAGTCAACTGGGTCAAAGGTAAGGCTAATCTAGAGAACCCCCCCCTATGAACTTCCTATAGTAACCAGCTAAGCCTAAGAAACTTCTCACTTCGGTTACTGTCTTCGGTTGTTCCCATCCCAACACCGCATCAACTTTAGAGGAATCAACCGCTACTCCATCCTTTGAGATTGTGTGTCCTAAAAAACTTTACCTCGTCTAGCCAAAACTCACACTTCTCTGGTTTGGCATAAAGACGCTCGTCCCTCAAGATCTGCAACACCAACCTTAAGTGTTCCTTAAGTGTTCTCCATGTTCTTCTAGTGTCCTAGAGTATATTAAAATATCATCTATGAACACCACCACAAACCTGTCCAAAAAGGTCCTAAAGATCCGATTAAAGTATTCCATGAAAATGGTTGGGGCGTTGGTCACACCAAAGGGCATCACTACATACTCATAGTGCCCACACCTTGTCCTGAAGGCTGTCTTAGATGTCCTCGCTTCTAACTCTAATTTGATGGTATCCCGATCTAAGATCTATTTTGGAAAACACTAACGCTCCCCTTAACTGATCTAAGAGGTCACCTATCCTAGGCAAGGGATATTTGTTCGTGATGGTTACCTTATTCAGTTGCCTATAGTCAACACACAACCACATACTCCCATCTTTTTTCTTCACTAGAAGCACTGGTGCTCCCCAACGTGACACACTAGGCCTAATAAACCCCTTTTGTAACATGTCCTCTATCTGTTTCTTGAGCTCGCTCAACTCTAGAGGTGTCATCCTATAGGGTGCTACGTCTGGGTCCACTCCCAGGTACTAGATCTATGTTAAACTCAATCTCTCTATCTGGAGGTAAACTAGAGACATCCTTAGGAAACACATCTGGGAACTCACACACAAAAGGCAACCCCGCTATATCACTTTCAGCCTCTATCTTAGCAGAAAAGAGGAGTATATAGCCCTGAGCTCCCTCAACTAAGCACTTATGACATGAGGCAGCAGATATAAGACTTTATGTCCTAGGAAAGTCAACAGACATGGACTGTGGAATGAAAGAAATAGTTCGACTGACACAATCAATAATAGCATTATTACGAGACAACCAGTTCATGCCCAAAATAATATCCAGACCAGACATAGGTAAACATATCAAATCAACAATATAAGTCATGTCTTGAAACAATAAGGGACATTGCAGGTAGACCGAAGAAGTAATCAATCTATCTTTAGCAGGAGTAGAAACACACAAATCATATGACAGTTTAGTAACAGGTAACTCTAAGAATTAAGCACATTTAAATGAAATGAATGAATGTGTTGCTCCCGAATCGAACAATAGAGTAACTTTTCTCCTGTATGAGTTGAAGAAATTCAGCCCCCTTCGGATCTAAGCTGCCTCAGAATGATGGCGGGTTATTCTTCTTGAATTCAGAAAGTCCCACGTGCTAAGGGTCCTAGGTTGCCACCACTCCATTAGTGATTGACCTCCATTCCCATTCAGTTGACGGAGAGTCTCCGCCTGCGCTAGCATAACTCTGGCTATACAACCCAAAGCTGGTGCAAGTGCAACGTTCGTCCCTCGCCTATTAAAAGCCATAAATCTGCTCACTACCAATGGAATACTGGGTTGATCAGGTCCAATATCCCAAAGAATAGCATGCAACATTTATAACTCTAACAAGCATCATATGCGCCCAAGTTTTGTTTTTGAAAAAGCCCAACTACCACAGTCCGATTTAGAATCGAACTACTCTGATACCATAAATGTAACGCCCTTCGTTTCATTAGTGATCCCAAGATAAAATCAATAAAATATCCTCTAAAACATTTAATTAAAACATATATCTCGTAAAGAAAAATTAGAGAAAACATTAAAATCTAAAAATGCCTCATATTAAATAATATAGTATTAAATTATCCATGTAATGAATATAGATATAAATAAATAAATAAAAATCAAAAGCCTCAAAACCGGGCGTCTAACTACAATCCCAATGATAAATAATTGCGTCAAGCCACATACGGCTCCTTATTTAAGAACAGACTAACCAAACTAGAAAGATTATCTAATGGTGTCCACTAAGTCTTCACGCCTCTTCAGCCTCAATGACGTCCTCCTCGTGCTCTGAAAACAATGCTTAATAATGAGATATAAAATCCCAGTGATCAACAATACAGTTTTATAAAAACATTTTCGAAAATAGCATTGTTCTCAGTAAATCTTGATAACTGGAAAAACTGTCCATGGCACCCGCTAATTTTTCAAAATAATATATATAAAGAAAATACTTTTAACATTAATAATAATCTCATCTCAATACATCACATTCCATGTACCAGATAAATTCAAGTTTAATCCAAGCGGTCCAAAGATTCCCTAATTAAATTGGCCTCTTGCAGGCATGCCATATATTCACACATCACACGACAATGACGTCCCATTGCCCACCCCTACTCACGAGGAGTGTTTCGATGTCACCCTCCTGTCGGGGACATTTCCATTTCGATACCTCCCATGTGCACATGGTGGTATTTCTCCTTTTTCGACACCCCAACCTGTGGCGGTGTTACTTTCGATACTCCTTTTTAGGTAGTATTACTTATTTTCAACATCCCAATTATATGGGGATGTTACTTTCGATACCCCATTACGGTGGTATTACTTTTCGATACCTCTATCATAGGTGTTATTGAGGCAAACATCATACAATTCATCACAAGGCACAATTTCATGTCTCACACGTGTAACAATTCATTTACCAAAAATTAAATATTTGATCTTGTCATGCATGTCAAATAAACTCACATAGCATAACATACACCAGTAAGCACGTCATTCAACTAATTCAAATACCAATCATGTATTTCATGTCATTAGTAACAAGAATAAATACCCAATTTAATAATCTTTTTTTATTTTAATTCAAAACCCCTAAAAAAATTATTCTATTAATAACATGCATCATTCAATTAAAATCTCTCAAAATCATAGGTAAATCGCTCAACACAACAAACACATGTACCATGGAAAGGGTTATAAAAAGGTATTGTTACTCACCTTTCGAAGACTCCCAAAGTGCTCTAAAAATTACGTATGATAAAAGTTGGTGCTTCTCTAAAATATTTTCTTCCCTTCACTGTTACGATTACACCGACAAGAAAAAGAAACGCGTCTCTATATCTCTCGCACTGTTCGGCCCCTCCTCTAAATGCCTGCACAATGATTTGAGTATATATATATATATATAAATACTGCTAGGCAGTGTAGGTTTTCTCTTTTTTTTTTAGTTTATTTTCTTTTCCTTTTTTTTTTGTTTCTTTATTGTTTATTTCTTATTTTATTTTTATTTTTTTATGGAATAACTAGGCCCACTTGACTTATGAGCTACCCCTAGGCCCCTACGTGAAAGTCTGTACTTATGTTTATATTCATATATATATATATATATATATATATATATATATATATATATATATATATATATATATTAATTCATTATTCCCCTTGCAATTCCTAACCAACTCTAATAAATTTTATACTAACAAATCCTTTACACTAAACCTCTCAATTATATCTTATTTTTATTATATCATTATTATTTATTTTTATTTTTATTTTTTTTATAACTTAATCCTTATTTTTTTTTAAATTAATTATATTAGAATTTTAGGATGTTATACAAAAACCCCACAGTTAGTATAATCAAAAACTGTAAAAGATAAGGGCTAAAAGATTCACACAAGTATTTTATCCTGGTTCACTCTCTTCCAATCAAGAGCTACATCCAGTCCCTTTTACCTGAAGGTTTTACTACACTATTCTCCAAAATAGATTATAAGTATTCAACACATCTTCAGGCTACAAGTATTCTTTCTCTACCAAGTCTCTTCAGGCTCTAACTCTAACAAAGAGATTAGCATATTTGATCTAAGAACTCACTATGTGTGAGGATTTGAAAGTTTAAGATCAACAAGTTTTACAAGTAAACTTGTTTTACAATTTCAACAGAGTTTATCCACTTTGATATCGGAGCTTGTGTATATGTCCTTGTCTTCTGTTGAAGTTCTTCAAGTATTTATAGATGAAGTGTTTCTCTACCTTGATCTTCTCCAACGGTCTTCAAATTATATCCGTTTAGACATAGCATTAAATGCTCGGATCCGTTGAGACTGATAACTTGATATGCTTCATGGAGAAGTGCTCTTGTTTATCAGAGGAATGCTCAAAGTAGAGCTGTCACTTCCACGTTGTATCGAAAGTTGCTTTCTGACTTTCTTTCTTTGTACATAACTTGAGCTTTACAACAGTGTAGATGACAGAGTACAAAGGTTTATGTTTTCAATGGTATTATGTTCTTTTATCCAAGAGACAAAGAGTTAACAATAAAAGCAGCAAGGATAAAAAGACATATATTATTTTGATAATTCAATAAGCAATTATTTGAAATAAATACGTTTAAGTTTAGACGGGTTCACGTTTTAAAACTTGTGGACGCACAGGTTTTTGGACGTGCAAGATTAACTCATCAGTGGGACGGGCTCGTCTACTGATACTGCGTCTAGAGACTTTTATCTAGTTCCAAGTATTGGACTCGTTATACTCAATAACTCGTCTACTGACGTGGCGTCTAGTGTGAGACTACTCGTCTATCAAATCTTTGAACTTGTTATATTTCTGAAAATTATTTCATTGTCTCGTCTACTTGACTTTTCTTTTAGACTTAGATACTCGACTATCTTAGTTAATTTTAAGTTCTCGTCTAGCATAAAATTTATAGACTCAGAATTTTACCAAGAGTTGCAGACTCGTCTAGAGGATCAAAATAGAATCTGATATGATTCCATACTTTATGTTAAGTTCCTCTGGTAAGTATAATTCAAACGGTCCATGCACTCTTATAACAAACAAGTTAGATCTTTGACAACACTTTGCCATACAAATTTAACATTTTTGTTAACATCAAAACTTAAGAGATTATTTAATCCAAAATCACTTTGTTTCTAACAATCTCCCCTTTTTGATGATGACAAAAATTAATTAAATTTGACTGAATAAAGTCTAAGAAAGCTACAGAACTCCCCTAAGACAAAGCATTCAAATTTAGTTAAGCATTGGCTCATTCAAAAAATAGCTAAAAACTAGTTAATAGAACAATAGTGAAACATATAAACACATAAGAGAAACAATTTCACAAAAAAAATGTAGTTTAATATGTGATGTATATGCCGTATGCGTCAATTTGTGTGATCTGCCGTACTTTAGCGATTGAAGGGATAAAGTAACTTATCATGGACAACATAATTAATGGTCAATGCATGGACGAAACAGCACCTTTAATTTGTCATGTAGAAATATAATTTTCAGCCAAAGAATACTCTACGTATTAATTAATAGACATACAGTAGTCAGGTAGAAAATTAATCATTTAAAGAAATACGTGGACAAATCAGAAGCGCACGTGGGAAGGGAATTAATGGGCAAAATGTTGATTTTTCGCTTAATAAGCCGGGTACACACACACGGAAGGATATACATCATGAGCTGAACAGGAATACGGCTAGTGAAAGACATCCATTCAAACATAGGTTCTTTTTGAAAAAATTAACTGATAAGCTAGTTGATATTTGATAATCTAATTTTTAGTTAATAGTTGATAAGTTAATTTTTAGTTGATAATTTATCATTGATAGTTGAAAAATTAGTGGATTGAATTTGAAGTAATTAATAAAATTAGCGGTTGAACTAACTTATGAATATAAAATGACATAAAAGGATATATTTATAATAAACATGGTAAAATGAGAATTCCATTAAATTAATGAGGGTAAAAACGAGAGAAGAGATAATAAACAATAACCTACTAGCCATAAGCTAAATAAATTAGCTTATGAAGTAATGCTATAAGCTAATAAGTTGTTTACCAAACACTTATACTTCAGTCAAAGAAGCTTATAAGCTAGTCAAATAAGTTATAAGCTAGCTTATTGGACATGCCAACCAAAACCCTACGATTAGACCATCCTTCTTAGTGTTTCTGTTTCTTGGAAGATACAGTGCATGAACTGCAAGCTAATGCAGAATTCGTGGATACATTGATTTACAGATAAAACTCAAAACCCCAGCAAACTGATATTGGGCCACGTTAACGTGTGATTTAAATTTTTAAATGCACTGTTGAGTCCAGGACATAATTAGAACCTTTCTAGTGAAAGCAACCATTGTAACTCGAATAAAGCAAACATTTATATACACTAATACACATGCAATGTTTTCTATACAAATAGTTTTTGTAAAGGATTGGAGCTAGTTTAATTGTAGTTCCATTACAGTTATATAGCATGAACAATAATTACTAGATTATTAAAATCCATTGCTGGGAGTTCAACTTTGATGTACATTACCGTATAACTAATTTAAGGTATCATTTGTTAGCCTCACGAATAATCATATTACCATCACGAGTAAGATCATGTCCCTCATTTTGACCTTGTATACACATTTCAAAAGTTATTCAATTGACTATTTTTTTTTATAAGCAAAATATATTAAGCCAAGTATAAGAGGTATTCAAACCCATATACAAGTAAACCAACATTTTCTGTAAAACTAAAACCAGAAGGTAAATGTTCAACCTAAGACAAAATCACTATCATGCATATAGGTTGAAGCTTACATCCTATTTACTACCACCATCCCACTTTACAATCAGCAAAAAGAACAAAAAAAAAAAACCCCAACAATCATAAGGCCCAATCGGTAACATGGGTGCAAAGATATTAGATCCTGCAGCCAGAAGTCATTCGCGGGAAAACCAGAGAATTGCAATACATAACTTATTGTAACACCCGGGTGCTGACGAGGGTGGGGAGTGGTCGCCGGTGCAAGAATGCACGGACAAAGAGCGGCTTCTGACAGGCTTCTAGGCGGAGGGACACATGAATGAACTGATTACACACCCGAATGAGAGGGGTCCTAAGACTGTAGGTATGTGACTATACAATTGAGGAAGACTTATATGAATTGATTGATACTACATATACTAACAAGATGCATCTTCTTTTCGGAAGCCCATCACTTAAGAACTCCACAATTAAGCGTGCTTGGCTTGGAACAATTTTGGGATGGGGGACCTCCTGGGAAGTTTTCCCAGGAAGCATGTGAGTGAGGACAAAACACGTTGAAAAAGACCTGTGCTGGACAGTCGTCAATCCGTAGAGCAGTCAGGGATGTTACAAATGGTATCAGAGCGGTACCTCTCCCAGTACGGTGTGGTTCGGGGATGAACCGGGCGGAAGCTAGTGGGCATGTAACACTCGAGTGCTGACGAGGGCGGGGAGTGGTCGCCAGTGCAAAGAGAGCACGAACAAGGAGCAGCTCCTGGCAGGCTTCTAGGCGGAGGGGCACGTGAACTAAACGATAACACACCGGAATGAGAGGGATCATGAGACTGTATAGGTATGAGACTATATAGTTGAGGAAGGCTTATATGAATTGATTGGTATTACCTATACTAACAAGATGCATCTTCTTTTTCGGGAGCCCATCACTTAAGAACTCCACAGTTAAGTGTGCTAGACTCAGAGCAATTATGGGATGGGTGACCTCCTGAAAAGTTTTCCCGGGAAGCGTGTGAGTGAGGACAAAGCACGCTGAAAAGACCCATGTTGGTCTGTGGGGACAGTCGTCAATCCATAGAGCAGCCAGGGATGTTACAAATGGTATCAGAGTGGCACCTCTCCCAGTACGGTGTGGTTCGGGGATGAACCAAGCGGAAGCTTGTGGGCATGTAACACCCGGGTGCTGACGAGGGCGGGGAGTGGTCGCCGGTGCAAGAAGGTACGGACAAGAAGCGGCTCCCGGCAGGCTTCTAGGCGGAGGGACACATGAATGAACCGATTACACACCCGAATGAGAGGGATCCTGAGAATGTGTAGGTATGGGACTATACAGTTGAGGAATGCTTATATGAATTGATTGGTACTACCTACACTAATAAGACGCATCTCCTTTTCGGAAGCTTATCACTTAAGAACTTCACATTTAAGCGTGCTTGACTTGGAGTAATTTTGGGATGGGTGACATCCTGGGAAGTTTTCCCAGGAAGCGTGTGAGTGAGGACAAAGCATGCTGAAAAGACACGTGTTGGTCTATGGGGACAGTCATCAATCCGTAGAGTAGCCAAAGATATTACAAATGGTATCAGAGCGACATCTCTCCCAGTATGGTGTGGTTCAGGGATGAATCAGAAGGAAGCTGGTGGGCATGTAACACTCGGGTGCTGACAAGAGCGGGAAGTGGTCGTCGGTGCAAAGAGAGCACGGACAAGGAGCTGCTCCTGGCAGGCTTTTAGGTGGAGGGACACGTGAATGAACCGATAACACACTGGAATGAGAGGGATCCTAAGACTGTGTAGGTATGGGACTATACAGTTGAGTAAGGCTTATATGAATTGATTGGTACTACCTATACTAACAAGATGCTTCTTCTTTTCGGGAGCCCATCACTTAAGAACTCCATAGTTAAGCATTCTAGACTTGGAGCAATTATGTGATGGGTGACCTCCTTGAAAGTTTTCCAGGGAAGCGTGTGAGTGAGGACAAAGCACGCTGAAAAGATCTGTGTTGGTATATGGGGACAGTCATCAATCCATAGAGCATCCAAGGATGTTACACATATAATCCCTACATAGCTGCCCCCAATGTTCCTGCACTGGTTTCCTTCCACGGAATGTATAACCTTAGACAATTCCATTCTCATTCCTGTCAACGCAAGCAGCAGTGCACAAGAAAGAATTCCCACAGCACAAACAGAGCCGATATAATAAGATGGAGTGCAAAAGAAAGAATTCCCACAGCACAAAACAGTCTCATGGTCACTTTTTTCTATCTAAAAGACATCCCCTTGGGTTAGTGCACCAATCAGAAAATGAATTAAAAGTCCTTATAGTAGAAGAGAACCAAACCCAAGGCCTACATTTAATCATGTCTAACAATGTCATAAAATCAAACGCAGAATTTGAAAAAATCACAGAATTTCTTTCTAGCCATATTGACCAAATAGCAGTGTGCCATATCAAAAAACCTCTCTGCCTGCCTTGCTTTCCTGAAAAAAGTCCTCCATGTTGCATATAAGACTGCAATAAACTAGGAGGCAGCACCACCAAGTGTCCTAACCAAGCATATACCTTTACCCATATTTGAGAAGTGTATTTGCAATGAAAAAATAAATGTCCAGCATCCTCCAACTCCTCATTGCAGAAACACAACTTAATTGTTGTAAAGTACAGCTTATTAAAAAAAATGTTGTAAAGTACCTAAAGCCTTTCTCTTGTAGAGATTGAATTTGGTAGGTAACCTGTCAAGAAGGATCTGCCATCCAAAAACCAGTAATTTATTTGATACTTTGGACTCCCAATAGTGCTTAAAGATTTCAACTTCCCTATCCTCTCTTGGTGCAACGCCTGCACACTTAGATAGAAGCAACCTATAGGCCGAAGATGAAGAGAAGCACCCTGTTGATTCCATAGACCATACCCACACATCTTCATTAGAGCTATTCAAAGAGCCCGAATCTATCATAATTCTAAACTCATTCATCAATTCTTCCTACCACAAAAATAATGGCCTCCTCCAACTTAGATTCCACTGCCACTTCCCCTCATGCCATTCTCCAAGCCCTGAATCACATTCCCTTTATCCTCAGACAAGTTAAATAGTCTTGGAAATATCACCTTCAAACTAAGATCACCAACCCACACATCCTCCCAAAAGTTTGTGTTATCTCCTCTACCAACTTTCCTCTGAAGACCCATTTGAAACCAATCCTCCAAAGTTTTATATTTCCTGATCTTACAAATTGTCCTCCACCATGAAGATTCACTTCTGCTATTTCCAAGAGAGAATGATAACTTTCCATTTTCATTGCCATATCTTGCTATCAAGACATCTCTCCACATACCCTTTTCCTCCGTTATCGCCTTCCACCTCCACTTTGCTAACAAGGATAGATTGAACCAGTCAAGGTTCTTTACCCCCAATCCGCCTTCCTCCTTTGGCCTACATACCCTCTCCCACTTCACCCACAAAATCTTCCCTTTCTCTTCCTTTGACCCCCACAAAAATTCTCTTTGTAACCTCACCATCTTTTTCAAAACTTTTGCTGGTATTCGAAAGAATGACATATAGTAAATAGGCAAACTCCCTAAGACCGAATTTATAAGAGTAACCCGGTCTCCCATTGATAAGTGCCTTCTCTTCCATGATGCCAATATTCTTTCCATAGTATCTAGCACTGGTTACCAAGTCAAAGTTCTTATAGGATCAACCCCCACCGGAAGGCCCAAGAATCTAAAAGGCAAAATCCATAGCTTACAATTTAGGAATAAAGGCGCTTCATTTTGGAACCTCTCATCAATGTTTATCCCCCACTAGATTACTCTTGTGGAAATTTACCTTGAGTCCCGATACTAATTCAAAGCATCTCAAAATAGCTTTCATGGCCCAAATGTTATCCCAAGAGGCCTCCCCCACGAATAATGTGTCACCCGCATATTGTAAGATCGACACCTCCGTCCCTCCATCACCCACTTGAAAGCCCTTGAAGATTTGTTGTGCTACCGAACTCCTCATTAATCCACTCAAGCCCTCCACCACCATTAAGAACAAAAAAGGTGCTAGTGGATCACCTTGTTTTAAACCCCTTTGAATGCTAATTTCTTCAGTCGGACTTCCATTCACTAGAACTGAGCAATTCCCCGAGCAAATGCACTATCTAATCCATCTACACCATTTCTCACCAAAACCAAACCTCCCTAGCATGGAGATCACGAAATCCCAATTTACCGCGTCATACACCTTTTCAAAATCAACTTTGAATATCAAACACCGCTTCCCATTCTTTTTTTCAAAATCATCCACCTCATTAATGATCACAACCCCATCAAGAATGTTCCGTTGTGGAAGGAAAGCTGTTTGGTTAGTAGAGATTAAGGAATTGATCACTTTCCTCAACCTTGAAGCTAGCACTTTGGAAACAATCTTGTAAAGGCAACCCAACAAAGAGATCGGTCTATAATCACCCAGTTTATGTGGACTGTCTATCTTGGGATCCAATGCTACAAAATAGGATAGGATTCCTCTCGGTAATCTTGCGTGATCATAAAACTCCATCACCATTCCCCACACATCATTTTTCGAAAGATCCCAAAATTTTCTTATAAAATCAAAGTTGAAACCATGGGGCCCAAGACTCTTGTTTCCCTCGAAACTCTTGATTACTCCCTCCAACTCCTCAATAATGAATCTGGCCGAAACAAAGGATTTACCATCTTCTGTCAACTGTTTAAATTGTACCCCCTGTAGAGTTGGCCTTAGCCCTGAGTGTTCTGAAAAAATGTTTTTAAAGAACCTCATAACCTCCTCCCTTACTTTCGTAACTTCCTCCACCCAAAAGTCACCAACCTTGATAGCTACCTACCAAATTAGAGTACATAAATAGTCATCTCCAATATTATATAATTATAATTAGGAGAACATTAATGAGAGTCTTTAGAGTATTGATTAAGTAATCAAAAGAAGTAAATTTGTATGAGAAATTTGTATACTTATTACATTGAAAAGTGTTGAACTTGTATTGTCAATATAAACTTTTCTTTTATTATTTCCTTAATCAATATCCTTAGGACATTCACCAACAAGCCCTTATAATTAATTCATCTCGTTATTTATTTATCAACTATTTTATTAATTTTTTATTTATGTGAGGTGGTCACATTGTGATGTTGAGCATGGTATGATTGCGAAGAAGAAGAAATGTTGGAGGCTATACATAACCCATGACTCAGATTGAGTGCTGTCGGCTGAATGTTACAAAAAAAAAAACGATTTTTTAAATACATGTAATTTTATAGATTTTAAAAAATCAAAAAATAAAAATATTATATTAAAAATTGTATATTTAATTTTTTAAAACTTTAAAAATTATTCTTTACCATACAATATTTCTAATTTAAGATTTTTTATCATGTATGTTCCTGCCGGGATCCGGTTTACCGGAGCTCCGCCGTGAACGTTGAACCAAGGATGAATATTGGGGTTGTTTTAGGATTTGGCTTGACAGAATTCGGTGATTCCGGTCCTACGTATCCCGAAGGGAATCAAAGCCGGACGTAGTTCTTGATTCAACCCTTGGCCGTGGTGATCTCGATCTCTTAATTTTGTATCGGACGAATACTAGGGAGCAAGGACTCTCTGATGGTCTCTTGGTCGGCACTAGTTTCTCTAATACGCTTAAGAGAGAGTCACCTCTGTTCAGTGAAAAGTGAGTTTCTTATGAGGGGTACTCCTCCTTTTATAATAGGATTCCCCTATCTCTTAGAGATCTGATTTATCTCTTAATATCTTTTAGAGATTTGATTTATCTCTTAATATCTCTTTGAGATATGATTCCTTGATTTAAGGGATATTATCTCTTTTAACCAGATAAGGTTATTTTGGATAATATCAGGATTTAATGTTAATATCTTATTCATTTAATTAAGTGATCTTTGATTTATTATCCTTAATTTTTGGATGGGTAGGGTACTTGAGCTCGGTGGAGGGTTAGTAACCTCGGCCCGTACACAAGCCCCCCAAGCTTTGAGCTGATGAAGTGTAAAAGCTTTCATGATGCTAGCCGAGCTCAGGAACTCAGTTTCATTTTTTGTCTTTTAGTCGAGGTGAGGCCTTTGGCCGAGTGTCACATTCCTTGGCCGAGCTTCACATTCTGTCCGTATATATGCGTCTTCCAGCTCGGTGAGCGGTTCGGGTGGCCGAGCTTATGTCACTTTGCATCTAGTAACCTCGGCCCGTACACAAGCCCCCCAAGCTCCGAGCCAATGGCGTGGGAGCTTTCTGTTGGAGCCGAGGTTTGTCGCGGTGGAAATGATTACTTTGTGCGGACGCCATGTTTTCTCGAGCCCAGAGAAGAAGTGTTACCTGTGTGACACGTGGCCCTCGTTGTACTGTTCTCGATATTTTTTGATTATGGCGTGCTTCTTGGCGTGCTCCTAGTTTCTCGTGAGGGCGGTTTAGTACCCTGGCGCTACTGCCACGTGTGGCCTTCCCATTCGGTTGGCGAATTTGGTCAGAGATACGAGGGGACGTTTCCCTGCCCTCGCCCAACTACCCTCATTAATGCAAGAGGGAGGTGTTGTCCTCGTCTTTCATAAATTAGGGCGAGGCCATAGGTAAAGGTGCTTATGTGAACCCTAGACCTTTTTCTCGTGTCATTTCTAACCCGAGCGTTCATACTTTCCTTCTACTGCAGGTACGCCCATTTCCTTTCCTTCAAGTTCCCTGTCTTTTTATTTATTGATTACTCCTCCATGGAATCTTCTTTTGAGGTATCCCAGGATGTCTCTTCTGGGATTCAGGTTGTTGAACCTGAAATCCTTCTAATTGGGGGCTCTCCCCATTCTTCCCCATCCTCTTCTCATGGTGGCGGCGGTGCCGCTGGTGGCTCTTCCTCCTCCGATGGGAGCAGCTCAGTCACTGCTGACGCGGCTCCCATCCCCAGACGTCGCAGGCGTACTACCAGAGCACCCAGGGTGCCATACCCTGATATCGTCATTCCTGGGTATTTCTGGGTGAAGCCCGATGTAGGGGCTTTTCACTCCAACTTTAGGAACTTTGAATCCCTCTTTCCATTACAAAACAAAATCTCTTCCCTCGAGGACGGTGTTCAGTGTCTTCCGTGTACTGGGAATGAACATGTCTTCCTTCATCCTTCTCCAGGGGAGCCTTCTTTTACTTATGTATACAAGACCTTATTTGCACAAATTGGAGTTCGTCTTCCTTTTTCCAAGTTTGAGTGCGATGTTTTAAAAATTATGAATGTTGCTCCTACCCAGCTTCACCCGAACAGCTGGGCCTTTTTAAAGGCCTTCCAGATCCTGTGTGAGCAGATAGGCATAGTGGCCACTGCTCCCATCTTTCTTTATTTTTATAAGGTCAGGTTTGGGGACCGGGTCGGTTGGATCTCCCTCAGTGGGGCCGAGTCGGGGGGTATTATCGGACTCTACAAGAGTTCGTATAAGTTCTTCAAGTCGGACTTCTTCAAAGTCCGGCCCTTTCCGGCACGAGTCTTTATTTTATGACTCGGATGGAGTTTCCAGATTTCCCCTTTACTGGCAACCCCACCCCACCAAATTCAATAGTTATGATATCGGCTGCATGACAGCGCAGGAGAGAGCCGACGTTGAGTTCTTAAAATTCTATCCTCGGCCATTGCCCTGTGGTAGACTTTTGTTGCTTCCTAAGTCATCAACTCGGCAAGCCGATTTTGAGTGTAAGTAGTAGCTGTTGGGTGCTTTACTTATTTAACCATGCGTTTGTATCTAACCCGCTCATCTCTTTGCGGTGATAATGGGCAAGTTCAACTACAAAGCTTTGGTGAAGAAGTCATCTGCCAGCGGATCATTGCTTTGCCAATATTAAGGGGAAAACGAAGAAGCCTCACCAAGCTTCCGAGCTTAATACTCGTCCTCCGAAGAAGACAAGAGCTGATCCGAACCCGAGGTGCCAACCGGAAACTCTCCCCAATCGATGATCGGGAGACTCCTCCTTCGGAATCCGCCAGAGAAGCTCTCCTTGGTGACCGACCTTACCCGGACACCAAGTGGTATAATGGTAATTGTAATCGGGATTAGCTCTCTCGGGGCAACGAGTGCGATCCTGGTGGCACGATTGACAGCCAGTGCTAAAGCCATCGATGCCCATTGCTTGCTAGAACAGGCCCGAGGGAAGTATGGAGGCGGTGGTGCCTATGCTCTCCGCATTGCTTCCATTACACGCTCGGAGCCAGCACCTTGCTGATAATGCGAAGAAGATAGAGGCGATGAGGCGGATGCAGCTCGAGCCTTGAGGGTGAGAGATGAGCTTACTCGAGGCTATGGCCAAGTGTGAGGAACAAAGTCGGGTCATCGGCCCAGTGAAGGCCCGGAAGATGCGGTGGAAGAAAGCCGAGCTACTCTTACAGTAGAGTTAGAAGTGGAAAGAGGCTGACCGACTCAACCTTGAGAATATGGTGAAAGGGCTGGAAGGCGAGAAAGAAGCCATCCCGGAGTTGCGGAAGTTCTTTGGGAGGACGAGAGGGGAGGCGAATCGGAGGCTCCGTCTTGATTTAGCCAAGGCGAGACGTCAATCATGAGGGAGCATGTTAACGGTTTCTCTCGAGCCGTGAAGCAACTCCAGCACTTCAACCCTATCGCCGACTTCTCCAGTAGCCGAGCGTGGATAAGGATTTCAACCAAGATGGGATACTTGTGCCATTGGCCGAGCTCGAAGATGAGGATGAGGAGGCCGCAACTCGGGGAGAAGAGGGTGAGGACCAATTGGGACGAGGAAGGTGAAATGGGCCGACCTGGCCGGATAGACTGATTGCTCCTCGATGTCGAGGTGGACCTCGAGTCATGATGTTGTATAAGTAGTTTAAGGTTAACTCATGTATTATGCATTCGGGGACTTCCCCTTTTACCTTAATGAAACTTCTTCTGATATTTTTGAATCTTATTTATATTTTGGCAATTTTTCCGATGTCTTATGGATTCGGTTTGTTAACCTTGATTGATTAATGCTACCTGATACATCTTTACAGGCTCGGCACTTTGATCTTAATCGGTCGAATGTGGCTCTTGCTTAGAAATCGAGTGCCTGCTTAGGCTTTATCTCCTGCTTAGGAGTCGAGTAGTTTTTTCTCTTACTTAGGAGTCAAGTGTAAGTAGTTTTTTCTCTTACTTAGGAGTCGAGTAGTGTTTTCTCTTACTTAGGAGTCAAGTGTAAGTAGTTTTTTCTCTTACTTAGGAGTCGAGTAGTTTTTTCTCTTACTTAGGAGTCAAGTGTAAGTAGTTTTTTCTCTTACTTAGGAGTCGAGTGTGAGTAGTTTTTTCTCTTACTTAGGAGCCGAGTAGTTTTTTCTCTTACTTAGGAGTCAAGTGTAAGTAGTTTTTTCTCTTACTTAGGAGTCGAGTGTGAGTAGTTTTTTCTCTTACTTAGGAGCCGAGTAGTTTTTTCTCTTACTTAGGAGCAGAGTAGTTTTTTCTCTTACTTAGGAGTCAAGTGATATAATAGCTCAATTGAAGGAAAATAGAATTTTGATTCATTAATTTTTTCTAGTGTGCCTCATTAAAACCTTCTCGGCCAAAACCTCGTGGGAAAAAGACCGAGATAGGAAAAAGAGTGCATCACTTCTAACTTTAGCTAAAATAAAATTTGAGATGGGAAGTGTTCCAAGTCCTAGGAATCAACTTTCCTGACAATTCTTCAAGCTTTGTAGGCACCATTTCCTAGATTTTCTGCTATCCCGAATGGTCTCGACCAATTTGCCGCGAGCTTACCCTCCCCGGAGTCTTTTCTCGCGTCGCTTTGCGATCTTAGCACCAGGTCGCCTGCACAAATTCCCTTGGGCGCAGCCTTGAGTTGTACTTCCGAGTTGCCTTTCGCTTGCACAGCTCTTCCCTTATCCTCGCTGCATCTCGGACTTCTTCGACCATGTCGAGCTCAACTCGGAGTTGTTCATTATTTTGGCTTTCATTGTAGTGCTGTCTTCGAAATGAGAGCTCACCGAGTTCCACTGGAACCATGGCATCGGTTCCATAGGTTAGTTTGAACGGTGTCTCTCCCGTTGAGGATTGTGGCGAACAATGGTAAGCCCACAGAATGCTTGGCAACTGCTCAACCCAAGCTCCTTTTGATTGTCCCAGCCTTCTTTTGAGCTCGTGTAGAATAACCTTATTTGCTGCCTCTGCCTGGCCATTTGTTTGCGGATGCTCAACCGAGGTTACTTTGTGTTTAATTCCGAGGTTGGAATAGAACTCTCCGAGCTCCTTATCAGTGAATTGCTTCCCGTTATCTGTAACAACTGCATAGGGAAGGCCATGCCTGCATATAATATTTTTCCATACAAAATCCTGGACCTTCTTGGCGGTTATCGTAGCCAATGGCTCTGCTTTAATCCACTTGGTGAAGTAATCTACTCCTACCAAAAGGAACTTGACTTGACCCTTAGCCACTGGGAAGGGACCAACTATGTCCATCCCCCACATGGTAAAGGGCCACGGCGAGAACATGGAGTGGAGTTCCTCTCCTGGAGCACGGGCTATGTTGGCGAACTTCTGACAAGGGTCACACTTATTGGTCCAGTTCGAACAATCGAGTCTCATGGTTGGCCAATAGAACCCTGCTCGCAAGATCCGAGCTGCCAGAGATCGGCCGCCTGAATGCAATCCGCAGATTCCTCGGTGCATCTCATCCATTACATACTCGGATTGCTCCTTTGTGAGGCATTTTAGCAACGGCCTGGAGAATCCCCTTTTGTACAGTTCTCCATCGAGGACGGTGTAGTGACAAGATTTCAGACGGATCCTTCTTGCCTCCCTTTGGTCATTCGGTAGTTTGTCCGAGATAAGGTACTCCCAGATCAGAGTCATCCAGCCCCGGTCAAGGTGCTCGGTCTTCATCACTTGCACACTTTTGATGCTCGGCTCGAGGATGCTTTATTGAATGAAAGTCTTGAGTTGGCCAGCCTTCTTTGTGCTCGCTAATTTGGAAAGCAGATCTGCTCTGGAGTTTTCTTCTCGAGGTATGTGCTCAATGGAGAAATGCTCAAACTCGGAGATGAGACTATTGACCTTGCAGAGATATCTGGTTAATTGGGGGTCCTTTGTCTGATAATTGCCGGCGACTTGTCCCGTTACGAGCTGTGAGTCACTTCGGCACTTTAGTTCTCGAACCCCGACTTCTTTGGCTAACAATAGCCCATCTATGAGGGCTTCATACTCTACTTGGTTGTTTGAAGCAGTGAACCCAAACTTCAACGATTGCTCAAGGACTAGATCATCGGGCCCTTCGAGAATTATTCCAGCCCCGCTTCCTTTTTGGTTAGATGATCCATCAACGTACAGGAGCCAGAGGAAGGATTCCGACCTCGGTTTGGAAGAAAGCTCGGCAATAAAATCTGAGAGGCACTGGGCTTTCATTGACCCCCTCGGTTTATACCGTAGGCCGAACTCTGACAACTCCACTGACCAAGTTATCATTCGTCCGGCTAGGTCAGGTTTCCTGAGTACCTGCTTTATCGGGTGATCCGTCTTGACGATGACTTGATGAGATTGGAAGTAGGGCCGTAACTTCCGAGCTGCCATCACTAAGGCGAGCCGATTTTTCAATTACTTGGTATCGCGTTTCCGCGTCTTTCAAGATTCTCTTCGACATAGTATACCGGCATCTGTTGCTCTTCCTCTTCCTGGGTAATTACCGCACTGATTGCATAATCATTGACAGAGAGGTATAGGTAGAGATCCTTGCCGAGCTGAGGCCGAGTAAGAATTGAGGGAGAAGCCAAGAAAAGTTTCAGATCTTCGAATGCCTTCTCACACTCTTTAGTCCAAATGAAATCCTTGGCTCTTCTTGAGAGCTGGAAAAAGGTCGTGCCTTTTCTGCGGACTTCGGTAGAAAGCGGGATAGGGAGGCTAATCGGCCTGCCAGCCTTTGAATTTCCTTCACATTCCGAGGACTTCGTATTTCCATGACGGCCCTGCATTTATCTGGATTGGCTTCGATGCCTCGATGGGTTAGCATATACCCCAAGAATTTTCCTCCCTGCACACCGAAAGAGCACTTCTCGGGATTCAGCCTCATATTGTACTTCCTGAGTTGCCCGAAGATTTCCTCGAGGTGGTACTGGTCTTGACTCGGATCATCGGATTTTACTACCATGTCATCAACATACACTTCTAAGTTCTTTCCGATTTGATCTGCGAAAACCTTGTCCATAAGCCTCTGATATGTTGCCCCGGCATTTTTTAGGCCGAAAGGCATTACTCGGTAATAATAATTAGCCCCATCGGTCATGAACGCTGTTTTTTCCTCGTCGGGGGGGTACATCCTGATCTGGTTGTAACCGGAATATGCATCCAAGTAAAGGTCGCCGGCTTGTCCTCCTGTTCTTTAATCAGCTTTTCGGGGATGCCGAGCTTCTTAAAGGTCGCCAGGTAGAGAATGTCGGCCGAGCTTCCCTGATCAATAAGCGTTCGTCTGACCGAGAAGTTGGCCAGCTCGACCGTTATCACCATCGGGTCATCCTGGTTGGGGTCTACCCCTTGGAAGTCATCATTTGTGAATGTTATGGGGGGCCTTGCTCTTGGAGGTCTTCCAGACACTGTGCTAACAGATCGGAGAGCCTTGACATGCCGCTTCCGAGCTGAGCTAGTTGCTCCTCCTCTTGCAAATCTCCCCGAGATTGTATTGATGACCCCCCTGATTCCTCCCTCTGATTCTTCTACCGGGGGCCTTTGGTTGTTCTGGCGATCTCCGCCCTGATGATTTCTTCGATTGTTTGTATCTCGATCTCGGTCATCATTAACCTGTCTTCGTTGTCTCCGACCGAGTCGTCCTTCACCATTGCCATCTCGGCGGACGAATCGGTCAAGACGGCCTGCTCGCACTAACTCCTCAATCTTTCTCTGGAGTGTTGTGCACTCTTCAGTGGAGTGTCCATAGTTTTGATGCCACGCACATTCCTTGCTTCTGTCAGCATTGTCCCTTGTTTTGGACGGTTCAGGTAAGGTAAGCAATTCTGTTCTGCACACCTCCTGCAGGATGGCTGCCCGAGATCGGTTCAGCGGAGTGAAAGATGGATTCCTGGAATGCCTCTGCGGGGACTCTCTGGTCCTTCGTGAGTCAGGCCCCTGTTTTGTCTTTGTTGGAGGCTGAGTTCTTGTCCCCGTAACCTCTTTCTTGCCTTTTAAATTCTAGCATCTCTTCTGAGTTCATGAACCCTGTAGCCTTTTCCTGTAGCTCCTCAAAATTTCTCGGTGGTTTCCGAGATAGGTACTCGAAGAATGGCCCTGGCTTGAGACCCGACATAACGGTGTGAAGGCAGAGTTCCGAGCTCATATTCGGAATCAGGATCTGCTTTGCATTGAAGCGGGCCATGTAATCCCTGAGTGATTCATTTCTTTCCTGCTTGAAATTTACCAGTGAGACGGAGTGCCTCCTGTGCCTTCGGCTTGCCGCAAATTGTGCCGTGAACTTGGTTATGAGGGCATTAAAGGAGTCAATTGACTGAGGCGGCAGATTCGTTAACCAGGTCAGGGCTGGACCTTGCAGGGTAGTCGGGAAAACCTTGCACATGACGACCTCTGAATCAGTCACCAAGTAAATTGAGGATACAAAGGATTCTACATGCTCGGTTGGATCAGTGGTGCCATTGAATTTGTCTATGTTAAGGGGCTTAAAATGGGTTGGCACGTTTGCCTCATTAATGTCCTCGGTGAAGGGGAGCCTTGGACGTCGGTCTGATATTCTTTCTTTCTGGCTAGTCCTCTCTACGTGGGACCTGACTTCCGATGCCCCAGGAGGGGGTTTGGTCTTGGATGCTCCGTTAGCGCCCCGAGGAGAGTGCGTCGGAGGATCCTTGCTGGCCTCGGGTGAGGATTGTTCTCCGTCTGAAGGTGTCAGGGACCTTCCTCTCTTTCGGGCTTTCAAAAGCTTCTGATTTTGCGCTCGTATCTCCTCGTTCTCCTTCCGGAGCTGCTTGAGTTGCTCCATAATTTCCTCCAACCGAGGATTACCTTCACTGAGGGGAGAGAAAAGATGATTGTCATGGTTCTGGGCATCCGAAGCCTCCTGGCCCTCGTGATTCACGCTGCTCCCCCCTCCCCGCAATTCATTGCGTGTAGTCACCATCGAGCTTTTCTTGCGGAACCGGGGAAAGTTTCGCCTCGGCCCCACGGTGGGCGCCAAATGTTCCTGCCGGGATCCGGTTTACCGGAGTTCCGCCGTGAACGTTGAACCAAGGATGAATATTGGGGTTGTTTTAGGATTTGGCTTGACAGAATTCGGTGATTCCGGTCCTACGTATCCCGAAGGGAATCAAAGCCGGACGTAGTTCTTGATTCAACCCTTGGCCGTGGTGATCTCGATCTCTTAATTTTGTATCGTACGAATACTAGGGAGCAAGGACTCTCTGATGGTCTCTTGGTCGGTACTAGTTTCTCTAATACGCTTAAGAGAGAGTCACCTCTGTTCAGTGAAAAGTGAGTTTCTTATGAGGGATACTCCTCCTTTTATAATAGGATTCCCCTATCTCTTAGAGATCTGATTTATCTCTTAATATCTTTTAGAGATTTGATTTATCTCTTAATATCTCTTTGAGATATGATTCCTTAATTTAAGGGATATTATCTCTTTTAACCAGATAAGGTTATTTTGGATAATATCAGGATTTAATGTTAATATCCTATTCATTTAATTAAGTGATCTTTGATTTATTATCCTTAATTTTCGGACTGAGCCGGGTATTTGAGCTCGGTGGCCGGGTTAGTAACCTCGGCCCGTACAATGTACAAAGTTAAATAAATTAAAAAAAAATTGTGGTGTCGACTGAAAAAAGAATACTTGGCAATCAGTCAACGGCATACCAAAAACAATCGAGACAAAGGGCGGTGACGTAAGCAATGACATATAAAAAGGCCATCCATTCACAAACTGCCACGTGGTGGCTGCGCTGCTGCTCACTTTCCAACTTCCAAAGGTTTCTTCTCTCACGATATTTTATTCAGATTTTTGTTGCATCATTTTACAAATATTAAATAAAAAAATATAGGACAATGTTAACAATATCTTAATAACATTGTTTAAGAAATAAATAAATATCCTTCAAAAAAAAAAAGAAATAAATAAAGAAATTTCGTATAAAAAAATAATATATTTAATATTTTGAAAAATATAATACTTTATTTTTCAATAAGAATCTTTATTTTATGAGTTCATTAACATTTGTTTTTAAGACACTTATTAGCGATACCCAAAAATATAAAATATATTCTTATACCTCCTTATTAGGGGTGTTCGCGGATTGGATTGGATTAGTTTTTAGTTAAAAAGCCATCCGATCCAATGATAAAAACAATATGTGGTTTGGATTGGATCGGTTTGCTTCCTTAAAAAAATCCGATCCAATCCAATCAAAGGCGGTTTGGATTGAATTGGATAATTCAGTTTTTTTGATATATTTTATTTTTTCTTATGTTAAGTGTCATTTTCACTTATTTAATTGTCGACAAAAGATTAATTTTCATTTAAATGAGTTAGTTTAGCGTACTCAATATCTATTTTAACATCTCTATATTAGAACAGTATAACCTTTATGAAAGTTAGCAACTATTTGTTTCTTATTCTCTATATCTACTCTCACTTATCATATCTTTTCCTTTAATTAGTTGCAAATAAATTGTAGCTAATTATTTTTCAAATTACTCAATTGATTTCTTATTTTTCATGTTTACTCAATAAGTATATATATGTTATGCATAAAAACTTTTAGCAAAATATAACTTCAAGACATTAACATTTATTCTAAATAATCTCATATATGTCATTCCAACAAAAAAGTTAAATGATGGTCATAAAAGTATAAAAACAATGTTTAAGTATGAGTAATTCTATAATTTCAAAAATAATAGAATATGTTTATAGTAGATCGGTTTGGATTGAATTGGATGTCACTAGGGGATCCAAAATCCGATCCAATCTAATGAAAAAAAGTGATTTTTTCGGTTTTCGATTTTTTCAGTTTTTGGTTTGTTCGATTTTCGATTTTTTGGTTCGGTTTTTACGGTTTGGATCGGTTTGGATCGGTTGATGAACACCCCTCCTCCTTATGATAATTGGTAGAAAAAATTAATTAAAATTATATTGTTTGGCCTCCCCAGCATACCACCTTCCTCCGCTTTGACTACCCCACGTGTCAAATTAGCTTTTTGCACTCACCCTATAAATAAAACCCCTTCCCCAGCTTCTCTCCGAAGTTCCAAGTCGCGAAGCTGAGGAAGAGTTACAGCACAACTTACAAGAAGCAGCAAGAAATTAAGAGATTAGAGCAAAAGGGTCGCACCTTCGAGTTTGATTCCATCGAATCCAGTTAAAGAGAGAAGATCTAGGCGAATCGCGAATGCAAGGTGAATTGGAATTACCACCCGGTTTCAGATTTCACCCCACCGACGAAGAGCTAGTGAATCACTACTTGTGTAGAAAATGTGCTGCTCAATCCATTGCTGCTCCTATCATCAAAGAGATTGATTTGTATAAGTTTGACCCATGGCAGCTTCCAGGTTTTACTTCCTTTTCATCTTCTTCTTATCATAAATCCCTTTCAATTAAATTTAAATTTTTTTTATCTAATCCTTTTATTATTATTATTATTATGAGCAGAAATGGCTGTTTATGGTGAGAAAGAGTGGTACTTCTTTTCTCCGAGGGACCGGAAATATCCAAACGGTTCCCGTCCGAACCGGGCGGCCGGAACCGGGTATTGGAAGGCCACGGGAGCAGACAAGCCGATAGGAAAGCCGAAAGCGCTTGGCATAAAGAAGGCCCTTGTGTTCTATGCGGGAAAAGCCCCTAAAGGAGTGAAGACTAATTGGATTATGCACGAATATCGTCTTGCCAATGTTGATCGTTCTCCCACCAACAAAAATAACTTAAGGGTATTAATCCATCTTACAATTTCCCTCTTTCTTAATCTTACCTATTAACACTTGCTTCAATTTTCATCTGAAAATCACAAATTTGTTCTTAGAACACTAACCCTCAATTTATTGAATTTTAATGTGTAAAAAGATAGAGAATATTTGTTGTGGTAAAATTAATGGGGTGACATAACATATATACTGACATGATTTATTTGATTTTGATGATGGCAGCTTGATGATTGGGTGTTATGTAGAATTTACAACAAGAAAGGGAAGATTGAGAAATACAACAGCGTGGATCATAAAGCAGTGGCGGCAAGGGTTTCACATCAAGTTCAGGATGAGCATGAGCATGAGAATGAGAGGAAGCCAGAGATTAAGAACATGTACGGCCACAGTGATTTCGGGAATGACCAATTGTACACGGACACGTCAGATTCGGTGCCAAGGTTGCACACGGACTCCAGCTGCTCCGAGCACGTGGTTTCCCCGGATGTCACGTGCGACAAGGAGGTGCAGAGTGAACCCAAATGGAATGAACTCGAGCTAGGGCCAGCCTTTGATTTTCAGTTCAATTTCTTGTACAATGATATGAACCTGCCACAAGATGACCCTTTTGCCCCTCAGGACCAAATGAACCAGCCCTTCCCATTGCAAGACATGTTCTTGTTCCCACAGTAACCATTTTGATTCTTTCAACAGTTCTGGATGAAACTGAAAATGACCCTTCGGGAACCCACGTGTTTTTAATTCGTTGTATAGGAAAAGTTGGCATTCACACCTACCTAACTTTTAAATGTGGACCACTTTGAAGTGCAGGCCTTGTAAACCAAACATTAGTAAATGTGTCGTTGCTATTCTCTCTGTTATCCGGATTAGGGATTGAGATCATGTATAAGTTGTAACTGAAAATTAGCAGAATGATCTCAAATGGGTGAAAGATGTTAGGATGTTGCAGTGTTGACATGTAAGGAACCCCGTAGAAAATTCTTGTTCCAGTTGCTGTTGTAGTGCCATTTTTTTATATATTTTATTTTTTCAATTCAATTGAAAGAAAAACTAAATGTATGTTTTTACTTTTCATGAAATGAATCCGAACCTCCAAAATGGGAGGGGTCCAGAAATGAGTATCTGTACAACAAAATTTGAACATTATCAAAAACTTGTTTATGATTTTTTCTCTCTTCTTCTTTCACTTTAAAAACGCAAAAATGAGACACACATGGTGTTCTCTCCTACGGTGTCACAAAACATTATCCTAGGGAAAACTCCCAAATTGGGAAAGGAGGCTTCTGAAACGAGAAATGATATTTTGACAACAATTTTGGACACCATCAATCATGGTGAGTTTAGAAAAGAAAATGATGAAAGATGAGAGAGAAATAATAAATAAATATATGAAAAAAATATAAAAGTAGGTGTCGGTATTTGGTTTTGGTGTTAAAATAACATTCCCCTTTGAAATGGTGCACCCTAGCTTGTCCTGCCCACGTTTGACTGTGATAACATTATATCTCCGAAAGAAAATAACACATTATGAGGTGTACACATACAACGTTGAGAGAACAATTAACATTATTTGTTTACTTTTTTGGCGTGGGGAATATTCTTATCCTAAGGAAACCTGAAATATAATAAGTATTTTATGCGGATTAAGATCTGTTTTTCTGCAGTCAAACTTGAATATTTCTCCAGAATCAATGGACGTATGTTCTTGCAACAATTTGCATCATCTTTGCTCTTATAATTCTGAATTAATTCTTCACAACAATGCAGTCAAACTAATGTTATCTGAATAATTACTTCTGCAGTCACAAATACTAATACAACACACACTATATATCATTATGCTGGACCTCTATACCGTTTCAATACACAAATCAAGGCAATATTCACTAGCAAATATAACATATACATGATGTAGACAATTCAATCACCATGCTCTATATCCACTCTCTGATGATACCAAAGATGTGCATGCGCTGACTTTGGTATTTTTGATGATCAAATACTGACATCTCTGGATCTTGGAACACGGCTGCAATCTGCAGGCGCCCAACCAATCAGCTGCTTCTCGTTGTCGAACACCATTACTTTGTCTTGCATGGATATGTCTGCATAAACAAGGGTACAAGAACAAGACTTTTATAATGCGAAGTTCACAAAGCATTTTGATGAAAACTGCTAAGAGTTGTAATACAAGTGACAATATCCATTAATCTAAAATGAGAACCAGAAGAAAAAAAGAGATAGTAACAACATTCCTACCTCCAATTAGGTTCAGTTCCTCCATCCCTACTTCAGAACCATTCAGAATGCCCAGACAAACATTTCCCATGTTCTGGAAGAACAATTTGTTAGCATTCATACATGAAATGCATATATCACAGCCATAAACAAATTAACACCATAGAAGATATTAATAGGTTAGAACTCACTGATATTATCAGATAAGCTTCAGGAGGGATCTCAAACTGACTTTTAACTCTTCCACTGCTGGCGAAACTAAGTGCGAGAGGCTTGAAGTATTTCCTGACTTCACGGATGCTTCCGAATGGCCTTTTACCATGCCAACAGATAGGTACAGTCTGGTCATCAGGTGCTGCTTTTATGGGCTTTCCGGTTAATTCCTTCTTCAACTACATTTGGAAATTGAACAAAAGACCCATCTTAAGTTACCTGCCAGTATTTTCTGGAATTACTGAAGAAAAGACTTCTTTTTCCATACAATTTGAATCATCAATGGAATGATCTTAGCAGAAATGCCTCATGGTTATGAAATGGAAATTGCAATGGTGCCTTGATAGGGTACAATACTAAAGGTGAGTTATCAAGCATTCATTAAATAAATGCTGTTTCAAAATAAATGTTTTAAGATTTTATTAAAAATAACCAACAACCAAATGAAATGTTTGATGGGTAACCTAGAATTTCCCTATGAAATTAAATACTTCAAATTTTGAATATGGTGAAAATTGCTTTAACTGACCCAAGAAATCAATGCTTGGTAAGACTTGGAGTTGAAGTAAGTGTAAGAACTCCCAGTGTCAAAAACAGCAAGCAGGTTCCCAACCCCTGTCCTCCTTCCTCCAAAAACAAGTTCACCTGGCCCTGCTGAGTAATGTTTGCTGACACAAATCACAAAGAGCAATTAAATCAGGAGGTAGGATTATGAATCACTACAATACACGTGGGAAATGTGAAATGTGGATCAGATTTCTGAAGGTCCTACTACTTACGAATCTATAGATGACATTGGAATCCAACTCACTCGAGAAGAATCATAAGCATTTCCAAAGAAGATGTACCCTCCTCCTTGTGCACTTATACAGTGCCCAACCACATTTCGCATCAAGCCCTGACTATTTAGCTGTGATATCAAGCTGGATTTTCCCCTGCCAAGGCCAAGCATTCCATCTAACGGGTGGTAAAATGATTCTGGAAAAATCTGATCATATCCACATCTGTTGAAAGGAACCAGAAAAGAGGTGCATCAGAAAACTTAGTTTCTTACTTCTTGTTAACAAAAAAACATATGGTTTAATCATCATGTGTGTACCAGGTTGGCATAAATTGATCTGAAATCTTTTTAGGCATTAATTACTTTAAATTTATTATCTGGTGAGAATAGATTCAAATTCTAATGATTTATGGACTTTCATCACGAAATTGTTGGACAATAAAGAGACAAGAATTTTAATCATTCCTGAATGGGAAATACATCCAATGAGAAACATAATTGTTCGTCTAGTATTATTTAATTTAATCTCTCAATTTTCCATTCCTTCTAAATAGTATTCCATAAGGTAGCCAAAACAAGACTAACATGCATATTATTGCATATTACCATCTTCATAGGTGAGCTGACACAGGGGTAGACACAAAAGTTCTTACTTCTTACTTGCAATGCACATGTATTTTGATCTTAATCTAGTCCTTTTATAAAAGACTGCTTTCAGAATCAAACACCAATTTTTTTAACTTTCAAGAGAACTAACATAGATTAAGGTTTAAGGAAGTATATACAAAAGGTTGCAGAGTTACTAACCCAAGTGCCATCCGAACTTTAAGTTGGATTTCGTTGGTGAAGTTGAGAAGGAAGACATCCTTGACAAGTACACCAAGGGATGAGTAGTGATCCGCATACTCAAGTTCATAATCACATTGATTAGGGTCTTCACAGTTATAGTCATGAGTTTGGTGCAACGATGCACAAAGGGGATCTTTGCAGGGCACTAAGTCATTGCTGGGCCTGTATAGCGGATGGGGTGTCTGAAAAATAAGGAACAAATTAAGATCAATCTTATATGCAAGGATGAGCTTTTCAATCTAATAAGAGTCTGTACTTTGTCATTTAATATTTAAAAGAGAAATAATAGTTGGGGGTTCTTAGTGTAATACCTCAGAGCAATGGGAACAAGGGGCATCACATTGGAGCCACGTGAGGTCACTACCGGTGTCAACATCAAGAAAATAAGGCCTTGGTGGCTGGCCAATGTTGACAGTAACATTATAGAACCTGTAAATGTTGAGAGCAACGATGACTTGTATCAAAATTATAATAGAAAATCGATTTTCCCATGGAGTAAGGTATATACAAACTATTGTTTGTCAAAAGAAGTGAGTATATGAGACTTGGGGAAAAAAAAAGAAGAGAAAAAATGTTATATTTTAGTTAATTATCTTTCCAAGAATAAGCAAATCTGTATGACCTTTGCCATGGAAGAAGGCCTGTTAGGCTAGAAAGCATTTCCTCCCTCCCTCTGCTTTCTCCTTCTCCCAAACAGGCATTAACCTTCTTCCAGATTTTGATTTATAGCGCACACTGTCTGAGTGTCTCTATACCTTCCTCTTTGATCTTTCAGTAATATTTATAAATTATTCAATTTTATAAAGTATCAGAAAGGGTGAAATTATTTATATATATAAAAAAAAGAAATATTCCAATTATCATGAATTTGGATACGCACATCTTTGAAAACATTTGTCCACAAAAAAAATTACTTCAGTGCAAAACATAACAAATAAGTGTCTATTCAAATCATAAAAAACAATTGTGTTTCTCCATAAAAAATCAAAACAGAAAAGTTATATGGACGAAAAAGCATTATGAATTATGATAGAGGACCAAAACAGAAAACGCATAGGCATCCCAGGCAGAAAGAAAGAAAGAAAAACAAAAGGGAAGTAATTGGACGTACCCAACAGGATAAACGTTGCCGTGAAGGGGGAAGACAATGGAAGAACCAGCAGGATTCTTGACCCAACATGAGGTTGAAGACGTGGCTTCTTCACCTGGGAGAATAATGGACTTCCTGCCACCACTTTTGCTTTTACTACTACCAAACCAAGCTGAACAAGTGGACAAGTTCAACACCATTAATGTCACCACTACCACCACCCATCCCACCTTCCCTATCTTCTTCATCATGATCATTTTTTTTAATCTATGGTATGGGATACTATGGATACGCGTGTGTGAGATGAAATATATGAGAGTTAATTGAAGACTTGGGGTTGACTTTAAATTAAAATTCTAGAGGTGGTTCCTTGAAACTTGAAAGAATCGTTATCCGTTAACTAAGGTATAGGAATAACCCATTTTCCTATGAATTGGGTTCATGAGGGATTGCTTGTGATGCATGCATGTAATGTAATGTTCCTTTCTTCCTCTCATCAACAACTGTGTCCTGCAAACAAAAACCAGGTCTTTGAACACACGATTCGAACACTTTATATAAATATCGTAGAGCATACGAGTGTCTTGGAAGTGATAAAATATACGATGAGATAGAAGAAAACAATAAATAATTGCAGAAGAATATTTTTATACAACATTGGATATTATTTTTGTGTCCAAATATCATTAGTCAAAAAGAAGTGGGAACATGTGTGAACGGGGTCGCTTCTGCTTTGGTTGATGTGGGTTTGTCTATTTGCTAATTTCCTGGAAACTTCTCCCCTGCCTCCTCCCAAAACAGCAGGGAAAATAGTGATCGTTGCAAAAGTAAAAAAAACAAAGTTATATTTCACCTTTTAGCTATTACAGCAATTTTTATAAATAAATAAAATAATTGTTCACTAGAAGACGTTCTCGGGTTATGTTTTATATAAAATAAAAAAAAATGGTATTTTGGGGAATATATTATCTTATTATTTTTTAAAAATATTATTATTAGTATCTAATATATAATATGTTATAAAATAATTATTATACTATTTTATTATATAATAATAAGATATAAGATAAGATATATTATAATCTAAAATTATGTATATTCTTTTACTAAGATAGTCTGATATTATATTTAAAAAATATTATACCATACACACAATTTTGAAATGCCATGCCTGAATCTGAATCAAAGAATGTATTATGAACTAAGGGATGGCCAAACCAAGCATACAAGAAAACCATCCTTGCATATCCTACAAGACTCAATTCATATTCTGCTTGATAAAATCCAGTTTTTCCTTATCCACAAATAATCTCAAGTACCAACCACACCGAAGCTCTAGACATCAAACTTGACTGAAAAATGTGTATATATTGCATACTCTGGAGACAAATATGCACTGCATTACAATTATGAAATACGGAGCAGATAACACATATACCCACTGGGATCCATCAACCATAAAGGCAGGTTCGGGCGTGATTGTTACAGGAGACAAAATGTGTTCGGATATTTAATATGAACATAGACCCAGAAACCTGCAGCTATCACTTGCAATATCACCCTACATTCATATAGCATAAATATGTATTTCTTAGCAGCGAGGCGCATGGAGCACATACTAGGCCACAAACCAAGCAACCCGCTAAAGAACATACACATACAGAAATTAGGAACTATACACATACAAAAACATAGGATCATCAAAAAGCCCCGTACCAGAATCAACATATTCCCTCACTATATTCAAATATTATTTACAAATTAAAACGATAAAGTCAGACCACTGAACATATTAAAAAAACAAGTATAGCATAAATCCACCTAACAGGTCTTTGATTGAGACATTTAAAGCTTAATAGAATCATTCAAATTGCCATTGGGTTCGTCCTCCTCTTCCTCCCTCCTCTTGACTCTGCCTAGTTTGTTCGTCCTACCTAGTTTACAAATTATGACATGTCACATGTATGAAATACCGAAAGGTTCCCTGATATAGACATTGGGTTTGCCGTCCTCTTCCTCCCTATTGGTGTTAACGGTGTTGCGAAGTTCCTCGGGAGTTTTATTCTTGCGGTCTGATATAGCCTGGCCTGTAAGGTCCACCAGGCCTTTGATCTCCAATACATTCGCCTCCTGCAAAGAAAAATGTCATAACACAATGGAATTTACCTTAACCTACTAATTAATACACAATTTATGTGGCATTACATTGCACAAATAGTCCAAACATGATGAAAGCAGGGAAATGCAATACCAATTCAGTATTTCTCAATACAAATATGCGAAGAGATAATTTGTACTGCTGAGAGTTTAGGCATATAACAAAAATCAAAGGACTCACTACTATGATCACAATAACTAATAACTAATTGCAATTCCCAAACAAAGTTAAAGATCCATATGATCCGTACAAATTCCTAATCTCAAATAAAAAACCCTAAATAAAAATCCCTCAATGGCAATTCACAAACAAATCAAATCAACCAATCATAAAAAATCCAGATCTCATAAAAAAAACCTAACCTAAACCCAATCAGTACACCAAAAACAATAGAATCGATTGAACAGAAGAAAGAAAAGAAAGAAAGAGAGAGAGAACTGACATAGTAGAGTTTGGAGAGGGTGTCCGGATCAAGCTTGTTGATGAAATTGGCATCCCAAGCCTTCAGTTCATCTTCGGAGCTGGTGGCGGCCTCCGCGTGCTTGTAGAGGTATCTTGACAAAGATGTTCTTCTTGCTGATATCAACAGAGAGACTACCTGATGACTTCAAGTTCAAGTTCCTGAAGGTCCCTATCTGCGGGATAATCTTTTCATCGACCCTGAATTGGATGAAGGGAACAAACTTGGGCATGGGCTTGTACATGGTAACAAACCTCTTTGTGTTAAAGGTGTTGCCGACTTCATCCATGTGTGATAGTTTCTGGCGTGTAGGGTCCAGAAGGCCTTTGATCCCCATGGCTGTCGCAGCCTGCAAAGAAAAATGACATAACACAATGCAAATTACCTTAGCAGACTAGTACTAGTACTAATACACACCATTCATGTGGCATTATATTGCACAAAAAGTTCAAACATGATGAAAGCAGGGAAAATGCAATACCAATTCAATTCAGTGTTTCTCAATAAAAATATGCAAAGGGATAAATTGTACAGAGAATTCAGGCATATAACATAAATCGAAGGACTCATTACTGTGATCACGATAACTTTTACAAATCCCAAACAAAGCAAAAGATTGATATGATACATACAAATTATTAATCTCAAATAAAAAACCCTATCATAAAAAACCTTAACCTAAAGTGAATCACTACAACAACAAAAACGAATGTGGCCTGATCAAATTGTACAGCAAGAAAGAAAGAAAAGAAAGAGAGAGAGAGAAATGACCACGTTCAAATTCAATTGCGTATCTGAATGAATCTCCCTATGTTTAGCATTCCAATTTTTTGAAAAATAAAAGTTAATAACTCACAATTACTCATAATTACTCACATTTATCTCTAATATCTCCCTCTCTCTTGTCTATCTATCTCCCTGTGACTCCTCTCAGACTATGTACCTCACTGCCTCACATTTCTTTGCTCATTGCAGTGATTTGCTCTCAACTCTGCATCTCCCTCGGGCCTCAGTCTCAGACCTTCATAGCCTCACTATCTGCGTGACTACGTCTCCGTCTCAACGCTTCGACGGTCTCTGCCTTCCATCACCATGAATGGAGCTTGATGAATGAGAAGCAGAGAAGAGAGAGTACCAGAGAGAGAGCTTGAACTTTTTAGCAAATGTGAATTCTCATTCATGATAAAATTACCGAGTACAAAGGTATATATAGCTAACTGAGAGAAAAATGTCAAAGAAAGAGTAACTGCTATGCTAACTAACTTGCTAACTGTCTAACTAACTGATTAACTGTCATACTTAGCAGATAATTAACTAAACCCTCCTAGTTAACACCCCCTTCAAGCTGGAGTGAATGTCAATCATTCCAAGCTTGGATTGAAGTTGTGTGAAAGCGCCAGGATGCAGTGGTTTGGTGAGAATGTCTGCGATTTGATTTTCAGTTGGGATGGGTAGGAGGTGTGTGACCCCTGCTAGAGCCTTGTCACGGACCAAGTGGCAGTCAAGCTCAATGTGTTTAGTTCGTTCGTGAAATACCGGATTAGCAGCTATATGGAGGGCAGATTGATTGTCACAGTAAAGGGCAACTGGTTTTGGATGAGGAATGTGTAGATCTTGTAGAAGATAGAGTAACCATTGAGCTTCACAGGTTCCTTGAGCCAACGCCCGATACTCGGCCAGGCGGAGGAGCG
Source organism: Sophora flavescens (assembly GCA_030762895.1). Classification (NCBI taxonomy): domain Eukaryota; kingdom Viridiplantae; phylum Streptophyta; class Magnoliopsida; order Fabales; family Fabaceae; genus Sophora; species Sophora flavescens. The sequence continues at coordinate 50,005,747 of CM061068.1, read as the reverse complement.
TGAGATGACATTCTGTTTCTTGCTCTTCCATGATATAGGAGCAATGCCAAAGAAGAAACAGAACCCTGTGATGGAGCGCCTAGTGTCGAGGCAAGCCCCCAGTCGAGTCGGTGAAACCTCCGAGACAAAGATCGAATCTTTGAGGAAAAAATACACACGAGCCCGGAGCATTTTTGAGGTATCGAATGACTCGAAAGCCGCTTGTTGATGGATGTCCGTGGGAGAGTCAAGGAATTGGCTCAATCTACTCACCGCATAACATATATCGGGACGTGTGTGGGTTAAGTAGAGCAGACTTCCCAATAAGGCGTCTGTAAGGAGAAGAATCGAAAGTTGATTGCCGTTTCCTTTCTTAGCTTGATTTTTGGGTCCATGGGAGTGTAGCAAGGCTTGCATCCCAAGAGAGACTCGTGTGTGTTGCAGCAAGTCTAATGAGTATTTTCTTTGATAGAGGGAGATGCCTAAGTTGGATCTTGCTACTTCAAATCCCGAGAAAATACTTTAAATCTCCGATGTCCTTGATGGTGAATTTCGGTCCAAGCAAGACTTTGATGGCATTAATTTCAGTAAGATTGTTGCCTGTGAGAACCAGATCATCCACATAAACTAAAATAGCTGTGAAGCCCTTGGAATCTTTCTTTGTGAACAAAGAGTAATTAGCTTTAGATTGCACATATCCCGAGTGAATCAAGGTGTCTGTGAGCTTGGCATTCCACTGTCTGCTAGCTTGCTTCAACCCATAGAGGATTTCTGTAGTTTCTGAGACAAGATTCGGATCAGGCACCTCTAAGCCAGGTGGGATCTGCATGTAAACATCCTCCAGCAAATCACCATGCAAAAACGCTGTGTTCACATCTAATTGCTGCAAGAACCAGTTGTGGGAAGAAGCTAAAGCCAATATCAACCGAACTGTAGTCATCTTGATTACTGGACTAAAAGTCTCAAGATAGTCCAGCCCTGCCGTTTGTGTGAAACCTCGAGCTACTAATCGAGCCTTGTGTCTTTCTACTGTGCCATCCGCATGATGTTTAAGCTTGAATAACCATTTACAACTTACAAGTGGCTTATCGGGCGGCCTCGTGTTTAAAACCCAAGTGTGATTCTTGTGTAAAGCTGCCAGTTCTGAATTTATGGCTGCTTGCCATGCCGGGTGTTGTATGGCTTCATGGTATGACTCAGGTTCAGAAGCAGTGGAAATGGTTAAGGAGAAATGTTTATGTTTTGGTGATAGGTGGTCATAAGAGACATAATGAGAGATAGGATATTTGGTGTGTGAGGTATTGGCATTGGTGTTAAGAAGCAAACAATGATAGTCTTGAAGGTATGAGGGTGGCTTCTTGGGCCTATTAGATGTTCTGATGGGAATTGGAGATGGTTGGATTGAGGTAGAATGGGATGAGGTTTCATCTTGAGGTGATTGGGCAAGAGGATTATGTGTGGATGAGGGAACATGATCAGTTTGAGCAGGTTGTGTATTTGGGATTGGAGTAGGTTGATAATTTGGGATTTGAGCAGGTTGAGAATGGCTTGTTGGGTTTGTAATGGTGATGGTGGGGTTCGGGTACCATGGGTCATATGGTGAGTTACTGTCATTTGTAGTAGCAATGGGATAAGACCTCATGGCACTGTCATGGCTAAGGGATGTGGAGTTGGCACTGAAGGGAAATTTGTCTTCATGAAAGACAACATCTCTGGAGAGAAATAGCTCTCTAGTTTTAAGATCAAACAGCAAATATCCTTTTGTTCCAGTCTTGATCCCAAGATGAACACACTTTCTGGACCGTGTGTCAAGTTTCTTCCTATGACTTGAAAGAGTGGTGGCATAGCTCAAGCATCCAAACACCCTTAACTGATCAATCTCTGGGAGCTTACTGAACAATGCCTGATAAGGGGATGTGTTTTTCAAATAAGGGGTTGGCATCCTATTAATCAGGAACACAGCATGGCTTATTGGTTGTGTCCAAAAATATTTGGGAACATTAGATTGGAACAAGAGAGCTCGAGCTACTGCCAGTAGGTGTTGGTGTTTTCTTTCCACAATGCCATTCTGCTGAGGAGTTTCTACACATGTGGTTTGGTGTAGAATTCCTTTTTGGGCATAATAATCATGCAACATGAATTCTTTTCCATTGTCTGTCCTAATGGACTTGACATGAGTGCTGAATTGTGTCTCAACAAGAGCAATGAACTGTTTGATATGATCAGCAGTCTCTGACTTCAGTTTCATGAAGAAAATCCAAGTATGTCTTGTACAATCATCAACAATTGTCAAAAAATATCTATGTCCAAGCAGTGAGGAAACCGAAATTGGTCCCCATATATCCATATGTAGCAGATTAAAAGGAATGGTTGATTTAGTAATGCTTTCTGAGAAAGGAATCCTCTTCTGTTTTGCCATGTAGCATACATCACAAGGCTCTGAGAGTTTATTACTTTTAACAAATGGGAAACATTTACTTAACTGTGTCAATCTTTCATATGATGGGTGTCCTAATCTCATGTGCCATATGCAATTTTTATTGGAACTAACTACATTTGCAGAAGGGGAAGTAAAGGATAAACCTGCCCTTGAGTTAAGAGAGTATAGGCCTCCTTGCAATCTAGCTGTACCAATCGTCTTCAATGTAATGTTGTCCTGTATATGACAGGCATTACAATCAAAAGTCAGTTGGCAGTCATTGGATTTAACCATTTTTGAGACTGATATCAAATTGAATGTGAACTGAGGTATGAACAACACATCTGTGAGGTACAACTTATCAGACAAAATTACAGTCCCAGCAATGTCAGTAGACACTTGAGATCCATCAGGGAGTTTGATGAGAATAGGTCTTATCCTTTTATGGCATTGAAATAAGGATATAGTGTGACACACATGGTCTGTAGCCCCAGTATCTAATATCCAATTGGCAGAAGCATGAGAGTTCATAGCAGTGCATACAATACCTGTTTTTCCTACAGTGTAAGTCACAATCTGATTTGCATTGTGAGGGATGGCATTCTGATGCCCTGATGGATGCTGCAGCATAGCCAGAATGGCTTTGTGTTGTTTAGGTGTGAAGCTCATTTTAGAGCTATCATCACCTTCTTCTCCGATTCTCAAGGATCTTACTGATCTATCATCTTCTTCTATTTCTTCTTCTAGTATGCAATTATTGGCACTATTGTTTCTTTGGAAGTAGCATGGGGGGTAGCCATGCTTCTTATAGCATGTATCCATTGTATGTCCTGTTCTGTTACAATAGGTACAGTACTTGGAGCTCTTGCCTCTACCATTTCCTCCTCTGCCATTTCCTCCTCGGCCCCCAGAGCCATTTCCTCTGCCACGATAATGATAAGCCTCTGGCTTATCTAGTTTTATGACTAGATGAACTAGGGTTCATGTGCCTATTTATTCGAGTTCACTCTCGTTTTCGCCCAAATTTGCCTTGTTTCGTTCCTAAGTTGGACTTTGACTCATTTTACGTATTTTGTGTAGTTTTTAGGTTATTTTGAATAGAATTACGCTTGTGGGTGCTTTTGTTGTTTCAGGTTAAATAAGTGAAGCTCCGGGAGTCAAGAAAAGTCGAAAAGCAGTGGAAATTGCAAGTCTGGAGACACTCGCCCCGCGAGTGTATTCTCGCCTCGCGCGAGGCGAAGGTCAACAAAGCAGCAAAAGTCAACATTTCTGTCTCGCCACGCGAGACTCTTCTCGCCCCGCGAATCATGAAGACCTGCAAGACAGAGACCATCACGGCCAAGCCGTGATGAAGACCACGCCCGTGAACAGTTTGAGGTTTGAAGACTCGCCCCGCGATAGACATCTCGCCTCGCGAGTGAATGAAGACTTGGAAGTCAGAGGCCATCACGGCCCAGCCGTGATGAAGGTCACAGCCTGAAATTGAAGACTCGCCCCGCGAACACACTTTCGCCTCGCGAGAGTTCAAATTGAAAGCGCGCCAATTTTAATTCTCGCCTCGCAAAAGGCTGCTCGCCTCGCGAGCGAGTGCAGATCAGGAATCCTATTTAAAGGCTTTTGCAGATCAGATTTGGAGGAGGGAATCGTTAGGGATCCAGTTTTCCACTTAGGTTAAGGGCAGTAGTTTCGAATCCTTATTTCTCCTTGGAGCTGCGTCTCCTTTTCTCGTTTCTTTTTATTTTACGATGGTGATTGTGTCCGAGTGTTTGTCTATGAGCATGAGGAACTAATCCCCCTCGTCCGAGGGAACGATGAAGCCACCCATGGCGATGTAAATCCGATGTGATGTATGTCTTTCTCCTTTAATTCAATTCTTGTTTTCCGATTCTGATTTGAATGTTTGATCATATGTTTTGCGTGATTAATCAGTTAAACGTGTTTGAGGCCTAACGGCGATTCGCGTTTCAGAACTTGAATCGGGATCATAAATGTTTTCTAATTCTGATTTGATTGTGTTAATCATATGTGTTGCGTGATTGACTTGTTAACGTTGATGAGGCTTAGTCAGCGATTCACGTTTAGAACTTGAATTAGGATCATCGATCGAATATTGCACGAGAGTGAGTAGGAGATCGGTGCGACCTTATAGGGAACATGAATTAACAGAATTCGAGATTAGGATTATGAGACCTAGTAAGTAATTAATCCAATCGTCGAATACGTCCTAATGAGCACGAGAGTGGATTTAGGAGAATTTAGGGGTCCCGGTTGACATTGTAATTGAACCTAGGGAGGAATTCATCATCACTTGGGTATACATGTTGGGTAGGTGGATTTGTGACCTTGGACATTTTAATTTTCATATTTTTAGTTAATTATTTAATTAGATTGTTAATTGAATTTCGATTCCATACTCTCTCTCTCAACCACCTTCTTCCGTAACTTGACCGAACGTATCCGATTTCCCGCGGATTAGTCGAATTGGTAGCCCAATCCCTGAGTTCGACCTCGGTAATTCCTTACCGTGTTTATTTTTATTACTTGCGACGACCCGGTACACTTGCCGGAGTCACCAACAGATAACCACCTCATCTACCTCTAAAATTTCCATCACTAGAACTCATCAGCACTTTTGGTTCATCAAAAATCAATCTCATTTGCCTTTCTTGCTGAATCAACATAGAGAAGACTTCACCAGTATCAGGAAGTGGTTTCATAAGCATTATCTGTGATCTCACAGCTGAGTATTGCTCATTCAATCCTTTTAGAAACCTTATGACATAATCATTCTCAATATATGTCCTAATAGTTGGAACCAATTGGCATGAACAAGTGATTTGACATGTACATGAAGGAACAGGCCTAAAATTCTCAATTTCCTGCCAAAGTCCTTTTAGATGTGTAAAATAAGCAGTGATAGAGGCATCACATTGCTTGTACATGTAGATTTCTTCTTGTATTTCTGAAATTCTGAATACATCTCCCTGATAATACCTCTTTTTAAGATCTTTCCAAACTTCATGAGCATTTTCCATCCAAAGCACAGTCTGTTTGACCTCTGGCTCCAGTGAGTGTATGAGCCAGGCAAACACCAATTTGTTGCATCTACACCAAATCTTGTAATCGGGATCATTAACTGGAGGTTTTGGTAAAGTCCCATCCACAAATTGTTCCTTGTTCTTGGAACTGAGTGCTACGATCATTGATCTTGACCACTGGTGGTAATTATCACCATTCATCTTCTCGGAAACTAGAATTGCACCTGGACTTTCATTCTGTATCATGTAATATGGACTAGTGAAACCTGCAGCGACATTCACTGGAACAATTTGATTCGCATTTGCCACGTTTCCTTCAGTTTCTGCCATTCTTCAAAAAAATCAATAAGAACACAAAAGAAACACCACAAATCAGAGGCGAATAATCGCGATTGGATCTCAAAAAAAAACTCAAGCGTATCGCAAATCGGCGATAGCGAACAAGGATACTCAACAATTCGACTGTGATTGAAACAAGAACTGCTATGACCTCAACGATTAGGTCAAGAAGAAAAATCGACTTTCAGAAATTGAAGAAAATCGATTGAACAAACGATTAGGTCAAGAAAAATCGACTTCCAGAAATTGAAGAAGATCGATTAAACAATCACACAATTGGTGATTGATAAAGCAAGAAGAGACTGAGAAATGAAGGAAGAAGAGTTCGCAGCGGTAACAGAGCCCCTAGGAAAGGAGCTCTGATACCATGTTAACTTCCATCACCATGAATGGAGCTTGATGAATGAGAAGCAGAAAAGAGAGTGTAGCAGAGAGAGAGCTTGAACTTTTAGCAAATGTGAATTCTCATTCATGATAAAATTACTGAGTACAAAGGTATATATAGCTAACTGAAACAGAGAGAAAAATGTCAAAGAAAGAGTAACTGCTATGCTAACTAACTTGCTAACTGTCTAACTAACTGATTAACTGCCATACTTAGCAGATAATTAACTAAACCCTCTTAGTTAACAACTCCCTCCGCAGCCAGCGGGCCTCCGTCAGTGCGGCGTGCCGGAGCTTCGAGTATCTGACGACTCCCTCCTCCGGCCTCCGTTGCAGTGCTGCAACTGGTTTGACTGAGTGGTTTGCTGCAATTCCGTCGAGTCGGCAACTGTTGGTATCTGAACTTGGAAGAAGAAAAAACGACCCATTTTGCTGTAGTAGAGTGCTGATCAATATAATATTAGTAGTTATGATACTGATACTCTGATAGTGTGTATACTATTTTGTAGAGTAAAGTCAGCAACAGTGTGTTGTAGGCTTTTACAATTTTGTGTGGTTGCGACCGCGTAATGTTTAACATCTTTAATTTTTTATAAAAAATATCAATAAAATGATAAATTGTTTTTTTTTTCTTTTTCCTATTACAGAAATCTTGTATGTGTTCCTCTTGCATTTGACCAACAAGCATCTCGAATTTTCATGTGAAACAATTTCTTGGCAATCAGGTTTTATTGTTGTAACATTTTCTCTTTAGTTTTAATTTATAGTTGTTTAATTTATTTTTATGAAAAATTCATTGCTTTTTTTATTGATGGGAAAAGAAATATTAAATGAAATCGATTACTTTTGTATCCCAAAAAGCACGAAAGATAAATTTTAAATAAAAATGTAATAATTTTAATAAAATATTATTATTTTCTTTAAAAAGCCTTATTTTTAGAATTCGTTTTTGGTCTCAATAGGTGTTGAGCCGGCCCTCGGTCTGGGCTTTATTTATATTGAGATGGGGGAGAGAGGGTGATTGAGTTTAGGGATCAGGATATCCTCATCAGTGATCACGATATATATTTTGGAAGAAATCGATATGAATAGTGATGATGATATCTAGTGCAGTTTTAATCCAATAATATTTTGATAAAGCGGTATCGTTATTATTTTTATAGTAGCAATATATACTACCTTAATTCATCACAATATCATATTTTGCAAGAAACCGATATGAATAATGATTTGGAATAACTTATTTAAGTTTCTTTTAACTTAACTTATGACATAAGCGCTTATACAGTATGTTTGACAGAGCTTATAAAAAAAACTTATGTCATCCCATAAGGAGTTTTGGGCTTATTTTCATAAGTTACTGGGAGAAACTTATGAAATTTTAACATGAGAGCTTATGCCCCTACACCCCTCCGTGTTTTCCACTCTTCGAATCCTGCCCTTTTTTTCATTTTCATTTTTTCCCTTCATTATCTTTTCACCACCTCTTCGTATAGTCCCTGGCCTAGACCCTTATGCACCCTTCTTCTCTGTTTTCCACTCTTCGAATCCTCTCCTGCCCCTTTTTTCATTTTCATTTTTTTCCTTCATTATCTTTTCACCACCTCTTCGTATAGTCCCTGGCCTGGACCCTTACGCACCCTTCTTCTCAAAGCAGAAGCGTCGCTGTGGTTGAAGGAAGTGTCGTCGTTCACCTACTACCATTCGCCTGTCGCGTCGCCACGAGCACCCTTCTTTGAACGACATTTGGCCGCCGCCCAGTTTCGTTTCTCCCTGTAATATTGCGATTTATAAATGTAATTTGGTGATTTATAGCTTTGTAATACTATGACTTCTCCCTATAATTTTGTGATCTTGTCCCTGAAATACTACTGAGTTTTTTGGGGTGAAGTTTCCAAATCCTTCTTTTGCTGATTTGTATTGTTGTATTGGTTTTTTTGGAGTGAAGTTGTTGCATAAAGAGTGTATCCAGGTATTCAGAAATCAAAGTTGATACAGGTTAGGATGGAGATATGTAATTCCGTGTTGTTGGGATTCTTGCAGGGTTATCAATTCGCTACCTATAAAAAGAAAAGGCAGGGGTTGGGGACGAGACTTTTGGGGCGCAATAGGATAAAAGGGTGTAATAGGTGGGGCTCATCTTTAGTTTTTTATTTTTTTGCTGGAACTTCAAATGAGGCTCATCTGTCTTAACAGAAACTCAGGCTATAGGAGTGTTTTTTTTTATTCATGATGATATTATTTTTTAAATTAATATCTAAAAAATTGTCATTATTTTTTTATTTTAAAAAAAAACAATACTTAAAATTATTTGTTAGAATTAAATTTTTATTGTAATTTAATAGTCATTTTTTTATTTTAAAATATATATAAGCGCTTATATAGTGATGTATCAAAACGCCTTAATCTTGTATAAGTGTTTTTCGATGTGTACATCCAAACGCGCATAGCTTATTGAATTTAAGCGCTTATGACATAAGCTCTCATGCGATAAAGTCTTATGCGATAAGTTCTTAATTAAATTGTTTACCCAAATGCGGCCTAAGTGTGACCAAAGCTTTTTCTCTCCGGGGAATTTTAGATTTCTCCTTGCTTAATCATATTTATAAAATATATTTACCTATCATATTATTTATTTTTTAAATAAATTTATTTGATTTATTTTTTCTCTTTGTCCGATGTAAGTTAGCCTTTTTTACAAAATATATTGATCAATCATATTATTATTTGTTTCTCTTGAAAATCTATTTAATTTATTTTTTATCTTTTCTCCTGCTAGTTAACCTATTTTATAAAATATATTTATCTATCATATTATTATTTTCTCTCTCTTTAAAATCTATTTTATTTATTTTTCTTCTTTTCACGTGAACGTTAACCATATTTAGAAAATATATTTATCTATCATATTTTTCTCTCTTAAAAATCTATTTGATTTATTTCTTATCTTTCTCGTGCAAGTTAGTGATTTTTAGGAAATATATTTATCTATCATATTATTTTTTTATTACCTCTTTAAATTTTATTTGATTTAATTCTCCTTTCTTTTTCGTGCAAGTGAACAATTTTTAGAAAATAAATTTATTTATCATATTATTAATTTTCTTCTCTTTTGAAAATGTATTTGATTTATTTATCCTCTTTTCTTTTTTGATAGAGAGAAAAAAACAACAAAAACCAAGAAACTAAACGGGGGATACAACACCCCAACACATCATCCCGGAGGTAGATGCCCAAGAATGAAGAAACACCATCGACTAAAGTTCATTGAAAGTCTAGAACAAGCCCGCATAACCCATACTAGCCAGCTGGTCACCACATCGGTTGGCTTCACAAAAGATATGAACCTACCCTTATTGTGCCTCTCCTACATAATACAATTTTCTATCTTCATTGTTTTACTATGTCAAATAACGATCCTTTTTTTATTAACCATTAACAAGAAATGATTTTAATGGAAAATTTACATGTATGTTGCACGTGAATATTACACTAGTATATTTACATTCCTATTCATCTGAGTTGCATGTTTCATGTAGTGTTTTGGTCTAGGAATGACAACGAGGTCGGGCAGGCACGAGTAGCACCCTCCCCGCCCCCGCCCTCGCCCTCTATGGATAAATTTGTGCTCGTCGCCGCCCGCCGCCCGCACGGATACCCGCTGGGCAGGTATTTAGTGGGTATCGCGGGTGCGGCGGGTACCCATGGATATTAGCAAGACTGCACAACAGAAAACAACCAATTTATTTAGGATAGAAAAAGTGATTCAAGCAAAGCACCCACATAATGATTCAAGAAATAGCCCCAAATAATTTAAGCAAGAAAAATAAAAAAAGGAAACACTTAATTTATAGTCATCCCTCATAAATATCGCACTCGTTCAGCAGATACCAACCCACGAAGAGGAGATCTATAGTCATTCACAATTGTTTCCAGGTATCGATTTATTGGATGTCCAGGAAAGCATCTAGGTGGAGCACGAAGTGGTGGAGACTCACAATGGTGCGCGACAACGGGAGGCAGAGAAGCTCGCAGCGGTTCTGTTGGATGGATCTCGTGAACAGAAGGGATGTGACAGAGATGGAGATGTCGGTGTGACGACGATGAGAGGGAAATGAGCTCCAAACTCATGGTGGTTAGACGGCGACGACTGGTTCTGGTCTGCGTGTGGAGGGATGGACAGGGATGAACATAAGGGATGGATTGTGCGTGGCCGGTAGGGACTGTGGCGGCCGGAAGGACGAAGGTGGAGGAGATGAGATGATCCTAGGGACTCTTTGTTGGTGAGTGGTGACGGCACAAACTTAGGTTTATGGACACAATATGACTAAATGAGAACGAGAGAGACTTACTGACTTAGGTTAGGGTTTTGAAAATAAGGGTATTTCAGTCAATTATATGCGGGTATCTCAATACCCGCCCCGTCCATTTATTAGCAGGTGGTTGAAATCTCCATTTATTTTGTCCCACGGGTACCCGTTTGTCTACTCGTCCCGTTCTTACGGGTTTTACCAGCGGGTATCCTTGGGTACGGATAAAATTGTCATCCTTATTTTGGTCCAGGAAGTCTTATACCCTGCCTACTTTCCACAAATGTCATGCATGAATTTGAATCAAAGAATGTATTATGAACTAAGGTCACGTATGTTTCAAATTATATTAAGATATTCATGAAAATGTGGCAAGAATGTAACATTTCCAGGAAATGGATTTTCTCACATATTTTGCTATCCAGTGAAATCCCCACCATCTATCAAAAGGAGAGAGTGTGAGAGAGAGAGAGTCTTTATACTATAATAAAGGGGAAGATGAGATTTAAGGGTGGGATTTACCCCGACTTTATTTTCTCAAGTTATTTTCCAATGGAGATAATTCATTTCCAACATTTTCATGTTTGTTTCAATCTTTTGAAAAATATTCCTAAATCATTGATTTCCCCAGAGAGAAATATGCTCATGATTTGAAGTCTTTATACTATCATATAAGCGCTTATGTATAAGATATTTCTATAATCAAAGAGAAAATATAGTGAAACTGATTTCATATGAGCTATAAGCTATTTTCATAAGTTTATCCTAGAGAGCTTATCAAAATAAGCTGACAACAGGTTATGGACATGCCATAAGTTGTTTGCATAAACTCTCCTAAATATTATGATATGTGTTTATGCCAATAGATTTTGATTCCCCATGAAAGGTTGGGAGATTACATTCTCATAACATATGAGAATAAAGGCCATTACACAAACCACCAATTACTTATAGTCCCCACTCCCGTCCCGTCACATAACTTCTCATGTGTAATTTTAATATTTTAATTTATCTACAAGACTCAATTCATGTTCTGCTTGATAAGATCCAGTGTTATTTTTTTCTTTTTCCCACTAATAATCTCAAGCAAGGACGGACCTATGCCAAACACTTTAAATCTCTTTTTTTTGGGAACAAATTATACATATATATTTTATTTATTGAAATAAATTAGTAATTATAAATGTAACATGGAGATGGGATCCAGAGAAAACTTGAGCCCCTCTTATGGCCCACTCGGGCTTGGACTTTTTAAATTTATAATAGTTTTTAAGCTTTAAGCCCAAAGAGGAATCATGGTCAGGGGAATCCGTTGAGAGAGTTTTATCTGCTATGCATATCACCAAGAATCGGATGCGAAATCGTATGCGAGATGAATGATTTAATGATTGTTTAGTTACTTATATATATATATAGAGAGAGATTTTTGAGAATGTTGAAAATGAGAAAATCATTCGATGTTTCCAAAATATGAAAACTCGTAGAGAACAATTATGATGTATGTTTATACTTTTGAAAAATATTCCTAAATCATTGATTTCCCCAGAAAGAAATATGATCATGCTTTAAAGTCTGTTTAGGTAATGCTTTCACATGAGCTATAAGCTATTTTCATAAGCTATCCTAGAGAGCTTATCAAAATAAGCTGCAAACAGGTTATGGACATGCCATAAGTTGTTTGCATAAACTCTCCCAAATACTATGACAGGTGCTTATGCCAATACATTTTGATTCCCAAGGAAAGGTTTTGAAATTACATTCTCATAACATATGAGAATAAAGACCATTACACAAACCACCAATTATTTATAGTCCCCACTCCCGTCCCGTCCCGTCACATAACTTCTCATGTGTAATTTTAATATTTTAATTTATCTACAAGACTAAATTCATGTTCTGCTTGATAAAATCCAGTGTTCTTTTTTTTTCCCACTAATAATCTCAAGCAGGGACGGACCTATGACAAACACTTTGGGAGCATGTGCCCCCACTTAAATCTATTTTTTTTGGAATAAATTATACATATATATTTTATTTATTGAAATAAATTAGTAATTATAAATGTAACATGGAGATGGGATCCAGGGAAACTTGCGCCCCTCTTATGGACCACTCGGGCTTGGACTTTTTAAATTTATAATAGTTTTTAAGCTTTAAGCACAAAGAGGAATCATGGTCAGGGGAATCCGTTGAGAGAGTTTTCTCTGCTATGCATATCTTCAAGAATCGGATGCGAAATTATATGCAAGATGAATGATTTAATGATTGTTTAGTCACTTATATATAGAGAGAGATTTTAAAGAATGTTGAAAATGAGAAGATCATTCAATGTTTCCAAAATATGAAAACACGTAGAGAACAATTGTGATGTATGTTTATACTTTTAGAAATGAAATGTTATATTTATTTATTTACAAACTTATATATGAGTTTTGCCCCCACAACATAGTATTGCTGGGTCCGTCCCTGATCTCAAGTACTAACACTCCGAAGCTCTAGACATTAGACTTGAATGAAAAATGTGCATCTACTGCATACTCTAGAGACAAATGTTAGATTTAGACTCAATAAATCACATACAAGGCATGCTATCATAGAACTTAATTGCGGAAACATAATAAACATGTGAGCATGCATCTCATATTATCAAGAACAACAATGTCTCAATAATTTTAGGATCTACAACATGTTGGCTTATCAAAGATTACAGGAATACCTGGATCCATTGCTAAGGATCAATGTGAGATAACCTGGAAAAAAAAAGAAGGGGGAGAAAGAGAGATGGGTAATGAACACACGTTGGCTTGTGGTTCTTTCTTAACCTGGACTCCTTATGCCTTAGTCGCTCTTCAGATGAGGAGAAGAGGCAATATGCGTTGTGTCCGGTATATTGGGGACCATAACCTATATATAGGATGATGACCAATTAGGGTTCCCATTATTCCGAAATTGGTCATTGATGAGTGTGATTTCACCTCATATTTCATTGACATTTTGCATGCATTTTCATATAATTTAGGCATTATCTAATTTGATTTTAGTTAGTTTTTACCTTGGAACGGGTAAGGCGGTTTTGTGGTGTTGTTGTGCAGGAATTAAGGATTAAAATGCTCAAGATCAACCATGATGGAGCTTGCATGAAGATGGAGCTTGAAAAGTAAGAAAATGAGCCAAACAGAGCCCATCACGACCTAGCCGTGATAGCCATCACGGGCATGATCGAGTAGAGCTGAAAAGAAAGAATGGAAAAGTCAGAGCTAATCACGGCCAGTCCGTGATGTCCATCACGGCCTTGACATGTCAGCTGAACCAGACCCTCACAGGCAGAATTGATCACGGTCTAGCCGTGATGGTGGTCACGGCCGTGACAGACCAACCAGTGAAGCAACCTCTAAGGCAGAATCCGTCACGGCCTGGCCGTGAAGGCCATCACGGCCGTGACGCATGATATATGGATCTTTAGAAACCGATTTGATCTGAAATTGTGGTTGCTTGGGATTCAACTTACCCAAATCTATAAATAGAGCACTTAGGCTGGAAAATAGGGAGATTTTGAGGGACTTTTGGGCTGCTACCCCTTAGGAAAATTTTTAGGATTTCTCTTCTCTTTCTTATTCTCTTCTCTTAGGTTTTCATTTATGCTGTTGTTAATCAAGCTTGTCATCACCATGGCAATGCTTGAGTAGTAGCTTTATTTCTAGGGATTGGGGCTATGCCCAAGATCTGTTTTATATTATGAATTGATGTTTTCCCTTTGTTAATTTTGATTTCGCTTTAGATCTGATTTCTATTGCTTTAATTACTTGTAAATTCGGTGGCCACTTATTTGCATGTCATAGATACTCTAAGGAGGAACCTAGAGGTGAACTTAGGTATTGGATCTATAGGAATCAGACTTGGGACTTAAATCACGAGAGTTAGAAGCGGTCCTTCGAGGGTTAACGAATTGTCACAAAGCTTAAAGGGTTCAATCTAAATTCAATTGCCACAAGAGTAGGGATTGGTTTAATTGGGTACGGTTTTTGTAAACCGAGAGGGAGCATTAACTTATTTAGGATAAATTCGTCTTCAAAACAATTTTGATAATTAACAAGGGGTAGTCAATTTACTAACATAAACAATCTTGTTGTTGACCCAATTCCTAGGTATCCCTTTTGACCTGAAAACCCCCTATTTGAATTACTTTCTGTTTTAATTGACTGCATTCTTAAATATTTGATTTTCTAGTTAATTCTTATTACAAAAACAAACCTTTTCAAAATCCTTTTTATATAGTCCAATTTAATCGATTTAGTAATTAATTGTTATTTGAGATCACGGTCCCTGTGGGATCGATCTTTTTATTACTTGATGACGAATCCGGTACACTTGCCGGAATCTACGCCCATCAGTCATCAGTGACATCCACTCATATTTCACCCATATCAGATAATTAATGATATAATCAATTATCAAATAAGAAATCTGATTGGACTTATCTCTTAATTTGATCACATATTAATTAAGGTCCCTAATTGATAAATAGCTAATATAATTAACTACTGATATCTAAAGTTGGCACAGGCAAACATAAGAAGGGGGGTTGGATTGTGTTTGTTAATTATTTTCGCAGAAACCCTTTTTGAGAAACCTTTTCACAAGCAGAAGATAAAAAGTTTAAGCACACAAGAAAACCTTTTTAAAAGATTAACAAAACCAAAAACAAATCCCACAGTTAGTATAAATAAATAAAAACTGTAAAAGATAAGGGATAGAAAATATATTCGGGTATTTTATCATGGTTCACTCTCTTCTATTCAAGAGCTACGTCCGGTCCCTTCGACTTGAAGGATTTTCTCCACTATTTTCAAATAGTTTCTACAACAAGTATTCTACACCTCTCCAGGCTACAAGTATTGCTTTCTTGCCAAGCCTCTTCAGGCTCTAATTCAATCACAGGGATTTTTCTATGATCTTTCTAACTCACTATATATGAGGGTATGAAGGTTTAAGATCTACTGAATATTTTACAAACATTCAACCTTAAGAATTACAGACTTTTGCTTTACAACGAGAATATGAGCTTTGAATATCTTGCAATTGTTCAAATGACAAAAGTTATTCTTCGGTGCTTGAGACCTTCTATATATAGTGGTCTTCAACTTCTCTTGCAAATTTTCAACGGTTATAATTGATCACCCTGTGAACACTCATTTTTGTCCATCTTCTATTCTAATTTTTTATGATATTATATTTCAAGGAGACTAATAATAATAGTGAAGAGAGAAAAAAAAAGAAAAAAGAAAGTCCATTGCATTTGCTGTTGGACGCGGTCCAGTCCAGTCCATTGGACATGGTGTTGGATGCGGTCCAGTCCATTGCACTTGCTAATGGACGGGGTGGTCCCGTCCATTGCATTGGACTTGCTGTTGGATGCGGTCCAGTCCAGTCCATTGGACTTGCTGTTGGACGCGGTCCAATCCATTGCACTTACTGATGGACGGGGTGGTCCCATCCATTGCATTGGACTTGCTGTTGGACGCGGTCCAGTCTAGTCTATTGGACTTGTTGTTGGACGCGGTCCAGTCCAGTCCATTGGACTTGCTGTTGGACGCGGTCCAGTCCATTGCGCTTGCTAATGGACGGGGTGGTCCCGTTCATTGCATTGGACTTGCTGTTGGACGCGGTCCAGTCCAGTCCATTGCACTTGCTGTTGGACGGGGTGGTCCCGTCCATTACCTTGGACGGGGTGGTCCCGTCCATTACATTGCACTCGCTGTTGGACCCAGTCCAGTCCATTACACTTGCTATTGGACGAGGTGGTCCCGTCCATTGCATTGCACTTGATGTTGGACACGTTCCAGTCCATTACACTTGCTGTTGGATGGGGTGGTTCCGTCTATTGCATTGCACTTGCTATTGGACGGGGTGGTCCCGTCCAATCCATTACCTTGGAGTTGCCGAGGGATGGGGTGGTCCCGTCCATTCTAATGCATTTGCCATTGAACGCGTCTAGTCCATTTGCATTGCATATTTTGTTGGAATTGCATTGAACGCGTCCAGTCCATTGCATTGTATTTTATGTTGGACACGTCTTGTCCATTTGCGATGCATTTGCTGTTGAACGCGTCCAGTCCCTTGCATTTAATTTACTGTTGAACGCGTCCAGTCCATTGCATTTAATTCTCTGTTGGATGAAGAGGTTCCGTCCATTGCATATTTAATCTTCTGTTGGACAAGGAGGTACCGTCCATTGCATTTAATTTTCTGTTGGATGGGGAGGTTCCATCCGTTGTATATTTAAGTTTATGTTGGACGAGTAGGCCGTCCATTGCGCATCTAATTTTCGGTTGGACGAGGAGGATCCGTCCATTGCATGTTTAAACTCTTGATGGACGAGGAGGTCCGTCCAGTGTATATCTACTTTTGCATATCTAAGTTTCTGTTGGACGAAGAGACTCCGTCCACTGCAATTTTGTTTTCAGGCTGGAGACTAAAGAAAAAAGAAGGAAGAAGGAGAAGATAATGAAGAAAGGACGAAGAAGAACAAGGAGAAAAAGACAATCAACAAAAAGGAAAGGAGATTTAGTTACTTCTCCTAACCCTAAAAAACCCTATCCTACATGTCAGACAAGACCTCTCTTCCCTCCTCTACCCATTGGTCCTTCTTCTCCCTCATCTCCTCCCTCATTTTAACCTAGCGGCCCTACTCCTAACCCTAAAAAGCCATCATACACATCAGACAAAACCCCCCTCTCCTTCTCGTTTCAAACACTCAACATTTACATCAAATCACCTCCTTTCTGCTGCTCGCGCCGCCCCCATTTGGACACACGCTATTTCTGCTCAGAACCACCCTTGCACCTCCTCTACCCATTGGTCCTTTTTTTTCTTCCTCATCTCCTCCCTCATTTTAACCTGGCAACCCCACTCCTAACCCTAAAACCCTAAAAAGCCATCATACATATCAGATAAAACCCCCCCATCTCCTTCTCTCTTCAAACACGCAACCTCCACATCAAATCACCTCATTTCCACTGCTCACATCGTCCCCATATGAACGCACGCTATTGCTGCTCAGAACCGCCCAAGCCTTGGATTTCATGCAAACCGACCTTGAAGCCAATGGAGAAGAAGCATGAAGCCCTCCCCTCCGTCTATAAAAGGAGAGGAAAAAGAGAGAAAACGGGGGGGACGGGGGGGGGAGAAAACAGAAGAGAAGAAAAAGAGGAGAGAGAGATTTGTATCTAACATTTTTCTTTGCGAAGAAGAGAGATTAGAGATCTGAGTTTTTTCTCTTCTCTATTATTAGAGTGGTTAAGAAGGAAGAGTTAAAAGAATCTGTGAGATCGAAAGGTAAAGGTTTTGATCTTGAAATCTTACCCCTGGGAGAAAACAAAATCATTGTTATTCTACCCTCATTTGGTAATATTTGTTCTCCTTGTTGATATTGTTCATAAGTTTATCTTGATATTTTATTTTCCAGTGTCTCTGTTTATGACAAAAGAAAAACCCAAGGGTATTGAGACTGAATAAGTCAGTAAAAATGTTTCATTGTCGTCTTTGTTTACTATGATGTCCTGTACCTCTATCTACTGAATTATTTAATAAAATATTTCATTGTTAGTCTATTTTTATATGGTAAAGCTACTTTTACGTAAAAACGAAGGATGATCACTTGATTAAAACAATCTTATTTCTTGGGTTGCCCTATGACAAGTGTCATGTTCAACCCTTTAGATTTTGAGGTTGCCCCGTGGACTTATGTGCCATGTTCAACCTCATTTAGTTTTAATAAAAAAATTTCACAACTAAAGATGTTTTTTTAAGAAAGCGATTCTGGGGTAAAACAAATATTTTCAAAGTTATTAATAATTTACACAACCAATTTTGGGTAACCATTTTATGGATGTTCTAGGGTGCCGTGGGGTTAAGTCTCCATGCCTTCCCTAGACATAATCGACTCCCGAACCCAAAGCTTTTTCTTAAAGGGTTTTCCAACTTCCCTAAATTTAAATAAAGTTGGTGGCGACTCCATGTTTTCTCCCTAAAAGGAAAAACAAGTTCTTTTTTGGGTCGCTACAGATGGCGACTCCACTGGGGATTTCTTTTAAGAGAGTCAAGCCCGTAAAAATTGCTTTTGTAAATTTTTAGTAACGTGTAGCTTATTTGTTTTACCTTTTATTATTATATCTTGTTGTTTTTCTCCTTACAATAATTAAATGACAAAACTAAAAAATGTTTTTATTTTTAGTGATGTCTGTTTGGATTGTCCTTTTGGTTGGGTTTTTCCTCTTATTTAAATGAGAAGATTTAGTTGTACATACATTTTAACTCACGTTATTGTTATATATGTTTCACTAACAATGTTTTTTTTCCTCCTCCTTTCTTTTCTGTTTCCCATGTTTTAACAATAGGGTAGAGGACTTATAACCATTTTTATATATACCTATGTTTGTGTTTTGCAGGTTTTTCTTGTCTTCTCTTTTTATTTTTACTTTTAAGTGTTACAGGTTTGTATACCCCCTTCACACACATCACTATCACATATTGCACACACACACTTAGCTTTATATCCGAGCTTGCTCAAAAACCCAAAGATTAGGCGGTGCTCTGACATTGTTATTGAATAGGTCTTGTACCTCCCTGATACTTGTCAGTTCACCACTCAGATTGTACATGAGATCATGGAATAGTCATATTGAGACGGTTTATCCCTACTTGTGGCTAGATTCATGAATCATATCCTTATGAGGGCAATCTGGGGACCATGACTTTTAGAGGTCTAGACCCGTCCCAACTTTCACTAATAGAGCAGACCTAGTGGCCAACCTGTTTAGAGTCCTAACCATAGGGCGTGTCCATCCTTAGGTTTTACCTGACTGAGGGCAAAAGGGGGCGTACTTTTCTTTCCTCTCTCTATCATCATAAGCATAAATTGTCATGCATGCTCATCGTGAATATTCACAAAACTAGGGGCGTCACATTGCTGCCCCAAACCTGAATGACATATTCAAATATTATTGCACACCTAATAGGTGCTATGTCATAATGAAGGTAATGCATACCCATCAGGGTTTTCAACCCCATTGGGTCCCATGCAACATGAATCATGCAAGACATATTTGTTTTACTATACTTATTTTTTTGTTGTGTCTCTTTGTTGGAAGATTTTGGTATTCACCTTATAGCAAGAAAATGGAAAAGTTTGGTTCAGGAAAGTGTACTAGCAACGCGAGCTGTTCCAAGAAAAATATCAAGATCGATGTGACACTCAATGACGTGAAGATATTATGTGAACTCAGCCAGCAAATGTCAGAAAAAGCACGCTCAGACTTTGTAAGCAAGTATGGTAGAATATTGGACCTGTTGCGTGTTCCAGTGGAAGCTCCCGCTCTGAGTGCATTGGCCCAATATTGGAACTCAACTTTGAGGTGTTTTGAATTGCCTAACTTGGACATCACTCCAACCATGGAAGAGTATGCTTATATGCTAAGACTGCCAATTCAAAAGAAGACTCGCTTCTATATGTATTATGGCCAACATGTAACAGATCGGAAAATAGCAAGTCTATTGGAGCTTCAACCAGAACAGATAGAGAAACCAGAAAAGGGAACCGCCAAAGGGTTGAAGAGGCGATTTTTGGAAGTGTATCTCAACAAGCTGGGCCAGCAACAATGATGGGTTACTTTCAACAAAGTACTAGCCCTCATGATATATGGGTTGGTGCTCTTTCCTTTTGTACCAGATCTGATTGATCAGTCAGCCATGGATGATTTCTATAGGATCGAAGAATATGGTGTAAACCCGGTCCCTGCTATCTTAGCTGAAACTTTCCTCTCCCTACAGGTTTGTCATCAGAATCAACAAGGGAAACTGCGATGTTGTGCATCAATATTGTATGTTTGGATCATGACTCACTTGTACGCTCGTGATAAAATTGATAGAACAGATGACCCACTGAAAGGATTCACTCGCATGCAACTAAAGCCACGTAAGCTATATGAGTGGAAACAAGAGTTTGATTAGATCGACCCGCGATCATTTAGTTGGATGTGTCCATGGTATAATGGAGATTCAGTTGTATTCAGCTGTGGAAATTTGTCTAATGTTCCATTGATGGGTCCCAGAGGTTGTGTATCATACTCACCAGCTTTGGTAATGCGTCAACTCAAGTGGACATAGGATGAACCCCCCGAAGAGCTGCTCGATGGGATATTCTTCCTATACGAAGAAGGTGAAGGCATCAAGAGTCAAACGATAGCAGTAAGGTCAGCATGGAATGATGTTCATATAAAAGGACCAGAGGAATTAGGAAGGCGAATCATAGCTCACACAAAAAGATATGAAGTATGGAGAGAAACAAGAAGAGGTTTCCCTCCAAGACCTGCATCCCCTCTCCATAAGGAAAATAATCCTCTAACCAAAGATCAAATGTTGAAAGAAATCGAAGTTTTAAAAGCTCAGCTGAGGATTTTTGATGAGAAAGACCAAGCTGCCGAAGTAACTATTATCACGCTCAGAAGACAAGTGCAGAAGCTGAGTTTACAGATTGAGCATTTGAAGGATGAATGCGCCGATGCCCATAAAGCCCCGAGTCGTGTAAAAAGGGCAAGAAAAGACAAAGAAGCAGAAATTCAGGAGCTGCTGGCAAAAGGAGGATGTCAAGAGAAGATGCTTGTCAAACTTCAAAAAAGGAAAGAAGAGCTCGAGACAAATGTAGGGGTTCACGTTGAAACAATACATCTACTAAAAGAGAGGGTTGAATCCCTGCAGGAATCCTTGGCCCAAACAGAAGTGTACTCTGATTGAGGATGGGACGAAGCAGCCAAGTATCGCGAGCTATTAGCAGAAGCCAACATGAGAGAAAATTGGCTCAGAAACAAGATACAAGAATCTGAAAGGGTTGAAGCTCAACGTCACGCAGAATGGGTAAAAGGATGGAAATTAGTGGTGAAGGATGTAATGAATGAAAAGGAAGCATGGAAGAGAAAATAAGAGGACGTGATGGATAAGCTCCAATATCACACTTCCCAGCTGGTGGAGCGGTTTGAAGAGGCATCCGTCCATATTCGTATGAACCATTTCCTTCAGCTAGCATCAAAGGTGACCGAATTCTTCAATCATTTTGGGAAACTCGCCAGAGGGTTCAGGAAAAAGAAGATGATACTCTTAACATAGAACTTTGTAAACCTCGGAGAAAGATGGAAACTATCAATGTACTTCTTTTATTTTGATCAAAGTCTCATGATTTGTATCGAAATATTTGTAATGGAATGAAAGTTTTTCATCAATGACTGTCGAGCGTTTTTAGATGATATCTATCGAGGAGTGCATTCTCCCTTAGATACATCATCAACTATATTTTTACCCTAAAAACGATGTGTTTTCTGTGTAAAAATAAGGACGTTGCTAGTACGGGTGTGGTTAATAGAGGAGTGGATTCTCCCATGGACTTGACACCAACTGCATTCAAACTAGAAGGAACCATACCACTAGATTTGATTGCAGGGTGAGTTTTCTTGCTATAGGTGTATAAGACAGTCTTCCTAAGAGTACCCTCACAATCGAATGAAGGATGATAACCTGCACATGCATACATACACGCACACAAAATTTTGGATTGGCTAATGAGATTTTTTAAATGCTTTACAGAGTCACGTCCTTCTGACGATTCAGGAACCATTGCGCGACCTAGGAAAGGTAACACCAACCAAACCTGAGTTTACGATACCAGATCTCGGACCAGGATGGCTGCCAATGCGTCTGAGGAAGGAAGAAACCTAAGCTCTGAGATAGATGATGTGAGGGGAAGAATGAGCGAGATGGCTGAAACCCAAGCAAGATTAGAAGCCATACTACAGGATATGAGGGAATCTCTCAGCATGCTTAGTGCGAACAGAGATACAATTGAACCTGGTAGGCAGCGGATTTCTTCTGTGGTAATAGCACCAATGTTTTCAAACATTAGCACGGGTCTCATTCAGGGAGTATCTAGCCCCAACCAGACACATCACACGGCACCAATAACACTTCCCATTGGAGAAGGATACCCCCCTTTTGAAAATGCTTATCATGAAGTCTCGGGCTACACCGCACCAATATGGGAGCAACCACATGTATCTACTCACAGTTAGTCAGCGGGAGTCCAGGTTGGTAAGGATAAGATGAGAGATGAATGGATAGAGAAAATGGAAGAACATATAAAAGCAATAAAAGACCCGAGTACCTACGGCCCTCTCCAGATAGAAGAACTCTGTCCTGCCACAGATGTCGTGATCCCCAAGGACTTCAAGATTCCTGATTTTTCCAAATATGATGGAAGTGGGAACCCACGATTTCACCTCATTAGTTATGCCACCAAGATGGCAATCTGGTCCAAGGATGACAAATTCCTTATCAGTGTTTTCCACGAAAGTTTGACTGGCCTCGCCTTAGAATGGTACCTCCAATTGGACCATTCCAAGATCTCGCGATGGACGTAATTGGCTGACTTATTCATGGACCAATACAAATTCAACCTGGATGCAGCCCCGAGTCGTGAACAATTGACTACACTGCAGAAAAGAAGTGAGGAGAGCTTCAAGCAATATGCCTAAAGGTGGAGGAGTTTGGCTGCACAAGTTCAGCCCCCGTTGACTTTATCTGAAATATGCTCATACTTTCTAGGAACCCTCAGAGCACCTTTTATAGGGGCCATGGCTGGGGCCGCCTACAAAGATTTCTCCGATTTGATCGCCGCCGGTGAAAGGATTGAATTTTTGGTAAGAGCTGGAAAGCTCCCCATGAATGATGGTGAAGGAAGTGCATCCCGGAAGGGATTTCAACCAAAGAAGAAGGAAGTTGAGGCGAATTATGTACAACGCCAATGAAACTTTAACCCTCAGTACCAAGCACCCTATAACCCTAACCAACATATCCCATACCAGACACAAACCCCGCTTTACCCGTTACAATCATCCTCACAAACCAACACTTACCCGCAAAACCAAATCAACAATATTCCTACCCCCCCAACCATATAACCTTGCCCGCCCATCATACACCCATTACTCGTCTGCACCCCCACAAAACCTCCCAAACTATCCTCCGCCTCGCCCAAATTTCCCAAACCAAGGACGTTTCCAAAGTCCAAATCTGCCACCCTTCCCGAAATTATCCATCTCTAATGCGGATTTATTCCAACAATTGTTTGATCGCCACTCGATTGCGGGAAACCCTGTACGTCCCTTAGAACCACCATTTCCTGCTTGGTACAATCCAAATCAGACTTGCAAGTATCATATGGATGTCACAGGACATTCTATTGAGGATTGCGAAGCTTTTAAGACGGCAGTGAGAAAGTTGATTGCTTGTGGGAGGCTAGGGTTCGAAGAAGAGGTCGGGTCTAATATCGTTAAGAATCCAATCCCGAATCATAATGATGGAAATCGAGTAAACAATTTGGAGGTAACATGGTCCCCAATCAGGAAGGTGCTAGAACTACGAGTGCCATTGCAAAAGATTTTCGAAGAACTGAAGAAGGTGGGATACAACATTGTTGCACCAGTGAGAATCCCAAGAGAAGAAATGGGGTACGCCAAGGATCTAAGGTGTGACTATCATCGTGGGCAAGTGGGGCACGACATCGAAACTTGTTGGGATTTCAAAGTCCAGGTTCAGAGGTTACTCACCTTGGGGGTGATTCAAGCCAGATGAGGTGCTGCAGAGGAAGTCAATGTAGTTGAAAAAGTTGTACTCCGAGTACCATCCATGAACAAACCTTCAGACCCAGAAAGAGTCATCTTAAGGGTGAAAAAGCCAACTCCTTTTGCTTATGTTGATACACATGTTGTACCATGGAATTATGAACAGAAGGTTGAACTAACTGGAGCCGCGGGAGAGACCTCGAAGGCCCAAATTACTAATATTGTGAAAATTGGAGGCATTACAAGGAGCGGGCGATGCTACACCCCTGCTGAAGAAAAAATGATGAAGGAATCCAAAGAAGAGGAAACTATGGATGAAGGGAAAGGGAAAGAAGAAGAAGAGTTTCTGAAGATCATGAAGCAAAGTGAATATGATGTGGTGGAACAGTTGAAGAAAACTCCGGCAAGGATATCTCTTTTGTCGCTTGTCTTGACATCAGAGTTGCATCGCAAGGCATTATTCAAGGTGTTGAATGAAGCGTATGTCAAACCTGACGTCACTCCGGAAAATGTGATAAATATGGTGGACCTAATCAGGCATGTCAACATGATTACTTTCTCGGAAGATGAAGTGGCCTCGAAATCCCGCAGTAGCACCAAAGCCTTACACATCACCCTAAAGTGTAAGGGGTTTGTGATTGCAAAAGTGCTTGTAGATGGTGGTTCGGCATTGAATGTGGTTCCGATGTCCACCCTCAAGCAACTAAATATAAGCGTGGCGGATTTGACACCACAAGAAATGATTTTACGAGCCTTTGATGGGACATCAAGAGGAATCTTAGGAGAGATAACTCTGTCCCTTGAAATAGGGCCTAGTTCTTTTTCTGTCCTCTTTCAGGTCATGGAAATCCAACCAGCTTACACTATGCTTCTGGGGAGACTTTGGATTCATGAAGCAGGAGTGGTCGCATCGACTCTGCATCAGTGTTTGAAGTATATCCAAGTTGGATCCGTTATTATTGTCCGTGGTGAAGAGGAAATCATGCTGACAAAGCCCACCACAGTACCTTATGTGGAAAGTACAGAGCAGATGGAAGATGACTCGCTGCGTAGTTTTGAGGTATTGAAGTCAGAGAACAAGAAAAGGGAGCCCCCAATGAAGAATGTGAATGAAGTAGTAGTCCGCATCATGGAAAAGAACGGGTTGGGTTATCAGCCCTACCTGACAGAAGGGATGAAATTCATGACTCTTGAGAACAAGGAAGAAGAAGAGGGCGAGAGAAAGTATCTTCCCCTTATGAACACCCATTTTTGTCCGTCTTCATTTTATTCTAAATTTTATGATATCATGTTTCAAGGAGACTAATAATATGAAGAAAGGAGGGGGTGATCCCTTCCAGTCCATCACATTTGCTGTTGGACGGGGAGGTCCCGTCCATCACATTATTAATTTGCTGTTGGACGCGGTTCAGGCCAGTCCATTGCACTTGCTGTGGACGGGATGGTCTCGTCCATTGCGTTGGACTTGCTGTTGGACGCGGTCCAGGCCAGCCCCTTTAATTTGCTGTTGGACGCGGTTCAGGCCAGTCCATTGCACTTGCTGTGGACATGATGGTCTCGTCCATTGCGTTGGACTTGCTGTTGGACGCGGTCCAGGCCAGCCCCTTTAATTTGCTGTTGGACGCGATCCAGTCCACTACATTGAACTTGATGTGGACGGGGTGGTCTCGTCCATTGTGTTGGACACAGTCCAGTCCATTGCATTGGACTCACTCGTTGGACGAGGTGGTCCCGTCCATTGTCTTGCACTTGCTGATGGACGGGGTGGTCCCGTCCACTACTTTCCACTTGCTGTTGGACGGGGTCGTCCCGTCCATTGCTTTACACTTGCTGTTGGACGGGGTGGTCCCGTCCAGTGCCTTGCACTTGCTGATGGACGGGGTGGTCCCGTCCAATGCTTTCCACTTGCTGTTGGACGGGGTAGTCCCGTCCGTTGCTTTACACTTGCTGTTGGACGGGGTGGTCCCGTCCAGTGCCTTGCACTTGCTGATGGACTGGGTGGTCCCATCCACTGCTTTCCACTTGCTGTTGGACGGGGTCGTCCCGTCCATTGCTTTACACTTGCTGTTGGACGGGGTGGTCCCGTCCAGTGCCTTGCACTTGCTGATGGACGGGGTGGTCCCGTCCACTGCTTTGCACTTGCTGATGGACGGGGTGGTCCCGTCCAACGCTTTCCACTTGCTGTTGGATGGGGTAGTCCCGTCCATTGCTTTACACTTGCTGTTGGACGGGGTGGTCCCGTCCAGTGCCTTGCACTCGCTGATGGATGGGGTGGACCCATCCACTACTTTCCACTTGCTGATGGACGGGGTGTTCCCGTCCATTGCTTTACACTTGCTGATGGACAGGGTAGTCCCGTCCATTGCTTTGCACCTGCTGTTGATCTCGTCCAGTCCTGTTCCTTTTTATTTCTGTTGGACGAGGGGGTTCCGTCCACTTCAGTTATTTTAATTTCTGTTGGACGAGGAGGTTCTGTCCACTACAATTATATTTTCTTGTTGGACGAGGAGGTCCGTCCAGTGTATATCCACTTTTGCATATCTAATTTTCTGTTGGGACGAAGAGATTCCGTCCACTGCAACTTTATTTTCAGGCTGAAGGCTAAAGAATAAAGAAAGAAGAATGAGAAGATAAGGAAGAAAGGACGAAGAAAACAAGGAGAAAAGACAATCAACAAAAAGGAAAGGAAGCTGAGTTACGCCTCCTACCTACTTTACATACCAGGCAAGACCTCTTTTCCTCCTCTACCAATTGGTCCTCCTTCTTCCTTACCTCATCCCTTGTTTTAACCTGGTAACCCTACTCCTAACCCTAAAAAGCCATCATGCACAGCAGACAAAACCCCCCATCTCTTTTCCCTTTTCGAGCGTGCAACCCTCACATCAAATCACCACCTTTATGCTACTCATACCACCCCGTCTGGGCACACGTTATTTCTGCTCAAAACCCCCCATCTTTTTTCTCTTTCCGAGCGTACAACCCTCACATCAAATCACCACCTTTCTGCTATTCATGCCACCCCGTCTGGGCATACGCTATTTCTGTTCAAAACCCCCCATCTCTTTTCTCTTTTCAAGCGTGCAACCCTCACATCAAATCACCACCTTTCTGCTACTCATACCACCCCATCTGGACACACGCCATCTCTGCTCAGAACCCCCTTTTTTGCACCTCCTCTACCCATTGGTCTTTTATTTTTTCTTCCATCTCCTCCCTCGCCTTAACCTGGCAGCCTCACTCCTAACCCTAAAAAGTCTTCATACCCATCAGGCAAAAACCCCAATCTCCTTCCCCTTTCAAGCATGCAACCTTCACATCAAATCCCCTCCTTTCCGCTATTCAGAATGGCCCAAGCCTTGGGTATTCGTGCAAGCCGTCCTTGAAGTCAACGGGGAAGAAGCAAGAAGCCCTCTCCTCCGTCTATAAAAGGAGAAAGAGAGATTTTTGGAAGGAAGGACCGATGATCTGATATTTTCTTAGTAAGGAAAGAGAAAGGAGGGGAGAACACTGTTCTTGAGAGAAAACGAAAGATCGGAGAGGAGATAGAGAGGAAAGATACAAATAAAAGAGAAAAGAAGGAGAGATTTTTATTGGGAGGAAGAGAGATCAGAAATCTGGGCTTCCTTTTCTCTTTCCTATTATTAGAAGTGGTTAAGAAGGAAGAGCTGAAGGAGCCAGGGAGATTGAATGTAAAGACTTCGAGCTTAAAATCTTACCACTGGGAGTGAACAAAATCATTCTTATTCTGCTCCCATTTGGTAATCTTTGTTATTTTCGTTGACATTATTAATAAATTTCTCTTGACACTCTTATTTCTCTGCATTTCTGTTTCTCTGAATAAGTTGGTAAAAGATCTCATCTCTACGTTCCTGTCCCATTTTTAAAAAATAAAAATGACTTATTTTACATAAAAAAAATAAAAAAGGATGATCACTTGATTAAAACAACTTTTTTGGGTTGCCCTATGACAAGTGTCATGTTCAACCCTTCAGATTTAGGGGTTGCCATATGGGCTTACGTGCCATGTTCAACCTCATTTTAGCTACAATAAAGAGATCTACCACGGGTAAAACAAATGTTTCAAAGTTACTAATAATTTACACAACTAATTTTGGGTAACCATTTATGGATGTTCCAGGGTGCCGTGGGGTTAAGTCTCCATGCCTTCCCTAGACATAATCGACTCCCGAACCCAAAGATTTTCTTAAAAGGTTTCCCAACTTCCTTGAAACAAAATAAAGTTGGTGGCGACTCCATGTTTTCTCTCTAAGAGGAAAAGCCAGTCTTTTTTTAGGTCGCTACAGATGGCGACTCCACTGGGGAATTCTTTTAAGAGAGTCAAGCCTGTAAAAATTGGTTTTGCAAATTTTTAGTAACTTGTAGCTTATTTGTTTTACCTTTTATGGTTGTATCTTACCTTTTTTCTCCTTGCGATAATTAAATGGCAAAACATGTTTTTTGCAGTGCTGTTTGTTTGGATTGTTCTTTTGGTTGGGTCTTTCCTCTTATTTAAATAAGAAGAGTTAGTGGTGCAGGCGTTTTAA
The DNA here is from genome assembly GCA_030762895.1 of Sophora flavescens. Taxonomy (NCBI): domain Eukaryota; kingdom Viridiplantae; phylum Streptophyta; class Magnoliopsida; order Fabales; family Fabaceae; genus Sophora; species Sophora flavescens. The sequence goes on along the minus strand of CM061068.1, from coordinate 49,977,067 downwards.
CTCACGTTACTATTATATATGTTTCACTAACAATGATTTTGTTTCCTCCTCCTTTCTTTTCTTTTTCCATGTTTTAACAATAGGATAGAGGACTTATAACCTTTTTTATACGTATCTGTGTTTGTGTTTTGCAGGTTTTTCTTGTCTTCTCTTTTTATTTTTACTTTTAAGTGTTACAGGTTTGTATGCCCCCTTTCACACACATCACTATCACATATTGCACACACACTTAGCTCTATACCCGAGCTTGCTCAAAAACCCAAGGATTAGGCGGCGCTCTGACGTTGTTATTGAAGAGGTCTTTTACCTCCCTAATACTGGTCAGTTCACCACTCAGATTATACATGAGATCGTGGAATAGTCATATTGAGAGGGTTTATCCCCACTTGTGGCTAGATTCATGAACCATACTCTTATGAGGGCAATCTGGGGACTATGACTTTTAGAGGTCTAGACCCGTCCCAACTGTCACTAATAGAACAGACCTAGTGGCCAACCTGTTTAGGGTCCTAACCTTAAGGCATGTCCATCCTTAGGTTTTACCGGCTTAGGGCAAAAGGGGGCGTACTTTCTTTCCCTCCTCTATCATCATAAGTATAAATTGTCATGCATGCTCATCGTGAATATTCATAAAACTAGGGGCATCACATTGCTGTCCCAAACCTGAATGACATATTCGAATATTATTGCACACCTAATAGGCGTTATGTCATAATGAAGGTAATGCATACCCATCAGGGTTTTCAACCCCATTGGGTCCATGAAACATGAATCATGCAAGATATATTGTTTCACTATACTCTTTTTTTTTTCGTTGTGTCCCTTTGTTGGAAGATTTTGGTATTCACCTTATAGCAAGAACCATGGAAAAGTTTGGTTCGGAAAAGAGTACTAGCAACGCGAGTTGTCCCAAGAAAAATATCAAGATCGATGTGACACTTAATGACGTGAAGAGACTATGTGAGCTCGGCCAGCAAAAGAACGCTCAAACTTTGCCAGCAAGTATGATAGAATATTAGACCTGTTGCGTGTTCCAGTGGAAGCTCCCGCTCTCAGTGCATTGGCCCAATATTGGAACTCAACTTTGAGGTGTTTTGAATTGCCTAACTTGGACATCACTCTAACCATGGAAGAGTATGCTTATATGCTAAGACTGCCCATTCAAAAGAAGACTCGCTTCTACATGTATTATGGCCAATATGTAACAGATTGGAAGATTGCAAGTCTGTTGGAGCTTCAACCGGAACAGATAGAGAAAACCGAAAAGAGAACCACCAAAGGGTTGAAGAGGCGGTTTTTGGAGGTGTATCTCAACAAGCCGGGCCAGCAACAATGATGGGTTACTTTCAACAAAGTACTAGCCCTCATGATATATGGGTTGGTGCTCTTTCCTTTTGTACCAGATCTGATTGATCAGTCGGCCATGGATGTTTTCTATAGGGTCGAAGAATATGGTGTGAACCCGGTCCCTGCTATCTTAGCTGAAACTTTCCTCTCCCTACAGGTTTGTCATCAGAATCAACAAGGCAAACTGCAATGTTGTGCATCCATATTGTATGTCTGGATCATGACTCACTTGTACGCTCGTGATAAAATTGATAGAGCAGATGACCCGTTGAAAGGATTCACTCGCATGCAACTAAAGTCACGTAAGTTATATGAGTGGAAGCAAGAGTTTGATCAGATCGACCTGCGGTCATTTAGTTGGATGTGCCCATGGTATAACGGAGATTCAGTTGTATTCAACTGCAGAAGTTTGTCAAACGTGCCGTTGATGGGTCCCAGAGGTTGTGTATCGTACTCACCAGCTTTGGTAATGCATCAACTCAAGTGGACGCAGGATGAACCCCCCAAAGAACTGCTTGAGGGAATATTCTTCCTATACCAAGAAGGTGAAGGCATCAAGAGCCAAACGATAGCAGTAAGGTCAGCATGGAATGACATTCGTATAAAAGGACCGGATGAATTAGGAAGGCGATTCATAGCTCACACAAAAAGATATGAGGTATGGAGAGAAGCAAGAAGAGGTTTCCCTTCAAGACCGGCAACTCCTCTCCATAAGGAAAATGATTCTTTGACCAAAGATCAAATGTTGAAAGAAATCAAAGTTTTAAAAGCTCAGATGAGGATTTTTGATAAGAAAGACCAGGCTGCCAAAGTAACTATTATCACGCTCCAAAGACAAGTGCAGAAGCTGAGTTTACAGATTGAGCATTTGAAGGATGAATGCGCCGATGCCCACGAAGCCCCGAGTCGTGCAAAAAGGGCCAGAAAAGACAAAGGAGCAGAAATTCAAGAGCTGCTGGAAAAAATAGGATGTCAAGAGAAGATGCTTGTCAAACTTCAAAAGAAGAAAAAAGAGCTCGAGACAAGTGTAGGGGATCACGCTGAAACGATACATATACTAGAAGAGAGGGTTGAATCCCTGCAGGAATCCTTGGCCCAAACAGAAGTGTACTCTGATCAAGGATGGAACGAAGCAGCCAGGTATCGTGAGTTACTGGCAGAAGCCAACATGAGAGAAAGTTGGCTCAGAAACAAGGTAAAAGACTCTGGAAGGGTCGAAGCTCAACGTCACGCAGAATGGGTAAAAGGATGGAAATTGGTGGTGAAAGATATAATGAATGAAAAGGAAGCATGGAAGAAAAAATACGAGGACGTGATGGATAAGCTCCAATATCACACTTCCCAGCTGGTGGACCGGTTTGAAGAGGCATCAGTCCACATGCATATGAACCATTTCCTTTAGCTACCACCAAAGGTGACCGAGTTCTTCAATCATTTTGGGAGACTTGCCAGAGGATTCAAGAAAAAGAAGACGGGGCTCTTAACATAGAACTTTGCAGACCTCGGAGAAGGATGGAAACCATCAATGTACTTTTTTGATCAAAGACCCATGATTTGTATCGAAATATTTATAATGAAGTGGAAGTTTTCATCCGTATCTGTGAGCATTTTTTAGATGATATCTATCGAGGAGTGCATTCTCCCCTAGATACGTCATCAACTATATTTTTACCCTAAAAACGACGTGTTTTATGTGTAAAAATAAGGACGTTGCTAGTACTGGTGTGGCCCATCGAGGAGTAGATTCTCCCTTGGGCTTGACACCAACTACATTCAAACTAGAGGGAACCATACCACTAGATTTGATTGCAGGATGAGTTTTCTTGCTATTGGTGTATACGATAGTCTTCCTGAGAGTACTTTCGCGATCAAACAAAGGATGTTAACTTTCACATGCATACATACACATACACAAAAATTTTGGGTTTACTAATGAGATTCTAGGATTCTTTACAGAGTCACGTCCTTCTGAGGATTCGGGAACTATTGCGCAACCTAGGAAAGGTGACACTAATCCAACCCGAGTTTACGATACCAGATCTCGGACCAGGATGGCTGCCTGTATGCTCGAGGAAGGAAGAAACTTAAACTCTGAAGTAGATGAAGTTCTCAATAATTGGCAATATGCACCGTTTGTTGATGTTATTTCCATGAAGTAATTATCTTATTGTACTAATTATGAACTGATGTTTACTTTCTTTGAGACATGAATGAGAATGTTGCACTTTGTCTGGTGTTTTCCTTTTGATTCCATCGTTTCTTTTCTCTTTCATTTCCTTACTTTGTTTAAGCTTTTCTTTCATGAATAAGACTCTTGCCTATACTTCTCCTATTCCCGACTTTTTCTTCCAGGAATACTTCTTCCACTAAAGAGTTACCTCAGGAGAGGAACTTTGAAAACTCATTTATTGATTCCCTCGCGGCCGCTGATGAATACAATCTTGAATCCGATGAGGAGGAAGAAGATAGTGAGGAGTTCATAAAAGTGGTGAAACGGTCAGAGGAAGGGATTAGCTCGAATGATGAGACTGTAGAAGTGATCAATATGGGAACCGAGGAAAATAAGAAGGAGTTGAAAATAGTGGATAACCCAGAGCGAGAAGAAATGGTTGCACTATTCAAAGAATATCTGGATGTTTTTGCATGGTTCTACAGAGATATGCCAGGTTTAGATCCTAAGATAGCAACACATAAAATTCTCTTATACCCAGATGTGGCTCCAAAGAAGCAAAAATTAAGGAGAATGCATCCTGAGATGTCGCTGAAGATCAAGGAAGAAGTGACCAAGCAGTTAGAGGCTAGCTTTCTGGAAGTAGCTAGACACCCGGAATGGGTAGCTAATATTGTTCCGGTACCAAAGAAGGATGGAAGGGTCAGAATGTGCGTGGACTACCGAGACCTGAATAAAGCCAGTCCAAAGGATGATTTCCCCTACCTCATATTGATGTCCTTGTAGACAGTACAGCCAGAAGTCACAGGTTTTCTTTCATGGACGGGTATTCTGGGTACAATCAGATCCTCATGGACAATAAAGATAAAGAAAAGACAACTTTTATCACTCCTTGGGGAACTTTTTGTTACAAAGTGATGCCTTTCGGATTAAAGAATGCTGGAGCTACTTACCAACGTGTTATGGTGGCATTGTTCCATGATATGATGCATAAGGAGATAGAAGTATACGTTGATGATATAGTGGCCAAGTCCAAGGAAGGAGAAAGCCATGTGGCAGTTTTGAGAAAGTTGTTCGAGCAGCTAAGAAAGTACAAGTTATGCCTCAACCCTGCAAAATGTACTTTCAGTGCATCCGTGGGGAACTTACTTGGCTTTGTTGTCAGTAGAGAAGGAATAAAGGTGGACCCTAACAAGGTGGAAGCAATACGCGATATGCCAGCACCTAAGAACGAGTGAGAAGTAAGGGGTTTTCTTGGAAGATTGAACTACATTGCGCGCTTCATTGCAATCTGACTAGAACATGTGAACCAATCTTCAAACTCCTCAGGAAGAATAATCCAGGAAGATGGGATGATGACTGTCAAGAAGCCTTTGATGAGATAAAGGCATATCTACTGAATCCCCCAGTGTTGGTACCACCTACCCAAGGTCGTCCATTATTACTCTACCTCACCATATTGCCAACCTCAATGGGGGAAATGCTAGGACAACATGATGAATCTAGCAGGAAGGAGCAGACAATTTATTATCTGAGCAAGAAGTTTAACGCCTGTGAGGCTCGTTATATGGCAATCGAGAAGACTTGTTGTGCACTAGTATGGACTTCCAGAAAACTCAGACAATACATGTTATATCACACCACTTGGCTAATTTCTCGAATGGATCCCTTGAAGTATATCTTCGAAAGTCCTTATATCTCCTTAAAGGTTTCGAAGTGGCAAGTGATATTGTCAGAATTTGACATCAAATATGTGACCTAGAAGTTCATCAAAGGAAGTGTGATTGCTGACCATTCAGCAGAGAATCCTCTTGAGGATGGATGGCCTGTCAATTCTGAGTTTTCGGATGGAGAGGTAATGTCCCTTGAGGAAGACGAAGAACAGGAAGATGTGTGGAAAATGTATTTTGATAGAGCAGTCAATATGCATGGCAGTGGTATAGGAGCAGTGGTTATCTTGTTAGAAATTTTTTGGGTCACACTTGTAATGTTTAAATGTGTTAGGGCCATTATTTTTTAATTAGTCAAATTAAAGTGATCTAATTCAAGTAAGGTTTATGGCCATGGACATAATTGTTATGAAAATTATTGTGTAGATACCATAAGGTCTTATTTCTATTTTTATGATGGGCAAAATTAGAGATAAGAAATGTGTGGATAGTCATGACTCTTCATGAAAGAGTTTGAATTCGAAGGGACATCACTCTTCACGAAAGGGCATGCAATTCTTATAAATAAAGGGTTATGGTCCCCAATTGTAGACATACAAAGAATTTCAATTCTCTTCATCCCATTAGAGGAGGAACTAAGGCTAAGGAGAATCTACAATTGAAAGATCATTACTTTATCAGGAACTTCAACATTTCCAACAATATTTCATGGATTCTCCGGGTACGCTTCCGCATTCGATAATCATCTTGAATTGCCATGGGATTATAGATAAAATTTTCTTTTGTATTTGTGCTTGAAGATGAACATGTTTCTTGTTGATATTGATTTTGTCTACATGATGTTTAAGGCATAAATAATTAAGTCTAACAAGTGGTATCAGAGCCACCCATGTTCAATTCATGTATGATTTAAGGAATTTTAAGTTTACAATTTGATTAATGGAGTTTTCAAATTTTTATGAAGTTTTTGGACATGATCTTTCATGATGAATTCTTCCTTTATGATTATGGTATTAGTTTAAGCACATGTCCCTGTGCTAGAGTTGCATGTTAAATGCTGTTTACGACCATTTTCTCTAAACGTAAAAGTATGAAGGATATAACTGGGCAACATCTTTATTTGTTGTGTTATATGAAAAGTTCAAATTATGATATTTTGGTCTAGGTTTCTATTCTACTATTGATTGTAGTATAATTTTGGATCATTTTTTTGGGCTTTTTCTTCCTTCTTGATGCTACGTTCTCCATCCGCCTTAATCTTCCATGACATGATGCTCACGTGGTAATGGTAGTTACCAACTTAATGAATTACATGGGATATTACCAAGCATACATTCATTTCATGAATATTTGGCAATCTGGAAAGGTGTAATTGCATCGTTTGGAAGAACACATAAGGGGGCTTTGCACCATTTGGAAGACTCCCATTTCCAAATGTTGCTCAAATTGAATAATTTATCAATTTGATGTTTCAGTGTGGAACATGGAAGTTTAAATTTAGGTTTTAAAGTTCGTTGTAATAACCAACATGTCCCTTGGTCCGGTGGTTGAAGTGCTGCGATGTTCTGTCAGCGGGGAAGGATCGATTACCATTTATGTACTCTGGTTGTGTCCTCTTTTTATTTTGAAAAGGAACCATTTTCTGAAAAATTGGACAAAACAGTTAAATTTGCCACCACATGGGAATCGAACCTGAGACATCAAACCTGAGATATCATGCAACATTGACCGCTGGACTACAATTTCAGTTATGTAAATATTTGTTCAAACATTTAAAATAAAGCAATCAGATTGAATTCAAATATATGTTTATAATTGTTTAACATTTTAAGTGAGCCAATTGAAACAAGAAGTCGCCAAAGTGACATCTCTTGTGTATATTTCTCATGAGAGATGTTAAATGCTAGTGTGTATATGTATCCATGCGAGTATTAATTGGCCCAAAGGAAGGTTAATATTTTGGCCGGATTATATATACACCCGTGATGATAAACATGTGATAATTATCAGGTTGTATATGTGAATGATAAATCAGTCCAAAGAACGGTTTATTATTTGACATGCATTATTATCAGTGTTTGATCATTGCAATAAGAGTACCACTGGCAATTAATATTACTGTCCAAAGACTTGATATTGATGTTGCACTAGGTATCTTGAGATGAGTTATGCCATTATTTGAATTTGTTTATGTTTGAATTTAAATTATGATGTGAGTATATTTATGTTGTTTGTTTTGTTCTCTTTCCAGCTAATATTGCTACTGTATCTGCTAACATGAATTCGGTTCCGGTCCTTAATGGTACCAACTTTAAGGACTGGAAAGAGAACATTTTAATTGTTCTGGGCTGCATGGATCTTGACCTTGCACTAAGGATGGAGCAACCCTCTTCTCTTACGGACTCCAGTACCTCTGAAGAGAGGAAAACTTATGAGAAGTGGGAACGCTCCAATCGTATGAGTCTCATGATCATTAAGCACGGCATTCCGGAGGCATTTAGGGGTGCTATATCTGAAAAGATAACAAGTGCCATAGAATTCCTTGCCGAAATTGAGAAACGCTTTGCCAAAAGTGATAAGGCAGAAACAAGCACACTCCTTCAAAGCTTGATTTCTATGAAGTATAAGGGCAAAGGAAATGTAAGGGAGTACATAATGGAAATGTCTAATATTGCTTCCAAGCTTAAGGCTCTAAAGCTCGAGTTATCAGATGACTTACTCGCACATTTGGTGCTAATATCTCTTCCTGCACAATTCAGTCAATTTAAGATCAGTTATAACTGTCAGAAGGAGAAATGGTCTCTTAACGAGCTCATTTCATATTGTGTGCAAGAGGAAGAGAGGATGAAGCAAGAAAGGACAGAAAGTGCTCACCTAGCAAGCACCTCTAAAGACAAGGGCAAAAAGAGGAAACATAAGGATAATAAGAATGAAGCTGCTAAGGGTCCAACACAAAAGAAGCAAAATAAGGGTGACAATGGTTGCTTCTTTTGTGGTAAGACTGGACATGTCAAGAAGGAATGTACCAAGTATCATGCCTGGCGTGAAAAGAAAGGTATGTTCCTTACTTTGGTCTGTTCTGAGGTAAATTTAGCTTCAGTACCTAGAAACACTTGGTGGTTAGATTCTGGGGCTATTACTAACATCAGTGTTTCAATGCAGGGTTGCCTGAGTTACCGAAGGCCAACTGATGCTGAAAGACGCATTTATGTGGGAGATGGCAAGTCGGTAGAAGTAGAGGCAATAGGGCATTTTAGGTTGTTATTAAGTACTGGTTATTATTTGGATTTAATGGATACTTTTGTTGTACCGTCCTTTAGACGGAATTTAGTTTCTGTTTCTTGTTTGGACAAATTTGGTTATCATTGTTCATTTGGAAACAATCAATTCAGTTTATCTATTAATTCAAATGTTGTTGGAACTGGTACTCTTATGGTGTATGACAATCTATATTTGCTTGACACTATTGCTTCCTATAATGAAAACTTGAATGTGGAATCACGTGGTACTAAGCGCAAAGTTGACAATGCAAATTCAGGAGCGTTGTGGCACAAGCGTCTAGGTCACATCTCTAGAAATAGAGTTGAACGACTTGTGTCAAATGGGATCCTTGATTCCATTGACTTTACAGACTTTAATGTCTGTGTTGAGTGCATTAAGGGCAAACAGACCAAACAAAAGAAATTGGGAGCATATAGAGCTACAGATGTCTTAGAATTGATACATACGGACATTTGTGGGCCATTTCCAACACCATCTTGGAATGGTCAACAATACTTTATATCATTCATAGACGATTATTCCAGATATGCGTACCTATTTCTTATACATGAAAAGTCTCAATCTTTGGATGTGTTCAAATCATTTAAGGCTGAAGTTGAAAATCAACTCGATAAAAGAATTAAGAGTGTCAAATCTGACCGTGGAGGTGAATATTACGGTAGGTATGACGGTTCAGGTGAACAACGTCCGGGACCATTTGCCAAATACCTTCAGGAATGTGGGATCGCCCCACAAGACACCATGCCGGGTCACCTAGCATGAATGGTGTAGCTGAAAGACGAAACCGGACTCTTAAGGATATGGTAAGGAGTATGCTATGTCATTCTACTTTACCGGAGTCACTCTGGGGAGAGGCATTGAAGACTGCAGCTTACATTTTGAACAGAGTGCCAACTAAGGCAGCTGCCAAAACACCCTATGAGCTTTGGACAGGTAGAAAGCCTAGTCTAAATCACCTTCATGTATGGGGACGTCCAGTTGAGGCAAGGCCTTATAGGCCAAATGAAAGGAAATTGGATCCCCGAACAGTGAGCAGCTACTTTATTGGCTATTCTGAACGATCCAGGGGCTATAAGTTTTACGATCCCAAATTAAAGACAATTTTTGAGACGGGAACTGCCACGTTCTTTGAGGATATTGAGTTTGGCGGGAGAAATAAGGTTAAAGACTTTGTCTTTGAGGAAGAATCAATTTCAATTCCAGGATCGGTTCATACAGTTGCTTCTGATGAAGCAAGTACGGAACCTCTCCAAGACATTGTTGTTCAAACTCCCATTCAAGATGAATTAGTTGTCCCAGAAGAACAAACTCAAGATCCTCAAGAACCAGTGCTTCAAGAACCAGTGCCGTTGCGACGATCCACTAGAGAAAGAAGAAATGCTATTTCGGATGATTACATAGTATTTCTCCAAGAACATGAGGAAAATGATGGTATGATGGAAAATGATCCAATCAATTTCCGTGAAGCCATGCAAGATTCCAACTCGGAAAAATGGATTGAAGCAATGAATGAGGAGTATAAGTCCATGCAAGACAATAAGGTTTGGGAACTTGTCCCATTACCAGAAGGTGCGAAACCCATTGGTTGCAAATGGATATTTAAGACCAAAAGGGATTCCAAAGGTAACGTGGAAAGGTATAAGGCTCGTCTTGTAGTCAAGGGCTATACTCAAAAGGAAGGGATTGACTTTAAAGAGACCTTATCTCCGGTTTCATCGAAGGACTCTTTTAGGACAATCATGGCTCTTGTTGCACATTATGATTTGGAGCTTCATCAGATGGATGTTAAGACGGCGTTTCTCAATGGCAACATTGATGAAACAATCTATATGGTGCAACCAGAAAACTTTGTGTCGGGAGACCCAAAGAAAATGGTTTGCAAATTGACAAAATCCATCTATGGACTAAAACAGGCGTCTCGTCAGTGGTACCACAAGTTTCATCAGGTAGTTCTCTCATTTGGTTTTGAGATGAATGCGGTTGACGATTGTGTGTATCACAAATTCAGTGGGAGCAAGTATATTTTCCTGGTATTGTATGTTGATGACATACTGCTTGCCACTAACAATATAGGCATGTTGCACGAAACCAAGAGATTTCTATCAAGAAATTTCGAGATGAAAGATCTTGGTGACGCCTCTTTTGTATTAGGGATCCAGATACATCGAGATCGATCTCGAGGTATTCTAGGATTATCACAAAGCATCTATATCGATAAGGTGCTCAAAAGATTTGGCATGCAGGACTGCAAACCAGGTGATACCCCGGTCGCTAAGGGAGACAAATTTAGTCTCGATCCACGCGCCCAAAAGGAAATATTGAGATTCAGGAGATGCAGAAGATTCCTTATGCATCAGCTGTAGGGAGTCTAATGTATGCCCAGGTTTGTACGCGTCCGGACATAGCGTACATTGTTGGAGTTTTAGGCAGATACTTAAGCAATCCAGGAATGGATCATTGGAAAGCAGCCAAAAGAGTTATGAGGTATTTGAAGAGAACAAAAGATCATATGCTCACAAATAGGAGATCAGACTCTTTGGAGATCATTGGGTATTCTAACTCCGATTTTGCCGGATGCCAAGATAGTAGAAGATCCACTTCGGGCTATATCTATCTATTGGCTGGTGGTACAGTTTCTTGGCGCAGTGCCAAGCAAACGCTTTTTGCTTCATCCACCATGGCAGCAGAGTTTGTAGCATGTTATGAGGCATCAAATCATGGGATTTGGCTGAGGAATTTTGTCACTGGGCTGCGAATTTTGGAAGGGATTGAAAGACCACTTAAGTTATACTGTGACAACAAATCAGTCGTCTTATACTCCAATAACAATAGGAGCTCGACAAAGTCGAAACACATCGACATCAAGTTCCTAGTTGTCAAGGAGAGAGTACAAAGTGGACAGATTTCCATAGAACACTTAGGGACAAACTCCATGATAGCAGACCCTCTAACAAAGGGCCTTCCACCCAAGGTCTTTCATGAGCACACTGCTCACATGGGTGTCATACAGTTTGAGGATTCTTTGATTTAGTGGGAGTTAGTCATTGATGTAATTCATGTTTTATATTTGAAATTATGTATGCATACTATTATATTTGGATATTGTTCTGATCAGAAATAAATTTTGGTATTTAGTTTATTACACTTTGTACGATAATGTCTTTAATGATCTCACTAAAGTAAAGTAGGACCATTTGAAAATCGACATGTACAGATCACCTTCATGTGATTTTCATGCTACACATTTCATGATTAATCTATGTCATTTGATTGTGTTAATATTAGTGATCATTGATGGATTTAGTTATGATTGATATAACGAAAACCGCTTTGGTTCTATATATTGATATAACTAATGGACGGGATAGGGATATGTCCAAGGTTTATAATGGCAAATTTGGAGCTCATAAAGTATAACACATTTATAAGCATACATATGTGACCAGTGGGAGATTGTTAGAAATTTTTTGGGTCACACTTGTAATGTTTAAATGTGTTAGGGCCATTATTTTTTAATTAGTCAAATTAAAGTGATCTAATTCAAGTAAGGTTTATGGCTATGGACATAATTGTTATGAAAATTATTGTGTAGATACCACAAGGTCTTATTTCTATTTTTATGATGGGCAAAATTAGAGATAAGAAATGTGTGGATAGTCATGACTCTTCATGAAAGTTTGAATTCGAAGGGACATCACTCTTCACGAAAGGGCATGCAATTGTTATAAATAAAGGGTTATGGTCCCCAATTGTAGACATACAAAGAATTTCAATTCTCTTCATCCCATTGGAGGAGGAACTAAGGCTAAGGAGAATCTACAATTGAAAGATCATTACTTTATCAGGAACTTCAACATTTCCAACAAGATTTCATGGATCCTCCGGGTACGCTTCCGCATTCGATAATCATCTTGAATTGCCATGGGATTAGAAACATGTCTAGGCATAAATAATTAAGTCTAACATATCTCACCAAGTGGCAAGCAATACCCGATGGCCGTAAAACTGAAATTCGAAAGTACAAATAATATTGCAGAATACGAAGCATGTGCTGGTGGATTACAAATGGCACTTGAACTGGGTATAAAACAGTTGAAAGTCTTCATGGATTCAGCTTTAATCATTTATCAAGTCAATGGTGAGTGGCAGACCAAGGACTCCAAGTTGATCCCGTATCAGAAATACATGAGATTACTTTCTCGCATTTAAGTCGAGACAAGAATCAATTTGCTGATGCTTTGGCCACACTAGCCGCCATGACAAGTTGGATATCCATATCAATGTCCAACCCATCCAAGTTAGAGTGCAAGATGAATCAGCATACTGTGCTCATGTGGAACCCGATGGCAAGCCTTGGTGTCATCAGTGTGTGATAGTTTCTGGCTTGTTAGGTCCAGCAGGCCTTTGATGTCCCACAATTTCGCAGCCTGTCATAACACAATGCAATTCACTTTAACCTAATAATACACACAAATTATGTTGCATTACATTACATATCACAAATAGTCCAAACATTTTTTTTTTTTGACGCATCAAATAGTCATGGAAGCCAGGGAAAATGTAATATCAATTCAACATTTCTTCATACAAATAAGAAAAGATATAATTTGTACAGAAAATTTAGGCATATAACAAAAATCGAAGTACTCACTACTACTATGATCGCAATAACTACTTGCAATTCCCAAACAAAGCGAAAGATTGATATGCTCCATACAAATTCCTAATCGCTAATAAAAAACCCTAACCTAAACACAATCAGCACACCAAGAACGATATAATCGATTGAGCAGCAAGAAAGAAAGAAAGAAAAGAGAGAAGTGACCTCGTAGAGTTCGGAGAGCGTGGGCGGATCAACATTGACGAAATCGGCATCCCAAGCCTTCAATTGGTCGTGGCCTCAGCGTGCTTGAGGAGGTAATCTATGAGCATTAAAGCTAAGATAACGTTTGGTATCTGCCATGTTTTATTCTCAGTCTACATTCCTGAACATGCTCCATAGTTCAAGGAAGAAGAGTGATAACTGTCTAACTGATATTAATGATGTGAAGGGGCGCCGGGCTTTATTTATATGGAGGAGGGGGAGACAGGGTTTTTGTCTTGCCCAATGCGGGACCTACCACCAGAAACTATCTTCAGCAAAGTTGAATCATTATAGAAGGTCAAGGTTCTAACAAGGTGGGGATGTTGCTTAAAATTGACATGAATAATTTCATGTTATTTCAAGGCTTCGATCGGGTCATATAGTGAACTACAAGTTAGATGTAGATCGAAGAGTTGATAGATAATATTAGAAGATAAACGATAGAAACTACAGTAATACCAGTTATTACTACACTGAAGTCAAAGGGGAAACAATTACATTATAGTAAGAGTAGGGTGTGTCATGCAAACTTTATAGTAGAGCTACTGAGCATTGAATTGAATATAACTATAGATTTGGTCCTTCAAAAGTGAAAATACATAATCGGCAACAATTCCATCTCACACTGAAGGTTTGTGCATGTTCTCAACTGTTGTAAGATCTTTCATAACTGATTTAATATGTACATTGGTTAATAAATGCCTAAAATGAAACATACTCTATCAGCTAAGGGGGAGACAAGAACATGACAAGTCTTATGCATCATTCTTAAGAGTTAAGACCATCCTATCAGAGTAAGAATTATGCGAACAATATTGCCACTGATGAGGGCCTTCAACAATTTCTCCTTCTCCGGTGTATATGGAGGGTACCTTAAGGATGAATCTGCGTCAAAACTTCTGTAGAGGACCGACTTCTTATGGCTGAAGCTATCAAAAGAGAACTTCCCATGATAACAACCCATTCCACTCTCTTCAACTCCTCCAAAAGGCAAACCACGAGTTGCAACCTGCATCAACATGGGATAAGTAACTCAGTCAACACTTGATTATTCCTTTTAGTTCTACTGATGGACCACTATTAGAGAACAATGGTTTTATAAAAAAAATATAGGATCATAACAAAAAAAATTATGTTATTATATTATTAATTTTTCATGTCTAAATTTCATGAAGAGAATAACTACATGTAGGATAGTGTCATTGATGAGCATCCCTCCAGAAGATATTTTCTCCACATAATCCTTCTTCAGCTGCTCATTGTTTGTGAAGAGATATGCAGCAAGAGGTTTTGGCTTTGATTTGATTACGCTGAAGCTATCTTTTATATTGTCCACCTGCAGGAAAATAAAACTCTTTAAGTGCTAATTTGGTTGTAAATAAGTGGGGGATGCAAAAAGGGAGTAAGGAAGATAAGTACTACATGGTAACACTGATTTTATACTTAAAGATTAAAATCTTTATGGAGAAAACAATTAAATCCTTGCAGGAAAAATTGGTCATCTTAATATGGATTTTGCAAAGGAATGCTCACTATCATCTGGAAAAGAAAATAAATGCCATAAATGAGACAGAACATGTTTTCCCCTGCATCAAGAACAGAGTTATTCCCCTGACAAGGAACATGTCTTACGCTGTGATCTAGTACTCACAGTGATAATTGGCATTATTGGTCCAAATATCTCCTCTTGCATTACCATAGCCTCTTCTGGAACATCCAATACAATAGTAGGAGCAATCTTTCTGCAATGGAGAGGGAGAATTGATGTTATGGTATTGCTATCAATGGTTATTCCAATCTCAATAACAGGATGGGAATGCAACTTACAAATTCTTCTCATCCCTCTGACCTCCTAAAACAATTTTGTCAGATACCTTATCCTCGTCCAAGAGCTTCACGAGCCGTGCAAACTGGGTTGGAGACACAATACGTGACATGTCTTTTGATTCCATTGGATCTTTCCCAAAAAATTGCTCCAATTCTTCTTTTAATGCATTTATCTGTTGAGGGAGAATTTATCAAGAATAATATATTTCAATAGTACACTGAATTTTGTATTATTGAGGCAGTCTTACCAGCTTGGGAGCAAATTGTTTTTTTGTGATGATATAATCAACAGAAATGCATGCTTGTCCACTATTGCATGCCCACTTGCCAGCTATTATCCTCCTAGCAGTAACCTGAAATTTCAATGATTACTATACTTGAGAAATATGTGATTCAGATTGTGTAAATATGAGCTCAAGAGAATGTGTTACTTGTAAGTTGACATCTGAATCAACTACAGCAGGGCACTTTCCTCCAAGTTCTAGAACCACTGGTGTAAGGTGCTTTGCAGCAGCAGCCATCACAATACGACCTACTCTAGCACTACCTGCATAAAATTGGTCCATTATGCATGTAATTATGCTAATTGGGCTAAACACTTGGTCACTTTTTATTACAAATTGAAAGCCTCAAGTGATGTGAAGATCTACCAGAGTAGTATAGTATAATACTTGTATACCTACCAATTCTGTTAGAAGTTAGTTAGAGTCTGTTAGAAGTCTGCTATGTTAGTTATGTTAGTTAGATTCAGTTGCTTGCTTGCCAAGTTACATCGGAGGTATAAATACCTCTCATGCTGTAATATTCAGACAACAACTAATCATCAATTGCAGTTTCAGCAATGCACTACTTTCTCACTATCGCATTCTAGTTACTCTTTATGGTATCTAGAGCTTTTTCTTTTCCCTGGGCCAAACCTTCAAGGTTTTAGCTATGGCGATTTCATCTTCATCTTCTCCAACTCCTTCGAATCTCAGCAGTGATGGTGGACGATCGAATTCCACAACCACATTCTCCTTTGCGCCTGCACTCTCAATCAAATTGGATGACAAGAACTTTCTGCTGTGGAGTCAACAAGTCGAAGGTGTAATTGCTTCTCACAAGCTGCACCGCTTTGTGGTAAATCCTCTCATACCTATGAAATACACTACTGAACAGGATCGTGCATCTAATACCATATCTGATGATTATGACAAATGGATCGTACAAGATCAATTGTTGTTTACATGGCTTTTATCCACACTTTCTGATTCAGTCTTACCTAGAGTAATCGGCTGCAAACATTCTTGGGAAGTCTGGGATAAGATACACAAATTCTTTTATGCACAATTAAAGGCAAAGGTTAGGCAATTGAAATCAGAATTGAAGAGCACAAAGAAAGGAACTAGATCAATTTCTGAATATGTTCTATGAATCAAAGCCATTGCTGACTCACTTTTAGCTATTGGAGACTCCATCAGTGAGCAAGATCAAATTGATGCAATTCTAGAGGGATTACCTGAAGATTACAATCAGTTTGTCATGATGATATATGGAAGGCCTGAGTCTCCATCACTGTTTGATATAGAAGCATTATTGCTGGTTCAAGAAGCTCAGCTTGAAAAATTTCGTCAGGAACTAGCCATCCCTAATGTCTCAGCAAACATAGCACAAGCCTCTCAAACACAGCAACAGTTCAATTCAGGTTCTGAGAACTTTCATCAAGCACAAAACCAGTATGACTCAAATTATCAATATAATTCAAGAGGTAGAGGCAGATATGGCAGAGGAAGAGGTCGTGGCAACCGTCCTACCTGTCAACTATGTGAGAAATATGGACATGATGCCTTCAATTGCTGGTATCGCTTTGATCAGTCCTTTGTGCAGAACCACAACTCACAACAATAGCATAATCGAATCGTGAAAGACAATGCACAAACACGATGGCACACCCGCCGAATTCACACAATGCTTCCACGGAACTCTCGGCCAAGTGCTTTTGTGGCTACTCAAAATCCATGAGACCACAAGCTTTGCACAAAACATGGGCAACTTCGGTCACACTCAAGAAATGGCAGCACTGCGCAGCCCTGATCCACAGTCTTGGTTCTTGGATTCGGGAGCCTCACATCATCTAACCTCAGACAGTCACAATTTGCAACAAAGCTCTACCTATGTGGGCTCTGATCAAGTCCACATGGGCAATGGACAAGGTTTAGTCATACAATCTGTTGGCTCTTCTAAAATTCAGTCAAATATACAACCTCACATATTTATGTCTCTTAAAAATCTGTTACATGTGCCTTCTATAACCAGAAATCTTATTTCAGTTTCCAAATTTGCACAAGACAATGATGTATTCTTTGAATTTCATCCTCACATGTGTTTTGTAAAATCTCAAGCATCTAAGCAAATTCTCCTCAAAGGTACCCTTGACCCGAATGGCTTATACAGCTTCCAGCAACTCTCATTGCTCAAGGGACCTTCTACTCTGCTCAAGCCTACAAACATCAAGTCCTACTCCACTTTGGCACCTATTGTGTATACAAATACTTGCCTTCCAAGTTCTACAAGTAGTGTTCCCTCCAATCCTGTAAATTCTGTTTCTACATGGCATCTAAGACTAGGACATGCCCATTCTAATGCAATAAAAACTGTACTTCAATCTTGTAATGTTTCTTACCATAATAAAGAGTTCTCTGAATTTTGTAACTCTTGCTGCTTGGGAAAATCACATAGGTTGCATGCTCCCCCTTCCCTTACCACTCATTCTACTGCTTTTGAGCTCATTCATACAGATTTGTGGGGTCCTGCCCCCTCACCATCACATGGTGGTTACTACTACTATATTGCCTTTGTGGATGCATGCACAAAATTCACTTGGATCTATTTTCTCAAACAAAAATCTGATGCTCTTTCAGCCTTTAAACAGTTTCATTCCCTTGTCAAAACTCAAATTTCCACAGTCATTAAATATATACAATCAGATTGGGGAGGAGAATACAGACCTTTTGCTAAATTCCTTAATGAGCTTGGCATACAACACAGACTCACTTGCCCACACACCTCACATCAAAATGGCACTGTAGAATGCAAACACAGACAAATAGTTGAAATGGGGTTAACACTGCTGGCACATGCTTCCATGCCTATTCAGTTCTGGGATCACAGCTTCACTACAGTTGTGTATCTCATAAATCGATTACCTACATCAGCTCTCCCTAACTTTGTTTCACCATACCATGCTCTATTCAACTCATCTCCTGACTATCTATCCATTAGAACCTTCGGCTGTGCTTGTTTTCCTTTAACCAGACCCTACAACAATCACAAACTGGCATTCAGAAGCACTGAGTGCATATATCTTGGCATGTCACCCAGCCATAAAGGTCACAAGTGTTTGAGTGCCAATGGCAAGGTGTATATCTCAAAGGATGTCCTCTTCAATGAATACAGATTTCCCTACTCTCATTTGTTCCCTAAACCGCCTCCCACTTCATCTTCAACTCTTGCAACTTTCCCTTCCTCCATCCCCATAGTTCCTGCCTCTCATCAGAACAACTCCGCCACTTCATCCAGTCTGTCTACTCCTCACTCATCTAGATCCCCACTATCCACACACTCTGCTCCAGCATCTTCCTATCATACCAATGATCGGCGATCTGCCAAGGCCCCAATTCAGCCTCTACTTCAACCTCTCAGTCTCTTAATATGTCAGCTCCTGCATCTGAATGCATTGCTTCCAAGCCTGTTCCACCTGAGCCCTCTAACACTCATCCTATGATCACCAGATCCAAAACTGGTAGTCTTAAACCTCGGTTGTTTCTTGCACATGTTGAGCCTAGAACAGTCAAACAAGCCTTGTCTCATCCCCAATGGTTTGCAGCTATGCAAACAGAATATCAGGCACCCCTGACAAACAACACCTGGACTCTGGTTCCTCTGCCATCCCACAGAAAAGCTATAGGTTGCAAGTGGGTTTTTAGAGTGAAAGAGAACCCTGATGGAAGTGTCAACAGATTTAAGGCCAGGTTGGTAGCCAAGGGCTTTCACCAACAACCAGGGACTGACTTCACTGAGACCTTCTCACCTGTTGTCAAACCAACTACAATCCGTGTCATTCTCACATTAGCCTTGACTCACAGATGGGATAATCAACAGATAGATGTCAACAATGCCTTTTTAAATGGCAATCTTCAGGAAGAGGTATATATGGTGCAACCTCCAGGCTTTGAATCCAATGACAAAACCTTAGTGTGCAAACTGCATCGTGCTCTCTATGGCCTCAAGCAGGCCCCTCGTGCCTGGTATGAAAAGCTGACTCAAGCCCTCTTGCACTTTGGTTTCAAAGCTAGCCGATGTGATCCATCTCTTTTTATTTACAACAGCACTGGTGTTACACTGTATGTTTTGGTCTATGTTGATGACATTCTAATCACAGGATCCTCAACCAAGCTTGTTGCAGACTTGATCAACAAACTGAATACCAATTTTGCCCTGAAACATCTAGGCAAACCTGATTATTTCCTTGGAATAGAAGTCAAGCATCAGAAAAATGGTTCCATGATTCTTACTCAAACAAAGTACATAAGAGACCTGTTGCTACGGGCTAATATGGCTGACTGTAATGGTATCTCTACACCAATGGTCCATGACTGCAAACTTAGCAGACATGGCACAAATTCCCTACCCGATCCTGCGTTGTTCAGGTCCATTGTTGGAGCTCTCCAGTATGTCACTCTAACTCGCCCAGATCTCTCCTACTGTGTGAACAAGGTTTGTCAATTTCTGGCTTCACCACTTGACTCTCATTGGTGTGCAGTCAGGCGCATTTTAAGGTATCTCGGTGCCACTTCACACTACGGCTTGTTACTTCAGCCTGCAACCTTCGATGGCAAACTTTCTCTTCGTGCCTACAGTGACTCAGACTGGGCAAGTGACCCTGATGATAGGCGCTCCACATCAGGGTCTTGCATCTTTGTAGGACCAAACCTAATGTCTTGGAGTTCAAAGAAACAACCTATAGTGGCACGGTCCAGCACTGAGGCCGAATATAGGAGCATGGCTCACACTACCTCTGAATTGCTTTGGCTACAATCTCTGCTCACTGAGCTTCAGACTCCATTTCATCCTCCAGTGCTGCTTTGTGACAACTTGAGTGCCGTAATGTTAGCACATAATCCAATTCTGCATGCCAGAACCAAGCACATGGAGCTTGACATCCATTTCGTCAGAGAAAAAGTCATAGCCAAGTCACTCTCAGTGCAACATGTTCCTGCTTCTCATCAACTTGCGGATCCCCTAACTAAGCCTTTGCCATCCAGTCGTTTTGCTGAGTTTCAAGACAAGCTCAAGGTCGTTGCTTCTCCACAACCTCCTTGACCTTGTGGGGGGCTATCAGAGTAGTATAGTATAATACTTGTACACATACTTGTATACCTACCAATTCTGTTAGAAGTTAGTTAGAGTCTGTTAGAAGTCTGTTATGTTAGTTAGATTCAGTTGCTTGCTTGCCAAGTTACATCAGAGGTATAAATACCTCTCATGCTGTAATATTCAGACAACAACTAATCATCAATTGCAGTTTCAGCAATGCACTACTTTCTCACTATCGCATTCTAGTTACTCTTTAAGATCCACTCATGTCAACTCAAATTTGAAATTTCTTGATGCAAGTTAAAAATGATTATTAGTCTAACATTTGTGTGAAAAGCCAAATTTCTAACTACAGATTATGTAAGTAATGCTTCATAATAGCTGGAGCTAAACCTGGAGGTTCAAAATGAAAAATGGTCACTTATTTGTTAATGGTATAGTTTATAGACGGCCAGAATCAATGCAAAAGTAAGGCACAATTAAACAACTTGAGATTAAAAGCAAAATTAAATTAAATTGGATATACAACAATTGTAACTTAACAGACATCTTTTACAGTTTAAATTTTATCCAGACTCAGGCTGATTAATCTTTTTGATGTGCTATGATGTTGTAGGATATTGATCATCTTGAAGACAAATTACCTGTGTAAAGTATCTTATCCCACTTTTGCTCCAAGAGTGCAGTTGTTTCAGGAATAGCCCCTTCAACAACTCTTATGGCACTGTTGTCTAGATAAATTTTGAGCAAATTTGCAAGCAGTGATGATGTTGCTGGAGCAATTTCTGATGGTTTGAGGACCACTGCGTTACCCGCTGAAATAGCTCCAATGACTGGATCCATTGATAACACTGAAGATAGGAAAAAAGAAACTTATCAATAGAAAGGAAAGGGTGTGAAGAAGATGGCAAGTCATTAGATAGTGAGTATCCAAAAAAAATTATATGAATACTTGGAACTCGTTCTATACTTTATAGTGTTAACTGTTAAGCCATGAATATCAAAGGTTATGGAGAAGAAGCAAAAAATATAAATAGACTGAGCTGAAATTTATTGAAAGTTTAAGCAAGTGACCAGATTTGTGCTATTTGAGGATTATATATGATTAACTAAAGGATATTTGAGGCTTAACTTAACTAGTGAAATTGAATTTCGACCCAAAATAAAGAGAGTGCAAAAGGGCTTGTATTTCAAGAGCTAGTACATCCCAATACATGAGACTTTTCTATATGTGCATGTTACAAGAGATTCACATTGGTGATAACAACTGACATGAAGAAAGGCTGTTCTTCATCATAACCAAATGCAGGGTTAGATATGTGAATTGTGTGAAGAAAGGAACATCTTTTACATACAGAAAGGAAAGTTCCATGTTGAGATGACCAACACAACTCCCAGTGGTTCTGGCACAATCTCTGCTGATGATGGATATGTTGTGATTGAAGTGTTCACCTAAAAGGGAAAAAAACTTGCATCTCAATAATGTCTGTTGAAACATAGCTATTGTTACTCTGGTGTGACATTATGTATACACCTTGTGTACATAAGTTGTGTCCACTAGGGCAATCAACATAAAAAAAATATATATATTTAAATCTCTGTGCCACATTAATCTTCTATATTTTAAAGTGATAATGTATCACTTGTTAATTGGTTTATTGCATAGACATGCACACCTAGTGTACACAAGAATATCTTATTCTTGGTAATTACCCTTTCAGGCTTCATCCAGTTTTTCAGTTCTTGAAGTGCTTCACTACATGAGGATTTTGCTTGAGAAACCTGCATCAAGAAGCACATGCATAAAATTTGATGCGTAGACATTGAATGCCATCCATGACAAATGGGAGTTGGAGAAAAAGAATATAGCAAATGCAAAGAATTTCCTATGAAGTAATGGTTAGAACTTAGAAGAAACATGGAAACAAAATAGGAAATTGGAGACCTCAGTTATAAATGCTTCCAGACCAGGTTTAGAAAGGTCCTTATGAAGTGCTCCAATGATTTCCTTTTCCTTCTCTTCTAGCATCTTAGCTATGCCCTCCAACTGGGAAACCCTCCATTCATAACTCTTTGTCTTGCCTGAATCAAAGCTCTTTCTGAGCTCTTTAACAAGCAAAGCAGCTTTCTCTCCATCAAATGCTTGCTTCTCTTCTAACTCTGGCACTACTGATAGAGTTGCAGAATATCTTCTTCACAATAAATACAATATGAAGCAAACAAAACAACATAAAGAGAAATGAGAACATCATAGTTGAGCAAACACAACTAAAGCAGCATGAAAATGTGGAGGGAGAAAGAGGGTTTACGAGTATGAAGAGAAAACAACACTGCGGGAGTGGAAGTGAAGTTGTTTGCCAAAGCACTTTCTGGTTAAATGGTCAGCAAAGGTTCTGCTACCAACTGGGGCACTGTTACACAATATGAAGAACTGAAGTAAGAGACTAACCAATTATGATGAAATTCTAGTTTTTTCATTCTTTTATGCAACACAATTTTGGCAATTCTATTATTGTTTCTGTGTGGTTTTGCTTTCTCTAAAGTTGCATTGACCATGTTTCTTTCATATGTGAGAATCACTGAATCACAGACATAATATGAACAATCATTTGTTTTATAAATAGAAAAGTAGAGTACCTGGCAACAAGGAGCGGGCCAAGACAGAGGCTTTTCATGGTAGAAGTTAACAACTAGAAGGAAAAACAGCTTTTCATTAATTTTTGTGTAGAAGTATAAATATACAAGTTTGTTGCATAACTTGAACTTCACTTGTCAGCCATGAAAAATTAGAAAGATAATGTTTTAAGCATTTCATGAATTTGCAAAATTCACCATGTGTTGCACATGGCACATGGTCACACCCAAAAGTAAGACAAACGTTTTAGCAACGGAAAATAAATATCTTGTGTACAATCAATCAGAGTTACAACGTACATGGAACAATGGCTGAGATTTCTGTCATGCGGGAACCCACACTTGAATAAGCATAACAAAAATCCTCACCGTTAGCGTTAAGCCACTACAACGCCCGCAAAAAATCATAAAGTAAAACAAAAAAACAATATTAATTTCCAAAATACACAGTTAACCACTTACCCTGTTGTTTCTTAAGTTACACATTCTTTTCAACTCAATGCTTACGACTTCTCCAATCCGTCTGTGTGTGTTTTGTTTTTTTTTTTTAATTATTAAAATTTATATATTAAGAATGTGTTTGTTATTGTTTATTTTACTAAAAAAATCATTTTTTAATCGAATAATCATTTTTTAAAACTTTTGCTATCTTTGTGTTTGCTTTTGAAAATAATGAAAAGCAAAAAAAATTCATTTTCAGGATTAAAATGAAAAGCAAATTTCATAAGCTTTTGAAAAAAAAAAATCAGTTTTTAAAACTAACTACTATTTAAATAAATGATTTTTTGATTGTAAACAAACACAATTATGCTTTTGTTTTTTTTTAAATCTCTAAAAATAATCACTAAATTATTTTGTATCAAAATCATTTATTTTTTAATCTTAAACAAACGAGCTCTAAATGTTGAAATATAAAAAAAAATAGGAAGGGAAGTCGGCACCAACATAAATTTTTTTTATAAAAAAAAAAACAAGCAATGATTGGAACGTCAACTTCTCAACAATAAAATAAATAAAAAGATTGTCGAGGTTCGACTCATGTCGTGTGTATGAAAAAAACTTTATTGAAAGAGGCAAAACCCACTTTGATAATCTATCTACCTCAAAAGAGATATCGACTAGAGGATGCCCTTGTTACCAAAAAAAAAATTTGTTGTAAAAAGGATATCAGCTCCCCAAATGACTGAGTTGTTCGAAAAACAATGTGAGAAAATGTGTTCATGATTCAAGAAAACTACTATAAATCACAAAAGATCTTAGAATCTATGATTCTCACGTGTTCTCGAATTGAAGGAAGAACTTACATATACATATGTAAATTATGTTTAAGTAGTTTAAATTATTTTTTTAGGTCAAACCTGGAAAAAAAAATTGAATAAAAAAAATTAAAATCAAGGTGGTCTTTATAAGATGTAGTTTTCTAAGGTTCACAATTCAATAAAACTACTACAAATCATAAGAGATCTTAGAATTTATAATTCTCACTTGTTCTTGAATCGAAAGAAGAGCTTACTTGATCCGCGAGTAAATTAGAATAGTGAACAACTTATTTAGAAGAGACAGAACCCAAATACTTAGGTTACCAACATCTATCAAGTTAGTTACATAACTTACATTAGTTTTTTTTTTTTTAAAACTTCTCACAATAGCCAACGGGTCTCTTACTTTTATTAAATTTCATACAGACCCACAACTTTATTTCACTTGACATGTTTATATAATTTTTTTCAACATTCTCCCACTTGATTTGTGTGATATTATGTCACTTAATGAGCATCAACACAACTTACATACACTGGTTCCATCATTAATATGTTAAATATTTAATTGCATTTCAAAAATCTAATTTGGGAGTTTGGATTTAAAATTAAGTGTTTTGAATTCTTTTCTTATTGTCATTCAATTCCTTTAACCATTTCCTTTTTTTTACAAGCCTTTAACCATTTCCTCAACATTCTTTTATGTCCTCTAATTATTTTGATTATGCATTTAATTTGATACAAATATTCCAAAATGGTTAATATCTCCTTATTAAATTTTATAATTTGATTTGATTTCAATCAAATTAATTTTTACCGATGCGATACGATATGCTTATATTGCAATTTTTTTGTCTGAGATACTTGATATTTGAAAATCATATTAGACTCCGATTAATCTGAGTCAGGCCACCTATTTAAAAGGGCAAAGCTTCCCTCTTCTAACACCTATTTTTTTTTATCCACAAGATTCGAACTCTAGACTTTACTTAAAAGGAAATCAAACTTTTTGCTAGTAATATTATCTTTTGCGTCTTAGACGCAATTCTGAGGCCATATAATGCATCTCCCAAACATGCTAATATTAAACTATAATGTTAAATGTGACGATTTTAAGTTTTAAAAATTAAATTCTATATTTTTAGATTGGTTTAAAGATTGTCTTCCACAAACGAAGGTTTGTCCAGTTGGTAATGATCCAACTCATAACCCACAAGATTATAAGTTTGAATCTCACTATCGATGTGAGGACTTCATTGGTGGATAATCTGTAAGTATCTTTGTAAGCGTTCTTTAAGCTGTGAGACATGCCCTGACCCTTGTGAGCCCACGGGAGCCAACTCACCTAAACTTTTTATTATATAAAAAAAGATTATCTTCTAGATCATTTAAACTGGATCTAATATCACGAATTATTTAAAAATTTATATTTTTTATAATTAGTTATAAATAATAATAATTTTTAAATAAATTTTATATAATATAATAATATATTGATATTGATATTGATATTGATATTATTTTTTAAACATAGTTTAATTATTATGATTTAATTGATATACACTGACAGCGTAAATATTTTTCATACTAACAATATACAACAATCAAACTCTAATTGTTATTTCTATAATTTTATCACTTAATTATATAACATTTCAATTTACAATTTTTCCCCGCATATCTAACCGGAGGTGATGGGTTCGAATTCAAATTCAATAAAATAAATTAAAAAATTAGTTTAATTTTAAATTTAATAAATCACTTTAGTTCGAAATAGATGTGATAAAAAGAGCTGACATGTCGTAATGTCATTGGATGTCTGTGTACATTGCATAGGGCCTCGACCCATCCCATTCCATGTACATTGACACGTCATACACAACACACAATTATTTAGGTACTGAGTCGGTTCAGGACAACGTCTGTGTCAATCATATATAGGAAGTTCAAACTTCAAAGTAGCTTTATTTTGTTGTGACTTGTGAATTGTGATCCTAGATAGGGTGCACCCCTAGACAGTAGTCACGTATACAGCCCGTCGAGGCAAGACTCGTGACCAAATTGGGCCCGGTAGAACCCACAATGAAATCCAGACCAAAATCGGGTATTTTTACTTTCCTTTTTACTGTACTAATTAAATCTAATCCATCCGCTCTTGCTCTTTAATATTTTAGGAAAATATGACCAGTTAAAAAAAAAAAAAATTTGTTCTGTAAAAAAAGGTAGGTATAAAGGGTAAGTCCGAAGACTTGAATGTAAGAATAACATTATTTATCTTAGTTATATTTAATAACTTAAAAATGTTTTTAAGAAATCAATAGTTAGCACAGCTACTTCCTACTTTTCTTGGTTGCAAATCAGGGCCCAGGCCTAAGAAAAGAAAAACTAGACTGAAACAGAGACTGCACGGAGCATAGAAATCCATGCTTCATTAGCAATGATCAAGTGGGTTAGATCCGAATGAAGATGGCGAAATCATAGAGCAAGCAATTATTTTGCATCCAATTGTTATTATAGAACAATAACTCATTCTTTTTCCAGCTGCTTAAAAATTTTCCTGATCAACTTGTTAAGGCAGTGCTTGGCCCGATTCTCATCACGAAGGCGGGATATGATAGCATGAGAATCACATTCCAGGATTAATCTGGCATGATTTTATTTATTTAACATATGATATGCTATCCATAAGTTCGGAAATATTTCATCATAGGTTTACACATATTCAATCTTTACAAAAAAATGAAAAAACTGCAAACAGAAAAATAAACTAGCATTCAAGAAACTAGCTTACAAACAACATAATCGTTATTTTTACATTTAACAATTTTGAGGATGTACCCAATAGACTCACGAGATGTATCATAATGAATTTCTATTAAAAATCCCAAAATTCAAGATGGCTAGGAAATGAAATAAGAGTAACGAGATGAGAAGAAGGTGGAAGGGAGAGAGGGAGAAAAGACTTGGATGCTAAAGGCTAAAGCTCTGTACTGAGGGATCACGTTGTATGGGTACCATGTGTCCGGGAAGCCCATATTCCAAAGACAAGAAACCAGAAAACAAACAAGATTGCCCAATAACGTGCAGGTCCATACTTGATTCTAGTAAGCACAAACTGCAATAACTCAAAGTATACAAAAAGGAAAAAAAAAAATTAGGTTCTGATCAGCACCAGGATTGAAACATGTGTGTAACGATTATGTAGAAATTGAATACTTTGACAAACATTCTGATTAGCACCAGGTCCATACAGACATATCATAAAACATACAGTTTAAGTATGTATACATTGCACTACTCATAAAAGATTTTGTTTTTTCCCCTTTTTTATGCCTTATAAGTTTCAATGACAGTCATGAATACTGGACATTATGTGCAGAATACGAACCTAGGTCAGTACATATCATGTTTCTACAGAATAAAAAGCCACAATTATCCACTATGATCAGGCATCTTCTGTGTGTTTTTTAATTGTTCCAGCCATCATAATTTAGAAAATAATTCACTCATTTATTCAAAGTCCCGTGCCGATTGAGCTTAAACTAATATATAAAGTCAGGGTCTTCTTTTATCTTCAATTATTTTTTAAAGCACAGATAAGTTTTCATCCAGCCAAACAATGATATAAATCGAATCAAATTTCTTTAACAAACTATAATCAAGGGGACCAAAAAGGAGGTACTCCTCCCGTTTCATACTATCTATCGTTTAAAATTAAGATTAAGAAATGTATTAAATACCCTCAATTATGGGGTAATATAATGTCACTCCATTATTGCTCTCTCATTTTATTTAGTGGACATACCAAGGGTCAAGGATAAAATCGGAAAAAAAAAAGTAATACCTTCTTGGTTTTCTAAAGTAATAGATAAAAAGAAACAAAATTTTCTCTCAAAAGCAATAAATATTACAAAACAGAGGAAGCACGTGAGGTACTTACAAAGCGGAAGAAAACCACCACTGTTAAAGCACAAACACCTCCAAGTAGGATATGAAGACCACTTCTTGCAGTTTTCTGCATAACATATATAAGTTGTATATTACATATATGCTACTAACCAAAATCAGCAAGGAAGAAGCAACCAAGACATACAACAAAACAAGTCTTTTCCCATTAGGCAAGGTAGGGTAAATGGATCAAATGCAGCCATTGCGTTCAATTGAAAACCATATATTCCAAAATATCATTTCGGTCTTAGATAGATTTGCACATAGCACACATATCAAAAGAACGTGAGATGTGAGGCCTTTGAAATTGCAATAATTGATTTGTATTAATCTTGTGAAGCATCTTCATCCTAACAAAAGATTAGACCTTGAATGAAGCTTTGGACTTCCAAATGGGTTTGTCAACAAGGAAGCTTTGAAGATTAGAGCTAGAAGTGTGTCTTAGAAACTGAAAGAAAGATAAGATATGCAAGGGAACTCTCCACTGAAGTACAAATTCAATTCTGCTATCATAATTGCCTGAGAGACAAATAGAATCTCAATCAAGTAGGACCAAAGGGGATTGCAGCTCACGAGTTTCACTGTCCTTCAAATATCCATGAAAACAGAAGTCCCAATTCAAAAAATGACCCTGAATAGAATAGAAGTAGCTAATGCGTGAGTTGTGGAAAGTAGAGGAAAAGCCAGAAAGCCGCCACCCACCCCCACCCCCCCAACTAAACCGCAGTGAGAAACTGGGGACGCATTCCACCCACCTCCAGAGGGGGGCCTTCAGATAAAAATAAGGTAGGCCAACGAGGTGATGGAATTATTACGCAGGTGGTCAGTAGTCGCCACTACCCCCCAGTACCTTCAAGCCCTATCACCTATTCTTCTTCCAATCAAGAAAAAATCACCCCATTAAATATTGAATGACCGCGCCCTATCCTGAAAAAATCCCAAACCCCATCCAAACCATATTTGTTACATGCTAGTTACATTACAAAACAGATATCAAAGCCCAATTTACTAGATATCATAAGGACTGTATGCAAATGGATGCCTTATAGCAGCAAGCATAAAAATGAACATACTTCAGAATATATGCCACAAACATAATCTGACCATTCATATTTATTATAATTGACAATTTCTTCTTTCTATTTCCCCCAAATCTTAGTTTTATCTTTTATCACTGTTTGCATACATAAATGAGATTCTCAAACATAAATCTTTAAGGGTATATTTAGATGGTGAAGGAAAAGGTTTTGACTTTTGAGTAAATCTCACCCTTGTTTGGCAGTCTTTTGAAATGAGGAGAGGGGAAATGAATGGTTATATCATATAACCCCACAAAACCCTCCTTATTAATTTTTGGGTCGTGCTAACCAGTGCCCTGAGGGCATTGGTCAAAGAAAACCAAACAAGTAAAAACTTATTGGAAAAGTAAGTTTATCACTCTACAAAATATAAAATGCAACAAGTCCCAATGACAAATTTCTTTTTTTTAGATCCTTAACCAGTGCCCTTAGCATTCTCCTTAATTTTTATGAACATTTTAAACTTTAAAGTTCCCCAAATTTGGAGGACATTCGAGGGTTTTAAACATCCAAACAAGGGAAAAGAAAGTCATTACTTAACCTCTCATACTCTTTCCCTCCCTTCCCCTCCAGACTCCCAAACATACCCTAAAAATCTTCAAACTTGCCATGAGAATATATCAAGAAGTGTTGTCTAAACTATTATGGAGCATTAAGCTTGCCATATCATTTAGGTAATCAGTATACAGAATTCCAGTCTATAAATTTCAACTCTATGATGAAAGCCAGTCATTACTCCGGTCCTCTACAATACCCATAATTTTTCCCAGCTATAATCCACTTATTGACTTTCTACTATGTAATTTTTGCTAAAAAATATGGGTACAATATTTAATAAGGATGAAAGCAACTTCTTCAAATAAAATGGCTAGCAAAAATTGTCCAGTTAGTATTGGGTCTAGCAGAGAAAAAGACACATGCGTCAAAGGCAGTCTCTACAAATTATACTAAGCAATAGAATAATAAGACGCCAAACTAGTGTCTTTGCTCCATGTGTGAGTAACATATTATGCATGACTCAGTGCATGCATCACTATCAAAACCTTCTGAAAATTTAAGCCTTTGTATATGCATAAGGTCAGGGTAAAGTAAAGATAGTTATGCAGAAACATGGTATGGGTCCATGTATGCATATGCACATAATGCACTCACATTCAGGCAAAGAAAGAAATCTAGAAAAGAGCTTCATATATAAAAATAGGGAGGGGTTATTAACAGTTAACACTCCTAATTTTCTATCCACACTCCTCATTAGCCAATTACAATTTTACACAAAAAAAAACCAAATTGTGATTGGTTAGTAAGGAGCATAGATAGACAAAATGGAGCGCCAATAGCCTCACTCGTAAAAATATTAGCATATTTAGGTATCTATCATAATTAATATTTATTATAAGTACCTTTCCAACACGAGGAGCTATAAGCCATGCAAGGGTGATGGTAAGCAGCCCAGTAGCAAGCAGGATCCCTGTACCTTCCACAGCCCATTTAGTTGCAGGATTCTGTGCAGGGCCAGCATCTTCAGTAACAATATTCGAAGGCTGCTCAGAAACAACCTGTGAAACTGTGTCCATGTTGCTATTGTTGTTAATGTTACTACTATTATGAGGGTAAAACCATTGTGTGATCTCACTTAGCCGCTGCCTCCGTATAGCTGCTACAGCATCAGGATCCACAGCAGTATTATTTGCATGAACTTGTGCAGGACCAGGATCCCCAATGGCAGTTCTTTCCCTCAATGCTTCATACTCTTTCAAGGAACCAACAACCTTATTGAAGTCAGAAATTCTAATATTTTTTGCTATATGTCCACATATTTCACAAATGGTAGAACCATGGTTGACAAACCACTTGAGTGCACAAGCATAGTGTACTAAAGCAAGGTCACTTTTACAACAACAACCAAGTTCAATTAATGTATCTTGATGAGATAAGCCAATTTCTAAATCGCTTTTACAAACGAAAACCTCACCATCAGGGCTAACAAATTCCACTATCCCAGATTTGTTTTCAACATTTCTGTTAAGAGAGAGATGCTTTGGAATTTCCTTGCCATCAGACCCTACTTCCTCATTGCTTTTACATACTTCTATAGCTGGAACGATGCCCAAAAATTCTAGTGCAGCATCTCCCCTTTTATCAGATTCAGCACATTGGCACACACGACAACTTGCCAAGCCTGTCTCGTTCTCCAGACTAAGTTGAGAGTGAGATTCTAAATCCCCAGTCTCAACACTTGAGGAACCATCATCACCGACTTCTTCCTTTGTCGTTGCTGACACATTTTCTCTGCCCGTCTGATCCATTGTCTTCATATTCAAACTTACAACTTGCGCTTTCAGATTAGGGCTCCATGCTGCTTCAAAAGGACTCACTTAATTGAATAAACAAGGGTAGCTTCTGCTTTAAGGGTTACCATCAAGGAGAGAACAGACACAGGAATCCCAACAAAAAACAAGCACGCCCTCAAAAGATAATCATGCTTGAAGCGTAAAAGGAACTAGATGCTTTTAGAATAAAGCCATGCCAAGGAGCAAGGTGGACGTATACATTATCTGGGAGAATACAGAATTCTCAATGCTGCAGACTCAATTCTTCTATTACCTGAAGCACATTTTAAGTTAATTGCAAGTAGTTGTAATCCCAAGTTGAATAACACAAAACAAACAAAAAGATAAAAGAAACATGGAGGCATCTAAAAGTTAAAACTCTAAACAAAAGAATCACAATACACAAAAATTCTTATGTATTCTGAGAGTAATACACCCAACAATCTGTATTTTATTATAAAGTTAATCTAAGGGAACAACAGATTCAATAAAATCTGAACATGACTTGTTTGAAACTAAAAACAGATGTTAGATTATTTTTATTTTAAAGTTCATTACAATTTACAACTGGCATCAGATTTGAATTATCCAAAATGTCATATAGTGATAGTGCAACCAGCTGGAGAACCACAATTACTCTAACGGCCACCATTCTCATCTATATGGGTGGAAACATGCACGATTTAACGGAGTGACACTCATACCAGTGAGAAATTTAAATTTTTTTTTTATAGAAAAAAAGGCAAATTATTGGGAAGAAAATGCAATACAAAATTGTTGAATTGTTCAGTGGTTTAAGGAAAACCCATTGCCCCGATTAAAATCAAGTACCGAAAACCGAATAAAAAGGAATTGAAATCAAACTATGGATCAACATAAGCATTAAGCGAATAATAATGAAGAAAAGGGAAATGAAGAGTGCAAAACAAGTTTGGGGCTTACCGGGAATTTGAGAGAAGGCAAAACAAAGAAGCAGAATTCAGATTTGATAATTAAGAATCCCTTTTCTTATTTTTGTGTGTTACACGTTTTCGGGTGACTCTGTGTGTGTGTGTGTGTCAGTTATATAAAATACTCACCTAACAAGTCATTGCTCTACTGTTTACTCGACTCTTCCGTTCTTTACCACAAAAATATGAGGAACGATTTTTGTATTCAAAACGAGAATATTATGAGTTGTCTTTTTTGTTTTTTTTATTATATTTTTAAGGAGAGTAGATATAAAAAAAGATAAAATTTAATAAAAAATAAAGATAAATATATACGATATCATATGCAATATCTAAAATTTGTGTTCAAATAAATCACTCCAAAAATATAGTTCGTGGGAAAGTGAATCTGTCACACTCACCTCTACGGCTCAACCTCTGCCACCACCACCATTTCTTATCTTATTATTATATTATTACATTATTTACATATATATCCTAACAAATAATACCTACTCTTTCCTTTCTATCCCTTTCCTTACAACATCATATATATTTGTCTTATTTTATTTTATTTTTTTGATATTTCGTCATTACCCTTTTTTGATGGGCTCGGATTCTCCATGTCTTTGATTTTTTCAACATAATTAAATTATTGCTGACTAAAGCAATACTGCCAAACTAAAAAGGGTTGTCATGTTCTCTTTTTTTGTTTTAGAGACATTCTTTTCATTGTCAACAATATTTGATCAACTGAAAGAATTGATAACTGAGAATTTGAGTCATCAATTATTTATTTTTTTATTTTTTGATAAGAAGTAGTCAATTTTTTTTGTTAACTTTTTAAAATAAACAATAGTATTCTCAAGCCAGATTTTCATAACTTCTTTTATGCCTAGACCGTGCGTCTTCAGTTAAGAGAAAATTTATTACTAAATAAAACAGAAGATTTGATATATTCCAAATCCTTTCATATGTGATCTCAAGCCTTACAATATTCACCTACTTCTTTTATTAATAATCTTTTAGTTAAAAAAAATATAAATTGGTGTAAATATATATATATATGTATATATATATATATATATATATATATTAAGCATTTTTTATATTTTGAAAACATTAAATATGATAGTTTTTTTTATACTTTCTTTATTTAGTATTAAAAGAATTAAAAGAAAGATTTTGTAGAATGATATAACAAAATTGGGATCATGTCGGAACTAAAAGTAAAGGGAAGACATTTTTTTTCTTTTTCTTTTTGTAACAAAAGGGGCTAAATGCCAAAAAAAAAAAACGAAACAGAAAGAAAATAGGGTATGGAAGCTCAAGCAACATCACTAAACAGGAGTGGACCTGACCCACTAGGAGGGTGATCTAAACAAAGAAAGCCTAGATTCTGAGAGAGACTCGTCATCCAATCCGCGCAACAATTTCCTTCTCGAAACATATGAGAGAGTTGTCAATCCTTTTGGATCCAGGACCTTAGGCCTGTTTGGATTGCCTTATGAACAACTTTTTTGAGATTATCTACTGACATAGGCACTTGTCAGAGTGTTTGGGAGAGCTTATGAAAACAGCTTATAACACGTTCATAAGCTGTTTTCAACTTATTTTGATAAACTCTCCGGGATAGCTTATGAAAACAGCTTATAGCTTATATGAAAACAGTTTGACTATATTTTCTCTTTGATTATGGAAATAGCTTATACATAAGCGTTTATATGATAAGTGTTTATTCTATAAGCGCTTAATTAAGCCGTTTTCTGATGGGCTCGAATCCGCAAGTGTACGGCTTCATAGTCATGTAATAAAAAGATCGAATCCACATGGACCATGTTCTTAAATAACTATCAATTGTTAAATCAATTAAACTGGACTAGAAAAAAGATTTGGAAAAGATTTGGTTTTTAAAATAAGAATTAACTAACAAATCTAGTAATTAAAATGCAATCAAATATAATTGCAATCAAATCAAATATGAGAATTTTCAAATAAAAAAATATTTTCAGGAATTGGGTTACCAACAAGACTGCTCATGCTACTAAATTGACTACCCTCTTGTTAATAATCGAAATTGCTTTGAAGGTGAATTTATCCTAAATAAGTTAATGCTCCCTCTCGGGATACAAGAACCGTGCTCAATTAAACCAACCCCTACTCTCGTGGTAATTGAATTTAAATTGAACCCTTTAAGATTTGTGACAATTCGTGAACCCTCGAAGGACCGCTTCTAACTCTCGTGATTTAAGTCCTAAGTTCAATCTCTATAGATCCAATACTAAGTTCACCGCTAGGTTCCTCCTTAGAGTATCTATGACATGCAAATAAGTGCGCACCAAATTCACAAGTAATTCATGCAATATGAATCAAATCGAAAGCAAATTGGGATTAACAAGAAGTAAAACGTCAATTCATAACATAAAACAAGTCTTGGTCATAGCCCCAATTCCTAGAAATAAAAACAACTACTCAAGCATTGCCATGTTCATGTAAGACTAAGCCCTCATTCATGTTTTGATGTATGACAAACAAAGTCTATTTTGCATAAGATTTTTAATTTTGACTACGTACTCATTTCGTGTTAAGTTGCATGCAAGATCACTCGTCCAACAAAGCAAAACTAGCGCTCGTCCAACACAGGGAAAATATAAGCGCTCATCCAATGAAGTGAACCAAGAATGATGTCCAACAAAGTAAAGAGCTGACGTCCAATGAACAACTAAAGAGCTCGTCCACTAAAGTACCATTTGGAGCGCGTCCACTGAAGTACAACAAAAGCACGTCCACTGAAATATAACAAAAGCGCGTCCACTAAAGTACAACAAAAGCAGGTCCACTGAAGTACAACAAAAGCACGTCCACTGAAGTACAACAAGAAGAGCGCGTTCACTGAAAGAAACTGAAGAGCTCGTCTGCTGACGTGGCACTTGGAGCTCGTCTACTGAAGAAACAGAAGAGCTCGTCTGCTGATGTGGCACATGGAGCGCGTCCACTGAAAGAAACAGAAGAGCAAGTCTGCTGACGTGGCACTTGGAGCTCGTCTACTGAAGAAATAGAAGAGCTCGTCTGCTGACATGGCACTTGGAGCTCGTCTACTGAAAGTAACAGAAGTGCACGTCTATTGATATAAAAAGGAGAGCTCGTCTACTAATAGTGGCAAAAGGAGCTCGTCTACTAATGATACGCGCTTTGGACTTGCTAAGATCTTAATGAGAAGCTCCGTCCACTAACATGGCATATAAATCTCGTCTACCAGTTGAAGCACGTCCAATAACTTGTGTTAGCACTTCTGTCTACTGACGTGGCAAAATAGACGCGGCTATTTTTCTCTTAAAAAAAACACGGTTATTTGACTCTTCAAATTAGACTTGGCTACTCTGTCAGATGGAAACAGTTATTTTTTCAAGAAGGACGCAAACTCTACAAAGATCAACAGAATCTCATTTCAAGAACAAGAATCAAGAAAACAAATTTTGTTAAATCAGATCCAAATTTGTTTTAAATGATCCCAACGGCTATAATTTGTCTTCTATAAAAAGAGGGATCAAAGGAACACTTTTTAACACAATACAACACGATAACAACAACACAACTCATTCTGACTGTGAAACTACGAAATATCCAAAAGTGCTTCATCTCTGAGAAAAGTGTGATATTAGTTAGAACTTCAATTTGCATAACGGGCCCAATCTTTTCGTGAAAAGTGTGATATTAGTTAGAACTTCAATTTGCATAATCAGACTTTTAGAGTCTTACTTCCACTCAATTCTTTTCGTGAATTAGTGTGATTAAGAGAGGGTATCTCTTAGGCTTAAATAAGGATAGAAGGGATCCTTGGGTATAGAAAAGCTAGTGTGCTTTCTGGTATTTTTCGAGCAAGGAGGTTATCCTTGTGTTGCTGTAATTGGAATTTTGTAATTGCTGATTATAGTGAAGAAAACCACAGAGGTGTGGGACTGGATGTAGGCTTACCAGAGGAGGTAGCCGAACTAGGATAAATCGGTTTGCGTGTTCTTCTCATCTCTAAACTCCATATACTTGTTATATGCACTTGTGTGTTATGAATGAGTTTTAAGAATACTTGTTAACTTGAATCTTTGATCTACAATCTGTGTTAAACTTGTTATTACTTCTTATAATTATTCTTAACATCATCACTTGTTCCATAACCTGATTCTTGGGAATTAAAATTGAGTGAAAACCAATTTTCTTTAAAGAAACATTGTTTTGCTTTAAATTGTTGAAAAAGTTTTCAATATCTCAATTCACCCCCCCCCCCCTCTCTTGAGATCGTAGCCACTACCAACAATTGGTATCAGAGCTAAAACTCTTGTTACAAAGCTTAATAGCTTCAAGAGATGGCTACAAATGATATCCTGGGTGATGGGGCTTCACTCACTAGACCCCCTGCCTTTAATGGCTCCCAATACATGTATTGGAAAGAGAGAATGCTTATCTTTCTTGAGGCTGCAGGTTTAGATGTATTAGATGCTGTTGAAAATGCTCCCTATGTTCCATTTATTCTTGATGCTAAAGGAAATAAACAAACTAAACCAAAAGATGACTGGAATGATGATGATAAAAGAAGAGTTGGTTATAATGCTAAGGCAAAAAATATTATAACAGCTGCTTTGAATTATGATGAGTTTTTCAGGGTCACCAATTGCAAAACGGCAAAGCAAATGTGGGATACTCTTCAACTCACTCATGAAGGAACCAACGATGTGAAAAGAGAAAGAATGAATGCACTAGTCCACGAATATGAACTCTTTCACATGAAGAATGGTGAGGATATAGATGAACTACAAAAGAGGTTTACACACATTGTAAACCAGCTAGAAGGACTCGGACATACAATCACAGATAAGAAAAAGATTAACAAGATAATGAGATGTTTGAGTCGTGAATGGCAGCCAAAAATTACTGCAATTGCTGAAGCAAAGGATCTAGACACCATGCAGATTGCTACTTTATTTGGCAAGTTGAAAGAACACGAATTGGAACTCAATAGATTGAAAAGTCATGAAGATAAGGAGAAAAAGAAGAAAGGACTCTCACTCAAGGCTCATATCTCCAAAGAATCAATAGAAAGTGATGAAGATGAACACCTTGATGAAAGTGAAGAATCCGAAGAAGAAGACATGGGATTGCTTGTGAGGAAATTTAGAAGATTCATAAAAAGGAATAGAAACAAGAAGCAATTCAGTTTTCCTACCAAAAAGAACACGAACAAAGGTGAAAGCTCTTCCTCAACAATCAAATGCTTTGAATGTGGAAAGCTTGGACACTACAAAAATGAATGTCCAAAGCTACAAAAGAAAGAAAAGTATGAGAAGAATGACAACAAAGAGAAGAAAGGAAGAAAGCCTAGAAGAGCATACATAGCTTGGGAATAAAATGATATGGATTCCACTAGTAGTGAATCTGAAAATGAAGAAGCCAAATGTCTCATGGCAAATCAACAAAGTGATAGTGAAACCGAGGTAAATAATTCTTCTCCTACCTATGATGAGTTACAAGATGCTTTTGATGAATTGCATGAAGAATATGTTAAAATTGGTAAACAACTTATATCTTCTAGGAAGATCATCACAAAACAATGTAGTGACTCTGCATCTTTACAAATAAAGCTTAAAGAATTAGAAGCTGAAAATTCAAAATTACTTACATCTAGTTCAATTTGCACCAAATGCACTACACTAGAAAAGGAAGTTGAAAAACTGAATACAACTCTATCTAAGTTTACTTTGGGTAGAGATAACTTGAATGCCATATTAGGACAACAAAAGGGTGTTTATGACAAAGCTGGAATTGGATATAAGCCAATGGTACATGAAAAATTGTTTAAGAAGCTTTTTGTTGCACCTATTTCCTCAACTAGTTCTTTTGTTAAATGCTATTATTGTCTAAAGAAAGGTCATACAGCTGCTACTTGTTGACTTAGAAAGAACACTCATGTTGGCATTAAACAAATTTGGGTTCCAAAAGGAACATATGTTACTACTAACCCCAAAGGACCCAACCAGATTTGGGTACCTAAAAGAAAAGTATAAAAAAAAATCTGTTTTGTAGGTGTGTTTGAAGGCCAAAACCTCAAGCTGGTTTTTGGACAGTGGCTGCTCCAAACACATGACCGGAGACATCACAAAATTTACATCTTTCACTCCCAAGGAAGGTGGAAATGTCACCTATGGAGACAACAAAGGAAAAATTCTTGGTGTTGGAGCAATAGGAAAAAGTCCAGCAATCAAGATTGAGAATGTTCTCTATGTGGAAGGGCTCAAACACAATCTACTAAGTATAAGACAATTATGTGATAAAGGCTACAAGGTAAACTTTAACTCAAATTTGTGTATGATCGAATCTATTCATGATAATAACATAAAATTGATTGGAAATAGAATCAATAACATATATATGCTAGACTTAGACAATTTAATTTCCAATGATGCATGTTGCTTAATTTCCAAAGAAGATGAAAATTGGCTTTGGCATAGGAGAATAGCTCACATTCATATGGATCACTTGAATAAATTGATTTCCAAAGAACTTGTAATTGGTTTACCAAATAAAAGGTTTGTTAAAGAAGGCTTATGTGATGCATGCCAAAAGGGTAAACAAGTGAAAACCTCATTTAAGGCTAAAAACACTGTTTCAACTAGTAGACCCTTACAATTGCTGCACATGGACCTTTTTGGACCTTCTAGGACGAAAAGCTTTGGTGGAAATATTTATGATCTTGTAATTGTTGATGACTTCTCTAGATTTACTTGGACCTATTTCTTTGCACAAAAGAATGAAGCTTTTAAAGCTTTTAAGAAAATGGCTAAGGTTGCTCAAAATGAGAAAGACGTGAAAATTGTTTCAATTAGGAGTGACCATGGAGGAGAATTCCAAAATGAGGAGTTTCATAACTTTTGTGATGAACATGGTATAAAACACAATTTTTCTGCACCTAGAACTCCACAACAAAATGGAGTAGTTGAGAGGAAAAATAGGTCACTTGAAGAAATTGCTAGAACCATGTTAAGTGACTCTAATTTACCAAAGTATTTTTGGGCTGATGCTGTGAGTACTGCATGTTATGTTTTAAATAGAGTTCTAATAAGGCCAATTTTGAAGAAAACTCCATATGAACTTTACAAGGGAAGAAAACCTAACATTTCTCATTTTCATGTCTTTGGTTGTAAATGTTTTGTGCTAAATAATTGCAAGGATAATCTTGGGAAATTTGATCACAAAGCTGATGAGGGTATTTTCCTAGGTTATTCATTAACTAGCAAAGCATATAGAGTGTTTAATAAGCGTACTTTATCAATGGAAGAATCTGTTCATATAACATTTGATGAGTCTAACCCCAAAAGGTTGGGAAAGGACATTTTTGATGATGCAGAAACTCTTGAGGATGAAGTGAACCCTGATGAAGGAAAAGAGAACAACAAGGAAAAGGAAGATGAAGAGAGCAATAAAAAAAACCTCAAGCAGAACTTCAACAAGAATATCCTCCTAAGGGGGAAATGCTTTATAAACATATGTATGTATATAAAAAAAATTCATTTAGCTTCTTTATGCTCACTATAACTAGTTATTTTGGTTTTCTACTAGCAGCTTTAACTATAACCTCAGTTCTATTCCGGTTCAGGATTGATTTGGATAATGAGTCAGATCGGACCAATATCAATCCATTTTATTCTAGTTATTCCAAAGAAAAATGTCAACAATAGTGGCAAGCTTCAAAGAATCATCCCCTAGACAATATCATTGGTGAGATCACTAAAGGGGTAACCACTAGAAACTCTTTAAGGAATATTTGCAATACCATGGCGTTTGTATCTCAAATAGAACCAAAATGTGTTGATGATCTTATTAATGATGAACATTGGATGATTGCAATACAAGAAGAGTTAAATCAATTTAAAAGGAACAAAGTTTGGGATTTAGTTCCAAAACCCAAAAGTAACCAAATAATCGGAACTAAATGGGTGTTTAGAAACAAAATGGATGAGAATGGGATAATAGTAAGAAACAAGGCTAGACTAGCAGCTAAGGGATATAATCAAGAAGAAGGAATTGATTATGATGAAACATATGCTCCCGTAGCTAGATTAGAAGCCATAAGAATGCTCTTAGCCTATGTATGTATAATGAACTTTAAACTGTACCAAATGGATGTGAAAAGTGCCTTTTTAAATGGAATAATACAAAAGGAAGTATATGTAAGTCAACCCCCTGGCTTTGTTGATAGTGAGTTCCCAAATCATGTCTATAAACTGACTGAAGTCCTCTATGGACTCAAGCAAGGTCCTAGAGCTTGGTATGAGAGGTTAAGCAATTTTCTCCTAGAGAAAGGCTTTAAAAAAGGAAAAGTTGATACAATACTATTTACTAAAACAAAAGCACACAATATCTTACTTGTTCAAATATATGTTGATGACATTATTTTTGGTGCTACTAATGAGTCTTTATGCAAGGAATTTGGTGAACTAATGCAAAGTGAATTTGAAATGTCCATGATGGGAGAGCTTACCTTCTTTCTTGGACTTCAAATTAAACAATGCCAAGATGGAACCTTTATAAGTCAAACAAAGTATTGCAAGGAACTACTAAAGAAGTTTGAAATCGAAAGCGCAAAGGAAATGGCAACACCAATGAGTCCAGCCTGCTACTTGGACAAAGATGAACATGGTAAATCTATAGATGTATCCAAGTATAGAGGTATTATCGGATCCTTACTTTATCCTTACTTTAGTGTGTTTATGTGTGCAAGGTATCAAGCTAATCCTAAAAAATCACATCTTACTGCAGTTAAAAGAATCATGAAGTATCTTTTAGGAACAAAAGAAATGGGGTTGTGGTATCCCAAGGGATCCACTTGCACATTAATAGGATATTCCAACTCTGACTTTGCTGGATGCAAGTTAGATAGGAAGAGCACAAGTGGAACATGTCATTTATTAGGAAATTCCCTATTGTCCTGGTTTAGTAAAAAGCAAACTAGTGTGGCCTTATCCACAGCTGAAGCAGAATATGTTGCAGCTGGGAGTTGTTGTGCTCAAATCCTATGGATTAAACAGCAATTAATTGACTATGGCGTTTATCTGGATCATATACCAATAAAGTGTGATAACACTAGTACAATTAATCTAACAAAGAACCCAATTATGCACTCAAGAACCAAGCATGTTGAAATTAGGCATCATTTTATGAGGGATCATATTCAAAGTGGTGATGTTGTGATTGAACATATAGATACCACCAAGCAATTAGCTGATATATTCACCAAACCACTAAATAAGGAGAGTTTCTTCTTTATAAGAAGGGAACTTTTTTTTTTATGCAAAGGAGGCATGTAAAGGCATCACAATAGAGACTAACATCCCAACTAGGTTGGCACCTTAGCCACTATCTATCATATGCAGCACACCCCAATTTATTAAAAAAAAGGAAAACAAAACAATACAAGAGCATGGGGGGACATGAACCTTACCCATGAAATCACCTAAAACGAAAATTAGGGAGTCCTACCCTATTATTATAAAAATCATCCCTAATAAAACTAGGGATTAAATCCCACCAAAAGAATCCATGAATAGATAGTCCGTGATTGGCAATTTTATCTGCACAGTTATTGCCCTCACGAAAAATATGAGAGTAACCAAAACGCATTTCCTTAGTAATGGCCATGCAATTATTCCATCTATTCATAAGTTTCCAAGGAACCATGGAGGGAGAAGAGATTGCAGAGATGACAAGCTTTGAGTCACATTTGAGCCATAACGACCAACCTTTCTTATGGGCAGTTTCAATTGCCAAGATTGCTCCCATTAGCTCAGCATAAAAAGCAAAAGTGACTCCAAGGTTGGCTGCAAAGCAACCAAGAGTGGCAGCACTATGATCACGAAAAATGCTACCACAAGCAGAAGGACCCGGTGCACCTTTAGCTGCCCCATCAGTGTTGCACTTGACCCAATAACAGGGAGGAGGATGCCATATGACTTCTATGATTTGAGGAGCTCGGTTGGGATGCCAGCTGACCCTAAAAGCCTTTAATAACATAAAGTCCTGTATAGATGATGAAGTTGTACCTCCGCAAGGCTAACATTAGCAAGGATAAGATTTTTAGCAACCTGCAAAGGAATAAACCTGTCTTCAAACCTGGATTTATTTCTGCAATGCCAAATTGCCCAGATGATGATAGTTATGGCAACAAGCAGAAGATCCTTAACTTGAGAGCTCCATCGATGATCACAGATTGAGAAAACAGAAAGCATTGAAGAAGTATCAATTTCCATGCTAACCGTGTTGCTCAGCCAAGACCATAAATCCTTAGCAAAGGCGCATTGAATAAAAAGATGATCAGTTGTTTCATAATTACAATCACATAAATTACATCTAGAGACAACAATGCAGCCATTGGACCATAGGTTTTCATCAGTAGGCATGCGGTTATGCAGGATTCTCCAAACCAGGAAAGACTTGGAAGGAGGAACACATTTATTCCAAAGGAAATTGGCCCAAGGAACAGCTTGGCCATTGTCGTTAAGAAACTGAAAAGCATCCTTCAGAGTTAGAGAGCCCGATTCATTTCTGCACCACACACGAATGTCTTTACTAGGAAAGGAAGGAATGCTGATATGCTTAAGCTCTTCAGCTATAGCTGGACAGTTTTGGAGAATAATACTTGGTATGAACCAAGAGTTATTGTGCAGGAAATCTTTAACCTTTGCATTTAAGGAAGAATGTAAGTGTGCTGGTAAAGACAGCAAAGAGTTCAAAGGCTTAGATAACCATACATCATTCCAAAAGTTTATGTCAGAACCATCTCCAAGCAACCATGAAGAGTTTTCAAGAATTGAATTCAAGTGAGGTTTGTTTCCTGGCCAAATTGAAGAAGAGATAGAATATTGCACAACTGAATTATTCCTCAAAACTCTAGCTCTTAAAAGACTAGCTAGCCCACCGCTCAGAGGAAGAGATGAAATCCCAGCACAATTTTAGCATAGAAGCACTGTTAACAGCTCTTAAAGATCTAACTCCAAGACCTCCCTCAGCCTCAGGTTTGCACAATTTATGCCAAGCAACTGTCACTGTTTTCTTGATATTTGTATTACCAGACCAGATAAAGTTCCTCAGCCATCTATCAATCAACTAATTTCAGAAAGCTTATAGGCCATGAGTAAACCTGGAAGCTATACATCATCATACCAATAACCACAGATTTGACAAGTTGAACTCTTCCCATGATTGACAACAAACAACCTTTCCATGTGGATAATTTTGATTTGATCCTATCTGCTATGGATTGCAAATGGGATTTCCTTGGCTTACCTTTAAACATAGGCAACCCAAGATATGTGAAAGGAAACCTACCAGCAGTGAATCCTAAGGTATTAGCAATAGTAGACATTC
The DNA here is from genome assembly GCA_030762895.1 of Sophora flavescens. Lineage (NCBI taxonomy): Eukaryota > Viridiplantae > Streptophyta > Magnoliopsida > Fabales > Fabaceae > Sophora > Sophora flavescens. The sequence goes on along the minus strand of CM061068.1, from coordinate 49,932,961 downwards.
TATTAGCCGAAATGTTACCTGCATAGAACTTGGACTTGTGAAGGTTAACCATTTGACCAGAAGCTTCCCCATACTCCTTAAAGAGAAACATTAGATTGGACAAATTCTGATTAGAGGCTCTGCAGAAGATGAGAATATCATCGGTATACAAGATATGACTAGGAGATCTGAAGCCTCTAGGGCCAGCCATTGTGTTGAGCTTTCCATCTTGAACTAACTTGTAAATAGCCCTGCTCAATACATCTTCTGCAATATAGAACAAAATAGGGGACAAGGGATCACCCTGCCTAACACCCCTCTTACAAGAGAAAAATCCAACTGACTTGCCATTGACACCAATAGATGGCTTAGCTGATTTGAGAATGGTATCTATCCATTGCCAGAACTTAGCATCAAAACCAAAATAATGGAGAACCTTCAATAGGAAATTCCAATCCATGGTGTCAAAAGCCTTCTTGACATCAATCTTCAAGTCTATATTGCCACCAAAAGCCCTTTTGTCCAGCATATTTACACATTCTGAAGCAGTACAGAAACAGTCATTAATATACCTTCCTTGAATGAAACCTTTTTGATTATCAGAGATAATCTCTGATGCTACCTTAGCCAGCCTGTCTGCTATAACTTTAGTGATAATTTTGAACTGGAAGTTAGCCAAGTCAATAGGCCTAAAATCCTCAACTCTATTAGCACCTTGAGTTTTTGGAATTAGAACCACCAGGTTTGAGTTTAGGTTGGGCAGCAACCAACCCTGCTCAAAAAACTGAATGACAGCTCTGCGTACATCATGTTGAACAATTCCCCAATAATTTTGGAAGAAAAAACCACCAAAACCATCATGCCCCGGAGCACCACTACCATTCAAGGAAAACACTGCATTTTTCACTTCTTCAAGGGAGGGAAAGTTGGTTAACATTAGGTTGTCCTCTCTAGAGACCACTGGAGTTAAAATTCTGTCAACTAAATCATTTTCCCTGCATTGATTTTCAGAACAGAACAGCTCAGTATAATAACTCAATATATGTTCCTCTATATCCTTTGCAGCGTATAGAACTTGATCATCGTTTTTGATCTGGGAGTTTGCTTTGCGACATTCCTTATCTTGGTGATCTTATGAAAGAATTCGGTGTTCCTATCACCTTGAATATGCCAATCAATTCTGGATTTTTCTTTCCAGAATTCTTCTTGACAATGCAAAGCATATTGCAACTCAGTTTGAACCTGTTTTTCTTGCTCAAACAGCATATCAGTCATTCCTGTTGAACTGATTATTTGTTGAATTTTATCAACCTTTGCCATAGCAGAATCAACTTTAAAGTTAACATCTCCAAAAGTATCTTTATTCCAGCTTTTGAGTCTCCCTTTCAACAGCTATAATTTCTGAGAGAGTATGAACATAGGACATCCTGCTACCTCAGAATTCCATACCTCTTCAATTATTCTAGAGCAATCCGGATTTAAAGCCCACATATTCATGAATTTAGAAGAAGAACTAAAGTTTTTAACTTCCTTCTTCATTGATAAAAGCAAGGGATAGTGATCATATTTGCTTTTAGGGAGTGTGCAGCAAGCAACACTAGACCAGAAGCTCAACCATTTGTCATTGCAAACCACTATATCAAGCCTTTTCTTTGTTAAAGCATTACCTCTTCTACCATTAGACCAAGAAAATTGTGCACCACGGGTCATAATATGAGAGAGATGACAACTGTCTGTCCAAAGCTTAAACTCCTCCGAAGCAATCCTCAAAGGTAAGCAACCACCCCTTTGCTCATGAGCACCAAGAACCACATTATAATCGCCTATGAAACACCAGGGGCCATCATTAACTTGCTGTAATGCTATCAGTTCAGCCCACAACTGTCTTCTGTTTTGATAATTTGTGCTAGCATAAATAGCTGAAATGAAGATTTCCTGAGATTCCATCTTTAAAGAGAAAGAGACCTGTTGATTAGATCAAGCAATAACAGTAGGATGCAGGGATTCGTGGCAGATGCACCAAAGATTAGGCAAAAGAGTATTCCTATCATTAACTGCAAAAACTTTCAGATTGAATTTTGTCCAAAACCTGTCAGGAAATTGAGCAATACTAATCCAAGGCTCAGCAATGAAAATTAGATCAGGCTTATTAGAAACCAGAAATTTCTTCAAAACTAACCTAGTGTCTAGGTTGCCAATCCCTCTAACATTCCAGAATAGGAACTTCATCATGCAAAATTAACAGGTCCAGCCCTGTTTCGGGCTTTTGGCTTACCAGTTTTTGCTAGAGCTATCTATTTTTTCCTCAATTTTTTCTTTTGATATTTTGAAAGAAAGACTTCGAAATTACCTTGCTCGGTATGAACTTCATTAACATCAAGACATTCCTCTTCCACATCAATCTCTTCATCCTCAATACCATTACTCCAGAACTTGGACACAATCCTGACGTCCTGCTGAGCTTGATGAGGAAGAATATCCACCTGAGAAGGGACAATTGCATTAATCCTCTGAGGGATTGAGTTGACCTGCATATTATTACTGATGCCTCCCATTGAGTCATAAACATGACTAATAGATTGCACTCCAATTCCAATATTTTCTGAACCTGCTATTGGAGTATGAAATCCAGGATCAGTTAAAACTCTATCTGCCTGAGGTGAATCCGGATGTATTGATTCATCATATTCTGAAGATGAATCCTCAACACCATCCTCATGGATTACCTGATTATCCACTGCATCATTAACTATCTGTTGCACTACTGCATTATCATTTTTTGGAATTCTTCCAGGAGTATTAGCCGTAATGTGATTTTGATCATGTTTCCCACCATTAACTGGATCATGACCAGTATCTTCCTTGCCATCAATTACTTGATCAGAATTATCCACTGCTGCAACATCTGATTTCTTGACAATAGGCTGTTTAGGAACATATGCAGTTCTTGTTTTCTGATATAAAGGATGCTCCTTTCGAGTTTCATTACCATTATTGTTTCTCTTGCATTCCCCAATAGAATGACCTATCGAAAGACAACATAAACAAAAGGAGGGGAGTTTTTCATAGTCAATTGTAACATAAAATGCATGGGCATCTCTTTCCACCCTAATACCATTCGGGATTAGGCCAGATAGATCGATGTCAACTAGGATTCTAGCATAGTGACCAAAAATTTTATTTTTTGTTGATTCATCTAGAGCAATTGGAGTGCCTATACCATTTACAATTTCAAAAAGTATTTTCGGCCTCCAATACTCCATAGGGAGATCGTATATTCGAACCCAAGATTGAACATGAGTTTGTTTCTGAAGATTGGGATTAAAGTCTGGACTCCATTGATAGAGTCTAAGCATGCCTGGTTGTAAATTCCATGAACCAACAGTCCAAACACTACGTAGATCTTCTAAGGATGTGAAATTGAATTCATAATATCCTTTACCCAAAGGGATCATGCGCCATTGTCCAATTGGTTTCCATAGTTTCGATAACTTGTCTCTTAAGTCTTGAAACTTAATTGGCTGATTACCTTTCTGAAGGATTAAACGACCATGTAAACTGTTCTTGCTACTTTCTAATCCAATCTTGTATTCCTCTTCAGAAATCTTTATAGAAATTGAGTATCCTATCAACCGCGGCTTGGGCTATTGACTGAAAGGTATGAAAAAGGAATTAGAGAGTGCCTGAGCAATGGATTTCTTTTGCGCAGGTAAAGAAGAAGAGGATGGGGAAGAAGGCGGGGGCGAAGCGGCTAGAGGTTGAAGAAAGGGCCATGGGCAGGCAGGATCTTGATTAGACATGATGCACCATCCATAAGAAGGGAACTTGGCATAATTGATCCTCAAAATAATTGATATCGGATGTTATTTTTGATAATATAGTCAATATGGCAAGCGAGGCAGCACAAGATGCTGAAAATTATGAAGGACATGGGCAGGATGCTTTTATCTAGTATCAGTTTAGACTAAGTGCCCTTAAGTGTCTGTAATTCCTTTTTTTTATTTTAGTGTTTTGGATGTTTTGATGTATTGCATAAGTTATGAAATGATTTATTATCAATGAATGCAAGATTTTTTTTCAGTTTGATTTCAATATTCTCCATAGTTTCTTTTTGATAATTACAAATGGGGAGAAAGATGAATCATACAACTATTAATTCTGTCTTGCATTTGCTGTAAAAAAAATTTCTCTGATATGTAAATTTCTTTTCTTTGTTACTTGAGTATGAACTGCTTTGAAAAGACATACTTGAACTTATAATAAATGCAAGATGATTTTTTTTTCATGATAATGATATGATAACACTTGATCTTTTGAAAGATATCAATGACACAGGGGGAGGATGAAAATGACTCAAGAACCATGCTTACTGAATAGCTGCACTCTGATTTCTTAATAAATAAGGTTAAGTATGGTAAGGTTTGTCATAATCAAAAAGGGGGAGTTTGTAAGACTAAGCCCTCATTCATGTTTTGATGTATGACAAACAAAGTGTATTTTTCATAATATTTTTAATTTTGACTACATACTCATTTCGTGTTAAGTTGCATGCAAGATCACTCGTCCAACAAAGTAAAACTAGCGCTCGTCCAATACAGGGAAAATATAAGCGCTCATCCAATGAAGTGAACCAAGAATGACGTCCAACAAAGTAAAGAGCTGACGTCCAATGAACAACTAAAGAGCTCGTCCACTAAAGTACCATTTGGAGTACGTCCATTGAAGTACAACAAAAGCACGTCCACTGAAATATAACAAAAGCGCGTCCACTAAAGTACAACAAAAGCATGTCCACTGAAGTACAACAAAAGCATGTCCACTGAAGTACAACAAGAAGAGCGCGTTCACTGAAAGAAACAGAAGAGCTCGTCTGCTGACATGGCACTTGGAGCTCGTCTACTGAAGAAACAGAAGAGCTCGTCTGCTGACGTCACATGCAGCGCGTCCACTGAAAGAAACAGAAGAGCAAGTCTACTGACGTGGCACTTGGAGCTCGTCTACTGAAGAAACAGAAGAGCTCGTCTGCTGACATGGCACTTGGAGCTCGTCTACTGAAAGTAACAAAACTTGTGTTAGCATGGCATATAAATCTCGTCTACCAGTTGAAGCACGTCCAATAACTTGTGTTAGCACTTCCGTCTACTGACGTGGCAAAATGGACGCGCTATTTTTCTCTTAAAAAAAAACACGGTTATTTGACTCTTCAAATTATACTTGGCTACTCTGTCAAATGGAAATGGTTATTTTTTCAAGAAGGATGCAAACTCTACAAAGATCAACAGAATCTCATTTCAAGAACAAGAATCAAGAAAATAGATTTTGTTAAATCAGATCCAAATCTGTTTTAAATGATCCCAACGGCTATAATTTGTCTTCTATAAAAAATGTATCAAAGGAACACTTCTTAACACAATACAACACGATAACAACAACACAACTCATTCTGACTGTGAAACTACGAAAGATCCAAAAGTGCTTCATCTCTGAGAAAAGTGTGATATTAGTTAGAACTTCAATTTGTATAATCAGACTTTTAGAGTCTTACTTCTACTCAATTCTTTTCGTGAATTAGTGTGATTAAGAGAGGGTATCTCTTAGGCTTGAACAAGGATAGAAAGGATCCTTGGGTATAGAAAAGCTAGTGTGCTTTCTGGTGATTTTTCGAGCAAGGAGGTTATCCTTGTGTTGTTGTAATTAGAATTTTCTAATTGCTGATTATAATGGAGAAAACCACAGAGGTGTGGGACTGGATGTAGGCTTACCATAGGAGGTAGCCGAACCAGGATAAATCGGTTTGCGTGTTTTTCTCATATCTAAACTCCATATACTTGTTATATGCACTTGTGTGTTGTGAATGAGTTTTAAGAATACTTGTTAACTTGAATCTTTGATCTATAATCTGTGTTAAACTTGTTATTACTTCTTATAATTCTTCTTAACATCATCACTTGTTCCATAACCTGATTCTTGGGAATTAAAATTGAGTGAAAACCAATTTTCTTTAAAGAAACACTGTTTTGCTTTAAATTGTTGAAAAGGTTTTCAATATCTCAATTCATCCCCCCCCCCCCCCCCCTCTTGAGATCGTAGCCACTACCAACAATTCGTAGCAAGCTTGATTAACAAAAGCATAAAAGAAAACCTAAGAGAAGAGAAGGAATTGAGAAGAAGAGAAATCCTAGTTTTTGCCTATGGGTAGCAGTCCAAGGGATCCTATTTTCGAGCCTCTAAGTCCTATTTATAATGTAGGGTAACTTGAATCCCAAGCTGTTACAAAATCAGATCAAATCAACAATTAAAATTCCAGATATTGCGCGTCACGGCCGTGATGCCTGTCACGGCCAGGCCGTGATGGGTTCCGACTTGGAGATGGCTTCACTGCTTGGTCTGTCACGGCCGTGACCACTATCACGGCCTAGCCGTGATCAGTTCTTCCTGTGAGGGTCTGGTTTAGTTGGCATGTCACGGCCGTGATAACCCGTGACCGGTTCTGAGTTTAACCTTCTTTCTTTTCGGTCGTACTCGATCATGGTCGTGATGCCTATCACGGCCAGGCCGTGATGGGCTTTGTTTGGCTCATTTTTCTTGTACTTCAAGCTCCTCCTTCACGTAAACTCCAACCTAACTGGTCCTGAACATTTTATTCTTCAATTCCTGCACAAAAACACCACATAACCACCTTACTCGTTCCAAGGTAAAAACTAACAAAAATCAAATTAAAAATGCCTAAAATACATGAAAATGCATGCAATATGATAAAGAAATATGAGGTGAAATCACACTCATCAAACTACACCAAGCTTAAGATTTTACTTGTCCTCAAGCAATCACTAAGGCCAAAAAAAATAAACAATCAGAGCATGGACAGTGATCCAAAAACCCGAGTAACAAATCCAAGTAACAGGCATATCCAAATAAGTAACCAAGAGACAATCAATTTCAAGTCCAATTAGAAGCTTAGGTTCTCTATATTCATGATATCACTAATTCGGGCACTCTTCTCACCTCACTTAAGTGTTTAAGGACATTTGACAATTCACTCAATTTCCTCATGGAAGGTACCCTACCATAAGCTTGACTATTAACCAAATCTCTACTTTATTAATGAAAACACATAAGAATCAGAGGTCTTTTATTTTGGTTGTAATGGGGCCATGAGATTAATTGTTAGGTGGAGAAATCAAGAAAGGGAAAATTCAATAAGACTAAACAAAATATCAAGCATTGCAAAGTATGACAACCTTCTAAAATACCTTTTTGGGCTTTAATTCATTTTTCCACCTTTCTTTCTTTCTTCCTCTTTTTTTTTTCTTTTTATTTCTGACTTTCTTTTTCTCATCCCCTTCTCCATTTTTTTGTTTATTTTATTTTATTTTATTCAATTTGGAGAAGGGGAGATTTCCAGCTTAAGAGAAATATTTTTCTAACTTTTTCATCCCACAATTTATTTTTCAAATCACCCTTTGCCCTTTTTGCAATACTTTAAAAGGTGTCATACCAAGTATCATTCATCAAAATAAATCAAGGTACCAATAAAAGTATTTTATTCTTTTAGGCTCAAACTTGGGCAACTAAGGGGTAACATTTAATCAGTCAAAGCTCAGAAAAATACCTAGTGCCTCAATCATTTTCAAATATGTTTTCAAAAATTTTTAAGTTTCAAAACAGTTTCAAGTCAAGTTCTAGATAATACAATCCAAGAGGAATAAAACACTCAATCACAGAGAATGAGGTAGATTTAGTGAGTACCCTTTTAGGCTCAAGAAATCTCACATCTAGTAGTTTAAAATCAATGAGAAACACAAATCTAAGGAACCACATGCTAATTATCAACTATCAGAAGATCATCTCAAGCATTTTTATTTTTAGCCTATCACAAGAATACAAAAATTGGGTTCAAAAATTTACTGTCTCAGTTCATTTGGCACAAAGTTCTCACAATTGGATGCATACTCTAAGCAAGGGGCAATCTAATCATGTTATTATGCAAAACTACGCCTATATGAAAGCAACATGAAAAATGCAAAAATGCAAAAAAAAATGCAAAAATACCTCTACCACAAGCTTAAAAACTTACAATGTCCCCAATATAAATAATCAAGTCGGAGAGAGGAGAAAAATGGAACAACTCACCGAGGTGGTGGAGGGTGCTGGCTCACATGCCAGTCATAGAGCTGCTGGAAGACGTGTCACGGCCGTGACTTTCATCACGGCTAGACCGTGATCAATTTTGTTCTATTGGGCTCCTTCGCGTCACGTCCGTGATGGCTATCACGGATGGGCCGTGATTAATTCTAATTTCCTGCTTTTTCACATCACGCCCGTGATGTCTATCACGGCCTGGCGCGTGATGCCTTCTGGTTTCTAGCTTCTGGCCCATCACGGCCATGATCCTCGTCACGGCTAGGCCGTGATCTCCTCTGACTTTATTTTTCCATGCCTTTTTGCTCTTCCTGCCTTCATAACCTGAAAATACTTGGCAAAACCATCAATTAGTGATCTTTCTTCTCTTAATCTTCTCAAATTATTCAAAAACCAAATTCAAATACAAATTAAAAAGGGAAAGAAAACTTGGGTTGCCTCCCAAGAAGCACTTATTTACGGTCTTGAGCTTGACCATACTCCCTTGGATCAACCGGATCAGCTGGGCTTGTAAGTGCAAGAACACCTCTCTTCCAAGGAAGTCCATCAAAGAGCCTATTTTGTTCATATGGCCACATGCGCTTTCACTTTGCTCTTTTCACTCTGTGTTTCATCGCCTTACTTCCTTCCTTGTTGCCTAAACTCTTCATTTTGCTTTGTTTGAGTTTCAACAAAATTTTCCAAAAGAGACTCAAGTTTAGACTTTTGTCCCCGAGGATACCCCGATGCGAGTTTCCTATTATCTTGACTTTCCTGGGATTCGTGGTTCAACGTGTTGTTTTAGTTCCTATAGGAGAGATAAGAATTATTCTTCCTCACTTGGTTGTAAGGATTTGGGGGAGCATAATTTGGCAACTTCGGGTTCGTGTCATAGAAGTTGTGACAAGAGTTCACTTGTTCCCCCGGAGCACGGGATCCAGGAGCAATACCATGTGGACACTCCATTATGTCATGTCCCTGCATTCCACAAATCTCACAAACAACATTAGTAGCACCTATTGAACTCACATTAGCCTTTTCAAGCTTATCAAAGCGTTTATTCAATGAGTCAAATTTAGACATAATTAAATAAGTACTATTCATTTCAAACTTACCCCGCAAAAGCTTTCTCGGGTTATTACCTCTTTCCGAACCCCATTGGTGATAGTTGGTGGCTACGTTTTCAATGATATTGAACGCTTCAGTCAGTGGTCTATTCATAAAGGCTCCACCAGCTGTGGAGTCAAGTGACACCTTCGAAGAGTAATCCAATCCGTTGTAGAAGGTATGCACTAACAACCACCTCTCGGGCCCATGATGTAGGCAAGACTCTAGCAATCCTTTGTAACGATCCCAAGCTTCGGATAAGCATTCTCCGTCCTTTTGGAAGAAGCCGGTGATCTGAGTTCGTAGGTAGGCAGTCTTGGATGGAGGGAAGAATTTCTTCAAGAATGCCTGCTCCAGTTGGTCCCAAGTTGACAAAGTATTAGCCGGCACTTGCGTCAACCAAGCTTTTGCCTTTCCAGTCAGAGAGGAGGGGAATAATCTCAAGAGAATAGCATCAATCGGGACACCTTGAATTCTTATTGCATCGGTGAACTCCAAGAATGTCTCCACATGATCAGTCGGGTCCTCCGAGGGTAATCCTCCAAACTAATGTTGCCTAATCATGCCAATTAACTGAGGCGGTATAGTGTAGTTCTCCGCCTCAATTTATGACCTAGCAATCCCAGTTTGCAAACCCCTAGCATTTGGGGCTGCGTAGTCCTTCAGTGGTTTGGTATCCGGTAGATTCGCCATGAGTGGAATGGGAATCAACCTTTCTCTCGCTCTTTGTCTTTGTAGTCTCCCACGTCTATGAAAGGTCCTTTCGATCTCGGGGTCAACTTCAACAAGATTTCCAAGACTTTGGGATCTTTGAATAAAAGAGAAAAATACCGGAAAGAGAGAGATAGATGCTCTAGAAAAGAAAAAGAAATAACTAATAAATAATAATAAAGATGTCCAGAAAAATCAATTTAAAAATTAAACTGAAATTCAATAAAACACAGTCCTCGGCAACGGTACCAAAAACTTGATGGGCTCGAATCCGTAAGTGTACGGCTTCGTCGTCAAGTAATAAAAAGATCGAATCCATAGGGACAATGTTCTTAAATAACTATCAATTATTAAATCAATTAAACTGGACTAGAAAAAAGATTTGGAAAAGATTTGGTTTTTAAAATAAGAATTAACTAACAAATCTAGTAGTTAAAACGCAATCAAATAAAATTGAATTCAAATCAAATCTGGGGATTTTCAAATAAAAAAAGATTTCCAGGAATTGGGTTACCAACAGACTGCTCATGCTACTAAATCGACTACCCTCTTGTTAATAATCGAAATTGCTTTGAAGGCGAATTTATCCTAAATAAGTTAATGTTCCCTCTCAGGATACAAGAACCGTGCCCAATTAAACCAACCCATACTCTCATGGTAATTGAATTTAAATTGAATCCTTTAAGCTCTGTGACAATTCGTGAGCCCTCAAAGGACCGCTTCTAACTCTCGTGATTTAAGTCCTAAGTTCAATCCCTATAGATCCAATACCTAAGTTCACCTCTAGGTTCCTCCTTAAAGTATCTATGACATTCAAATAAGTGTGCACCAAATTCACAAGGAATTAATGCAATAGGAATCAAATCGAAAGCAATTTGGGATTAATAAGAATTAAAACATCAATTCATAACATAAAACAAGTCTTGGGCATAACCCCAAATCCTAGAAATAAAAACAACTAATCAAGCATTGACATGTTCATAGCAAGCTTGATTAAGAAAAGCATAAAAGAAAACCTAAGAGAAGAGAAGGAATTGAGAAAAAGAGAAATCCTAGTTTTTGCCTATGGGTAGCAGTCCAAGGGATCCTATTTTCGAGACTATAAGTCCTATTTATAATGTAGGGTAACTTGAATCTCAAGCTATTACAAAATCAGATCAAATCAACAATTAAAATTCCAGATATTGCGTGTCACGACCGTGATGCCTCTCACGGCCAGGCCGTGATGGGTTCTGACTTGGAGATGGCTTCACTGCTTGGTCTGTCACGGCCTAGCCGTGATCAGTTCTTCTTGTGAGGGTCTGGTTCAGTTGGCATGTCACGGCCGTGATGGCTATCACGGCCTGGCCGTGATGGCTATCACGGCCTGGCCGTGACCAGTTCTGAGTTTAACCTTCTTTCTTTTCGGCCCTCCTCGATCATGGCCGTAATGCCTATCACGGCCAGGCCGTGATGGGCTCTGTTTGGCTCATTTTTCTTTTAATTCAAGCTCCTCCTTCACGTAAACTCCAACATAACTGGTCCTGAGCATTTTATTCTTCAATTCCTGCACAAAAACACCACAAAACCACCTTACCCTTTCCAGGGTAAAAACTAACAAAAATCAAATTAAAAAAGCCTAAACTACATGAAAATGCATGCAATATGATAAAGAAATATGAGGTGAAATCACACTCATCATTTTCCCAATTAGACCCCTTATTCTTGATATCAACTTATTTCTCCTAAAGCCATCTCCTTCAGCACGAAGTAGATCAATAATGGAGGAGATTTTTTTCCACCAATTTCAATAAAAAAATCAATATTGATTAAGTCAAAAATATGAAGAGCACTATTATTTTAAAAAAATCTCACATCAAATAAATCATAAATTGAGATATCATTGATAAAATGACCAAATTTTATGTCCAATAGTTGTGCTTAACCTATACATATTGAAAAACGAGGGACAATGTGTAAAATCTCAGCACCACTTCATCATACTGCTCAGTGTAAGCTAGTAGAATCAAGGAAATGGAACTTGCTGAGTAACTTGTATATTCGAACTGAATTGTACATAGGGTGGGACTATGCTATATATAGCCGAGTCCATAGTGTGCAATTAGCTCAGTTGTGAGCATACTAACTGAGTTAACTAAATGTATAGCAATATAACAGAAAAACTAACAAAACTAACTATCAGTACAGCTACTCCACTAACTAGTAGTACATTCGTTTAGTGCAGTACAACATCCAAGTTTAAGTACATTTTTGACTATCAAGGTCATGGTTATTGCTGTGTTGGGCTTGATTCTGATTTGGGCTGGACTATGATAGTTGTGACACCCCCCACACACAAGTTGGACTATGTATATTTATCATGGCAAGCCTGGAATTGTTCTTTAGAAATGGTCCTGGTGCTAGGGGCTTTGTCAAAATGTCTGTAACTTGGAGTTTAGTTGAAATTGGGAGCAAGTGCAGGATGCCTTCCTGAACTTTATCCATCACTAGGTGATAATCCATCTCAATATGCTTTGTCTTTTCACGGAACACTGGGTTGACAGCTATATGCAAAGCAGATTGGTTGTCACAGAATATTGAGATTGGATCAGGATGTGGAACTTTCAGGTCTTGCAGTAAGTATAGCAACCATTGTCCTTCACAGCTTGCTTGTGCAAGGGCTCTATATTCTGCTTCTGAGGATGAGCGGGAGACAATGGTTTGTTTCTTACTTTTCCAGGAAACGAGAGATGTTCCTAGGAAAAAACAGAAACCTGAGATAGACTTTCGAGTATCTAAGCAAGCTCCCCAATCTGAGTCTGCAAAACCTTTCAATTTAAGATCTGATGCAGCTGAGAAAAACAATCCTTTTCCTGGTGCATTCTTTATGTACTTGAGAACTCTCAGGGCAGCTTCATAATGTGCAGTAGTTGGTGAGTCAAGGTGTAACACCCTGTTTTTCATTGTTTTAAATAACAGTGATACATATGAATATGTTTATATGATTATTTGAGTTTTAGAAAATTATTTTAAATAAATGGAGTTTACCACTCAATTCTACTTGAACATAGAAAGCTATGATTAAAATTTAGGTTGAAAAGTCAGGTGAAACCCGGCCCGCGAATTTCACTGACAATATATTTATACTGATCAGAAGACATAATTTTAAATCGTGAACGAAAAACTTATGGTTTTTAGTTTATTTCCTACGATAGTGTATTTTTAGAATTATTTCATAAAAGTGAAATAATATAAGTTTTACGGGCGTTATACTCAATCGGGTAAACGGCGAAGCGAATTATGGAGTTTCTGGAAGTAGATAAAGGATTTATCTTGTAATTCTAATATGATTCATGTGGATGAGTCACACATATGGAATTTTTAAGTTAGCACATGAGTTAGACGGAATTTTAAGGATTTTGCACCTAAGTCCTTTAACTTTCTCTTAATCGCTTTTTAGTCCAAAGTGAATTCTTCAAGCCATCTTTGTCAATTGGGCCGTTTTTTTCATCCAAGCCCAATAGGGAGCTGCAGCCATAAGGCCTATTTCTTTCCCATGGAATTATTTTTCATGATGCCAATTTCATTCATTTAAGTTTCCTTTGTCAAGTTTATGTCTTAAGCATTTTTGTGAATCAAAACCAAGTGGGCTCAAGTGAATTTCCTCAAGCCCAATACGCAAGGCCCATGGCTTGCTCATAAACTTGATGAGTCAAGTGGCTTCTTGATCATTCTCACATATCCTCACACTTTCTCAAAACTTCTCAAGTGTTCTAGCTTGTTCTTATTTTTCTCTCACACAAAGAAGCTTGGTTTGTGAAGGAGGTTGAAGATTTCTTGCTCATTTTCAATTTCCAATTGGTGATTCTTCATCCTCATCATCTTTTAGTTATAGTTTCTTCAAATTATTTCATGATTCAATGCCTTAATCATCATGTTCATCTTATGAGTTCATGTCTTTAGAAAATGATATAAAATCATAGAAAAATCCTTTGAGATTGAAATCAATTTCTATGTTCTTGTCATCATGTATGTGTTCTAAATCCAAGAGTATGTTGAAATCTAAAATTTCCTTCCTTTTTTATACTCACCATGGCCGAACCTATATAGGTTAGGTTGGAGGAGATTTTGTTCATGTTTTTCATCAATGATAATGCATATTATCTTGTTAGTATATATGATTGTTGAATCCAAGTTGTTTTGTCAAACCAAAATCCCTAGCCATATGAACATGTCATGGCCGAATCCTAGATGTTTGTGAGTTAGGAAGTTTTGATTCTTAACCTTGTTGTTTAGTTACTAATCCATGATCTTAGTTAGTTAAGGATCGTTAATCCATAAGTTAGGCATGTTTAGGAATTTTAGTCACAAAAAACCCCTTGAGGCCGTGACCATATATAAGGGTTTTGATGTTTTTAATTGTTTGATTAGTAATTGATTGGTTGTAATCATTGAAGGTTAAGTGTATTTGCGGTGTACGTGAGAACTGAACTTCTGACAAAATACTTTTAATCCACAGAGAACTCTTCGAGAGGTAAGAGGGGATTACCTGAAGGATATATTCGATGGCTATATGCCATCATGTGTTTGTCTGTAATTATTTATCTGTTAGTATTTATTCAAGTTGTTAAAGTTATGTTATTTTTATTTGTATTGGTTTAATTGCGTTCAATTGTTTATCTGTAATTAAATTATGATGTAATGTGATGCATGATCTTCCTGGGAATATCTCTGTGATATTATTGCTGATTGTTGTTTGAGAAGCCTGACAGTGGTCAGTGTCCAATTAAATTAATTGGATAAAAGCTTTAAGAAGCTTTATAATTTATATTCAATATTTTAACGGTAAAATATTGGAATATAATATTAATGGAATTTTTTATTTGGGAAAAATAAGGAATTTTGGAAAATATCATTATTTTAATGATTTGTCGCTGTAAGAGTGAACTATGAGTCACAGTGAGAGCGAAACCGTGAAATTATTTTTGTGCTGCTAATTTTTACGTAAGAAATTCCGTAATATTATAAAAAGTTATTTTATGAAATTAAATGTTGAAAATAAGTTAATTATGATTTTAGAAAATTATTTAAGTGGAAAAAGCTAAGTTTTGGCTTAAAAGGCTTTAAAAATGATAATTGACGCCAATTTGAAAAAGTATCGACGACAAGTGTTTTGAAACGACAGTACGTATTTTAAGTAAGTTTAAACCTCAAGTGACTCATCTTTGTGAAAACTAAGTTTAGTATTTAAAGGTTTTATTGAAGAATTTCCCATTTGAAAAGATTTTCCGAAATCAAGATTAATTCAACAGTGTTGAAAGTGGTGTTGAAATTAGTAACCGAGACGTCGGGGTACTAAGGTTCTTTGTTGTTATGGACTTGGGGTACTTTGGACTTTGAGGTCCTGTAGACTTGGTGTCTATTGTATATGTGGTGTATAGTGTGTTTAAACATTTAAGATGTTTTCTATTACCACAAACCTATGACTGGTGCATCGGTCGAGAGGTGTCGTGATTGATCACTCGGACTTTGAGGTCCTGTGTTATTAATGAAATTTTTAAAGAGGTTTAAAACTAGGTTAGTCGTAAGCCATTTTGAGCTTTGGCAAAGAAAGATTGAACACAAAGAAAAGTGTTAAGAGCAAAGTGTTTTGCATGCATTTGGTAGACGTGCCAACGGTTCTGTGTGTGATTACCTTGCGGCGTCAGGTATTTCATGCTACGATTTTCTTCATTGTGCCCCGGTTGGGACAATGAAACCCCATTTACATTTTTATCACTGTGCTCTAGGTGTTGGACAGTGTGCAATGGGTTTTGGCTGCGTGCCTTTTTGCCTTGTATGGCAATTGAGCCTGATCAACTCACCATGTATTGGGATATCTCATGAGATTAAGTGTGAATTTAGATGATGAATATGAAGTGTTCATGCATAGTTTTTCACATGATGATGTTTGGGGTGTTAAACCTATTGATAAACTATTTGCTTATGAATGCTTATGTTGATATAGGTGTATGTGTTTTATGTGGTGTCGAGCATGTAGTTGTCGAGTAAAATCCATATATCGGTTTCTCACTCTTGCAATGTTTTCTTGTTCGTTCTCTACTTGTGGTACCTTCATTTATATCTGATATTAGATGGATCTGATGATGCCCCTGGCGCACTCGGTGATCCGCAACATTACATTTGAGCACGGGGCACATGGTGACGCTTGGGAGATAAATCCCGGGGCGACTAGTGCCACCTATTTTGGCCCCACTCACGAGGTTACTGGCACATTAGCTGCAGGACCTCAACGTAGGACTCATGTCGTGGAGACTTGCGAGTTATCTTTACCCCCGCTGTGGCTTTACTTACAGTACTTGATGGATCATGGAGAGATCGAGTTTCATCCTCAGTTGGGTCAACCTTTACAGATAGCTGCACCAGCTGTAGCCGTACCTGAAGAGCCTCCAGTTGAGATGCTTCCAGAGGATGGGATTGAGGAGGATCCCTAAGAGTTTATAGAGGACATCCTTGAGGATCTTCCACCTATTGATGACGACGATTCGCCTAACGAGGGTGTAGGAGCAGCAGCATCCTCATCGGATAGTTCTGCTTTAGGAGGGGGTGATCATCATGATCTCCCTAATGGTTTTCATTAGTATAGACCGGCTTAGGGTATAGTTTTGGGGTAATTATATTCGTCGGTTTGTCTGGCTATTGAGAGCCATTATCTTTTTGTTATGGTTCTAGACGTTCATTACTATTTTGTATATGTCTTTATATTTCTAACTCGGTGTGTAGAAATAGCCTATATCGATGAAGGCTTCTTTTGTAACCTTATAGTGGTTAGAGTTTGTTTAAAACTTATGATGCATATATATAGATATATCTGTTTACGTTTGTTCTATTCACGACGTGTTTGGTTGATTATGTTATCGACGTTTTTTTTTTAAAAATTCAGCACTATTTTCGTGATAAGATGGTTAATTCAAATTTTATTTCCGAAAGTAACCAACAATTAATAATTTAATTTTCCGCTTTTGGGTAACTATGTGATGACCCTAGAAGGGGTGTCGCACAAGGTACCGACTAAGGTGTCCAACAGCATATGATATATCTGGTCACGTGTTAGTCAAGTAAATGAGTCTTCCAAGTAGCCTTCTGTATTGTGAGGAATCATGTAGATGTGTGCTGATGAGTGTGATTTCACCTCATATTTCCTTGACATTTTGCATGCATTTTCATATAGTTTAGGCATATTTAATTTGATTTTTTGTTAGTTTTTACCTTGGAACGGGTGAGGTGGTTTTGTGGTGCTTGTGTGCAGGAATTGAAGATTAAAATGCTCAGGATCAGTTTATGTTGGAGCTTGCATGAAGACGGAGCTTGAAAAGCAAGAAAATGAGCCAAACAGAACTGATCACGGTCTGGCCGTGATGGATGATCGAGTAGAGCTGAAAACAAAGAATGGAAAAGTCAGAGCTGGTCACGGTCAGGCCGTGATGACCATCACGGCCGTGACATGCCAACTGAACTAGACCCTCACAGGCAGAACTGATAGAGGCTAGGCCATGATGGTGGTCACGGCCGTGACAGACCAACCAGCGAAGCCATCTCCAAGTCAGAACCCATCACGGCCTGGCTATGACAGGCATCACGGCCGTGATGCATAATATCTGGGATTTCAAAAGCTGATTTGATCTGATTTTGTAACAGCTTGGTATTCAAGTTACCCTACATTATAAATAGGCTTCTAGGGCTCGAAACTGGGCACCTCTTGACTGCTAACCATAGGCAAAAATTATGATTTCTCTTCTTCTCAATCTCTTCTCTTCTCGATGGTTTTCTTTTTTATGCTTTTATTAATTAAGATTGCTATGAACATGGCAATGCTTGAGTAGTAGTCTTATTTCTAGGAATTGGGGCTATGCCCAAGATTTGTTTATGGTGATGAATTGACGTTTGGTTTCTTGTTAATTTCAATTTTGCTTTCGATTTGATTCCTATTGCTCTAATTACTCGTAAATTCGATGGCCACTTCTTTGCTTGTCGTAGATACACTAAGGACGAACTTAGCGGTGAACTTAGATATCAGATCTATAGGAATCAAACGTAGGACTTAAATCACGATAGTTAGAAGCGATCCTTCGAGGGTTCACTGAATTGTCACAAAGCTTAAAGGGTTCGATTTAAATTCAATTACCACGAGAGTAGGGGTTGGTTTAATTGGGCACGGTTCTTGTATCCCGAGAGGGAACATTAACTTCTTCAGGATAAATTCACCTTCAAAGCAATCTTGATTATTAACAAGAGTGGTAGTCAATTTAGTAGCATGAGCAGTCTTGTTGGTAACCCAATTTCTGGAAATCTCCTTTAATTTGAAAACCTCCATATTTGATTTGTTAACCATTTTATTTGATTGCGTTTTAATTACTAGATTTGTTAGATAATCTGATTTCAAAAACCAAATCTTTTCCAAATATTTTTCTTGTTCAGTTTAATTAGTTTAATAATTAATTGTTATTTAAGATCACGGTCTCTATGGTTTGATCTTTTTATTACTTGACGGCGAAGCCGTTCACATGCGGATTCAAGCCATCAAGTTTTTGGCGCCGTTGTCGGGGACTGTGCTTTCTTGAATTTCAATTTATTTTTTTTTTAAATTGATTTTTCTGGACATTTTTTGTTATTATTTATTTCTTTTTTCTTTTTCTAGAGTATCTATCTCTCTCTTACAGGTATTTTTCTCTTTTATGCAAAGATCCCTAAGTCTTGGAAACCTTATTGAAGTTGACCCCGAGATCGAAAGGACCTTTCATAGACGTAGGAGACTACAAAGACAGAGCGAGAGAGAGGTTGATTCCCATTCCACTCATGGAGAATCTACCGGATACCAAACCACTGAAGGACTACGCAGCCCCAAATGCTAGGGGTTTGCGAACTGGGATTGCTAGGCCATAAATTGAGGCAAAGAACTACATTATACCGCCTCTGTTAATTGGCATGAATAGGCAACATCAATTTGGAGGATTACCCTCGGAGGACCCAACTGATCATGTGGAGACATTCTTGGAGTTCACCGATGCAATAAGAATTCAGGGTGCCCCGATTGATGCCATTCGCTTGAGGTTATTCCCCTCCTCTCTGACTGGAAAGGCAAAAACTTGGTTGAAGCAAGTGTCCGCTAATACTCTGTCAACTTGGGACCAACTGGAGCAGGCATTCTTGGAAAATTTCTTCCCTCCATCCAAGACCGCTTACCTACGAACTCAGATCACTGGTTTTTTCCAAAGGGCCGAAAAATGCTTATCCGAAGCTTGGGATCGTTACAAAGGATTGCTAGAGTCTTGCTCACATCATGGGATCGAGAGGCGGTTGTTAGTGCATACCTTCTACAACGGATTGGATTACTCTTCGAATGTGTCACTCGACTCCGCAGCTGGTGGAGCCTTTATGAATAGACCTCTGTAGGGACATAATGGAGTGCCCACATGGTATGGCTCTTGAGTCCGGTGCTTCGGGGGAACAAGTGAACTCTTGTCACAATTTCTATGACACGAACCCGAAGTTACCAAATTATGCTCCCCCAAATCCCTACAACCAAGTAAGGAAGAATAATCCTTATCTTTCCTACGGGAACTACAACAACACGTTGAACCACGAATTCCAAGAAGGTCAAGGTAATAGGAAACCCGCATTGGTATCCTTAGGTACAAAAGTCTAAACTCGAGTCTCTTATGGAAAATTTTGTTGCTACTCAAACTAAGCAGAATGAAGAATTTAGGCAACAAGGTAAGGCTGTTAATGAGGCAATAAAAGAGTTAACATCTAAGGTAGATAACTTAGTCATCCATAACAAGATGTTAGAAACTCAAATTGCCCAACAAGCAAGCAATTCAATGAGGCAACCGACCAAGTTTCCTGGACAACCTGGAGTGAATCCAAATAATGAACAGTGTAAAGTTGTGAGTCTAAGGAGTGGTAAGAAACTTGAGAATCCCGAGAATAAAGGGGAGAGTGATAACAAGAGTGTAGATGAGGAGGAGGAACCTACTAAGACACAGCCCTTAGAAGAGGAAGAGCCTAGTGAAAAAGTGTCTAAGTATGTCCCTCCACCACCTTACCAACCTCCAATACCTTTTCCCCAAAGGTTGGCTAAGGCCAAGTTAGATAAGCAATTTGGAAAATTTCTAGAGGTCCTTGAGAAATTGTACATTAATGTACCATTCACTGAGGCGTTGCAACAAATGCCCACATATGCTAGATTTCTTAAGGATATCTTGTCAAATAAGAGAAAGCTAGAGGACTATGAAACAATGGCTTTAACTAAGGAATGCAGTGCTTTAATTCAAAATAAATTGCCTCCTAAATTGAAAGATCCAGGTAGTTTCTCTATTCCTTGCTTGATTGGTAACACTAGTTTTGATAAAGCTCTTTGTGATTTTGGGGCTAGTGTTAGTCTTATGCCCCTCACTGTTTGCAAGAGGTTGGAGATGGGTGAACTAAAACCCACAACAATCTCCCTTCAATTGGAGGATCGGTCCGTCAAATTCCCTGTAGGCATCTTGGAGGATGTTCCTATAAGAGTGGGTAAATTTTTCATTCCTGCGGATTTTGTGGTACTTGAAATGGAAGAGGATTCCCAAATCCCCATTATTCTTGGTAGGCCTTTCTTGGCTACCGCAGGAGCTATTATTGATGTTAAAAATGGAAAATTGACTTTAACTGTGGGTGATGATAAAGTTGAATTCGATTTAGATAAATCTATTAAACACCCTCATTTTGAAGATTCTTGTTGCAAGGTTGACTTAATGCACCAAGTGGTGAAAGAAGAATCCACTCAAGCTTGTTTTGATGATCCATTGGAATTGTGTTTGATTGGTGGAGACTTAAATGTTCATGGAGGAGAAGTAAGGAATTATGCCCGCTTCCTGGAGGCTAGTCCGGAAATTTCTCCGAACAAAATAAAGAAAGAAAAACTTGAGTTGAAATCAAAGAGTAAGGATTTGAAAGATGAAGAAGCCCCTAAGGTAGAACTAAAACCTCTTCCTTCCACATTGAGGTATGAATTTCTTGGTCCTAACTCTTCCTATCCGTAATTGTGCCAAATGAATTGAGACAGTGAATTTTTGAACCCAATTTTTGTATTCTTGTGATAGGCTAAAAATAAAAATGCTTGAGATGATCTTTTGATAGTTAATAATTAGCGTGTGGTTCCTTAGATTTGGGTTTCTCATTGATTTTAAACTACTAAATGTGAGATTTTTGAG
Organism: Sophora flavescens; assembly: GCA_030762895.1. Taxonomy (NCBI): domain Eukaryota; kingdom Viridiplantae; phylum Streptophyta; class Magnoliopsida; order Fabales; family Fabaceae; genus Sophora; species Sophora flavescens. Next base: position 49,911,812 of record CM061068.1, on the reverse strand, counting down.
CCTAAAAGGGGTACTCACTAAATCTACCCCATTCTTTTTGATTGAGTGTTTTATTCCTCTTGGATTGTATTTTCTAGAACTTGACTTGAAACCGTTTCGAAACTTTAAAATTTTTGAAAACGTATTTGAAAATGATTGAGGCACTAGGTATTTTTCTGGCCTTCTGAACTTTGACTGATTAAATGCTACCCCTTAGTTACCCAATTTTGAGCCTAAAAGAATGAAATACTTTTCTTGGTACCTTGATTTATTTTAATGAACGATGCTTGGTATGACACCTTTTAAAGTATTGCAAAAGGGCAAAAAGGAAGTTGGAAAATTAAATTGTGGGATGAAAATGTTAGAATATATATATATATAGATATTTCTCTCAAGTTGAAAATCTCCCATTCTCCAAAAAAAAATGGTGAGGGGGATGAGAAAAATAAATAAATAAAAAAAATAAAAAGGAAGAATAAAAGAAAGGTGAAAAGTGAACTAAAGCCCAAAAAGATATTTTAGAAGGTTGTCATGCTTTGCATTGTTTGGTATTTTGTTTAGCCTTCTTGAATTTTCCTTTTCTTGATTTCCCCACCTAACAATTAATCCCATGGCCCCATTACAACCAAAATAAAAGACCTCTTGATTCTTATGTGTTTTCATTAATAAAGTAGAGATTTGGTTAATAGTCAAGCTTATGGTAGGGTACCTTCCTTGAGGAAGTTGAGCGAATTGTCATATACCCTTAAACATATGAGTGAGGTGAGAAGAGTGCCCGAATTAGTGAGAGATGTGAATTTAGGGAACCTAAGCTTCTAATTTGATTTAAAATTGATTGTCTCTTGGTTTCTTATTGAATATGCCTGTTACTTGGATTTATTACCCGGGTTCTAGATTCATTGTCCATGCTCTGATTGATTATCTTTTCTGGCCTGAGTTATTGCTTGAGGACAAGCAAAATCTTAAGCTTGGGGTAGTTTGATGAGTGTGATTTCACCTTATATTTCCTTGACATTTTGCATGCATTTTCATATAGTTTAGGCATATTTAATTTGATTCTTTCTTAGTTTTTACCTTGGAACGGGTAAGGTGGTTTTGTGGTGCTTGTGTGCAGGAATTGAAGATTAAAATGCTCAGGATCAGTTATGTTGGAGCTTGCATGAAGACGGAGCTTGAAAAGCAAGAAGATGAGACAAACAGAACTGATCACGACCTAGCCGTGATGGCCATCACGACCATGATCGAGTAGAGCTGAAAAGAAAGAATGAAAAAGTCAGAGCTGGTCACGGCCAGACCGTGATGTCCATCACGGCCGTGACATGCCAACTGAACCAGACCCTCACAGGCAGAACTGATCACGGCTAGGCCGTGATGGTGGTCACGGTCGTGACAGACCAACCAGCAAAGCAATCTCCAAGACAGAACCCATCACGGCCTGCCCGTGATGAGGGTCACGGCTGTGACGCGCAATATCTGGATTTTTAAAAACTGATTTCATCTGATTTTTGTAATTGCTTGGGATTCAAGTTACCCTACATTATAAATAGGCCTCTAGGACTCGAAACTGGGCACTTCTGGACTGCCACCCATAGGAAAAATTAGTGTTTCTCTTCTTCTCAATCTCTTCTCTTCTCTAGGGTTTTCTTTTTATACTATTGTTAATTAAGATTGCTATGATTATGGCAATGCTTGAGTATTAGTCTTATTTCTAGGAATTGGGTCTATGCCCAAGATTTGTTTGTGGTGATGAATTGACGTTTGGTTTCTTGTTAATTTCAATTTTGCTTTCGATTTGATTCCTATTGCTTTAATTACTCGTAAATTCGGTGGCCACTTATTTGCTTGTCGTAGATACACTAAGGACGAACTTAGCGGCAAACTTAGGTATCTGATCTATAGGAATCAAACTTAGTACTTAAATCACGAGAGTTAGAAGCGGTCCTTCGAGGGTTCACTAAATTGTCACAAAGCTTAAATGGTTCGATTTAAATTCAATTACCACGAGAGTAGGGGTTGGTTTAATCGGGCATGGTTCTTGTATCCCTAGAGGGAACATTAACTTAATTAGGATAAATTCACCTTCAAAGCAATTTTGATTTTTAACAAGAGGAGTAGTCAATTTAGTAACATGAGCAGTCTTGCTGGTAACCCAATTCCTAGAAATCTCTTTTGATATTGAAAAATCCCAGATCTGATTTACTTCCCTATTTTGTTCTTGATTTCGTTTAATTGCAATTTTAAATTTGATTGTTACTTGATTTCGATTTCAAAAACCAAATCTTTCCCACATCTTAATCCAGTTCAGTTGAATCAATTTAATAACTAATCGTTATTTAAGATCACGGTCTCTGTGATTCGATCTCTTTTTATTACTTGACGACGAAGCCGTTCACTTGTGGATTTGAGAACCATCAAATTTTTGGCACCGTTGCCGGGGACTGTGTTTTCTTGGATTTCAATTTAATTTTTTTTAAATTGATTTTTATGGACATTTTTTTATTATTTATTTATTTTTATTTTTCTAGAGTATCTATCTCTCTCTTATAGGTATTTTTCTCTTTTATGCAAAGATCCCTAAGTCTTGGAAACCTAATTGAAGTTGACCCCGAAATTGAAAGGACCTTTCATAGACGTAGGAGACTACAAAGACAAAGAGAGAGGGAGAGGTTGATTCTCATTCCACTCATGGCGAATCTACCGGATACCAAACCATTGAATGACTACGCATCCCCAAATGCTAGGGGTTTGCGAACTGGGATTGCTAGGCCAGAAATTGAGGCGAAGAACTACACTATACCGCCTCAGTTAATTGGCATGATTAGGCAACATTAGTTTGGAGGATTACCCTCTGTGGACCCGACTGATCATGTGGAGACATTCTTGGAATTCACCGATGCAATAAGAATTCAAGGTGCCCCGATCAATGCTATACGCTTGAGGTTATTCCCCTCCTCTCTGACTGGAAAGGCAAAAGCTTGGTTGAAGCAAGTGCCCGCTAATACATTGTCAACTTGGGACCAACTAGAGCAGGCATTCTTGGATAAATTCTTCCCTCCATCCAAGACTGCTTACCTACGAACTCAGATCACCGGCTTCTTCCAAAAGGACAGAGAATGCTTATCCGAAGCTTGGGATCGTTACAAGGGAATGCTAGAGTCTTGCCCACATCATGGACTCGAGAGGTGGTTGTTAGTGCATATCTTCTACAACGGATTGGATTACTCATCAAAGGTGTCACTTGACTCCGCAGCTGGTGGAGCCTTTATGAATAGACCTCTGACTGAAGCATTCCATATCATTTAAAACGTAGCCACCAACTATCACCAATGGGGTTCGGAAAGAGGTAATAACTCGAAAAAGCTTTCGGGGGGTAAGTTCGAAATGAATAGTACTGACTTAATTATGTCTAAATTCAACTCATTAAATAAACGCTTTGATAAGCTTGAAAAGACCAATGTGAGTTCAATAGGTGCTACTAATATTGTTTGTGAGATTTGTGGAATGCAGGGACATGACATAATGGAGTGCCCACATGGTATGGCTCCTGAGTCCGGTACTTCGAGGGAACAAGTGAACTATTGTCACAATTTCTATGACACGAACCCAAAGTTACCAAATTATGCTCCCCCAAATCCCTACAACCAAGTAAGGAAGAATAATCCTTATCTTTCCTATGGGAACTACAATAACACGTTGAACCACGAATTCCAAGAAGGCCAAGGTAATAGGAAACCCGCATCGGGGTATCCTCGGGTACAAAAGTCTAAACTTGAGTCTCTTATGGAAAATTTTATTGCTACTCAAACTAAGCAGAATGAAGAATTTAGGCAACAAGGTAGGGCAGTTAATGAGGCAATAAAAGAGTTAACATCTAAGGTAGATAACTTAGCCATCCATAACAAGATGTTAGAAACTCAAATTGCCCAACAAGCGGGCAATTCAATGAGGCAACCGGGCAAGTTTCCTGGACAACCTGAAGTGAACCCAAATAATGAACAGTGTAAAGCTGTGAGTCTAAGGAGTGGTAAGAAACTTGAGAATCCCGAGGCTAAAGGGGAGAGTGATAACAAGAGTGTAGATGAGGAGGAGGAACCTACTATGACACAGCCCTTAGAAGAGGAAGAGCCTAGTGAAAAAGTGTCTAAGTATGTTCCTCCACCACCTTACCAACCTCCAATACCTTTTCCCCAAAGGTTGGCTAAGGCCAAGTTAGATAAGCAATTTGGAAAATTTCTAGAGGTCCTTAAGAAATTGTACATTAATGCACCCTTCACTAAGGCGTTGCAACAAATGCCCACATATGCTGAATTTCTTAAGGATATCTTGTTAAATAAGAGAAAGCTATAGGACTATGAAACAGTGGCTTTAACTGATGAATGTAGTGCTTTAATTCAAAATAATTTGCCTCCTAAATTGAAAGATCCAGGTAGTTTCTCTATTCCTTGCTTGATTGGTAACACTAGTTTTGATAAAGCTCTTTGTGATTTGGGGGCTAGTGTTAGTCTTATGCCCTTCTCTGTTTGCAAGAGGTTAGAGATGGATGAACTAAAACCCACAATAATCTCCCTTCAATTGGTGGATCGGTCCGTCAAATTCCCTGTAGGCATCTTGGAGGATGTTCCTATAAGAGTGGGTAAATTTTTCATTCCTGCGGATTTTGTGGTACTTGAAATGAAAGAGTATTCCCAAATCCCCATTATTCTTGGTAGGCCTTTCTTGGCTACCGCAGGAGCTATTATTGATGTTAAAAATGGAAAATTGACTTTAACTGTGGGTGATGATAAAGTTGAATTTAATTTAGCTAAATCTATTAAACACCCTTCTTTTGAAGATTCTTGTTGCAGGGTTGACTTAATGCACCAAGTGATGAAAGAAGAATCCATTCAAGCTTGTGTTGATGATACATTGGAGTTGTGTTTGATTGGTGGAGACTTAAATGCTCATGGAGGATAAGTAAGGAGTTATGCCCGCTTCCTGGAGGCTAGTCCAGAAATTTCTCTGAACAAAACAAAGAAAGAAAAACTTGAGTTGAAACCAAAGAGTAAGGATTTGAAAGATGAAGAAGCCCCTAAGGTAGAACTAAAACCTCTTCCATCCACATTGAGGTATGAATTTCTTGGTCCTAACTCTTCCTATCCAGTAATTGTGAATGCTAGCTTGAATATGTTGGAAACTGAGAAATTGCTTAGGGAGCTTAGAATGCTTAGAAAGGTTATATGATATACAAGTGATGATATTAAAGGCATAAATCCTTCTTTTTGCATGCATCGCATTTTAATGGAAGATGAACATAAATCATCCATTGAGAATCAACGTAGGTTGAACCCTAATATGAAAGAGGTGGTTAAGAAAGAAGTGTTTAAGTTGTTAGATGCGGGGGTTATTTATCCAATCTCCGATAGTGAATGGGTTAGTCCGGTGCATGTGGTTCCTAAGAAAGGGGGGATGACTGTTACTCAAAATGAAAATAATGAACTAATCCCTACTTGGACGGTAACCGGTTGGAGAATGTGCATTGATTATAGGAAGTTAAATAAGGCAATAAGGAAAGATCATTTCCCCCTCCCATTTATTGATCAAATGCTCGAAAGGTTAGCTAGGCATTCATACTTTTGTTACTTGGATGGATATTCCGGTTTTCATCAAATTCGTATACATCCTAGTGATCAAGAAAAGACCATGTTTACTTGTCCCTATGGCACTTTTGCCTATAAGAGAATGCCTTTTGGTCTATGTAATGCACCGGCTACTTTTCAAAGATGCATGACTGCAATTTTTTCTGAATTTATTGAAAACATCATGGAGGTTTTTATGGATGATTTTTCTGTTTATGGAACTACCTTTGATGACTGTTTAACAAATTTGTCTAAGATTTTGCAGCGATGTGAAGAAACTAATTTGGTATTGAAATAGGAAAAATGCCATTTTATGGTAAAAGAAGGTATAGTGCTTGGACACTTGATTTCTGGAAGAGGCATTGAGGTGGATAGGGCCAAAATTGATGTTATTTAAAATTTGCCCCCACCGGTAAATGTGAAAGGAGTTCGAAGTTTCTTGGGACACGCCGGGTTTTACCGGCGTTTCATCGAAGATTTTTCAAAAATTTCTAAACCCTTATCTAACCTATTAATGAAAGATGTTCCATTTGATTTTAATGAGGAATGTTTGAGTGCATTTTATAGGTTGAAGGAAGCTTTGACCACCGCTCCAATTTTGCAAACACCAGATTGGAATGAGCCATTTGAAGTAATGTGTGACGCTAGTGACTACGCCATGGGAGCGGTGTTGGGACAAAGGATAGACAAGAAGGTTCATGCAATATACTATGCAAGCAAAACTCTAGATGGAGCTCAAGCCAATTATGCCACAACTGAGAAAGAGTTGCTCGCGGTTGTCTTTGAATTTGAGAAATTCAGATCATACCTTGTGGGGTCTAAAGTCATAGTGTACACAAAGCACTCTGTACTAAAGTACCTCATGACTATGAAGGAAGCAAAGCCAAGACTCATCCGATGGATTCTCCTTCTGCAAGAATTTGACTGGGAGATTTGGGACCGGAAAGGGACGGAGAACTTGGTTGTGGACCACTTATCCAGACTTCAACCATTGGAATATGAGAAGGGCAACTTGCCGATAGATGATTCTTTCCCCGATGAGCAACTGTTCGCCATCTTGGGAGAGAATGCTCCATGGTATGCGGATTTTGTGAATTATTTTGTATGTGGGATTCTACCACCGGATTTCAATTATCAACAAAAGAAGAAGTTCTTTTCCGATCTCAAGCACTACGTGTGGGATGAGCCTTACATTTTCCGCAAGTGTGCGGATAGCATTTACAGAAGGTGTATTCCAGAAGTCGAGGTTCCAAGTATCTTGAGTTGTTGTCATTCCTCCTCTTACGAAGGACATGCTAGTGCCTCAAAGACGGCAGCAAAGGTGCTTCAAGCTGGTTTCTATTGGCTTAATATTTTCAGAGATGCCTGAATGTTCCTGCTTGCTTGTGATCCATGTCAAAGAACGGGGAACATCTCTAAGAAGCATGAAATGCCACTCAACACTATGCTAGAAGTAGAGATATTTGATGTTTGGGGAGTTGACTACATGGGACCCTTTCCTTCCTCTTGCAACAATAAGTTCATTCTTGTAGCCGTTGATTACGTCTCTAAATGGGTGGAAGCCATTCCTTCCCTAACAAGTGATGCAAAAACCGTAATCAAACTATTCAAGAAGGTGATTTTTCCAAGGTTTGGAATTCCAAGGGCAGTCATTAGTGATGGAGGATCGCACTTCGTTGATAAACAATTTGAAAAACTCCTAATAAAATATGGAGTCACTCATAGGGTTGCCACACCTTACCACCCTCGGACTAGTGGGCAAGTCAAAGTTTCCAATTGAGAGATAAAGAGCATTCTAGAGAAGACTGTTTCAAATTCGAGAAAGGATTGATCCTTAAAGCTTGATGATGCTCTTTGGGCTTACCGTACGGCTTACAAGACTCCTATCCGGATGACACCCTTTAGACTTATTTACGGTAAGCCATGTCACTTACTAGTCGAGCTTGAGCATAAGGCTTTGTGGGCTATTAAGATGCTAAACTTTGATATAAAAGCCGCTGGGGAAAAGAGAATCCTTCCACTTCATGAACTTGATGAGCTAAGATTGGATGCTTATGAGTCCGCACGATCTTACAAGGAGAGAACAAAGAAGTGGCATGATAAGCATATCCTTCGTAGAGAATTCCATGAAGGAGAACTGGTGCTACTCTACAACTCGAGGTTGCGGTTATTCCCAGGAAAGCTCAAGTCTAGATGGTCCGGACCATTTAAAGTAATGAAAGTATTTCTGTATGGTGCTGTCGAGGTTTGGAACCAGGAACGTGGAACATTCAAGGTCAATGGACAGAGGCTAAAGCACTACCTTGGAGAACATCCACTTGAACAGGAGGTTGCGATTTCCCTCCTCGATCCAACATCAAAGGATTGAAAGGACTATGGTCAAGCTTGGGACTGTAAATAAGCACTTCTTGGGAGGCAACCCAAGCTTTATTTCCCATCTTGTTTTGTTTTTCATATTTTTTCTTTGAATAATTTAGAAGAATTGAGAGAAGAATGATCACAACTAATGGATTTGTCAAGTGTTGTCAGGTCAGGAAGGCATGAAGAGTGAAAAGGGCATGGAAAATGAAGTCAGAAATGATCACGACCATGATGAACCAATAGCTAAAAGTCAGGCAGTATCACGGCCAAGCCGTGATAGCACTCACGGGCGTGACGAGAAGGACCCAGAACCATCAGAATGTATCACGACCGAGCCGTGATTTATGTCACGGCCGTGATGTGAAGACCAGAAAGTCAGGAAGGATACGGTTAGGCCGTGATAGTGGTCACGACCGTGACAGGCAACTAAAGCAGAACAGATTCTATCACAGGCCAGCCGTGATGTACATCACGCCCGTGATAAGGGACTTGCCTGACACATAACGCGTCACGGTCTTCCCGTGATGAGGGTCACGGCCGTTACGCGCGTTTAACCCTGTTTTAAACCCGCAAACCCCCATCCACTCTGCTCAAACGCACCTAACGTTCCTCCTCTCTACACTCTCTCTAACCTCCATAGCCACCAAGCTCTCACTTTTAACTTCCCCTCCTCCATTCCCTCATCTCACACTCATCAACGCAAACCCCCCTTAACCCAAACCCACCATCTTCCTCTTCATCCACTCATCTTCTTCTTCCTCTCACAACCTCCACCATACCCATTCACCCAAAAATATTGAAAACTCACCTCCCCCATGACACCCATGCCCAACCAACTCTACTCCCTTGCTCCCTAGACCTAACCCAACAAAACCAAAAAGCCAATTCCTTCAATTTTGGGCAAAATCAAAAAGTCCCAATTTTGAAACCCTGGCCCCTAAAAATCCGAATTGCAGAAAAAGTGCAAGAGGGGATTGTAAATTTTGGTTCTTTGAGGCTCATTGAACAAAATCATGGCAAGCAAGCGTCAAAGGGCAACCGAAGCCTCACGCCCTCGTACCAGAGGAAGCAGGAACCCAGGTAACTACTCTGACTCTTCTAACTCTGAGACTGATGAACATGGGTATGGGATTGTTTTCAAAGATAATGCTCAACAAGATAGATTTAATATTTTAAAAAATAGGAAGATTATACAAACAAAATATCTTGATGATGCATGTATAGACACTCTAGGCCTGACTGTTGACATCAACTGGATGTTAGAAAACATAGGGTGGAGCGAGTTTGCTCGCACCAGATACCCTGCATTTTCTGGTCCTACTTTGGAGTTCTTAAGCTCCCTAAATGCGGAAATTCTCCAAGGGCCGCATAGCCTTGAGGGACGGATTACATTCCGGCTCTTCAACCAGGATTTTGTACTAACCCTAGCTGAATTTAATGAAAGTTTCAGTTTACTTGTAGGGGGTGACAGGAGATACCCCTTAGGGTTTAGTGCACATAGTTTCTGGTCAATAATTGACTATGAAGGCAGGAGTTTTGACTCTCGGACATCCAAGTCCACAACCCTTATTAACCCAAGTATAAGATATATGCATAGGGTCATAGCCAACACCCTGTTTGACCGTGGAGAGAGCGACGGATCCGCCCACCAGGACGAGGTCTTTATACTTTAGGCTATGCTCCACCCTGAGAGCAATGTGGACACAGGGTCGTTTTTGGCTAGGCACCTCTTAAAGGTCGCCAAGAGCTCGAGTGATACTATTGTTATCGGTAGCTTAATCACCACCATATGTCATCACTTTAACTTTGATTTGGATGGTTTTGAGGCCGCCCCAGGACGGACACGTATCACCTTGCAGGCTTGTGAGGCTATAGGGATGATCACCCAGGAGGATGACACGTGCTCCCTGAAACACCCAAGGCGCAGGCACCCAATTCCTCTCCCTAACCCCGCACTTTTGGATGTAACAAATCCGGCAAATTGGAAAGTGCCGGTGGGAGAGGAGCCTGAGCCTATTAGGATACAAAGGCCATTACGCCCGCCATCGCAGACTAGGCCGTTTGGGCACCCATCTTCTTCCTCTACAGGTATATCGTCCGATGATCCCTATGTGTGGTTCTCGTCCACCTTTGACACTATCCTAGCGAATCAGGAGCGCATCATGGAGGAGCAGCGCGAGCAGAAAGCCATGATCCAGCAACTCTATGACTGGCATCTGAGCCAGCATCCACCACCTCAGTGAGTTGTTTTTTTTATCCTCCCTAGGACTAAATTATTTACATTGGGGACAATCTAAGTTTTTAAGCTTGGGGTAGGGGTATTATTTTTGCATTCTTGCATGTTGCATTCATTTAGGGTTAATTTTGCATGATCACATGATTAGATTGCCCCTTGCTTGGAGTATGCATCCAATTGTGAAAAACTTTGTGCCAAATGAATTGAGACAGTGAATTTTTTAACCCAATTTTTGTATTCTTGTGAAAGGCTAAAATTAAAAATGCTTGAGATGATCTTTTGATAGGTAATAATTAGCATGTGGTTCCTTAGATTTGGGTTTCTCATTGATTTTAAACTACTAAATGTGAAATTTTTTAGCCTAAAAGGGGTACTCACTAAATCTACCCCATTCTTTGTGATTGGGTGTTTTATTCCTCTTGGATTGTGTTCTCTAGAACTTGACTTGAAACCATTTTGAAACTTAAAAATTTTTGAAAACATATTTGAAAATGATTGAGGCACTAGGTATTTTTCTGGTCTTCTGAACAGTGACTGATTAAATACTACCCCTTAGTTGCCCAATTTTGAGCCTAAAAGAATAAAATACTTTTCTTGGTACCTTAATTTATTTTAATGAACGATGCTTGGTATGGAACCTTTTAAAGTATTGCAAAAGAGCAAAAAGGAAGTTGGAAAATTAAATTGTGGGATGAAAAAGTTAGAAATATATATATATATATATATATATATATATATATATATATATATATATATTTTCTCAAGTTGAAAATCTCCCCTTCTTCAAATAAAAAAAAATGGAGAGGGGGATGAGAAAAAAAAATAAAAAAAATAAAAAAAATTAAAAAGGAAGAAATAAAGAAAGGTGAAAAGTGAACTAAAGCCCAAAAAGGGATTTTAGAAGGTTGTCATGCTTTGCATTGTTTGATATTTTGTTTAGCCTTCTTGAATTTTCCTTTTCTTGATTTCCCCACCTAACAATTAATTCCATAGCCCCATTACAACCAATATAAAAGTTCTCTTGATTCTTATGTGTTTTCATTAATAAAGTAGAGATTTGGTTAATAGTCAAGCTTATGGTAGGGTACCTTCCTTGAGGGAATTGAGCGAATTGTCATATACCCTTAAACATATGAGTGAGGTGAGAAGAGTGCCCGAATTAGTGAGAGATATGAATTTAGGGAACCTAAGCTTCTAATTGGACTTAAAATTGATTGTCTCTTGGTTTCTTATTGAATATGCCTGTTACTTGGATTTATTACTCGGGTTCTAGATTCACTGTCCATGCTCTGATTGATTATCTTTTCTGGCCTTAGTTATTGCTTGAGGACAAGCAAAATCTTAAGCTTGGGGTAGTTTGATGAGTGTGATTTCACCTCATATTTCCTTGACATTTTGCATTTATTTTCATATAGTTTAGGCATATTTAATTTGATTCTTTCTTAGTTTTTACCTTGGAACAGGTAAGGTGGTTTTGTGGTGCTTGTGTGCAGGAATTGAAGATTAAAATGCTCAAGATCAGTTATGTTGGAGCTTGCATGAAGACGGAGCTTGAAAAGCAAGAAGATGAGACAAACAGAACTGATCACGGCCTAGTCGTGATGGCCATCACGGCAATGATCGAGTAGAGCTGAAAAGAAAGAATGGAAAAGTCAGAGCTGGTCACGGCCAGGCCGTGATGTCCATCACGGCCGTGACATGCCAACTGAACCAGACCCTCACAAGCAGAACTGATCACGGCTAGGCCGTGATGGTGGTCACGACCGTGACAGACCAACCAGCGAAGCAATCTCCAAGATAGAACCTATCACGGCCTACCCGTGATGAGGGTCACGGTCGTGACGCGCAATATCTGGATTTTTATAAACTGATTTCATCTGATTTTTGTAATTGCTTGGGATTCAAGTTACCCTACATTATAAATAGGCCTCTAGGGCTCGAAACTGGGCACTTCTGGACTGCCACCCATAGGAAAAATTAGGATTTCTCTTCTTCTTAATCTCTTCTCTTCTCTTCTCTTCTCTTCTCGAGGGTTTTCTTTTTATGCTATTGTTAATTAAGATTGCTATGATCATGGCAATGCTTGAGTAGTAGTCTTATTTCTAGGAATTGGGGCTATGCCCAAGATTTCTTTATGGTGATGAATTGACATTTGGTTTCTTGTTAATTTCAATTTTGCTTTCGATTTGATTCCTATTGCTTTAATTACTTGTAAATTCGGTGGCCACTTATTTGTTTGTCGTAGATACACTAAGGACGAACTTAGCGGTTAACTTAGGTATCGGATCTATAGGAATCAAACTTAGGACTTAAATCACGAGAGTTAGAAGCGGTCCTTCGAGGGTTCACTGAATTGTCACAAAGATTAAAGGGTTCGATTTAAATTCAATTACCACGAGAGTAGGGGTTGGTTTAATCGGGCACGGTTCCTTTATCCCGAGAGGGAACATTAGCTTAATTAGGATAAATTCACCTTCAAAGCAATTTTTATTTTTAAAAAGAGGAGTAGTCAATTTAGTAACGTGAGCAGTCATGTTGGTAACCCAATTCCTGGAAATCTCTTTTGATATTAAAAAATCCTAGATCTGATTTACTTCCCTATTTTGTTCTTGATTTCGTTTAATTGCAATTTTAAATTTGATTGTTACTTGATTCCGATTTCAAAAACCAAATCTTTCCCACATCTTAATCCAGTTCAGTTGAATCAATTTAATAACTAATTGTTATTTAAGATCACGGTCTCTATGGTTCGATCTCTTTTTATTACTTGATGACGAAGCCGTCCACTTACGGATTCGATAACCATCATTGAACCACGAATTCCAAGAAGGCCAAGGTAATAGGAAACCTGCATCGGGGTATCCTCACGTACAAAAGTCTAAACTTGAGTCTCTTATGGAAAATTTTGTTGCTACTCAAACTAAGAAGAATGAAGAATTTAGGCAACAAGGTAGGTCAGTTAATGAGGCAATAAAAGATTTAACATCTAAGGTAGATAACTTATCCATCCATAACAATATGTTAGAAACTAAAATTGCCCAACAAGCGGGCAATTCAATGAGGCAACCGGGCAAGTTTCTTGGACAACCTGACGTGAACCCAAATAATGAACAGTGTAAAGCTGTGAGTTTAAGGAGTATTAAGAAACTTGAGAATCCCGATGCTAAAGGGGAGAGCGATAACAAGAGTGTAGATGATGAGGAGGAACCTACTAAGACACATCCCTTAGAAGAGGAAGAGCCTAGTGAAAAAGTGTCTAAGTATGTCCCTCCACCACCTTACCAACCTCCGATACCTTTTCCTCAAAGGTTGGCTAAGGCCAAGTTAGATAAGCAATTTGGAAAATTTCTAGAGGTCCTTAAGAAATTGTACATTAATGTACCCTTCACTGAGGCGTTACAACAAATGACCACATATGCTAAATTTCTTAAGGACATCTTGTCAAATAAGAGAAAGCTAGAGGACTATGAAACAGTGGCTTTAACAGAGTAGTGCAGTGCTTTAATTCAAAATAAATTACCTCCTAAATTGAAAGATCCAAGTAGTTTCTCTATTCCTTGCTTGATTGGTAACACTAGTTTTGATAAAGCTCTTTGTGATTTGGGGGCTAGTGTTAGTCTTATGCCCCTATCTGTTTGCAAGAAGTTGGAGATGGGTGAACTAAAACCCACAACAGTCTCCCTTCAATTGGCGGATCGGTCCGTCAAATTCCGTGTAGGTATCTTGGAGGATGTTCCTATTAGAGTGGGTAAATTTTTCATTCCTGCGGATTTTGTGGTACTGGAAATGGAAAAGTATTCCCAAATCCCCATTATTCTTGGTAGGCCTTTCTTGGCTACCGCATGAGAAATTATTGATGTTAAAAATGGAAAATTGACTTTAACTGTAGGTGATGATAATGTTGAATTTGATTTAGCTAAATCTATTAAACACCCTTCTTTTGAAGATTCTTATTGCAGGGTTGACTTAATGCACCAAGTGGTGAAAGAAGAATCCACTCAAGCTTGTGTTGATGATCCATTGGAATTGTGTTTGATTGGTGGAGACTTAAATGCTCAAGGAGGAGAAGTAAGGAATTATGCCCGCTTCCTGGAGGCTAGTCCGGAAATTTCTCAAAACAAAACAAAGAAAGAAAAACTTGAGTTGAAACCAAAGAGTGAGGATTTGAAAGATGAAGAAGCCCCTAAGGTAGAACTAAAACCTCTTCCTTCCACATTGAGGTATGAATTTCTTGGTCCTAACTCTTCCTATCTGGTAATTGTGAATGCTAGATTGAATGAGTTGGAAACTGAGAAATTGCTTAGGGAGCTTAGAATGCATAGAAAGGTTATAGGATATACAATTGATGATATTAAAGGCATAAATCCTTCTTTTTGCATGCATCGCATTTTAATGTAAGATGAGCATAAACCATCCATTGAGCATCAACGTAGGTTGAACCCTAATATGAAAGAGGTGGTTAAGAAAGAAGTGCTTAAGTTGTTAGATGCGGGGGTTATTTATCCAATCTCCGATAGTGAATAGGTTAGTCCGGTGCATGTGGTTCCTAAGAAAGGGGGGATGATTGTTACTCAAAATGAAAATAATGAACTAATCCCTACTAGGAAGGTAACCGGTTGGAGAATGTGCATTGATTATAGGAAGTTAAATAAGGCAACAAGGAAAGATCATTTCCCTCTCCCATTTATTGATCAAATGCTCGAAAGGTTAGCTAGGCATTCATACTTTTGTTACTTGGATGGATATTCCAGTTTTCATCAAATTCTTATACATCCTTGTGATCAAGAAAAGACCACGTTTACTTGTCCCTATGGCACTTTTGCATATAGGAGAATGCCTTTTGGTCTATGTAATGCACCGACTACTTTTCAAAGATGCATGACTGCAATTTTTTTTAATTTATTGAAAACATCAAGGAGGTTTTTATGGATGATTTTTCTGTTTATGGAACTACCTTTGATGACTGTTTAACAAATTTGTCTAAGATTTTGCAGCGATGTGAAGAAACTAATTTGGTATTGAATTGGGAAAAATGTCATTTTATGGTAAAAGAAGGTATAGTGCTTGGGCACTTGATTTCTGGAAGAGGCATTGAGGTGGATAGGGCCAAAATTGATGTTATTGAAAATTTACCCCCACCGGTAAATGTGAAAGGAGTTAGAAGTTTCTTGGGACACGCCGGGTTTTATCGGCGTTTCATCAAAGATTTTTCAAAAATTTCTAAACCCTTATCTAACCTATTGATGAAAGATGTTCCATTTGATTTTAATGAGAAATGTTTGAGTGCATTTTATAGGTTGAAGGAAGCTTTGATCACCGCTCCCATTTTGCAAACACCAGATTGGAATGAGTCATTGGAAGTAATGTGTGATGCTAGTGACTACGTCGTGGGAGCGGTGTTGGGACAAAGGATAGACAATAAGGTTCATGCAATATACTATGCAAGCAAAAATCTAGATGGAGCTCAAGCCAATGATGCCACAACGGAGTAAGAGTTGCTTGCGGTTGTCTTTGCATTTGAGAAATTCAGATCATACCTTGTGGGGTCTAAAGTCATAGTGTACACGGACCACTCCGCACTAAAGTACCTCATGACTAAGAAGGAAGTAAATCCAAGACTCATCTGATGGATTCTCCTTCTGCAAGAATTTGACTTGGAGATTCGGGACCGGAAAGGGACGAAGAACTTGGTTGCGGACCACTTATCCAGACTTGAACCATGGGAACATGAGAAGGACAACTTGCCGATAGATGATTCTTTCCCCGATGAGCAACTGTTCGCCATCTTGGGAGAGAATGCTTCATGGTATGCGGATTTTGTGAATTATTTTGTATGTGGGATTCTACCACCGGAGTTCAATTATCAACAAAAGAAGAAGTTTTTTTTCCGATCTCAAGAACTACATGTGGGATGAGCCTTACATTTTCTGCAAGTGTGCGGATAGCATTTACAGAAGGTGTATTCCAGAAGTCGAGGTTCCAAGTATCTTGAGTTGTTGTCATTCCTCATCTTATGGAGGACATGCTAGTGCCTCAAAGACGGCGGCAAAGGTGCTTCAAGCTGGTTTCTATTGGCCTTATATTTTCAGAGATGCTCGAATGTTTGTGCTTGCTTGTAATCCTTGTCAATGAACGGGGAACATCTCTAAGAAGCATGAAATGCCACTCAACACTATGCTAGAAGTAGAGATATTTGATGTTTGGGGAGTTGACTACAAGGGACCCTTTCCTTCCTCTTGCAACAATAAGTTCATTCTTGTAGCCGTTGATTACATCTCTACATGGGTGGAAGCCATTCCTTCCCCAACAAGTGATGCAAAAACCGTAATCAAACTATTCAAGAAGGTGATTTTTCCAAGGTTTGGAATTCTAAGGGCAGTCATTAGTGATGGAGGATCGCACTTCATTAAAAAACAATTTGAAAAACTCCTACCCAAATATGGAGTCACTCATAGGGTTGCTACACCTTACCACCCTCAGACAAGTGGGCAAGTCGAAGTTTCCAATCGAGAGATAAAGAGCATTCTAGAGAAGACTGTTTCAAGTTTGAGAAACGATTGGTCCTTAAAGCTTGATGATGCTCTTTGGGCTTACCGTACAGCCTACAAGACTCCTATTGGGAGGACACCCTTTAGACTTATTTACGGGAAACCATGTCACTTACCAGTCGAACTTGAGCATAAGGCCTTGTGGGCCATTAGGAGGCTAAACTTTGATATAAAAGCTGCTGGGGAAAAGAGAATCCTTCAACTTCATGAACTTGATGAGCTAAGATTGGATGCTTACGAGTCCGCAAGGTCTTACAAGGAGAGAACAAAGAGGTGACATGATAAGCATATCCTTCGTAGAGAATTCCATGATGGAGAATTGGTGCTACGCTACAATTCGAGGTTGTGGTTATTTCCAGGAAAGCTCAAGTCTAGATGGTCCGGACCATATAAAGTCATGAAAGTATTTGCGCATGGTGCCGTTGAAGTTTGGAACTAGGAACGTGGAACATTCAAGGTCAATGGACAGAGGCTGAAGCACTACCTTGGGGAACATCCACTTGAACAGGAGGTTGCGATTTCCCTCCTCGATCCAACATCAAAGGATTGAAAGGAGTATGGTCAAGCTTAGGACCGTAAATAAGCGCTTCTTGGGAGGCAACCCTAGCTTTCTTTCCCTTCTTAGTTTGTTTTTGAATTTTGTTTTTGAATAATTGAGAAGATTAAGAGAAGAAAGATCATAAATTAATGGATTTGCCATGTGTTTTCAGGTCAGGAAGGCATGAAGAGGGAAAAGGGCATGGAAAATGAAGTCAGAATCGATCACGCCCAGACCGTGACATGGGTCACGACCGTGATGAACCAACAGCTGAAAGTCAGACAGTATCACGGCCCAGCCGTGATAACCCTCACGGGCGTGACGAGAAGGACCCAGAACCATCAGAATGTATCACGGCCTAGCCGTGATGTATGTCACGTCCGTGATGTGAAGACCAGAAAGTCAGGAAGGATCACGGCCAGGCCGTGATAGTGGTCACGGTCGTGACAGGCCAACTGAAGCAGAACAGATTCTATCACGGGCCAGCTGTGATGTACATCACGCCCGTGATAGGGGACTTGTTTGACACCAGAACGCGTCACGGCCAGCCCGTGATGTGGGTCACGACCGTGATGCGCTTTTAACCCGGATTTAAAATCGCAACACCCTCCCCTCTGCTCAAACACGACCTAACTCTCTTCCTCCTCTCTACATTCTCTCTAGGGATGGCAATTTTACCCGTACCCGCGGATAAAATCCGCAACGGGCACGGGGTGGGTAGTTAAACGGGTACCCGCGGGTAAAATAAACGGGTAATTTCAATACCCGTTTATAAACGGGGCGGGGGCAGGTATCACACTATCAGTGCCCACGGATACCCGCACCCGTTCCTTAAATTACTAAAATGCCCTTTATTATATATATATGTAGTAATTGCTAAATGTATTTGATTACTTTTGTTAGTAACTTTTGTAATTGGATAATGCTTTGATGCTTTCTTAACATCTATTTGTATGAACATGGTTATTTTAAATTGAATTACGTATATTTTAGCAATTTTTCAAGTAAAAAGAGTATATATTTTTTCTGGAAAAAATAATTCACGGATACCCGCAAACCCATGGATATCCGCGAAACCCGCTGGATACCCACCTGAAGGATACCCGCGTGGGTAACAGGTGGGGACGGGTACAGATTTTACTACGGGGGCGGTGGGAGAGCTACTCGTGCCCGCCCCGCCCCGCCCCGCCCCGTTGCCATCCCTAATTCTCTCTAACCTCCATAGCCACTAAGCTCTCACCCTTCATTCCAACTCCTCCATTCCTTCATCTCACACTCATCAACGCAAACCCTCCTTAACCCAAACTTGCCATTTTCCTCTTCATCCACTCATCTTCTTCTTCCTCTCACAACCTCCACCATACCCATTCACCCAAAAAGCTTGAAAACTCACCTCCCCCATGACACCCATGCCCAACCAACTCTACTCCCTTGCTCCCTAGACCTAACCCAACAAGAGCCACAAGTCAAATCCTTCAATTTTGGGCAACCTCAAAAAGTCCCAATTTTGAAACCCTAGCCCCTAAAATCCGAATTGCAGAAAAAGACTAAGAAGGGATTGTGTAATTTTGTGCTTTGAGACTCATTGAAGAAAACCATGGCAAGCAAGCGTCAAAGGGCAGCCGAAGCCTCACACCCTCGTACCAGAGGAAGTAGGAACCTAGGTAACTATTCTGACTCTGACTTTTCTGACTCTGAAACTGATGAGCATGGATATGGGATAGTTTTCTGACTCTAGGCCTGACTGTTGACATCAACTGGATGTTAGAAAACATAGGGTGGAGCGAGTTTGCTCGCACCAGATACCCTGCATTTGTTGGCCCTACTCTGGAGTTCTTGAGCTCTCTAAATGTGGAAATTCTCCAAGGGCCGCATTGCCTTGAGGGACGGATTACATTCCGGCTCTTTAACCAGGATTTTGTGCTAACCTTAGCTGAATTTAATGAAATTTTTGGTTTACCTGTAGGGGGTGACAGGAGATACCCCTTAGGGTTTAGTGCACATAATTTCAGGTCAATAATTGACTATGAAGGTAGGAGTTTCGATCCTTGGACATCCAAGTCCACGGCCCTCGTTAACCCAAGCATAAGGTATATGCATATGGTCATAGCCAACACCTTGTTTGGCCGAGGAGAGAGTGACGGATCCATCCGCTAGGATGAGGACTTCATACTTTGGGCCATTCTCCACCCTGAGAGCAATGTGGACACGGGGTCATTTTTGGCTAGGCACCTCTTAAAGGTTGCCAAGAGCTCGAGTAGTACTATAGTCATTGGTGGCTTAATCACCACCATATGCCATCATTTTAACTTTGATTTGGATGGTTTTGAGCCCGCCCCAGGACGGACACGTATCACCTTACAGGTCTGTGAGGCCATGGGGATGATCGCCCAGGAGGATGGCACGTATTCCCTGAAACACCCAAGGCGAAGGCACCCAATTCCTCTCCCAAACCTCGCACTCTTGGATATAAAAAATCCGGCAAATTGGGAAGTGCCAATGGGAGAGGAGCCTGAGCCTATTGGGATACAAAGGCCAATACACCCGCCACCCCGGCTAGGCCATCTGGGCGCCCATCTTCTTCCTCTGCAGGTACATCATCTGATGATCCCTATGCACGGTTCTCGTCCACCTTTTGACACTATCCTAGCGAACCAGGAGCGCATCATGGAGGAGCAGCGCGAGCAGAGAGCCATGATCCAGCAGCTCTATGACTGGCATCTGAGCCAGTACCCACCACCTCAATGAGTTGTTTTTATTTTTATTTTTATTTTTATCCTCCCTAGGACTTAATTATTTACATTGGGGACAATGTAAGTTTTTAAGCTTGGGGTAGGAGTATTATTTTTGCATTCTTGCGTGTTGCATTCATATAGGGATAGTTTTGCATAATCGTATGCTTTGCATGATCACATGATTAGATTGCCCCTTGCTTAGAGTATGCATCCAATTGTGAGAACTTTGTGCCAAATGAATTGAGACAGTGAATTTTTGAACCCAATTTTTGTATTCTTGTAATAGGCTAAAAATAAAAATGCTTGAGATGATCTTTTGATAAGTTGATAATTAGCATGTGGTTCCTAGGATTTGTATTTCTCATTGATTTTGAACTACTAAATGTGAGATATTTGAGCCAAAAAGGGGTACTCACCAAATCTACCCCATTCTTTGTGATTGAGTGTTTTATCCTCTTGGATTGTAGTCTCTAGAACTTGACTTGAAACAGTTTCGAAACTTAAAAATTTTTGAAAACATATTTGAAAATGATTGAGGCACTAGGTATTTTTCTGGCCTTCTGAGCTTTGACTGATTAAATGATACCCCTTAGTTGCCGAGTTTTGAGCCTAATAGAATAAAATGCTTTTCTTGGTACCTTGGTTTATTTTGATGAATAATGTTTGGTATGACACCTTTTAAAGTATTACAAAAAGGGTAAAAAGTTAGTTTGAAAAATAAATTGTGGGAAGAAAAAGTTAGAAAAATATTTCTCTTAAGTTGGAAATCTCGCCTTCTGCAAAAAAAAATACAAAAATAAAATAAAATAAAATAAAATAAACAAAAAAAAATGGAGAAGAGGATGAGAAAAAGAAAGTGAGAAATAAAATGAAAAAGGAAGAAAGGTGGAAGAGTGGTTTAAAGCCTAAAAAAGGTATTTTAGGAGGTTGTCGTGCTTTGCATTGTTGACATTTTGTTAGCCTTTTTGAATTTCCTTTTCTTGGTTTCCCCACCTAACGATGAATCCCATGACCCCATTACAACCAAAATAAAAGACCTCTTGATTCTTATGTGTTTTCATTAATAAAGTAGAGATTTGGTTAATAGTCAAGCTTATGGTAGAATACATTCCTTGATGAAATCGAGTGAATTGTCATATACCCTCAAAAACTTGAGTGAGGTGAGAAGAGCGCCCGAATTAGTGAGAGATATGAATCTAGGGAACCTAAGCTTCTAATTGGACTTAAAATTGATTGTCTCTTGGTTTTTTATTGAATATGCCTGTTACTTGGATTTATTACTCGGGTTCTAGGTTCACTGTCCATGCTCTGATTGATTATCTTTTCTAGCCTTAGTTATTGCTTGAGGACAAGCAAAATCTTAAGCTTGGGGTAGTTTGATGAGTGTGATTTCACCTCATATTTCCTTGACATTTTGCATGCATTTTATAGTTTAGGCATATTTAATTTGATTTTTTGTTAGTTTTTACCTTGGAACGGGTAAGGTGGTTTTGTGGTGCTTGTGTGCAGGAATGAAGATTAAAATGCTCAGGATCAGTTATGTTGGAGCTTGCATGAAGACGGAGCTTGAAAAGCAAGAAAATGAGCCAAACAGAACTGATCACGGCCTAGCCGTGATGGCCATCACGGCCATGATCGAGTAGAGCTGAAAAGAAAGAATGGAAAAGTCAGAGCTGGTCACGGCCAGGTCGTGATGGCCATCACGACCGTGACATGCCAACTGAACCAGACCCTCACAGGCAGAACTGATCACGGCTAGGCCGTGATGGTGGTCACGACCGTGACAGACCAACCAGAGAAGCCATCTCCAAGTCAGAACCCATTACGGCCTGGCCGTGACAGGCATCACGGCCGTGATGCGCAATATCTGGAATTTCAAAAGCTGATTTGATCTGATTTTGTAACAGCTTAGTATTCAAGTTACCCTACATTATAAATAGGCCTCTAGGGCTCGAAACTGGGCACCTCTTGACTGCTACCCATAGGCAAAAATTAGGATTTCTCTTCTTCTCAATCTCTTCTCTTCTCGGGGGTTTTCTTTTTTATGCTTTTGTTAATTAAGATTGCTATGAACATGGCAATGCTTGAGTAGTAGTCTTATTTCTAGGAATTGGGGCTATGCCCAAGATTTGTTTTTGGTGATGAATTGACGTTTGGTTTCTTGTTAATTTCAATTTTGCTTTCGATTTGATTCATATTGCTTTAATTACTCGTAAATTCGGTGGTCACTTATTTGCTTGTCGTAGATACACTAAGGACGAACTTAGTGGTGAACTTAGGTATCGGATCTATAGGAATCAAACTTAGGACTTAAATTACGAGAGTTAGAAGCGGTCCTTCGAGGGTTCACTGAATTGTCACAAAGATTAAAGGGTTCGATTTAAATTCAATTACCACGAGAGTAGGGGTTGGTTTAATTGAGCACGGTTCTTATATCCCAAGAGGGAACATTAACTTCTTCAGGATAAATTCACCTTCAAAGCAATCTGATTGTTAACAAGAGGGGCAGTCAATTTAGTAGCATGAGCAGTCTTGTTGGTAACCCAATTCCTGGAAATCTCCTTTAATTTGAAAACCTCCATATTTGATTTGTTAACGATTTTATATGATTGCGTTTTAATTACTAGATTTGTTAGTAATCTGATTTCAAAAACCAAATCTTTTCCAAATCTTTTTCTTGTTCAGTTTAATTAGTTTAATAATTAATTGTTATTTAAGATCACGGTCTCTGTGGTTCGATCTTTTTATTACTTGACGACGAAGTCGTTCACTTGCGGATTCGAGCCATCATGTGCCTGAGTCTTTGTGCAGTTTGGTTCCATGGTCCATTGGAGTACTGCAAGGCTTAGTGGCTAGAAGACCTGTGTCATGAAGCAAGTCCAGAGCATATTTTCTTTGATATAAGGCTATCCCTTTTTGTGATCGAGCAATTTCTAAGCCAAGGAACAGTTTTGGCTGACCAAGGTCTTTAATTCCAAATTTTCCATCCAATGTTGACTTGATGGAGACAATCTCATTTAAATCACTTCCTGCCATAAGTAGATCATCCACATAAGCCAGAATTGCTGTGAATCCAGCTTCTGTTTGCTTTGTGAAAAGGGAGTAATCTGCTTTGGACTGTGTGAAACCTAGGCTTGTCAAGACTTGAGTCAATTTAGCATTCCACTGTCGACTAGCCTGCTTGAGTCCATACAAGGACTTCTGAAATTTGCATACCAGTTTGGAATCACGTGTTTCAAGACCAGGAGGCACTTTCATATACACTTCTTCACCTAGATCTCCATGTAGGAATACTGTGTTGACATCCAATTGATGAAGATGCCAATTGAGGCTTGAAGCAAGGGAAAGGAGTAGCCTGACAGTGGTCATTTTTACTACTGGACTGAAAGTGTCTAGATAGTCAATACCAGCTGTTTGTGTGAAGCCCTTTGCCACTAACCTAGCCTTATATCTCTCAATGCTTCCATCTGCCCTGTGTTTGATTTTAAATACCCACTTACAACCAATGGTTTTCTTATTGGTAGGTAGTGCAGTGAGTGACCAAGTCGGATTTTTCTCAAGAGCACTTAGCTCAGCATTGATGGCTTCTTTCCAGCAATCAGATTTGAATGGCATCTGCAAAGGACTTTGGTTCTATGGAGGATTGAACAGCTAGAGTGAAATGTCTACGAGATGGTGACAGGTTACAATAAGAGAGATGATTTGAAATGTCTATGGAGGATTGAAGACGATTGTAATGCTGCTGATGTTGAAGGAGCCAGAGAACAATGATAGTCTTGCAATGACTTGGCAATTTCTTTGTTCTATTTGACCTTCTAAGCATAATAGGTTGGTTCTGTTGGTTTTGATTTTCTGGTGGGATCAGGTTATTGTCAAGAATGTTAGGGCTGATTTGATCATTCAGATTGTTATCAGTAGCAGCATGATTCTGTGATGGTGAGCACTGGATAGTTGTGTCAGGTAAGAAAGGATCTAGTGTTGGTACAACTACTTGATTAGAATTGGTGCAATGATCAGGTTTGTTATTAGAGAAAGGAAAAACCTCCTCATAGAACTTGGTGTGTCTGGATATGAAAATTTCCCTTGTTTTCAAATCAAACAAAATGAATCCTTTGGTGTTGTCCTGTTGACCTAAGTATGTGCATTTTCTAGCTCTAGGATCTAATTTCTTTCTATTGGCTGTGAGTGTGCTTGCAAAACATAGTGAGCAAAAAACCTTGAGGTGTGAGAGATCTGGCAGCTCATGATAAAGAGCTTCATAGGGAGATTTGTTAGAAACAGAAACCAATGGTTGTCTGTTGATGAGATGGACAACATGCTTGATTGCATAGTTCCAAAAACACTTTGGTAGATTGGACTGGAACATTAAGGCACGAGCTGTGTTTAAGATGTGTTGGTGTTTTCTCTCCACAACACCATTTTGTTGTGGAGTTTCCACACAAGAGGTTTGATGGATGATGCCTTTTGATGAGTAGAAGCCTTGGAGTTTAAACTCTGCACCATTATCAGAACGGATGCATTTAATTTTCTTATGAAATTGTGTTTCAATTAGTTCTGTGAAAGAGTGAATGTGAGTTGAAGTTTCAGATTTGAGTTTCATAAAGCAAATCCAAGTGTGTCTAGTGTTGTCATCAACAATGGTAAGAAAATATCTATGGCCATTGTGTTGTGCTGGAGTGAATCCCAGACCTGATGAATCAACTGCAGACCTGTAAGAAAGCTCACTAGCTGTATCATTCTGTTCATCATCATCAGAATTCACACAGTTGTTTATTGCTGCATTTCTCTTATAGTTGGGTGGAAACCCATGTTTCTTGTAGCACACATCAACCGTGTGGCCATTCTTTCCACAATGAGAGCAAACTTTACCCTTTCCTTTTCCTCCTGAACCTTTATTTAAACCACGGTTTGAGGAGCTGGAATCTTGGCTTCTGGTTGAGTGAAATTGTCCCTTAGTATTGGCAAGAATTATTGATCCATCAATGGAGCCATTAAGTTCTCTTTCTTGCTGTAGCAGCATAGAGAAGGCATCACTGATCTCAGGTAAGGGTCTCATCACATCAGCATGATTTGAGACTTAACAGCAGTGTATTGCTCATTTAGACCTCTTGGAAACCGAATGACTTAGTCATCTTCCCTATAGGACCTAACAGTATTGATCATAAAGAGTGGATTTGAGAGATCCATTGCAACATTTGCACTTGCAGGATTTGCCATTTCAAGAATGGGTGTAAAGTGAGAATTTGCTTCACAGGAAACTTAGAGAAAGTGAAGACAGAAGAAGGAAGTTCGAACCAAGAAGGATCAAGAACAGAGAAGAAGGGGATTTGGAAGCGGAATTGATAAGCCCTTTCCTAAAAAAAGCTGTGTGATACCATGTAAAATCTCAGCACCACTTCATCATACTGCTCAGTGTAAGCTAGTAGAATCAAGGAAATGGAACTTGCTGAGTAACTTGTATATTCAAACTGAATTGTGGGACTATGCTATATATAGCTGAGTCCATAGTGTGCAGTTAGCTCAGTTGTGAGCATACTAACTGAATTACCTAACTGCATAGCAATATAACAGAAAAAACTAACTATCAGTACAGCTACTCCACTAACTAGTAGTACATTCGTTTAGTGCAGTACATCACCTAAGTTTAAGTACATTTTTGACTATCAGGGTCATGGTTATTGCTGTGTTGGGCTTGATTCTGATTTGTGCTGGACTGTGATAGTTGTGACACAATGTTCCATCTCATCTTCATTCCATATTGTTTGCATACCACCTTTGAAATCAGGTGTTGGAATAAATCTAGTAAACCTTAATATTGTGCTGAACTTGCTGATGCAATGGTTTCTCCATTGACGAGTACCGGTACAAGTGGACTCGTTGCTACTTGCTGCTGCAATGAAAGGTCAAGACTCGAGAAGTAATTTAAACACTTGTCTCGCCCAATGGCCTAGTGGCCTCGTGGCTATTTTATGAACCAGACCTTTGGGCCTATTTTGAGGTTGTGACTTGTGATTACGCAAAGGATTGCACATGGATGGAGTTCCTCGCATTGAGGAAAAATAAGAAGTGATTAGAGGGTTGATGTCATAATCAACAATACTAAGTAAGACATTTTTGTGGGTGATTATTAAAAAAAAAAAAAAAAAAAAGACATTTTTGTGGATTGAGATTAGACCTTTGTATAGGTTGCAACTTGAGATGGCTATCCGATCCCCGAGAATTCGGTTGAGTTTGTAATAGATCTACTCATCTGGTAGCACACGCATGGTCTATACTCTATAGGTGCCCCAAGTTGTTTAGCTATATCCCAAGTCCCAACAATCCAACATAAGCACTTGCACCAGCTACATATTTATTTGCCTTCTGCTTTTCCGGTATATGGCATTCTTTCCTATTGTGGTTTAATTTGAATCACCACACTTGAACAACAAGTCTATAGTATTCAGGTAGTGTTTTTTTTTTTTTTTTTGAGATTGTATGGATTGAGTTTGAGAGATTCCTCTTTTCCATTCTTTCTCCTTTGTCTTTTGGGTCTATCACCAACCCTGTTAAGTCTTACAGAAATGATAAATAAACACAAAACTTGATATCAACACCGTATGCCCCTTTGTTTTTGTATGGTATTCTTGAAATACGTGTATACAAATATGATAAAAGTAAGTGAGAGATAGAAACAAAAACATTCGGTATCACATACGATGTTAAAATTTTGTGTTCAAATAACACAACTCTAAGTCTTAATTTGTGGTGAAATAGGTGCAGGGTGTTCAATATACTCCCAATACCCTTGCCTTGAAAGAGTTTAACAAAGTGCCCACATGTTGTACAATAAGAGGTCATGATTAACCAAGCATGGTAATAATCCACAAGTTTTTTTTATTATTATTCTTGTAGGGTATAACAGCAATGGCATACATGCAAGGGAAACTTAAACACAATCAAATTACATTACACTCCAGACTATATTATTTTTATTTTTTTTTGCCTTTTTAGCAAATTTCCAGCCATCCTTACCCGATCATTTCCTAGCTTTAAAGTTTAACCAAACAATATGCTTCGCTAATTCCCTTCCTCCCTGATATTTCTCAGTTAATTTGAATTTCAAATACGATTAATCTAGTAAAAACCCTTTATAGGATTTTATAAATTAAGCGGTGTCTTTTTATAGCAATAGTGATCTGATTACGGTTTTTCTGTTGAAGTTAGACTGTTATTCATAGGTTGTTGGCATTATAAGCAAAGTCGTGCCACAGATAGATACTTCATTTCATGTATTGCCTATGTCATGTCATGTATTTACCATCCCATTTAGACCTACGCAATGCCCTGAAACAATATTTGGAGAAGAGTTCATATTTTTGGTCCTTCTTTCCCACCCGGGTTTCTTATATGAGACTATCATTGTTTTTTCAGACCCTTTCCTTTCGAAGATTTGAAGATAGCATTGCTTTTCTTATTGCATGTGGCTTTGCATTTTTGCAATGGATATTATGATTGAGAGAAAAGAATTGACTGAATAGTACTCTTATTGAATTAATTGATTAAACAGGATACATTGGGTGTTTATATAGAAACACATGTGATGCTAAGCTACAACTAACATATAGTAGCTTGCTATACTAACTGATAACAGAATATACTAACTGATGATAGGATATCAGCTTGGTAAAAAAAAAAAAAAAAAACAGGATATCAGTTACAAGCTTAACAGAAATAGCTAATACAATTTGATATGTGGCTAATTCTAATTTGACATGTGTGTATTAATCCAATAATTTGCATACACATATAGATTGCCGTTGGGATGGATTGTAACATAAAGAATGCCAATGTAAAAATGTAATGAGTTAATTAAGATAATTAAGTAAGAAGGCATTAAACGGTTCAACATGATATTGAACATTTGAACCAGAACTAAATATAGTTGAAAGCTGAAACATAAACTAAAAGCCCCAGTTTGTTTCAATAGCCAAGGCTTCAAATTGATGTCATTCTCCAGCTTGTTCTCAAGTCAATTATTACAACAACAAAAAGTTCAAGGTATATAGCACAAGATGATATACCCTCAAGTGTTGTTGTCTTCAACTTGATGAATTATGGCTCCTACCCTCATCACCACTAGTTTGACACCCCTTTCTAGTAGCATCCTTCTTCATGCCCCAGTCATGTAGCCTCAGGTGCAGCTCTGCAGCAGCAATTAAGAAGTGAATGGCTTGTTTTGGTGTCAGAATACTGACAATACCTTGCAGTGTTCTGAGCCTTAGATCATCAGCTTTGAGCATGATCTCTTCCAAACCATCCTCCTTTGGTGCCAGAGTTGATTCAACTTTGTCCTCTAATTCCTTATTCTCACTCACACCACCTGATGTAATTTCCTCAGCCTGCATCATCTCAGAAACCACATGAGACAAGTGTACCATTGAGGAATCAGCCACTGTTTCCTGATGCTTTGCCATCACATCTGTGGTCTCCCTCTCTTCTCTGATGGTCCTCTTTTGCATCTCATCAATCTGAGCAAGTTGAGCTGCTGAGAGATCCCCCAAGTCAAATGTTGTTAGACCCTGCATCAGTTCACTCAGATGGGCCTCAAATTGCAAACCAGATTTTGAATATAGAAGCTGAAATGCCATACTGGGTCTCCACCCACCAATCCATAGAAAAGCCTCTTCTAAGGTGCTCCTCCATGTTGGTGACAACATGGCTAGCACATCTCTCTTTACCCACCTTGACTTGGCCTTGTAGTAATACTCATAATGCTCAACCACCTTGTCAACATGTGCTTGGACTTGCTCGTCTTTGAGGTGACTTGATTCAGCATCTAAAAGCTCCTTCAGATGCTGGTTTTGCTCAGCTAGCCAGCAATCAAAAAACTTGTGGAAGGTTTCACTTTCACCATAAAAGTTGTCATTCTGATTGGTCTGGGAAAGGTACATGGTAGCACTTGGAAGCACTGACATAGGTAGAATGAAGCAGAATTAATGCACAAACTAAACTTGCTAGTATGTCCTATTGCATCAACTAGAAGGAGCAACATCAATGTGTTTATATATATACATGCACGGGCAAGTGGGTTGTGGGTTATGGGTTATGGCGGCTTTCATTTTCAGGTGACTGACTACATATTGTATCGTATATGATTCACTTGAATAATAAAGGAGGTTTGGATGCGTGCAGGCCACTTGAGATAATAATATTTGATGAGATTGAAAAATAAATAAGTGGAACAAGTAGATGCTGTCTAGTGCAAGGGAAAACAACAAGTGGTTTGTCGCTTTGCACGGCTGTGGCCCATGGTTTTTCATACTGGTAAAGGTAAGCAATTAAAATTTCTTAAGAATGGACCAACAATGTCCATCATAGTTAGTAGATATATTGATAGAGGTGCGGTTTCTATTACATGTATGAAAAAAGCTTTATCAAGAGAGGTAAAATTTCAATGATTTCTACATTTTGAAATTGAAAGGAGTTAATTAGTTGTCAACTAATGATATCCTCGGTATTTCGAGTTGTATATTAATTGCATATTTAATCCATTGAGCTCAATATTTCTTCGGATCTATGTTTCTTTGGAATATTATATGTAAGTATTTTTATGATAATTTATAGATAGGATTTGGAAAAAGGTGAAAATACCAAAGGCGTCGCCGCTTTTTTCCTTCCCCGATAAGGAAAACACCTCTGTGTTTGCCGCAGACGTAGATATAATTGGGCATGGCAACCGCAGGGCGGTGTGTTGTTACTTACTTCAATGAGACTTGACGATATATGCACTTTTTTCCACATATATATATTTTTTTATATATAATCAAAAGACTTAACTTTAAAGTAAACTATGAAGACTTCTGATGAATTGAAAAAAATATTCACACTTATCTTTCGTTTCATAATATCTTTAGGTTTTTTATATTTTTTATAAGATTAAAAAATCTATCAAATACTCTCATTTAAATAAAATATAAATAATATTGATAAGAGGAACATTTTGGGGAAGAGATTGAATTCTCATAAAGGAGAAAGCCTTACACGGAGAGATAGATTTTTGATCAATTTTCTTCTTAATTTTTCATTCATCATAGATGCTAAATATATAGCAAAGGGAACACTTAAAAACTTCCTATGATAAGGATTATATGACAAATATCATCATCTCTAATTTTCTTGCATATTTAAAATAACTAAAATTATAAACTACTCATAATATCCCAACTAATTGTTATTTTAGAATATTCTCAACTACTAATGCTTGTATCATGTATACTTGCTGAGATGGTGTCCTCTGTTAGTAGGCTCTTGTCCCATATCATTACTGACCCCTTCAAACTGATCGATCTTATCCTCAAGATCATAGTGTGTGATGTTGCTACATGGAATCATCCAACCCCATAGTACATTGTTTGGAGCACAAATGTTACCATAGTGGACTTGTGAATCCAATAAATTGAAGGTCCAGGTTATGTTAGTGCATTGCCACTTTAGTAATAAGTAAGCCCAAAAGGCAATTTGCCCCAAATATGCATAAGCAGAAAGTGGGCGTGGATGTTGATTATGTGTTGCCTTGCTCCAAGGGGCCAATTTCCTCTTTAGTGAGGAGGCCCAATCATCCAGAGGCCCAAATCAGTAATTAGTTCCTGTCAGCACAATTTTCTTTTGACAGCAATGAGGCCCAAACAACCATAAAGTCCAAATAAAGTCCAAATAGATGGTGAAGCCCATAGAAACCCTAAGTTTATTGAGGCTTCTGCTGCTCCAAGGTACCCAAGGAACCCATGGCCAACAAGAGGAAGTTCCTGTTGACGGCGCCATCGCCGGAAAGGGGTCCGTCGCCGGCGACATCCTGGATCGAACGGGCGAAGATGGAGCCGCACCTGACCGAAACGACGAAGACACATTTCAAGGCGTGTGCTGGGGTTTGAGTCTCCAACACCCAAGGCCAGCTAGAGGCTAGTCCCGGCGGCGGCGCCGTCGTCTGGAAGGAGATCCACGACGGCGACGCATTGGTCCGAACTGACCAAGACGGAGACGCGGCTGAAGGAGGCGAATCTGATGGAGACGGAAGTGGCTTGACGGAGATGGAAGCGTGACGAGCAGGAAACCTTCGATCGTGACGAAGGAGGCGCACGACGGAGCTGGAAAACTCTGGGATAGCACCGCCCGGGTCGAAGCAGAAGAGCCAAACAGCGGGGAGGTTACAAGAGCCAACGGCAGCGGTGGTCACGTTCTGTCGTGCGGCTGCAGTGGCGAGAATGCAGGGACCGAATATTTGCTTGCCGGTGAACCAGGGCGGTGATGGCGATGGCAGAGCCGTCATCTCTGGCGACGGCATGCAGGTGGTGGGCAGAAACGTCTCATATTTGAAGCTCCTCGGACCTGGTTCGAGAAAGGTGAATGCAAAAGCAGAATTGCGAGCCAGAGGAACTGACGGTGGCGATGGCGTCCAACGGCGGGGTTGATGCGACAGAGCTAGGAAACACGGATTCCTTGATCACGGATGTGGAGTTTGTTACCTTCGTCAGTGGAGTGATTGGGGCCAAAACCATCGACCTCTTGTTGGTTTCAGTGTCGGCGGTTTCAGGGACGGATAAAATGTCCAAGGCGACAAAGTGTTTTTCATCGGCGAGCAGGGGTGGGCAACATTTGCCAAACCGACCCGAACCCGATTTAACCGCCAAACCCATCAGCTGAACGGGTGGGTCTTATCGGGCTCACGGGTCATCGGGTCCGTAACTCGGATTCAAATGGGTGTGGTCGGGCGGGTGCGGGTTGAAAAAACTGGACCCATCGGTACCCGTACCCGACCGACCATGGTATTTCAAATTCTTGTTTTTATTATTTATACACTCTAGTCCAGTGACCACGTCCTTTCAGTTCAGAGTTCGGACTCTCTTTCTACTCTGCATTGCATTGGGAAGATAAAAAGGAGGGCTTACTTATCACTTAATTGAATTAATTGAGCACGTCCCTTCAGTCTCTCTTTCTTCCAGCATTGGTAAGATAAAAAGTTTTCTTTTCACAAGGCAACTAGCTGTCAAGCATTGAAATTTGAAACCAAATTTTGAATTACTCTCATGAAGCATTCAAGAAGAGTAAAACTCGGTTACCACTTCCCTAGAGTCCAAACTCATTGTCTCATTCTTCTCCCCAAACTCAGTCGTCTCCTCTTCTCCCTCCCCTAACCGGTAGCCTCCGTGTCTCTCTGTTTCCTTTCATCACCGTCGCAGCTTCCTCTTCGTCGCTGCGTCTTCACTCCCGCTTGCCTCGCCTCTCCTCGCCACGATGATCGAGCATTTGAGCTCCTTCCACTCACCGTCGGAGCTCGGGCTTCCCTTTGATGCCCCTCAGATCGTCTTCTCCAGAACAGCGTCGCACGCCTCCCTCAAACCTGTCACCTCGTCGCCCTTCTGATCTGCCACCACGCCGCCGACACACGAAATGGAAGAAGATCTCCGACCCATTTACAGATTTGCATGAGATCTGAGTTCGAAGAAGCTTCTTGTGCTTCAACAGTTCAACGAAGAGGAGGTGTTTTGTTGAAAGTCTGTAACTTTTTGTTAAAAAATTGTTACTTTTCTAATTTTGTTGTTAAAAGTTTAAAACTTTATTTAGGGTTTGTTTCTAATTCTCTTCTCTTCTTGAAGCTTCTGCCTTCTACAGTTCTACCCCAGTTCTGTTTACTTTTACTTTTTATTTTCCTTTTTTTTTAATCAAAACCGTGGCTAACCGCCCGCCGACCCGTCGACCCGACGAACCACCGACCCACCTAATCCGAAGGCAGAAACGGTCGGCATTGGGCCAGGTATTATCATCATCGGTTTTCTTCGGGTTGGGTTTTTTTGGCCCGAAACCGATCGAACCCGCCCGGTGCTCAGCCCTATCGGCGAGGAGTGCAGCGGTGGATAGGGTTGATGTGATAATAATTTGTAATTTGGACCCTCTTGTATAAGGATCAATTAGCGAAGAGGATGAAATTGAAAACCAGTGTCACCTACAGAGTGCAAATTGATAACTTTTTACGTATAGGGATCAAATTATAGGAACAAAAGATTAATTTAACCAAAAATAAAAGTGATCATTTTTGTATTATTTTCTTCCCCGGTTCTTAAGCCTCCACGACACCCTCTTTTTCTCTCACTCTTCCTTTTCCCCTTCTTCTCCTTCTTTCTTCTTCCGCAGCCAAAAACATTTCACTTTCAAAAAACTTCATTCTTCTCTCCAAGCTCCAACCTCATCTCCTTTCATCTCCTGCATCAGCCGCGCCGCCCAGCCAAGTCATCGACCGCTGACAGCCGCTCGTCGTCGCAGGTAGGAGAAGACCGCGTCGCCTGGTCGTGTTTGCCCTCGCTATTCTGATACTTTGATGGACGCGCTATTATGATATTTTGATGGACGCGCTCCAAGTGCCACGTCATTGGACGGATAATTCTGATACCTCACTGGACGGGCTTTTCTGATATTTTGATGGACGCGCTCCAAGTGATACT
Source organism: Sophora flavescens (assembly GCA_030762895.1). Taxonomy (NCBI): domain Eukaryota; kingdom Viridiplantae; phylum Streptophyta; class Magnoliopsida; order Fabales; family Fabaceae; genus Sophora; species Sophora flavescens. The sequence continues at coordinate 49,878,322 of CM061068.1, read as the reverse complement.
TTTAGTGGACGCGGCCTTCTGATACTTTTAGTAGATGCGGCCTTCTGATACTTTAGTGGACGCGGCCTTCTCCCTCTGCGATTTTTCAGCTTCTACACCAGTAGGAATAGAGGTAGTATCTTGGGAATTTCCGGGTTCTTCATTGTTTACCTCTTCAAACTGTACCTTATCATCTCTAGCTCCTCTTGCCTCTTCTTCTCTTTCTTTTTCTTGTGGGGTTAACACTCTCCCACTTCTTGTGATAATTGCCTTACAATCTTCCTTCGGATTTTTCTCTGTATCTCCTGGCAATTGTCCTTGAGGTCTCTCTGCCATCTGCCTTGCCAGTTGGCCTATTTGATGCTCCAAGTTCTTGATTGAGGCATTTTGATTCTTCACAGTCTCTTGAGTCGCTTGCATGAACTGGCCTAGAATGTTCTCCAATTTTCTTGAACTCTCTTGAGGAGGCTTTGCTTGAGAACTTGAACTTTGCCCTTGTCTCCAACCAAAGTTAGGATGGCTGCGCCACCCCGGGTTGTAGGTGTTGGAGTAAGGATCATTTCTAGGCCCTTGGTTGCCCATATAATTTACCTCTTCTTGTCCCGAACTTCCAACCACATTGATCTCACAGTTTCCATTTGCATGGTTGCCTCCACAGAAATCACACACTGAGGTACCTTGAACTTGGACAGCTTGTAGTTGAGAATTCTGCAGTTGAACCGACCCCAATTGCTTGGTAAGAATAGCCATTTGTGCCTTGAGCGCCAATTTCATCCAGCTCTAGAACACCCCTCTTGACCATTGATCGAGAACTAGGCATTTGATAGTCATTGTTAGCCATGTTCTCAATCAAGTCCTTTGCTTCTTCGGGCGTCTTCTGACTCAATGTCCCTCCTGCAGCCGCTTCAATCATACTTCTTGAATTCCTGTTGAGCCCATTAACAAATGTTGCAACCTGCTGCCATGTCTCTAGTTCATGATTTGGACAAGCTGTGAGTAAGGACTTGAATCTCTCCCAGGCTTCATAGAGTGACTCACCATCCCTCTGTGCAAAGGCATTGATCTCTGATCTCAGCTTAATCATTCTTGACGGAGGAAAGAATCGAGACAGAAACTTGCTCACCAAATCATTCCAAGTGATGATGCTTCCATGAGGATGAGATTGAAGCCATGACTTAGCTTTATCCCTCAAAGAGAAAGGGAAAAGCCTTAACCGAATGGCCTCATCAGAAGCTCCATTTAGCTTGATGGTGTCACACAGCTCAATAAAAGTACCAATGTGAGCATGAGGGTCTTCACTCTCCAAACCTCCAAACTGGTTTCTTTGCACAAGGTGGAGAAGTGATGCCTTGATTTCGAAATTATTGCAAGCCACTGCTGGTCTCACAATCGGAGTTCCACATCTATCAACTCTAGGGGAAGTGTAGTCCCCCATTGTCCTTCTTGGTGCATTATCTTCAGCCATGGTGACAGCTGGTAATTCAACTAACAGTTCTTGCACTGCAGAGGATGTTCCTTCTCTGTTCTGTCTTGCCTTGGCTTTCTTCCTATTCCTTCTACAAAGTCTCTCGATCTCAGGTTCGAATTGGAGTTCACCTGGGTCGATTGTACCTCGCATACAATGAACAAACAGAGTAGCGCAGAACAAACAGCAAAATAGAAAAACAGCACACAACAGAAATTTACAGCAGAGAAACAGAAAATAAGAAAGAAAAAAACACAGTAGGAAAACAGTAAAAATACCTAAATTAGGAGTCCCCTTTGGTACTCGTGATATTGGCACACCGATCCCCGGTAACGGCGCCAAAAACTTGACACCAACTCGGCAAGTATACCGGGTCGTTGTAAGTTATAAAACGGTAAGATCGGTTATTGTCCTCAGGGATCGTGGACAATTACCACTTCGCAAATCGAACTACTATTTAGGCGATCAAATTTGGAGTGAAGGTAGCTCTATCATCTAACAAAGCAAACAAGAATAAATTGTTTTTGTTCTTTTTGGAATTTTATCAAACAGTTAAAAGGCAGACAGAAATGTGAATAACAATTAGATAGAATTGTTAGGGTTAGACTAAGCTAATACTCCCTCGATTGTTATGAAATGATGACTAACACAGTTCCTACTTCAATTATGACAATCGAATCTTTTCTAATATACTCAAACCCTAATGTCTTAGGTGGAATAAGCCTAAAATCCCAAATTAAACCATAATGTCTTAGGTGGATTAATCAGAGAAATTGCATTAAGAATAAAGATTCATAAGATTGCAAGCAGCCAACACCTATGTCTAGATTCTTGGACTACTTGGCATATGATTCATGAGCATGCTTTAACATCAACCTTTCAATTGTCTATCAAAGCAACTAATCATTCCTAAGATGATCAAGCCTAGGAAAGCATTAAGCATAGAATCATACACTCATAAAGAAGAAGGAAACTGTATTATAATCAAGTCATTTTACAACCAAGTTCAGATAAGCAATAATCTAACCCCAACAAGGGGGAGTTTAGCTACACATAATTGAAGATAAAACAAAAGAAAGAGTTACAGAGATGAACAAAGGAGAGAGCTCCATAGAATGTTGCACAGCAGCCACAGCAGCAGAGGATCTGTTTTTAGGTTTTTCTGGATGTCTTTCTGTTCTGCTCAGAGACCCTTTTATAACTCGCGGCCCGTCACGGCCGTGACAGCCATCACGGCCAGGCTGTGATGGTTTCTGACTTGGGCACCTCTTCATTTACTGATTCATCACGGCCGTGATAGCCATCACGGCTAGGCCGTGATCGTTTCTGACTTTTCCAACTGATTCATCACGGCCGTGATAGTCATCACGGCTAGGCCGTGATCGTTTCTGACTTTTGGAGATCCCGGCACGGTGACACGCCACGGCCGTGATAGCCATCACGGCCAGGCCGTGACAGCTTCCCGACTTTTGGCTCAATTCTTTCTTCACTCTTTGCTCCCTCACGGCCGTGAGGGCCATCACGGCTAGGCCGTGATACTCTCTGCTTGGCTCAATTTCTTATCTTTTAAAGCTCTAAGTCATCCAAGCTTCATACTTGCTAATTCTTGGGCATTTAATCATGAATATCTGCAAAACAACACACAATACCACCTTATCCGTTCCAAAGGAAAAACTAAACAAAATAAACACTAAAATGGCCTAACTATATGCAAATGCATGCAGAAATGTACATGGAGAATGAGGTGAAATCACACTCATCACATAAACTCGTTAACATTCATATATGTCATTCAACAATGCAATGCATGTTTAGATTATCTCTAATAAATAAAAACCTTTCTTTTGCGAGGGGTTTAGTGAAAATATCAGCCCATTGATTTTCAGTTTTAGTAAACTTAATATCAAAAATGCCTTTCTGAACATAATCCCTAATGAAATGATGTTTGATTTCAATATGCTTAGCCTTAGAATGCTGAATTGGATTTTTAGTTAAGCATATAGCACTGAAATTATCACACCATACAGATATGTTATGTTCATAAATAGAGTAATCCTCAAGTTGATGTTTTACCCATAAGAGTTGAGAGCAAACAACTAGCAAAGAGAGATGTATTCTCGCTTCAGCCAGAGATAAGGCAATGGTTGTCCGCCTCTTGCTTGACCATGAGACTAAACTTGCTCCAATGAAGTGACATCCTTCATCGGTGCTTTTTCTTTCTATTCGTCTCCAAAGAAAGTCAACATCACAATATCCCACTAATCTGTATTCTTTTGATCTTAAATACAGCAAACCAAGATTAGTAGTTCCAAGCAAATATCTAAATATTTTTTTTACAGCCTTAAGATGAGATTCTCTAGGATCAGATTGGAATCTAGCACACATACAGACACTAAATTGAATGTCAGGTCTGCTTGAAGTTAAGTACAGTAGAGAGTCAATCATACATATGTAGACAGTTTGATCTACCTTTTTACCTTCATCATCTTTGCTTAGTTTTGCATTGGGTTGCATAGGGGTTTTCATGAGCTTTGCATTTTACATTTTGTATTTCTTGAGTATCTCCTTGGTATATTTTTGTTGATGAATGTAAATTCCATCACTTGTCTGCTTGATTTGTAATCCAAGGAAGAACTTCAATTCTCCCATCATGTTCATCTCAAATTCAGCTTCATTAGATTTGAAAATTTCTTGCACAGCTTTTCATTAGTTGCTCCAAAAATAATATCATCAACATATATTTGAACTATAATAAAGTTTTCTTTAGAGCATTTTTTGAACAGAGTAGTGTCTACTTGTCCTCTAGTAAAACCATTATGCATGAGAAAAGAACTGAGTCTATCATACCATGCTCTAGGTGCTTGTTTCAAACCATATAATGCCTTTTTAAGTTTGAAAACGTGATATGGTTTATCAGTATCCTCAAAACCAGGGGTTGTTTAACATACACTTCTTCAATTATACCATTTAGAAAAGCACTTTTTACATCCATTTGAAACAGGGTAATTTGGTGTTGTGCAGCATATGACATTAAAATGCGTATGGCTTTTATTCTAGCTACAAGTGCAAAGGTTTCAGTATAATCAATACATTCTTGTTGGTTATAGCCTTGAGCTACTAACCTTGCCTTATTTCTGACAACTTTACCATCTTCATCCAATTTGTTTCTGAAGACCCATCTTGTTCCAATAACCGACTTGTTTTTAGGCTTAGAGACAAGAGTCCAGACATCATTTCTGATGAACTGGTTAAGTTCTTCTTGTATAGCAAGAATCCAGCTTTCATCCTCAAGAGCTTCTTCAATGCGTTTAGGCTCCAAATTTAAAATAAAGGCCACATTGCTTGATTATCTTAATGTGGATCTGGTTCTTACTCCCTCAGAAGGATTTCCAATAATAAGATCCTTAGGATGATGAGTGTTGAACTTCCAATCCCTTTTGAGATCATCATGAAGATCTTGACTTGTCTGCTAACTCGATTGTTCCACTTGTCTTTCAGCCTCAGGCACAGGTTCTATTTTGGTTAGATCGGGTTGTTGACTTTCTAGCTTGTTTATATCAAGACCTGCAAGATCATCTTTTAGATCTGATAGTTCTTTATCAGTCTTTAAATTATCATTGAATTTAACATGAACAGATTCTTCAATAATACAAGTTCTTGAATTGTAAACTCTGAAAGCCTTAGACTTTTCAGAATATCCTACAAAAATACTTTTATCTACCTCAAATCAAACTTTCCAAGATTATCTTTGGTATTCAGAATAAAACATTCACATCCAAAAGCATGAAAGTAAGATATGTTGGGGCTTTTTCCTTTCCACAATTCATAAGGAGTCCTTTTTAGAAAAAGGCATAATAAGTATTCTGTTTTGTACATAGCAAGCAGTGTTTACAGCTTCTGCCCAAAAGTACTTAGGGAGATTATTTTCAATGAGCATAGATCTAGCCATCTCTTGCAGAGATCTGTTCTTTCTCTCAACCACTCCATTTTGCTGTGGAGTTTTAGGTGCAGAGAAATTGTAAGAGATTCCATTCTCCTCACAGAACTGTCTAAACTGCTCATTTTCAAATTCTCCCCCATGATCACTTCTAAGGGTAGAAATACAGAAACCTTGCTCATTTTGTACTCTTTTGCAGAATACTGAAAAAGCCTTAAAAGACTCATCCTTGTGTGTTAGGAAGAGTACCCATGTGTATCTAGAATAGTCATCAACTATGACAAATCCATATTTTCTTCCAGCCAGGCTTGCAACACTAACCAGTCCAAACAAATCCATGTGTAACAATTGAAGAGGTCTAGAGGTTGATATTTGGTTTTTAGATTTGAAACTTGATTTTATCTGGTTACCTCTCTGACATGCATCACACAAGACATCTTTCTTAAAGCTAATATCAGGCAATCCTCTCTCGATATTATTCCTTTTTAATTCAGAAATTAGTTTCATACTAGCATGTCCTAGTTTCTTATGCCATAACCATCTCTCATCCTCTTTAGACATCAGACAGGTTACACTTTGATCTGAGAGATCAGGCAATTCAATCTTATAAAGATTTTGTTGCCTTTTAGCTAAAAAGAAGGTTTTGCCACTACAGTCTTTAACTATGCATACATCCTTGGTAAAGGAAACATCAAAACCACTATCACATAATTGACTTATGCTAAGCAGGTTGTGTCTTAATCCTTTAACCAAGAGAACATTAGATATAGAGGGAAGAAGGAGTTTACCACCAATAGTACAAATTCCTATAACCTTCCCTTTCTGATTCCCTCCTAAGGCAACGTGTCCTCCTTTCTTAAGTTGGAGGTCTAGGAACATAGACCTTTCTCCTGTCATATGTCACGAGCAGCCACTGTCCAGGTACCAGCAGTGGTGTTTTCTTTGTCTTGTTGAGGACATCTGCAACAGAGATTATTTGATCTTTAGGTGCCCATATTTTTCTGGGTCATTTTCTGTTAGTTCTAGGAGTTTGTGAGAACTTCCTTCTCTTCTTATGGATACACTTAGACATAACATGCCCAGTTTTTCCACAGAAGTTACAAATAGGTGTTGATTTGGTTACAGTTGACTTAACAGATACTTTAGAAGCTTTAGTTGATACTTTATGATGTGTCTGATGGACATATCCAATACATTCTTTGTTAACAGAGTGCTTCTGACTACCAAGTAGCTTAGTCAGATTGTCTCTACCATTAACAAATTTGGCAATATCAGAAGTGAGCTCTTCCACTTTCTATTGAAGTTTTTCAACTTCTTCAGATGGTGATGTTTCACTTGAGATCTTAGCTTCATTAGACTTTTCATTCTTCAGCTCACCGTTTTCTTTAGCCAGCTTCTCGCACTCTTAAGATGTATGTTTATGCTCACTGGTGAGCTTTACATACTCTCTCTCGAGGGATTTGAAGGCTTTAGATAAGCAGCTAGATTCCTCCATCAACTCCTCATAGGCATCAAGTAATTCCTCATAGTCAGGATGTACCTCATCATCAGAGTCAGAGTCAGTGTTGGCCATCAAACAGAGATTGGCTTCTTCCTAAGTTTCTTCATCAGAAGATGTTGACTCCAGATCCTCCCAAGTAGCCATCATTCCCTTCTTCTTCTTCTTGAAGAATTTCTTAAAAGGGGCCTTCTTGAGTTGAGGACATTCAGCCTTGAAGTGACCGGGCTTCTTGCACTCATAGCAAACAATTGGACTTTTGTCTGTTGAGGTGGATTCTTTGATGTTCTTGTCCTTATTGAACCTTCTGAATGGCTTATCCCTCTTGAACTTCTTTTTCTGTAGGAGAAGCTTTATCTTCCTGGTCAGGAGAGACAATTCTTCATCACTCTCAGAATCCTCGAGTTCTGATAGGTCAGCATCACTGGATGACTCGTCTGCCTTCAGAGCCTTGGAACCTTTTGCTGACTTTTGATCAGCTTTCAGAGCAATTGACTTGCCTTTCTTTGGTGCAGCTTCATCTCCAAGTTCTTGCTCATGCACAGTGAGTATTCCAAGAAGTTCATCCATAGTCAAGGTAGTGAGATCCTTGGCTTGGGAGATAGCAGTGACCAAAGGTCTCCACTGTTTAGGTAGACTTCTCAGAATCTTATTGATAAGCCTTCGGCTTATCTAGTTTTATAACTAGATGGACCGTGGTTTTTGTGCAAATTATTCGAGTTCACTCTCGATTTCGCCCAAATTTGCCTTGTTTTGTTATTAAGTTGGACTTCGACTCGTTTTGCGTCTTTTGTGTAGTTTTTAGCTTATTTTGGATAGAATTATGCTTTTGGTTGCTTTTGGTGTTTTCAGGTCAATAAGTGAAGCTCCGGGAGTCAAGGAAAGTCAAGAAGCAGTGGAAAAAAGCACTTCTGGAGACACTCGCCCCGCGAGTGCATGCTCGCCTCGCGAGACCGAAGGTCAACAAAGCAGCAAAAGTCATCATTTCTGGATTGCCATGCGAAAATCTTCTCGCCCCGCGAAAGTCTGAAGACCTGCAAGACAAAGACTATCACGGCATAGCCGTGATTAAGGTCACGGCTGTGACAAATTTAGGTTTGAAGTCTCGCCCCGCGAGAGGTGTCTCGCCTCGCGAGTCCCTGAAGACCCTGGAAGACAGAGACCATCACGGCCTAGCCGTGATGAATATCACGGCTGTGACAGATTAGGGTTTGGAGACTCGCCTCGCCAATCACAATTCGCCACGCGATCATTCAAACTCAGGACGGAGCCAAAACTGTAATTCGCCTCGCGAATAGACGCTCGCCCCGCGAGATCCAAGATTTGAAGCGCGCCAATACTGAAATTCGCCTCGCGAAGGGGTGCTCGCCCCACGAGCGAACAAGATTTAGAATCCTTATTTAAAGGTTGTTTCAGATCAGAAGAGGAGTAGTTTTTTTCCAGAGGTTTTTCCACTTGCTTAGGGCAGTTTAGTTACGAATCCTTGTTTCTCTTTGGAGCTGCGTCTCCCTTTTTCTTTTGTTTTATTTTACGATGGTGATTATGTCCGAGTGTTTGTCTATGAGCATGAGGAACTAATCCCGTCGTCCGAGGGAACAATGAAGCCGCCCATGGCAGTGTAGATTCGATGTGATGTATGTTTTCCTTTCCTTCTTTTAATTAATGTTTTCCAATTCTGAATTGATTGTGTTGATCATATGTGTTGCATGATTAACTAGTTAAACGTGTTAAGGCCAAACGGCGATTTATGTTTTAGAACTTGAATTGGAATCACTAATCGAATAATGAGCACGATCGTGGAATTAGGAGATTAGTGCAACCATTTAGGGAACAAGAATTAACAGAATTCGAGATTAGGATTATGAGACCGAACAAGTAATTAATCCAATCTTCGAATACGTCCTAAATGAGCACGATCGTGGATTTAGGAGAATTTAGGGGTCCCGGTTGACATTGTAATTGAACTTAGGGAGGAATTCATCGTCACTTGTGTTTGCATGATAGGGTAGGTGGATTTGTGACCTTGGATATTTTAATTTCAGATTTTAATAGTTTAGTTTTATTTAGATTTGTTAATTGAATATCGATCCTCTTATTCTCTCTCCCTCAACCACCTTCTGTAACTTGACCAAGCGAATCGGATTTCCCGCGGACTAGTCGAATTGGTAGCCCAATCCCTGAGTTCGACCTCGGTAATTACTTACCGTGTTATTTTATTACTTGCGACGACCCGGTACACTTGCCGACGTCACAACAAGTTTTTGGCGCCGTTGCCGGGGATTGGCACGACCAATTTCCCTAATTTTCAGGAAATTCGGTTTTTGGTTAAGCTGACTTTTAGTTTTATTTTCTTTTATTTAATTGCTATTATTTTTCTCTGCTTCTTTGATTCCACTTGGTCTTTGCCTGTTTTTGTATGCGAGGTACCCTTCTACAAGAGGACTTGCTATTTGATTCCGAGATCACCAGGACCGAGAGGCAATTAAGGAAAGAAGCCAGGGAACGGAAAAGAATTGAAGGAATTAAAATAGAGGGCATGGCTGAAGAAAACCCTCCTCCTCCTCCTCGTTACAAGCCTCTCTTCGAGTACGATCTACCAAGCTTGGGAGATTGTGACTCTTCTATTGTGAGGGGCAACCTGAATACAGACTCCTTCAGAGTGGAAGCATGTGTCACATTCCAGATCCGTGAGAATCAGTTTGATGGGAGTGGCAAACAGGACCCTCATAGACACATCACTCGCTTCCTTGAAGCTTGTGACTTACAGAAGACCAGGGGAGTATCTCAGGATGAGTTTCGCTTGCGGCTTTTCCCTCTTTCTCTTAGGGATGTCGCTCGCGATTGGGTAGACAGTTTGGACAGGAACAGCATCAGAACTTGGGAGCAGATGGCACAGAAGTTCCTAACCAAATATTTCCCCCCTCAGAATGCGGCACAAGCAAGAATAGCCATCACATCATTCAGGCAAACGGAGGATGAAACTTACAATGAAGCATGGGAGAGGTACAATGGGTTATTGAGAAGATGCCCTTCGGCGTTCTTCGACCCGGTTTCCAAAGTTCAGCACTTCTTTAATGGGTTGAGGGGACGCTATCAGATGAACTGTGATGCCGCAGCTGGCGGTTCTTTTTCATATCTATCGGCTGAGGATGGATGGGCATTGCTAGAAAAGATGTCATATAATGATTACAACCGTGGTCGGGAAACCTCGAGTGGAGTCAGTTCTGCGACAATGGAAGCCATTTTAGAACAAAACAGATTGTTGAAGATGCAGAATGCGGCACTATCGGGGAACAAAAAAGTTAATGTGATACACGAGGGGATGCCTCCGGGTTGTGACAACTGCAATGGGGATCATGACACTCAGATTTGCCCGCTGAATTTCTCTCAGGAACATGTGGATTCATGCCACAACTTCTATGACATTGTGCCCCAGAACAATTATCAGAGAAACAATCAGAATCAGAATAGGGGGTATATGAGGAGAGACCATCCGGGTTTCGCTTGGAGTAATGCTAGTGGTGGTCTGGCCGGGCAACAGCAACCTCAACAGGGTCTGAGGCCACACATTGGGATTCAGCAGCACAATACCCAGCAGGGTCTTCCAGGGACTAATCAATTGCAAATAACAGATAGTGGAAGACAACCGTGGGAGCTGGCTTTTGAGAAGATGAGTACAGCAATGGAGAAATTGTCAATTAACACGAACACTGCCATTGACAAGTTGGCGACTCATACAGGTTCAGCAATTCAGAATCTTGAGACACAAATAGCACAGCTCGCCAAGCAACTGAATGAGCGTCTTCCAGGCACTCTCCCAAGTGACACTGAGAACAACCCTAAGGGCCAGTGCAATGCCGTGACCACTAGAAGCGGTAGAGTGCTGGAATCTAACAGGGGCGCACCTAGTTCTCCAGAAGTTGAGGTCTCGAACCCACCACATGTTGAGGAAGAACAACCTGAGAAAGAAGAGGAGTTAGCAAGAGGTAAGGCACCGGAGCAAGGAGGGAGGTTAAAGCTTGTAGATGAAGAGTTCCGTAGAAAGAAGTGGGTAGAGCCCAAGGACCTCCCGTCCTACATGAAGGTACCATATCCGGAAAGATTGAAGAAGCCTCAACAGGATAAACAGTTCAACAGATTCCTTGATGTCTTCCGCAAGCTTCAAATTAACATCCTATTTGCGGAAGCCCTAGAACAAATGCCATCATATGCCCGGTTTATGAAGGAGCTTCTCACCAAGAAGCGAAGAATTGTGGATGAGGAAACGGTTGCTTTGACCGAGGAGTGTAGTGCCATTCTTCAAAGAAAACTACCTCCAAAATTGAAGGATCCCGGTTCTTTTTCGATACCATGCACCATTGGTGGGATAACTGTAGGGAAGGCATTATGTGATCTAGGGGCAAGCATCAACTTGATGCCCCTCTCTATGATGAAGAGGTTGGGGATCAAAGAATTCAAGGATACACGGATGTCGCTCCAACTAGCCGACCGCTCTATAAAATATCCTTATGGGGTGGTAGAAGACTTGTTAGTAAAGGTGGACAAGCTTATATTTCCGGCGGACTTTGTAGTGCTTGATATGGATGAAGACGCCGAGGTCCCTCTCATATTGGGTAGGCCCTTCTTGGCCACTGGGGGTGCCTTGATAGAAGTGCGACAAGGGAAACTCACTCTAAGGGTGCAAGATGATGAGGTAGTCTTCAATCTTTTTGAAACAATGAAGCACCCTGCAGAGAGGATGGAAGTGTATCGGGTGGATATGGTGGATCCAACTGTCAAGGAAAAGGCAACTAGAGAAGCCCATGGTTCTTCACGTGCTCAAGTGTTGGTAAAATCCCATGATGATGATAGAGAGGAAAAAGGCCCTTCGGGGGATGAGGTCTATCTTGAATGGTTAAAAGACATGGAAGCCTTATCGAGTCTCCCAGAGGATGAATGTGCAAGGGAAAAGCTCAACAACAAGGGTATGAAAAAGGATAATAAAGCACCGAAGTCGAAAGGTGGCACAACCGTGGTGGTCAATGAAAACAATAAGTTGATCCCAAAAAAGACCACCACGGAGTGGAGAGTTCGTGCTGATTATAGAAAGGTCCTGAACTTAAATGAGATGTCCGGGAAGCGCATGCGAGCATATAAAAGGGCACAAACCTACAAAAAACGGGCCAAGGAATGGCATGGCAAGCAGGATCTTCCTCCGGATTAACCCTTAGGGGCGACTTGAGTCAGGCTAGGGACGTTAAACAAGCGCTACTTGGGAGGCAACCCAAGCTAGGTATCCCTCCCCTCTCCTCACTTTTGTTTTTGTTTGTGTGTTGTTTTTGTTTGTCGCTCTTGAATAATTTGAGAAGATCAAGAGTTGTTGTATGAATGTCGTGTCGGCAAGCTTGTTGGGTTTTGATTAAATTGAGCATAGATTGATTGCATGAATTATTTGACCATTGATGATCCCCCCTAGGTTCTAATAATAGAAAAGTTGATCCCCACTTAAAAATTGAAAATTGAACTTTGAGATTTATTCCGATTGCTTGATTTATGATAAGTTTGGGGTGAGGGGGTGCAAACACTAGGAATTGTATCTCGGTCAAAACAATTTGAAAAATGTCCAGGTGAGGATTTGAGCCTCCAACTCTGTTTTTGAATGTGTGAATCACTGTTAAGTTGCACTTTCCCGAATTTGCTTGAATCTCTATATGGTTTGCATGTTTATGTGTTGCATCAAATGATTTAGGCAATTTTCTTTGAATTAACTACTTGGCCATAAATTGAACCAACCTTGATGAATGATCCCTAGTTAGCCACTTTGAGCCTTGAAGCCTATTGTTCTTGATGACCTTACATTACCAGCCATTAACTCAGAAAAACCATGATTTTCCCCTATCCTAGGATTTAGGAGAGTATGGAATTTGAGCTTTGTGAGTGTTGTTGTGGAACTAAGTTTGGGGTGGCTACAAGTTCATGAATCATGGTTGAGAAAAAGAAAAAAATAAAGGTTGAAAAAAAAAATTTGCCAAAAGAAAAGGGGCAAAAACAGAAAAAGATAGCAAGGAAAAGGTTGTAGTCACCCGAAAAAAAAAAAGAGAAAAAAGAAAAATGGAAAAAGGAATTTGAGCAGAAAATGTGCCTAATGCTCATGCTCTCTTAGTTCCTAGGGACTTAAGCCTAGTATCCTTTATTATCCTACCATCAGCCAGGCCCCATTACAACCTTTAAAAGACCTATTGATGTTGCATGCATGTTTTCGTGGGAACTATGTTTGAGATGAAAATCAAATTCATGGGAAGTGCTCTTAGAGTGTGAAAGTGAGTGAAAAGTTGATAGCCTAGACAAACTTGAGCGAATGAGTGAAATACTAAATGCCCTTGTGAGGAAGGCAATTGTTTGAAATAGGTGATCTTCCTTTGTGTGTATCTTTGAGCCTCAACTTAGAGTAATGATGGCATGAATGATAAGTTCTCAATTGTTTAAAGTAAATGAATGTGGGGATTACGTTGATACAAAGGGGGGAAGATCATTGGAGAAAAACTGTTTTGAGTGCATGAAATTTGTGCGAAATCGATTGGTTCCCTTAAGCTTGCCAAGTCTTGAGTCGTTTTTGAGTTTTAAGCTTGCTTGGGGACAAGCAAGGTTTAAGTTTGGGGTGTTTTGATAAGCCTTCGGCTTATCTAGTTTTATAACTAGATGGACCATGATTTTTGTGCAAATTATTCGAGTTCACTCTCGATTTCGCCCAAATTTGCCTTGTTTTGTTCTTAAGTTGGACTTCGACTCGTTTTGCGTCTTTTGTGTAGTTTTTAGCTTATTTGGGATAGAATTATGCTTTTGGTTGCTTTTGGTGTTTTCAGGTCAATAAGTGAAGCTCCGGGAGTCAAGGAAAGTCAAGAAGCAGTTGAAAAAAGCACTTCTGGAGACACTCGCCCCGCGAGTGTATGCTCGCCTCGCGAGACCGAAGGTCAACAAAGCAGCAAAAGTCATCATTTCTGGATCGCCACGCGAAAATCTTCTCGCCCCGCGAAAGTCTGAAGACCTGCAAGACAGAGACTATCACGGCATAGCCGTGATTAAGGTCACGGCATAGCCGTGATTAAGGTCACGGCTGTGACAAATTTAGGTTTGAAGTCTCGCCCCGCGAGAGGTGTCTCGCCTCGCGAGTCCCTGAAGACCCTGGAAGACAGAGACCATCACGGCCTAGCCGTGATGAATATCATGGCTGTGACAGATTAGGGTTTGGAGACTCGCCTCGCCAATCACAATTCGCCACGCGATCATTCAAACTCGGGATGGAGTCAAAACTGCAATTCGCCTCGCGAATAGACGCTCGCCCCGCGAGATCCAAGATTTGAAGCGCGCCAATACTGAAATTCGCCTCGCGAAGGGGTGCTCGCCCCGCGAGCGAACAAGATTTAGAATCCTTATTTAAAGGCTGTTTCAGATCAGAAGAGGAGTAGTTTTTTTCCAGAGGTTTTTCCATTTGCTTAGGGCAGTTTAGTTACGAATCCTTGTTTCTCTTTGGAGCTGCGTCTCCCTTTTTCTTTTGTTTTATTTTACGATGGTGATTATGTCCGAGTGTTTGTCTATGAGCGTGAGGAACTAATCCCGTCGTCCGAGGGAACAATGAAGCCGCCCATGGCAGTGTAGATTCGATGTGATGTATGGTTTCCTTTCCTTCTTTTAATTAATGTTTTCCAATTCTGAATTAATTGTGTTGATCATATGTGTTGCATGATTAACTAGTTAAACGTGTTAAGGTCAAACGGCGATTCACGTTTTAGAACTTGAATTGGAATCACTAATCGAATAATGAGCACGACCGTGGAATTAGGAGATTAGTGCAACCATTTAGGGGACAAGAATTAACAGAATTCGAGATTAGGATTATGAGACCGAACAAGTAATTAATCCAATCTTCGAATACGTCCTAAATGAGCACGATCGTGGATTTAGGAGAATTTAGGGGTCCCGGTTGACATTTTAATTGAACTTAGGGAGGAATTCATCGTCACTTGTGTTTGCATGATAGGGTAGGTGGATTTGTGACCTTGGATATTTTAATTTCAGATTTTAATAGTTTAGTTTTATTTAGATTTGTTAATTGAATATCGATCCTCTTATTCTCTCTCCCTCAACCACCTTCTGTAACTTGACCAAGCGAATCGGATTTCCCGCGGACTAGTCGAATTGGTAGCCCAATCCCTGAGTTCGACCTCGGTAATTACTTACCGTGTTATTTTATTACTTGCGACGACCCGGTACACTTGCCGGCGTCACAACACTTACCAACCTTCTCAGCATTGGTATAGACTTTGCCAAGAGATTTTAAACTGTTGATGATAGTTTGAAATCTTCCTATCATCTGAGCAACAGATTCTCCTTCCTCCATGATGAACAGTTCATACTTTCTAACAAGTATGGCAATCTTTGACTCTTTGACCTTTACTGTTCCTTCATGTGTGACAACTAAGGTGTCCCATATTTATTTTGCAGAGTCACTGGCACATACCTTCTCAAACTCCTCCGGACTGAGAGCACCAATGATGTTGTATCTGGCTTTGTGGTTAAGCTCCCATTTTGATTTTTCTGCAGCAGTCCACTGAGTTTTTGGTTTGTCGGTGTTATCATCATTCTTGGGAATGAATGGACCATCCGTGATGACATCCCAAAGATCAGAGTTTGTGGATAGAATAAACCATTGAAATCTATCCTTCTAGTAGTTGTAGTTTTCTCCATTGAAGTAAGGAGGTCTGGTTACGGAAGCTCCTTCAGTCTGATGACTTCCACTTGAACTAGCTCCAGCCGTCATGTCTATTCTTCAGGACCTTTTACCTCTACACTATTAGATGCTCAACCCAGAGGCTGAGTGACCGCGCTGTCGCCACGCGCCAAAAAGAACGAGCGATTATAAAATAATGCAGTATAGTGCGACAACTCGAGTATCGTCTCTCAAGGACTCTTTAGTTGTTGTTATTATTAACAGAAAATTAGTAAAAGTTAGAAATGGGGGTTTTTAGATTAAAATAAAATAAAGGAAACAAAATAAAAACAGAGTAAGAAAAGAGATTATCAATTATCAAACAACGATTAATCTACTGTCAAGAATTCCCAACTATCCTTGGTTAATGTAATCCCAAGCCCTAAGCAGATTCTAATCCCCTTCACCGATACAGAACAACTAACAACGTAATTGCTACTATGGATGCAAGTTCCTATTCCCGAAATAACAAACGGGGTTAAGCTCTCATGAACAAACGAACATGAATGAACACACGCGAAATAACAAACGCGATTAAGTATAGGAAAATAACATCACTGAAACAAATCAATACAATACTACACACTCCTGAAATAACAAACAGAAATGTATAATATGGTATTGAAAAGGGAAAAGCAATTAAAATAGGGATTTACAAAACCTCAAGTATATAGAATTCTCATACAGTAGACTAATCTAGGAGACTAGTTCTCCATAACAAACATAAGTAGAAAAGGAAACAAAACAAACTACTGACTAGCTAAGACTAGCCAAAACTGGCCAACTCTCTGACTAACTACACTATGACTAACTATGACTAACTCTTCTCTCAATATCTGAATGCCCCTTTTATTAACTTCAACCTCTGCCTCTTAGTTTTCCAAAGCCACTTAATTTGCTTAATTATGAGTTAAGATGAGGGAGTTATGTCCACATTCAACTCATAGGGCAGCTGAAACGTCTCTGCCTTCACATGGATTAAAGCCCTTCAAAACGGCTCTGTTTGGAATAATGGTCTTCATGAGAGTTAAAGCTCTTTGTTTGATCTTTCATTTGCCACCGGTTTCAATTCAAACCGACATCTACAGCCCAAGTTATGGCCCAATCTTCATGACCAGTTCAGGTTCCAGTGACAGCAATTATGTTCTGACTTCAAGACTCGCGAGGCGAATGGATGCTCGCGAGGCGAACGCTTCAACTTCAAAACTGCCACAGCCGTGATCTTCAACACGGGTAAACCGTGATCGTCTCTGACTTTTTGGGCTTGGTGACTCGCGGGGCGAGATATCCTTCGCGGGGCGAACCGGAATTATTTCCTTTTTATTAACCTGGAAATAAGAAAATAACATAAGTACTTTATTTAACTCTAAATCAACTAAATTAACCTAAAAACACTTTACAGACTCAAAATCTTTCTTAAGGACAATCAAGTCTAATTTGGGTGAAAATGATATAAAATTAGCACAAAGCCAAGGTCTTTACTAGTTATAAAACCAGTCAAACAGAGGCTCATCACTGAGCTCTGATACCAACTGAAATAGACAACTATAAACATGAGAAGGGGGGTTGAATTGTATTTATCGGAATTTAAGCAAAGCTGAAATCTTTTCGCAAACAGAAAGCTAGATTTGGACGAGTGGAAGAATACAGGATGGATGGATGACTTTTGCAAATACACCACTGATAAACGCAAGAAAAACCAAAGCAAGTAAAGAGTTTATGAAAGAGACATTAACACGGTGATTTATCCTGGTTCACTCTTCTAATCAAAGAGCTACGTCCAGTCCTTGGCAGCACCAAGATTTATCCACTATAACTGATAAGGTTACAGACTCAAGTATTATTTGCACACCTAGCCTCTTCAGGCTCAAGACAAGTATTATTTCCACACCTAGCCTCTTCAGACTCACTTAGGTTTGTTTGAGAGATTGGGTTTGTAAAAAATACAACTTCTCACAAGCAGATCTTTCACTAGCACTCAGAGAGTGGTTTAAATGTGAAGTCTACGAAAGTCTGCGTAATAACTTCAAATGTTTGAAGAATACAGAATGAAAGAATGAAAGAATTAATGAGCAGAGTAATGGCGTTTTAATGCAGTGTGTATTCTCTATTTCTTCATCTTCAATGACTTCTGTATTTATAGTCTTCAAACATTTAGAATCCGTTAGAGACATTCTCTTAGATGTTGGCTTCAAGCAGAACTTCATTAAATGCAATAGAGTCGTTTTGAGCACCCATTAATGCAATAGAGTCGTTCTGGGCAGCCATTAATGCAATAGGAACGTTGGTTGTACTCTAACATGTAGGATCGTGGCTTTAAGCATTGAGATACAACCATGTCAGAGTTGGGCAGAGAGCTTTTTGTACTTTGCTGAGTACACTCCCCTTTTTGTGGAATAAAGCATGTTGGACGCATTCTTTTAGATTATCCAAGGTTGCTTGAGAGAGTAGTCTTCTGACTTTTCTTGATAATCGTGAAACTGAGTAGGAGAGAAGACTTCAAGTTTCTTTCTGGATTTAAAAAAAAAACGATTATGATAATCCTTAGAGAATTTGCGTTCATAAGATAAGTGATTCCATCTTGAAAATAATCACGTCTATCTAGTCATTTGAGTTTTCATTCGGGCTAGTAGATGAGCTCCATATTAAGGACTCGGCAAGTCCAAAGACTAGTGGACGAGCGCTTCTGTCACCTTTAGTGGACGAGCACTTTTATTACTCTAGTGGACAAGAGCCTCTGTTACTTTAGTGGACGAGAGTCTCTGTTACTCTAATGGACGAGAGTCTCAGTTACTCTGGTGGACGAGAGTCTTTTGCCACGTCATTGGACGAGCCATTCTGATACCTTAGTGGACGCGTTATTCTGATACTTTGATGGATGCGCTATTCTGATACTTTGATGGACGAGCTCCAAGTGCCGTGTCATTGGACGGATAATTCTGATACCTCACCGGACGGGCTTTTCTGATACTTTGATGGACGCGCTCCAAGTGATACTTTTAGTGGACCCGGCCTTCTGATACTTTTAGTGGACGCGGCCTTTTGATACTTTTAGTGGACGTGGCCTTCTAATACTTTAGTGGACGCGGGTTTGTTTCTCTTGCGTTTTGGACGTGCGCTTCAATCACTACAGTGTTGGACGTTTGTTTAAAACACTTGTGTGTTGGACGTGAGTTTTTATCACTACACTGTTGGACGAAAGATTCTCTTATTTAATCTGCACACTCGATAGATAGGTTAGCAACCAATATGAAGGTTAATTAAATCATTAAGCAATGTTTAGTTTCATCAAAACTTAGGGAAATACACATCAGACAATTTAGAGACTTAACAAGTTCTGGGGTTTGGGTATGCATATTTTTTTGTTTTTGTTGATGATGAATAAGGTTAAGTTGCAAGAATGAAAGCACCAATGATAAGAAGAATATTTTGGGGAAGAGATTGAATTCTCACAAAGGAGAAATCCATAGGGGGAGAGATAGATTTTTAATCAATTTTCTTCTTAGTTTTTCATTCATCATAGATGCTAAATATATAGTAAAGGGAACACTGATAAACTTCTTATTGATAAAGATCATATGACAAATGTCCTCATCTCTAATTTTCTTGCATATTTAGAATAACTAAAAGTATAAACTACTCATAATATCCTAACTAATTGTTATTCTAGAATATTCTCAACTACTAATGCTTGTATCATGTATACTTACTGAGATGGTGTCCTCTGTTAGTGGGCTCTTGCCCCATATCAAATATCTAACTAAATTTTCTTTTCACTCTGATAATGTCATTTAATCGTGTTTATTAGAAATATTGGGAAAAGTAAACTTTTTTAAAAAAAATCTTGATTTGATAAAAAAATTCTCTCTAACACAATATATATTATAAAATGAATATTTAAATACTAAAAATATGATTTAATGATATCTAGTTTTTTTTTTTTTTTTGACAAATGATGATATGTAACTTATAACATAAATCAAGATGAAAAAAATAAAATGAAAGATACACATAAAACAGTGGAAGCAATCATGCTAATATCTTTTCAGCTTTATAGTTTGGTGGATTCTAGTATGAAGTATGGTGTTTATGGGTATATTAGTATACCTCCAATTTTTTTTTATGGATAATTTTAAACTGTTGGATATAATAATTTAATAAGTGGAGGGTCTGGATTTATTGATCCAAAAAAAAACAATTTTTTTTTGAAATATACCACTTTACCCTTCACCCCTCCCTCTCACTATCTAAACCCTAACTTATCTGGTGCCTTCCAACCAACCGTCAACTCCACCTTCATCCCTACCCCCAGCAGCCACAATTGTGGTGGTGGTGGGGTGATTGGCTCTGTGCTTGTACAAGAAGAAGCCAAGTGCACTGTGAGCATTCCAAGGGCACAATTCCAACGGAGATTGCACTTGCAACATTCTTTGTTCCCTTTGTTAGGTTGCAGTACTGTTAAGTCTCAGTCGGCGTCGGTGACTACTTGGGGTTGATGGTGGTGGAGGGAAACTCGTCGGGAACAATGGCTGCTTTGGTTTGATTATAATTTTTATTTTCACTTGTTATCCTGTTTTTAATAAAAAAGAATTGCTGACTTAGCATCCAACTGCCATATATTAGTTGTTGCTTGCTCACTTACAAAGGAAACCCATCATATTATCAATCGCAGGGTGATCAACGCTCTTGGTCCTAAGGGTGTTCTAATCACTTTATTGAGTAATTTATCACTTTTTGGTGTGAGATTCATTTGCATTTGAAATAGGAAATTGAAATTGAAATCACAAAGCGTTTACCCGTTTAGCGATTGATGGAGAGAATGTGATGATGATGATGAATAGAGAGAAAGTGGGGGTGGACGATGGGGACACTGTTCATTGTTGAGGTGGTGGTGGGGTGGTGATCGGGGTGGTGATGGTGAAGGATAGAAATAATAAGTTAATGGGAGGGTAAAAATGAATTTTTACGTGAAAATTTGTGGTAAACAACCTACTTCATGGTAGAGTTCACCTTATAGTTTATATATGGGGGGTTATAACTTAGCATCTATATCTATAACATATAAAGGCTGAACCCCAAGGTTACTATAGCGCAACAGTAACATTGAGGTGTCAAGCCATTGAATTTTTGGTATTATTTTATTTAAACTACTATAATATATATATATATATATAATAATTATATATGTTTTAAAATTAATATATATACTTTTAATATCTAGTATTTATTATATTTTAATATTTGTATATAATTTTTAGTTTAATATTTTATATATATTTTATTTATATATATTAATATTTTTTAGTATTATCTAAACCAAACCGAACCAGTTTTGATCGATTCAAATTTTTATATTATTTTATTATCGACTTTTTGAACTTTATTTTTTTAAAATATTTTAATCATGAAAGGTAGCAAGGCTACCATGTTATTCGGGAAAGTTTATGGGCATGAGACCTGAACCAATAATTTTATTCTACACCAATTTATATTTTTATTATTAAAAAAACAAAGTCCTATTTATTTTTTATTCCATTTTTATTGTTCATCCACACAACATACTATTAATAATTTCGGGTACTATCTAAACCAAACCAAATTAAGTCATTTTTGTTTGGTTTGGATTTTTATATTATTTATTGTTGACTTTTTTATTTTTAAAAGTTTTAATCATGAATGGTAGTAAAGCTATCATGTTGTTCGAGAAAATTTAGGGGCGTGAGACCTGAATCAATAATTTTATTTTACATCAATTTATATTTTTATTATTAAAAAAACAAAGTCCTGTTTATTTTTTTATTCCATTTTGACTGTTCCTCCACATGTAACATGCTATTAATATTTTCGGGTACTATCTAAACCGAACCGAATCAGTTTTGATTGGTTCGGATTCTTATATTATTTTATTATTTTTTTAAACTTTTTTTTAAAATGTTTTAACCAAGGAAGGTAGCAAAGCTATCGTGTTGTTCGGGAAAGTTTAGGGACGTGTGACCTTAACCAATAATTTTATTCTACATCAATTTATATTTTTATTATTAAAAAAAAGTCTTATTTATTGTTGATTCCATTTTTACTGTTCCTCCACAAATAACATATTATTCATTTATTCTTTACACACATAAACACTATATGGGAATGCGTGATGCTAATTTTCTTTTTTGTAAAAAAATGTCTTGTTATCTACTACTACATAATGTAGTATGATATTATTTAATTAAACTTAAGATAGTATAAAAATAATAAAATAAATAATATAAAACTAAGTAGAATATTTTATTATTTTCAATAATAATAAAATACTATGATATAAAATAGTAGAATGTGTCAGGTCGTGGAGTCTTTTAATATTTATACATAAATATATATATGTATATATTAATATTTTGATATTTATATATTTTTAAAATTAATATATATACTTTAGTATTTATTATATTTTAATATTTATATATAATTTTTAGTTTAATATTTATGTATATATATAATTAATTTTTATATATTGATATATAGTTTATTATTTTAATATTATATATATATATATATATATATATTAATATTTTCAGGTATGAACCAAACCAATTTTGGTTGGTTTTGCATTTATATTATTTTATTATTGACTTTTAAAGTTTATATTTTTTTTTAGTTTTTAAATATTTTTAGCTATGAAACCTAACAAAGCTACCATGTGCTTCGGAAAGTTTGGAGACATAAAGTCATGTATGTCTTGATTTTGATGCTAGGTCCAAATTTAAAACTACTTACTATTTATATTTTCATTAGTATAATATAATTATAATATGAATAATTTAAATATTTTGTTTCAATCAATAAAATATAATATTATTATATTTCAAAATTAAAATAACAATTATCACAAAATTTGAATTAAATATTATAATAATTTATTTTGCAAGAAAATTTATAACATACGGATAAACTACACTAGTCTACTTAAAAATCTCCAGCCATGTGCCCATGTTCGTCAATCGTTATTGACTTTTTTTTTTTTTACAATGTTATTGACTTATTATATATTTTTTTTACAATGTTATTGACTTATTGTTGAATAGTAATGCTACTGGTTGGAATTCCATTTCCATGATGCTAATTGCCACTATATTTCATTATTTGCCGCTTAAGACATCGTAGACAATTTTTTTTCCCTTTTATATGATATACTCTGGTGCCTGTAAAGTGTAAAGTGTAAACTTGAAAAAGGCATTAATGCCCGTCGGAAAAAATGCACATGACATTTTAGTCAATGTATCAACTATATTTGTTTTCATACGTGGACTTTGAAAATAGAAAATATAATAAAATAATATGATGGTTTTATAATGATTTTTATTATAATTACTTCTAAAAATATGAAGTGAAAACAGGAAATACGGAACAAATCAATCAGGTTCTTAGGATCTGTTTAGTTTATATCTTATTTCCTGTTTTCATTTCATGATTTTAAGAATAATTACAATAAAATTAATTACAAAATTTTTACTTTGTTTCCACATGTTTCCTGTTTTAAAATATTTTTATTGAAAACATTTAAAACAACTTTTTATTTATTTTTACTGTTGCGTGTACAAATCTTTAAAAATAAAAAACAAAATAAAAATAAAGTAACGAATTTATAATTTTTTTTTAATTATTCATGAACTCGAGAAATGAAAAAATGAAATAAGAAATAAACTAAACATGCCTTTAAGTTTTGAAAATTCAGTTTTTGATTAAAATTAAGTTTGCAGTAAATGATTTATATTTAGATACTTTATTATTTTAAGTGATCTTAGTATAATTAATGAACATCATTTGAAAAAATATCAATCAAACTAACTTTAAGTATATATATATATATATACATATATATATATATATATATATATATATATATATATATATATATCAAATTAATGAAGATATGAATACTAAAAAAATGTGTGACATGGATCAATCTTTTAAGGGTATTATACTCAGAGTTGTAATTGAAAACCCTAACTGAGCTTTGATAATTGAAACAATAAAATAAAAAATTATTCCTACTTCAACTTATAATGTTTGGGCTTCAAACATAATTATAGCTAAATTACTAGTGTGAGTGACAGGGTGGATCCTAAAATTTTGGATGTTCCGTACAAACTCATAAAAATAGTATCTCACAATCATTTGAAGATTGTTGTTATTGAATTTCTTGCGAGTAAATAGCCAATTTGGTCCCTGAAACTGTAAGGTCGTATCAACTTGGTCCCTGAAATTAACGAAATTCCAAAAAGTTTCCTGAAACTGTAAAACTTTGATCAAGTTAGTCCCTCCGTTAATCCCAATTGACTGATGCCGTTAACGGTGCTGAGGTGACACTTCACGTTGCTTGACAGTTGTACTCCACGTTAGGGACCAACCTGCACCTAATTTCAGGGACGAAATTGACACTACGTTACAGGGACCAGATTGCAATCTTCTTCTTCATCATCTTCCTCCTCCTCTCACCTCCACAGAACCTCCTCCTCTTCCTCTCATCTCTCGCATGAAACCCAGTTGAGCGAATCTAATGATCATCAATGTCCAAATAACATTTTTCTCACGTATTTTATCAAATACCATGTATGCAAATCCCACACGAGTCCAGACGAGTTGAGCTTGTGGTGGAGTTTGCTGAGGTACAAGTTGCGAGACCTGGTGTAGGCTTTGAGGAGGAGGGAGGAGTTGATGAGTGTGGTGGTGGTGGTGGTGGGATGTGAGATCGAGATTGGAGATGACATTGTGGAGTTGAGGTGTGTAGGAGTGGGTGTTTTTTGGATGAGGATAGTTCTGAATTTTGATGGGTTTGTGCCTTGAGGAGAGGAGGGCGAGGAGTAGATAGGTTCATACTCACTGCCTTTGATACCTTTCCCTCCCACACCAAACCGGTGACATGGGGGTTATTGAGGATGGATGAGAAGCTTTGGATTGCGTCGGAGTTGGATTTGAAGAGAGAGGAGGAGGTTCTCTGGAGGTGGGACGAGGAGGAAGATGAAGAAGAAGATTGCAATTTGGTCCCTATAACGTAGTGTCAATTTCGTCCCTGAATTAGGTGCAGGTTAGTCCCTAACGTGGAGTACAGCTGTCAAGTAATGTGAAGTGTCACCTCAGCATCGTCAACGGCGTCAGTCAATTGGGGTTAACGGAGGGACTAACTTGATCAACGTTTTATAGTTTCAGGGACCTTTTTAAAACTTCGTTAATTTCAAAGATCAAGTTGATATGACCTTACTGTTTCGGGGATCAAATTAAGTATTTACTCATTTTTTTTTGGTTGGAAAGTCATTGATAAGGAGTCAGCGTGGAAGCAGAACAGACCACTCACATTTCTTCTCTCCTCTTCTCTTCTCTTCTCATGTGATTCTGCTCCTCTCTTCTTCTTCTTCTTCTTGTAAACCCTAACTAATTCAGTTACACTTACAGCAGCTACAGTGTCTCTCTCAGAATGTCGCCGATTGCTTTAACTGCATCAGCCACAACAACACTCGTCGCTCTTCACCGTATCCTCTCTTCTCCTTTCATCTCACACCCACACCCACACCCACACCCACGCCCACACTCACACTCGTGTTTGGAAGCTTAGAAAATCTTTAGTGCTTTTATTTTACCACTTATTAATAATTAATAATAATAATAATAATTAATATCAATTCGATACAATCAGCATTTCTTTTTCGCGGTTTCAGGCGGGGCGAAGCAATGGAGCAAGCTAACTCCGAGTTGTTGGAGAAGAAGCAGGGGAATCAATTCATCCTTATTTGCAAATTCTCACAGGAAACCCTTGCAACTGCGGTTTTCTGCTTCGGCCACAAATGGCGGCAATGGAGGTTTCGCGGAAGAGATATCTGAGAGTGTAAAAGCGCCAATCAATTTCGTGTGGTCTGATAATAAGGTTTCGAACCTTTTCTTTTTTCTATTAATATCGCATTCAAAGTGTTTGATTGCATGTGTGATTGGCGAAACCTGCATTATCGTGTGTTAAACTCTTTGGTTGCAGAGGCCTAGGGTGTGCATATTAGGTGGCGGGTTTGGTGGTTTATATACTGCTTTAAGGTTGGAATCACTGAGTGGCCTGATGACAAAAAACCACAGGTAACTTGTGATTCAAGTTCATGTTCTCTTTTAAGGTCATTTGTTGAAGGGGTTGCTTGATGATCCTTCATAAGAGAAGTAACTTACTCAATGTTCTAATGAAATGCATTTCCTACAATTCAATATGAAATCAGAATAAATGCAGTTGGTTTTGATATCTTCTAAATGTCAACAACATTTCTTCTCCTACACTTGCTAAAGTTAGCTTCCTTTTGTTTAATTGTAGTCTTCCTAAGCCTAAAGCTGCTAAGTTCTAGTGCTTGCCTTTACATTCATTAACTCAGCGTAACCCCCATTTCAGTCCTTTCAATTGTATGGCAGTTGCTGCAAAAGGTACGATAGAAGGAATTTAGGTGCCTTTTCTTGGATGAAAGGCTATCTCAGTACATTCACCAGTAGAGCAAAAGGGGAAAAAATCACAGCAGTACCATTAAGGCTTTAACATCAACAAATGGCTGTTTTAATGAGAACCTCTTTTATTATTCTCATGCCGTTTGCTTGTACAATTAACATTATGATGTCCTACATCCATGCCCCGTGACTTAATTTTATTAAGTTCTTCTGCACATTTTATTTACATGCAGATGTTCCGATTAAAAAATTTCTTTACTGGATATGAAACAGATTGCTCTTGTCGACCAGTCTGAACGTTTTGTTTTTAAGCCATTGTTGTACGAGCTTCTCTCTGGAGGTATGCAGTATTCTGGCTAAGCAACAACTAAAGTTTTCTTCTTTATTTCAAAAATGATTAAACAGGATTACATTATGACATGCAGAAGTGGACGAATGGGAAATAGCTCCTCGTTTCTCGGATTTGCTGGCAAGCACTAGTGTGCAGTTTTTGAAAGACAGAGTAAAATTTTTGCATCCCTCTGATCATCGCGGAATGAATGGATCCAAAGCATCTAGTTGTGGAGGAACTGTTCATCTTGAAAGTGGCCTTCTTATTGAATATGACTGGTACAATCTTCACTATTTAAGCAACTCAGTGAATCCCTGCAGCAACTCTTTTTTATACAATGTTTGAGATGATATGTTTTTCTCTGGCTCTTTGCCATGCATATTGACATAGTTTCTTAAGTTTGTAAATGACTGGCAGCCTGGGGCCGCCTATTATATCTGTATTTTCCTAGTGACCATGCTTAAGTTCATGCAATGCTGATTAGGATGCATGTGAAGATCCTATGATGTAGTATGCTGAAAATTGAAATATTCCTTTCTGAACCTAAATCATCTGTAAAAGGAAAACGAATCCATTTACTGTTAAAGTACATTGGCAGTGGTATCTTACATAGTATTGCGTCACTTATGTTGATTTGAACCTCTTTTCATTTCTTCACTCTGGACAGCCAGGCTTGTTCTTGCGTTGGGAGCTGAAGCTAAACTGGATGTTGTACCAGGAGCAGCAGAATTTGCATTTCCGTTCTCAACACTAGAAGATGCACGTGTGAGTGCATGACAGAGTTGAGCAATTATTTAATATCTCAGGACTAGTGGTTTCACTCTATATACTGTGATCTTTATACATCATTGATTTTACATGCTGGTGTTCTTGTGGCAGAAAATTAACAATAAATTAACAACATTAGAGAGAATCGCTTTTGGTAAGGACTTCCAAATTAGTGTGGCTGTTGTTGGTTGTGGTTACTCTGGAGTTGAATTAGCTGCAACAATAGCAGAGCGATTACAGAATAGAGGAATTGTTAGAGCAATTAATGTTGACCCAATGATTTGCCCAAATGCCCCACCTGGCAATAGGGAAGCTGCACTGAAAGTAAGTTGTTTAGAGTTTGAAGTTTATGCTTATTGGAACTTGAATATCTGTTTTGTACAACTCAAAAAGCCATATGCAGTTAGTTTATGGTCCACTAATATTGCAAGTATTGCTAATGATTTCTGAGAGGAAACATTATGCTTTGGATGCTAGGTTCTTTTATCCAGGAAGGTTGAACTTTTATTGGGTTATTTTGTTCGCTGTATTCGGAGGGTGAGTGAATTGGATTCTTCAGATACCGTGACAGGGGTAGATGAAAATCGCATTGTACATGATTTGGAGAAATATATATTAGAGCTGCAACCTGCTGA
Source organism: Sophora flavescens (assembly GCA_030762895.1). Lineage (NCBI taxonomy): Eukaryota > Viridiplantae > Streptophyta > Magnoliopsida > Fabales > Fabaceae > Sophora > Sophora flavescens. Next base: position 49,850,502 of record CM061068.1, on the reverse strand, counting down.
AAGGGGAGTGCAAAGTAAAATCATTGAAGCAGATCTGGTATTGTGGACTGTTGGATCTAAACCTCCTCTTCCTCAGCTGGAACCTTCAGATGTTCCATTTGTACTTCCACTTAATGCCCGGGGACAAGCTGAAACAGATGAAACCCTTCGTGTTAAGGGTCACCCACGGATATTTGCTCTTGGTGACTCTTCTGCATTAAGGGACTCGAATGGAAGGATCCTTCCAGCCACTGCACAGGTGTGACTGTTGCTTGATATCCTCTTTGATGGTAATATGACACATGTAGATTTGACGGTATTTGTTTGCTTACTTGTTTTCCTCTACCTTGCAGGTTGCTTTTCAGCAAGCTGATTTTACGGGCTGGAATCTGTGGGCTGCAATCAATGGGCGACCTCTTTTGCCATTTAGGTATTATTGCATTCAAAAGTTTGTTCTGTTATTTGCAAATAAAATAAAATTGTTGAATTATTCTGTAGTTTACAGTCAACATATTCCTAATACTATATTTCTTCCTAATCTGGGTTCCAGGGTTCAGAATTTAGGTGAGATGATGACCCTGGGAAGAAACGATGCTGCCATTTCTCCAAGTTTTGTTGAGGGGCTAACCTTGGAAGGTCCTATTGGTCATACTGGTAAGTTTGCCTGAGCCATTCTTCATTATGCTCGTTGCCTTAAAAATGGGGGAAAACAAGAAAATCAGCTTTGCGCTTTTCTATTTTTGCAGCGAGGAAGATAGCATATCTGATCAGGTTACCAACAGACGAACATAAGCTTAAAGTGGGGATCAGCTGGCTTACAAAATCTGCTATTGATTCAGTGTCATTTCTACAAAGTACCTTAACCAAGGTCCTTTTGAGCTCATAGCTCATTCAGATTGATGTTTGTAGCATGGCTGGGCTTTTGTATGTAGAGTACAGAATTTAGCAGCCGTGGCTTTATTCCTTGCATCAGGGGACTGTATGTAAGATGGTATCAAAGATTTAATTGTATTTTAGCATAACAAGATACACTGTTTGGATTATCAAAATGGAGTCCCATTTTTTTTTTTATGGATTTTGCTAACATTTTATCATCGGCCTTCTTGAATGAAATATCCGACAATATGGAGTCCCATTAAATAGGTTCTCAAATTATAAATACCTCAAATTAGTCTTTTGAAAATATATCAACGTCATATTAGTCATTTAACGTCACATATTTGTAATTAAAATTATTTTTTTAAATAACATCAAACTGGTTGGAGAATGAAGGAGTTTAATCAGAGTATTCTCAATAATTTTGAGATTCTTCTAGCAATTACATTTTGTAGGAGTTTGAATTTTTGTTCTCTAGGAGGACAGCTTATTTACCACTGCGCTTAATCCTTATTTTGAGGATTAATATTATATTATTTATATCTTAGAAAATTATAAGTTACTTACTATTATTTTAACTAATGTTATTAATATAGTATCTGTTACTATTAATAAAAGTGATGGTGATTATATTGAGATAGGAGTTTGGTGGAAGGTGGAGCTCTGGAAACTATATCCTCTAAAATGGAGATTGCTAATAGCTTTGGTGAGTTGTTTTTTTTTTTTTTTTTAGTTGCTAGTTTCTCTAAGGAGAGCAGTAGTATGTTTGCCAAGTCTCTTTGGAGTTTATGGAATAGTCGCAACCAGAAGATATGGGATGAGGTTGATGATAGTATTGAAACTATTGTTCCTCGTGGCTTTAGTTTACAAGATGATTGGTCTAGAGCTCAACATCTCCACGGTTCTTCTCATGGTCTAGGAGTTGAAGGTGATGCTATTCCTAGATGGTCGAAGCCTCCAAGTGGCTGCTTTTTTTAAGGATAGTAACAAAGTGGGTATTGGTATGTGGCAAATTCTAGGGTGAGTGTAATGATACCAATAGAGGATGTCAGGTCAGTAAATGGAGACAACAAGTTTATTATAACAGTAGGACACATGGGCACAAGGAATGTGAGGAGAGGTGCTCATCAAAGAATGAGTATGAGAATATATAACAGAATATGGGTGAGAAAGTAGGGTATGGATTATGTGTGATGACATTCATCATTCTCTAAGTCTCTCTCTGTCTCGACACTCCCTTTCCCTTCTCTCTGTATTCTTCTCTACTATCCTAGCAATTGTTTGTTATTGTTGCACATCCTTCCAGCATACATACTGGGAGTTGATCTCAATTCGATAATACAGTACCCTACACTTACTTGATTATTTAGACCCATTACATTGGTGCTTTCATTGTCACCATGACTGAGCACTCATGGATGACCACTCGTAACACTAAACTTGATCGGATCGAAGATTTATTGGAAGCCTTACATCAGAAACACAACCACTCGCAGGGCTCTTCCCATGGTGCCATGAACTCATTTCGAGAGACTCCTGTACAACAATCGCAGTCGCACCTCATATCTTCTAATCAGCGTATGGCTGAGTATTCACGAGAAATCAGGCAGTCATGTACAAGAATCATCGACTTGTTGCAAGAGGAGATAGATTCATCAGATTCGATGAGCTTCGGACGAAATTCTCACTACCAAGGAAACAATAGAGGAACACTCTGTCACTGACGAAGCCTCCCTTGGATTGCTTGCCAACACTGAATCGCTATTGGGGATCCATGGACCACCACCAAAGAGGGAGGTACAGTTTCCCCACTTTGCTTCGGAGGCCACGTCGGAGACGATGCCCTCGCCGTTTCACATGATGGCGTCGGCGATTTCACAATCAGTTGACTCGTGGTTGCCAAGGGAGAGATAGGAGTCTTCACCGGTGCCCAAGTTTTGGTTCGTCGACATTCCAACCATGATACCCCCACCGGAGCCACCGGACCGAGTTGTAGTTCCGACGCAACCACTCCAATCGCCTAACTTGAGTGTGTATGTTGAGAGGAACAAACTCTGGTCTCTACTCAAGCTGACCATTCGGCCTCCAGCGAGGCCGCCGGATCACAGCCAACACGCAGTAGAGAGGGGCCAAGCAGGTAGCACCACACACGAGATCGAAATGAATACTGATGCGTCACTTCCAGTCAGACTACCGCCGGAACTGTCGAACCGATACTCCCCTTGCGGCGGCTAATGGCACGGTGCTCCCTGGTTGGCCATGGCGGAACATAGGGGAGGTGGGAGGAGAAGCAAGTCCCTGGACTCTGCTGCTGGTTACGTTCGTGAAAGAGAATAGGAAGGGAGGGGCAATTTTGGAAAGTTGGCAGAAGAGTTCAAGGAATAACCTAATGGGCCAAGGTCTTGTCATAATGAATCAAGCCCAAGTTAGTGAGGACAGGAAATTGGGTTTAATGGACCTTTCTATTTTAGACCCAACACATTTTTCAGCTCCAAATATAAAAGTGAACCGAAGTCCACAACTGCCTACTCATAATGGGAGCACCGTACAAGACAAAGAGAAAGAAAGGAGTGCATATTGGGTCATTTTCTTTGACATACCGGGTTAGGCCCAACAAAACCTAAGGAGAACAAGGTGGGCTTGCATACTAAAGAGCACCCATTACGCAAAAAAGTTTCATGCAGCAACAAGTTCCTTAGGTGGTTGTGCAGTGTGTATCAGTGACAAACCGGGTCAACATGATTTGAATAGAATTAAAAAGCTTGTATTGTCAGGAGGGTCCATTCCAAATTGAGTAGTTGCTTCAGACATTCTTGCTAGATTCTCAAATTCTATAGGCAGTGATTCAACCATATCAGAGTTAGTACAAGAGATCAAACTCTGCTATCACATTGCCGGATCTAAAGGTATATACTATGCCCCTGAACCATATTTCAACGTTGATACTATGCACGTCACTCAATTGATAAGGCTTGCATTTCTTAGAAATACAGATAAGCGGCAATTTATTCATGCAATGTTTCTGACACTTGTATCCACCATGACTTCAACTGAGATGGCCATACAAAATACGAATACCACCTTATTCCCATCCACATTTCTAATTCACAATTTTGTAATTATGATGTTTTCCAAAAGGGGCTGAAACATGAAGCTGGAAATGGTGATAGGCTATGTTTCCATTTTGTATATTGTGGCTCTTGTTCATTGGGGGAGAAATGCAATCTTCGACGTGATATAGATGCAAGGGATTTGATCCCTTGGCATGCAATTATGGCATGATACACATCAAATGGGGCAGGGTTCAAAGCATGGCATCTACTTGGTAATTTAGTGTCTCCAGGGACGTTGTTGTTGGCTTCTTTAGCATGTGCACAATTGGGAACCTTGCCTTTGGATAGTTTTCAGTCGTATAGCTTCAGGCATCCTTTCTTTTTGAAGAACTGCCACGGGAAGTGCTTGGGACCTTGTGAATGCTTACAAAGTGACTGCTGGTTTTGCTCGGCTTGTGGATGCCATATCTTCTCAAAGACATTCAAATTCTGCTAGAGAGATTAGAAAAATATATGCTGAGAAGACGTAATATGAAGTAGCAAATGGGGATCAGTTAATTCAGCAAAAGGTTATTGGGACTGGTATGGTTGGGAGCCTATACTATGTTGCCCCTGAAGTTGTGCGCAAGCACTATGGTCCAGAATGTGATGGTTTGAGTGTTGGGGTGGGCACTTATATTTTACTAAGTGGAGTTTCCCCATTTTGGGATAAAACGAAACAAGGAATATTTGAGCAAGTTTTGAAAGGAGAGCTTGATTTTATTTCCGAAGCATTGCAACCTGTCATTGAATTTGTGGAATTTGTTTTTGCCTATCAACTTGATCATGGGTTCTCTACAACTATACATATTACTGTGAACAGTCAAGTAGAATCATTTCAGGTGCTTGTATATGTTGGAGCACATGTAAAGTGGGATCCGGGTGGCAATGGCTATTTTTTCTGGAACAAAGGGTCCTTACAATTCAAACAATGGGAGTCCATTTAGAAAGATACTACTATCACCCAAATGCGTTGTCTTAGCTTCAACCTTGAGGACAATGTTGATTTTAACGGGGGTGGTAATGTAATGATATCAATAGAGGATGCCAGGTCAGCAAATGGAGACAACAAGTTTGTTATAACAGTAGGACATGGACACAATGAATGTGAGGAGAGGTTCTCATCAAGGAATGAGTATGAGAATATATAATAGAATATGGGTAGAAAAGTAGGGTATGGATTATGTGTGATGACATTCATCCTTCTCTAAGTCTCTCTCTGTCTCGACATTCCCTTTCCCTTATCTCTGTATTCTTCTCTACCATTCTAGCAATTGCTTGTTATTGTTGCACATCCTTCCAGCATACATACTGGGAGTTGATCTCAATTCAATAATACGGTACCCTACACTTACTTGATTATTTAGACCCATTATACTGAGAGACCTAAAAGTCTCTCACCAGGAGAGACCAATATGTGCCATTGATTTCATATAGTCCCATGATTATATTTTGTACCCTTGCACACCATATAATTGCCCCATCTCCCTCCACATCCCCGCCCCCCCCCCCACCAACTGAGTTCTGAGCCCATCACCGTCACTACTGTTCCCGCCGCCGCCCTTTCATTGTTGCCTCCGCTTCCGCGATTACCAGCAGACAAAACCACGACGATGTCCTCAACGTTGCTCACACCGCCACCACCATCAAAAATCAAAGTGGCCTACCGGATCTGCCCCTGTTGTGGCTAGACGACAGCGAATGATGCTAGAACGACGGATGTGGTACTATGCAAGAGCCTATCAGATCTGCCAATTCCGCACATTGGAGGGAGCCGTGAATGGTGTGGTGGTTCGAGCGGCAGTGGTGGCGTGCGACGCGGTGGTTCTGGATGGGGCGGCGTCTCGGATCTGTGATGGGTCTCGTGCGGTGGGCCTTTGCAATGATGATTGGACGACGTGTGGTGGAGGGCAGCGATCGACAGAGACGTTGCTGGGTGGACCTGGAGATGATGATGCCGCTGTGGGTTGTGGTATTGTTCGCCATCCCCCACTAAGCAAGTGACTGTGTGTTGTGTTTGTTTGTTGCGATGTTGCCCGCCGTCGGGAGCTGTGTGGTGGTCGACGATTTGTATCACAACAAGAATAAGAAGAAGAAGCTAAAGAATAGGAAGGTGGTAAAAATGAAAGTGTAGACTGAGTAGTGTGATAGAGGAGGAGGAAGAGGCCGACGCCGTTGTGGCGGAGATGGACAGGGGAGTGCACTCAGGGAACCATCTTCTGACTGAGAGTGAGAGAAGAAAATGAAAAAAAAAATATTGTGTGTGCAGATGTACAATAATATCATGGGACATACTTAGTCAACGATTATTTTTTATTGCACACGGTGAGTGACATGAGGAAGTCGTTCACCATGGCATCCGCCTTGGAATGTGCCTCATAGATGAATTTGGTAATTATTTGGGTGCAAAAACTCATTGGTTCCAACCTCTATTGGATGTCCATATGAGTGAAGCGGCTAGTCTCTAACTTACTATTAACCGGATGATTAAGCTTGGTCATGAGGGGTGGATCTACATGAGAGTGAGAGTGTGCACCCGTCCCCACTCAATTTGATACAGATACTATTAGTACTATGAGTTTTTTTTTTATTTTGCACCCCTAATTTTTTCATATTTGCAACCACTGTTATGAAGTAGTTGCTGAGATGGGGTGGAGATAGGATTTCTCCTCGATGCTACCTGTAGGAATGGTCCCTCATTAAATCTCAGTCGTTCAGTATTTTTACAAGTTTCTATTGTAATCATTTTTTTACCCAAAAATCTATAAACAATACAATTCTTTTCCCTATACAATGTAATTTTGTTACGTGCAATCTTTTCTGTGCATGAAATGTTGTCATGTGTCATCTGTCAAGTGTCAATACTACAATTTTTTCGATTTATTATTGGATTTATAAACTTAACAAAAAATAATACTCTAAAAATAAAAATGAATGAAAGACTTACTGAAAAAAAGACTTTGATCCCGTGCCCGTACGGGACAAATCATAAATGTTTTATTTTGTTTTTTCATATTTGTATGAATATAATAGAAAATAAAAAAGATATGATAATGACACGTGAAAACTAACACATTACAAATTTTTCTTTGTACACACACATATTTAGAGTGTTATTTTTTGTTAACTTTATAAATACAATAATAAATCGGAAAATTGTAGTGTTGACACTTGACATATGACACATGGCAACATTTCATGCATAGGGAAGATGACACATGGCAAAACTACATTGCATAGAGGAAATAATTGTATTGTTTATATAGATTTAAACTTTAAATTTCAATTTATGTAATTTTCATTCATTTTTTATTCTTAGAGTGTTATTTTTTGTTAAGTTTATAAATACAATAATAAATTGGAAAATTGTTGTGTTGACACTTGTCATATGACATATGGCAACATTTCATGCATAGAGAAGATGACACATGACAAAACTACATTGCATAGGGGAAAGAATTGTATTGTTTATAAATTTATAAGTACAATAATAAATCGAAAAATTGTAGTGTTGACACTTGGCATATCACATGGCAACATTTCATGTGAGACGCCCCGACGTCCCATTAAAGAAAACCCATAATATTTAGGACCTAATCGTGTTATTATCGTTAAGCGTATATATTAAAACGACGGAAAAATTTAAACTTAAAATATAAACAACATATATACACACACATGCATAACATATACACATCATATCCTGATGCAGTATAGTAGAGGGAATCCCTTCAGTAGGATCCCAATAGATACACACTGGTACAAACTAATATAAACAACAAAAGATAAAACGCCTAAAAAAGACGCAATGGCCGTAGTCTCTCTACTCAACTACTCGGGTCGACTGTTCGTCCTCCAACATCTGGCTCATAAGAGGTTCCATCTAGTTCCTCCATAGCTGGCTTCTCCACCGAGTCTTCTTATAGGGATCACATAAATAAAACATACCCAACAACAAGAAAAAAAAGGGATACGAAACAATATAACGTCAAACGTGGAAAGTGTTTAGCAACATTTAATTAAATAACGGCACACTAAACATCCATATCTAAGAGTATACATAAATAAAACACAATCATCCTCAATCCACATCTATGATCTTTCCTCTACCCTCCATCATGATGCAATGCAATTGCTGTATGAATCATCTCATCAGGTATCAGCCATATCCGGATATCACATCAATAAATCGACACGTCCTAGAGTCCCTGATGCACACCCTCGTCCGCGGATGGAGGATGCCCATGCAAAGCAATGGCACTATAGCTGCACAATCCGGTGCACGCCTCTGAACCCCGGTCAGGGTGCTCATGCAATGCATGAACTATAGCTACAACTAAAATGAAATCATGTCTAGGACGGTCCGCCGTTAGCCTATCCCCAGGAATTCTCCCTCTGAGGCATAGACCCCACACGACCATGTTTCAGGTCCACCATATCACAGACCATGTTTCAGGTCACCCCCTAGTGCCCTAACCGCTCATCATAATCTCATAGGTAGCCTCAATAAAATCTTATCTCATCAATCTCATTATCATCATATCTCAGGAATCATCTCAGTTAGGCACTACTCACACATATAACATGAATTCCCCAATACATCCTCGTGTCTCGATATAACTTATCATTTACTCAAACTCTAATCACAATTATAACACTCAACACATCATACCATAATATCATCATGTCATAGCATCATCATTACTAACATGTCATAAAATCATCATTTCCAAACTAATAATCATTATCAAAATCTAATTAAAATAATAAGATATCATGCTTATAAAATAATCACAACTCATAACATCATCATCCAGCAGTTATCAACATCAATTCAACCAGTCAAATCATCCAAGCAGACAATCATAAAATAATAAAATAATATATAATAAACATAACGGTGATAAACGCACAATCTCAATATCATCACGAGTACTACTAAGTAGTCCCCAGCATGATATGGACATTGTCCGTTACTCGCAATCATGTAGGGTTTGGGTCGCCCTACGCCATTATCGAATTAAACGTCACTGTGCCATTTCCGACGTTAAATTATTTCTTTCCCCCACCTGGAGAGTCGTACGATGACCTAGACGCAACGAAATTACTCTTACTCTACTGCTCACGTTCTGCCTCACAAGGACCTAGACCCCTGAGTCTCCAAAAGTCCACCTAAGAAACCACATTGTGAACAACACCTTGTAAGGAACTTAGAATCTGCAACAAACACCCTAAAATTTGCCACTGTTTTGGCTCTATATCTCACAACCCAGACATTTATTTACAAAAGTGAACCGTGAGATTAAATAGCTACCTTTTCCTTACCTTCTCCAAAAATTTCAGCTCGATCCAACGATGGATGAGCATAGGATGGACCTCCCAAGGTGACTGGTCAGGAGCTACTCGGGTTAAGCTTATCTCCTTTTTCTGAGTTGAATAACTTTTACTCTGGGGAATGTACAGAAATTATAACCGTTGGATATGAAGAACTACTAGCCTAGAACCTCTCCATGAAATTTCAACACGATCCAACGATGGAGGAAGGTGATGGGACGGTTTTACAGAAACGGGATAAGATGATGTTTTGGGCGTGAATGAGTGTGCAACTTGTTCTTTCCTTCACTTAACTATTCAGCCAACACATGCAGAGGTGAGGGAACGAAATTGGCTATGGAAGGATGAGTGAAATGAGGCTGGAGGAGTAAAAATGAAGTCACTTTTGTGATTTTTCTTTTATAGATGAATTTAGGTAGGTTTTGATAAGTTAGTTGGAAGACAAGTGTCATGCATGCAAAAGGGGTAGTGGAGATAGGTGTCATTTATGCAGAGAGGTTAGGTGTCACACATGCAAAAGGGTTAGGTGTCATACATGCAAAAAGGGTTAGGTGGAATGTGAGGTGGCGTCACCATGGCCACCTTCCTCCTGGTAACGACACGTATCACTGGGTGTTGTTCCGCCGGCACAACTGGGTATTTTCTTTCGCATCTTCCTGTGTAACCTACTACTGGAATATTTTTCTGTAATTATTTTAGGTTAATCCTAAGACCTATTGTACCAAGGACCGACCTAAATTAATATTCCAACTTTCAATTAATTAATCGATCACAAAATGCTCGGTTTGTGTTTCTTTTCGTTCTTAACTCGTTCGACGTCCGATTGATCTCAAATTTGAGATATAGGCTCATCAAGACCTAATAAACAGCCTCAAACCATAAAAAAGGTCTAATCTCATTCTTAACTCCAAATTTTTTATTTCACACTCAGATGTCTCAAAGATGCTAACCGGAAAACCCTAATTTTGTTTCTACGTTCAAACTCACTCGAAAAGGTTGTATGTTTGCCAAGCAAGGGTCTCTATGCCTCAAACCACATCCCAGCTATATAATCCAAGTCCTAACCCTAATCCTCATACATTAACCATACATAAAATAACGGATGTTACATCATGCACAGGGAAGATGACATATGGTAAAACTACATTGCATAGGGGAAAAAATTGTATTGTTTATAGGGCAAAACATTTATGATTTGCCCTGTACGGGCACGGGATCAAAGTCTAGTATTCATACATTACACGAATTTTATTTTATTTTTTTACACTATCAGTTAATTGTGCATATCAAATTAGACCATTTTAATAATTTATTAATATATAATAAAATGATTGTATAAATAACTTATATAATCAGTTGGGTAAAATTAAATTCACAAACCTTAAATAATGAGTGCATGAGTCTTCCCATTTATATGATTTTCAACCGGTTAAGTTTGACTCAACATAAAATTTCTTAAATCTTACTCATATTTGAAATTCTTATTTAAATCAAAGATTTTAAATTAACAAGGACCGGTCCTCTTCCAAAGATGGGAGGATATGATAGTTGAATCCGAGTAATCAATTAAAATTTGGATGATATACTGTTTATTTATTAATTTATCTTCTTTTAAAGTTAGCAATGATTTTACCTGTTCCACATCAATCATAGAAAGAGCCTTTTCTTCTATGAAGATTGTGAAAAAATAGGTTGTGTAATCGAATGAAAGAAATATGAATGAATGGTTGTCAAGTGACATATATTGAGAGATGTGTGTTCAATAACATTGACATTGAGCTAATTATTTAACGATTTCAAACATGAAATAAGTAAAGGACAATTATAAGTATGTAATTTATTTGATTAGATATATTAAAGTTTTATAATTCTAATATTTATGTTTTTAATTTCATATGTATGATAATTATTTTTTTAAATAGATTGCCTCCACTGACTCAGGATCCTGATCTGTCACTGGTAATGTTTATTTTTGAGCTTGACTCCTAGTAGTGGATAATATGCATTTTGTTGCTAGTGATATTATTGAGTTTGGTACCAATATTTCTTTTTATAAGACTTTACTTTTGTCTCGTTTGCAAAACTCTCATGTTGAATTCTCTAGAAGGTTAACTAATATGGTTGCCTAGCAAATTAAGGTGGCTATTGAGTATGCTAGTCCTCATTGTTTCTTTGACATTCTTACATGTATTGCTCCTTTGATTATGAATAAAATACAGTTGTTGCCTTTTGTAATAAAATATAATAAAATAAAAGGTGATGGTGAGAATGGGTGTCTGAACGCGCTGTCGCGCACGCGTCAAAAAGAACGAGCGGGTTTTAAAACTGTAGTTTAGGGCGACAACTCGGATGTCGTCTCACAAGGACTCTTAAAGTGTTATTTTTCACAAAAATCATTTTTTTTTTGGGGGGTTGGATTTGAATGCAAATAAGTAACAGCAAAACAAAGCAATTAAAACAGGGCAGTTCAAAGAGATTATCAAATAGCAAACAACGATTAATCTACTGTTCTCGAATTCCCAACTATCATTGGTTCATGTAATTTCCAAGCCCTAAGCAAATTCTAATCTCCTTTCAGTTGTAGCAACAACTAGCAACGTAATCGCTACTACGGATATATGTTCCTATTCCCGAAATAACAAACGGGGTTAAGCCCTCATGAACTAACGAACATGAATGAACACACGCGAAATAACAAACGCGATTTAGTATAGGAACATAACATCACTGAAATGAATCAATGCAACACTATACACTCCTGAAATAACAAACAGAAATGTATAATATGGTATTGAAAAGGGAAAAGCAAGTAAAGTAGGAATTACGAAACCTCAAGTATATGGAATTCTCATACAGTAGACTAATCTAAGAAATTAGTTCTCCATGACAATAACGAAACACACAGAAAAATATGTAAAACTATGGAGAAGCAAAAGTTCTTCCCATCTGTCCAGAACAGCCTTTTATAAATATTCAGAAATTCAGCCCACTCGCGAGGCGAGACCTATTTCGCGAGGCGAATATTGTGAAGAGTCAGCAACCTTTGGCATTCTCGCGAGGCGAACAAAGGCTCGCGGGGCGAAGAACTGAAGAGTCTTCTTATTACGCCCGTTATGAACATCAGGGGCCAACCGTGATGCTTTCTGACTTCCATTATCGTGAGGCGAAGGAGTTATTCACGAGGCGACCCCGAGAGCTTGCATATTTCTGGAACAGTCATCCTTCAGGGTCGCGAGGCGAAGAGCTGTTCACGGGGCGAACCAGAGAGGATGTCATCTTCACTGTTCTGCTGGCTTTCATGTTCGCGAGGCGAGAAAAACTCTCGCGAGGCGAATCCCCTGTTTCTTTATTCTCTCAACTTCTACTTAACCTGAAAACAAAGAAATAGCTATAAGTGCTTTATTTTACTCAAAACTGGCTAAATTAACCTAAAACTACTTTAGAGACTCAAAACCTTGCTTGAGGACAATCTAATCTAATTTGGGTGAAAATAGGATATAATTTGCACAAAACCTTGGTCATACTAGCCATAAAACTAGATGAGCCAGAGACTTATCAAAATACCCCAAACTTAAACTTTGCTTGTCCCCAAGCAAACTAAAACTCAAAAATAAAAAAGACTCAAGACCTGGCAAGCTCAAGGATTCAATCAACCTTGCACAAATTCAAGCAATTTCATCAAAACAGTTTTCTTCAATGTCCCCCCTTTCAAGAAAAGCAATCCCCACAATCATTCATTCTAAACAATTGAGAATTTCATCATTCAAACAATCATCAATCTAAGCAGGGGATCCGGGTTACACACAAGAGGGAGATCACCAAATTCAAACAACTGCCTTCCTCACAAGGGCATTTAGTGTTCACTCAATCGCTCAGTTTGTGTCTAGGTTATCAACAATTCACTCAGTTTCACTTTTATGAGCACTTCCCATAAATTTGATTTTCATCTCAAAATGATTCCCACAGAAAACATGCATGCACATCAAAAGGTCTTTTATGGGTTGTAATGGGGCCTGGCTAAGGGTAGGATATACAAAGGTACTAGGCTGAAGACCCTAGGAACTAAGAGAGCATGAAACTTTTTACACTTTGAATTTCCACTCAGATTCCTTTCTTCATTTATCTTTATGCTTTGGGTGACTACAGCCATTCTTCTAATCATGTTTACACTTTTCTTTTTTTCTTTTTTTTTCTGCTTTCTTTTCTTTTGGCCTTTGGTTCCAACCTTTTTTATTGTATTTTTTTTTCAATCCCAACAACACATCACCTTGTAGCCACCCCAAACTTAGTTTCTTGCAACCATTTTCTTGCTAAGATTCCATGCTCTCCTAATCCTAAGATCGGGTTAACATGGTTTTCCAGATTTTAGCTTATAACATTAGGTTATCAAGAATTAACAGGCTAATTAGGCTCAATGGGGCTAACTAAGGAACATGCATTAGGAATTGGTTATTTTTAGGCTAAGTAGTTATTTACAAAGAAAATGCCTAAATCATCTGAAGCAAACACATAATCATGCAAACCATAAAGAGATTCAAGCAAATTCAGGAAAGTGCAACTTAAAAAGTGAGTTCACACATTCAAAAACATGTTGGAGGCTCAAAACCTCACCTGGACATTCATGCAAATTGTTTGACAGAGATTCTATCCTTAGTGTATGCTTCCTATCACCCCAAACTTATCATAAATCATGCCATCATAACAAAATCTCAAGGTTCAGTTTTCAATCACATGGGGATCACTTTTCAAAAAAAAAAAAATTTCCAGCCTAGGGGGAATCATCACATAAATCATGCAATCAATCTGTGCAAAATCAATCAAAATCCATCAAACTTGCCAACAAAAGACTCAACACAACTCCTGAGCTTCTCAAATTATTCAGGAGCTTTATTAAAAGAAAAGGAAAAAAAAACAAGACACAACAAAACTACAACTAGTTCCCTCCCCCACACTTAAAACATGCATTGTCCCCAATGTAACAACATAACTATAAATTCAGAGTGAGGGAAAGGAAAGGGTACTCCTTGATCAGGTGGCAGTGTAGGAGCTTCCGCCTGGATCCCATTGCTTGTAGCCTAAGGCCAAAGAGATAAAGTTCATTCCATGGTCCTATAACTTGCATCCTTGATATATGAGTGAGCACTTGACTATAATGGTGACCTTGCCCAATGCGACGGACTCAACACTTCCTCTTGGATCAAAGATGACAGCTTTCTCAACAAAGTAATCCCAATAAAATTGGGGTTCAACCCCTTGGTCCGGCCATGGTGCAAAATCCAGTCCCTCTGGTGGTTTCGCAGGGGGAGGTGGCAGATAGGTAGGGAGGGTCTCCGGTGCTGCCTCATCTTCTGCACGTTCCTCATTCACTGCATTGACTAATCCATCACCTGCTAAACATGCAGCAATCTCAGCACACACCACACAATGGTTAGTGTTAGTACAATCAGGACATGAAAAAATATCATCAAAGCCAGAATTAAATGGAAAATTAGAAACAATGTCCTCATGGGTGTCCTCAATAGTCTCAGAAAGCAGCTCTATGTGGAAAACGGAGTGCTCTTCCAATGGTTGTTTCACAGCATCAAAGATGTTGAACCTTGCCACAATATCACCAAACTCCATAGACATGGTCCCATCATTAACATCAATTTTAGTCTTGGCTGTCTTCATGAATGGTCTGCCCAAGATTATTGGTGATCTACTGGAATTTTTCTCTCCTGCCATGTCCAAGATGTAGAAATCAGCCGGGAAGATCAAATCATCAACTTGCACCAGCACATCTTCTACCATTCCCATGGGGCGGGCACTGGTCCTGTTGGCCAACTGGATGGTAATACCTGTATACTGCAAGGGACCAAGATCAAGATTATTGAAAATAGATGTAGGCATGACATTTATAGAGGCTCCCAAATCCAACATGCAGTTTTCAAATCTTCTATCCCCAATAATGCATGGAATAGTAAAAGTGCCTGGGTCCTTGCACTTCTGCGGTAGTGCCTGAGTAGGGGTCAAGCGAAGTAATTCTTTCTGGTTCAAGCTTAGACTGGATAAGAGCTGAAACATTTCTTCCCAGATTAACTCTCTCATTACTCTTCAACTTCCTCTTGTTGGTGCATAGATCCTTCAGAAATTTTGCATACTTGGGCACCTGCTTGATCACATCTAGAAGGGGAATATTCACAGCTACCTTTCTGAACACATCTAAAATCTCCCTTTCCTTGTCTCCACCACCAATCTTCTTATTATTCTGCAATCTGTGTGGGAATGGGATTGGTGGTTTGTACACTTTCTCAGCTTCAACATCGACTGAAGGCTCAGGAGTTACCTCAATAGTTTCTTCATCTTTTCCAGAGGTGGCCTCAACAACTTTTCCAGATCTCAGAGAAATGACACTCACATTAGGATTGGATGCATTGGGATTTATCACTGGCTGTGCCGGCAGTTGACTTGATCCTTGAGCTTGCTGTATGTTGTTTATGGATGTGGTAAGCTGCCCGATCTGTGTCCTTAAGTCTTGAATGCTAGCATCTGTTCGCCGAGCATCATCGTGCTGTGAGGCTTGGAACTGTCCAAATTGCTGCTGGAAAAATGTAGTCATCTGTGCAGTCATTTGTGAAGTCATTTGCTTGCACATGTCCTCCAGTGAAGGTCCGGAAGGTGCAGAAATGGTCACTTGAGGAGGATTCTGAGGTGCCATCGGTTGTTGTTGGGATGAGTTCCCATACCGAAGATTAGGATGATTCCTCCAATTGGGATGGTACCTATTTGTGGAGAGGTCTGGAGTGTTGTACCGGTTCTGACTGTTTCCTTGATTATAGGGATTTACTGCATAAGCTTGAGGCGCTTCACTGACGAACTCTTCTCTCTGGATGGGGCATGCATCATATGGGTGCTCAGGAGAATTGCATATGCCACATAACCTTGCAGGCTGAACCCTGTCTATTGCCAATTGCCTTACAAAAGAAGTGAGCTCATCCATTCTATTCTCAAGGGCCTGGTTGGAAGAGGAACTATGGACCTCATGCACACCTCTTGTCTCAACTGAATTTATTCTGGTAGTAAACTGTTGGGAATTCAGTGACATATTCTCAATTAGTTGCTTGGCAGCAGCTGGGGTTTTATCAACAAGTGCTCCCCCACTAGCAACATCCAAAAGATTCCTATCCATCGGCAGTAACCCTTCATAAAAGTACTGGATAAGAAGTTGTTCAGAAATCTGATGCTGGGGGCAACTGGATACCAAATGCTTGAATCTTTCCCAATATTCAGCCAATGACTCATTCCCTTGCCTGATGCCACATATTTCCTTCCTTATTGACGCAGCTCTGGAAGCAGGAAAATATCTCTCTAAGAAAACCCTCTTCAAATCATTCCAGGTGGTGATAGAGTTCGGCTCAAGATATAATAGCCAATCCTTTGCAGCTCCCTGGAGTGAGAACGGAAAAGCTTTGATTGATGCTATCCTCGCATTACTCCTCTCGATCTCGAGGTTGTGGAGCAGACAACTTGGAATTCCTTCAAGTGCTTGTGTGGATCCTCACCTGCAAGACCATTAAACTTTGGCAACAAGTGAATGAAACCAGATTTTAATTCAAAAGGAGTATCAGCACCAGGATATGAAATACATAATCCATTATAGTTAACATCAGGGGCAGCAAGCTGTCTTAATGTCCTTTGGTCACCCATGTTTTCAAAAACAGTTTTGGAATTAGAATCACTACTAGTGCTAGCCCGAAATTCTCTACGGAGTGTGTGCAGTGTTCTTTCAATTTCAGGATCAAAATCACACAATTCAGGGCAATTAGACCTAGTAGCCAGACCAATTCAAAACAAAAACAAAAATAAAAGAAAGAAAAGAAAAAAAACAAAATGCGATAATAACAAACAAGAGTCCCCGGCAACGGCGCCAATTTTTGAACGCGTTGTCGCGCACCCGCCAAAA
This sequence comes from Sophora flavescens, assembly GCA_030762895.1. Lineage (NCBI taxonomy): Eukaryota > Viridiplantae > Streptophyta > Magnoliopsida > Fabales > Fabaceae > Sophora > Sophora flavescens. The sequence goes on along the minus strand of CM061068.1, from coordinate 49,833,279 downwards.
AGAACGAGCGGGTTTTAAAACTGTAGTTTAGGGCGACAACTCGGATGTCGTCTCACAAGGACTCTTAAAGTGTTATTTTTCACAAAAATCAGTTTTTGGGGAGTAACAAGCAAAACAAAGCAATTAAAACAGGGCAGTTCAAAGAGATTATCAAATAGCAAACAACGATTAATCTACTGTTCTCGAATTCCCAACTATCATTGGTTCATGTAATTTCCAAGCCCTAAGCAGATTCTAATCCCCTTTCAGTTGTAGCAACAACTAGCAACGTAATCGCTACTACGGATATATGTTCCTATTCCTGAAATAACAAACGGGGTTAAGCCCTCATGAACTAACGAACATGAAGGAACACACGCGAAATAACAAACGCGATTTAGTATAGGAACATAACATCACTGAAATGAATCAATGCAACACTATACACTCCTGAAATAACAAACAGAAATGTATAATATGGTATTGAAAAGGGAAAAGCAAGTAAAGTAGGAATTACGAAACCTCAAGTATATGGAATTCTCATACAGTAGACTAATCTAAGAAATTAGTTCTCCATGACAATAACGAAACACACAGAAAAATATGTAAAACTATGGAGAAGCAAAAGTTCCTCCCATCTGTCCAGAACAGCCTTTTATAAATATTCAGAAATTCAGCCCACTCGCGAGGCGAGACCTATTTCGCGAGGCGAATATTGTGAAGAGTCAGCAACCTTTGGCATTCTCGCGAGGCGAACAAAGGCTCGCGGGGCGAAGAACTGAAGAGTCTTCTTATTACGCCCGTTATGAACATCAGGGGCCAACCGTGATGCTTTCTGACTTCCATTATCGCGAGGCGAAGGAGTTATTCGCGAGGCGACCCCGAGAGCTTGCATATTTCTGGAACAGTCATCCTTCAGGGTCGTGAGGCGAAGAACTGTTCGCGGGGCGAACCATAGAGGATGTCATCTTCACTGTTCTGCTGGCTTTCAGGTTCGCGAGGCGAGAAAAACTCTCGCGAGGCGAATCCCCTGTTTCTTTATTCTCTCAACTTCTACTTAACCTGAAAACAAAGAAATAGCTATAAGTGCTTTATTTTACTCAAAACTGGCTAAATTAACCTAAAACTACTTTAGAGACTCAAAACCTTGCTTGAGGACAATCTAATCTAATTTGGGTGAAAATAGGATATAATTTGCACAAAACCCTGGTCATACTAGCCATAAAACTAGATGAGCCAGAGGCTTATCAGTGTCTAACTTCATTATTTAAAATATACCATTGATTTCATTTAACCACAAATGTAGGTAAAGGAGTAACTTTATAACTCAAGTTTTTTATTTTCACTTGATTTCATTTAACCACAAATACACCTGTTTATATTTTGATTTGTTATCCAAAATTAAGAGGAAAACTCAACCATTTGGCTTTTTGACCAAAACTGGGTTCCTTTTAGAAACTATTTATCAATTTAGGATTGTTATGAAACTATTTACTAATGGGAGATCCTTTTGGACACGTGGCATATTTTTTTTTCTCACTCTGACGGGTCAAAGGCACCAGTCAGGCTGGCGTCTACCAGTATTAAAAAAAAGAAGACAATTGATAGTAATAATAAGAGGTATAAAAAAATAATAGCAATGAAAATTTACACCAATATATATTCATCAATTATTACAGTAGTAAAAAAAAATCTTACCTTGTAATAGCATTAATGTCATCATTACTCCTTATATTTATAGTATAATTTTTTTAGCAGTGTTCCTTTAAAATTGCTGGTAACTTTCTTTTAATTCTTACAAGGTAATTTTTTTACTACTGTAATAATTGATGAATATTTATTGGTGTAAATTGTTATTGCTATTATTTTTTTTATGACTCTTGTGATATTATTTGCTACTTGTTATTATGAGATTTTTTTTATTGCCTCTTGTTATTTTAAATGGCTTTTTGACCAAAATGGATTTCTTTTAGAAACTATTTATCAATAGCAAGTAGCAAATAACAATGACAAGTAGCAAATAATATCACAAGAGGCATAAAAAAATAATAGCAATAACAATTTACACCAATAAATATTAATCAATTATTACAGTAGTAAAAAAAAAACCTTGTAAGACTTAAAAGAAAGTTACCTGCAATTTAGAAGGAACACTGCTACAAAAAAAAATTATACTATAAGTATAGGGAGTAACGATGACATTAATGATAAAGTATCTATTTAAAACAACAAGAGACAATAAAAAAAAATCCCCTAATAACAAGTAGTAAATAATATCACAAGAGTCATAAAAAAATAATGACAATAATAATTTACACCAATAAATATTCATCAATTATTACAGTAGTAAAAAAAAGTTTACCTTGTAAGACTTAAAAGAAAGTTACCTACAATTTAGAAGGAAAACTGCTACAAAAAAAATTATACTATAAGTATAGGGAGTAACGATGACATTAATGCTAAAGTATCTATTTAAAACAACAAGAGGCAATAAAAAAAATCCCCTAATAACAAGTAGCAAATAATATCACAAGAGTCATAAAAAAATAATAGCAATAACAATTTACACCAATAAATATTCATCAATTATTACAGTAGTAAAAAAAATTTTACCTACAATTTAGAAGGAATACTGCTACAGAAAAAATTATACTATAAGTACAGGGAGTAACGATGACATTAATGCTAAAGTATCTATTTAAAACAACAAGAGGCAATAAAAAAATTCCTTAATAACAAGTAGCAAATAATATCACAAGAGTCGTAAAAAAATAATAGCAATAACAATTTACACCGATAAATATTCATCAATTATTACAGTAGTAAAAAAAAATTTACCTTATAAGAATTAAAAGAAAGTTACCTGCAATTCAGAAGGAACACTACTACAAAAAAAAATTATACTATAAGTATAAGGAGTAACGATGACATTAATGCTAAAGTATCTATTTAAAACAACAAGAGGCAATAAAAAAAATCCCCTAATAACAAGTAGCAAATAATATCACAAGAGTCATAAAAAAATAATAGCAATAACAATTTACACCAATAAATATTCATCAATTATTACAGTAGTAAAAAAAAAATTTACCTTGTAAGAATTAAAAGAAAGTTATCAGTAATTTTAAAGGTACACTGCTAAAAAAATTATACTATAAGTATATGGAGTAACGATGACATTAATGATATTACAAAGTAAAATATTTTTTTACTACTGTAATAATTGATGAATATTTATTGGTGTAAATTGTTATTACTATTATTTTTTTATACCTCTTATTATTGATATCAATTGTCTTTTTTTTTAATACTGGCATACTGACGCCTTTGACTTGGAAGGTGCCAGTCAATTTGACTGGCGCTTTTGACCCGTCAGAGTGAAAAATAAAATAAAATATACTACGTGTCCAAAATAATCCCATTAATAAATAATTTCAGAACAACCCTAAATTGATAAATAATTTCTAAACCCATTTTGATCAAAAAAAAAAAAAAAAAAAAAAAGCTCAACCATTTGGTCAGTTAGTATTATTGGGTTAATGGAAAGGTTCTTCTGTCTTGTACTCACTTGTCAGTCTCGGAAACCCACTTAAAATCGAAGTCATCCTGACTCTTCCATAATGGCAAATGATAGCAAGACCGTTTCCTAATTTGCCTTTCAAGCTTCAAAGTCGCTATGGCAGTTGGCAGTTGGCAGTTGGCAGTTGGCAGTTGGCGCAGTTCACATGCTTACCAATCTAGAAAGAACTATAATAATGCAATTCATTCCCTTCTTATTGATTCCTAAAGATCTTCTACTTCTCTATATGGTGAAAAATAAAGGACTATCTAGATTGAGAAAGCAATTTCTGTTTTATTTTTCATTTTCATTTATAAAACTAAAAATCTCATTATTTTTATTTTGTTTTTTGTTTTTGAAACTTTGTTTTACAAATGAAAAATTCACTTTTTTTTTATACAAATACTTTCAAAATAAAAAACCATTTTATAATTATTAATAAAAACAGAAATAAAATTATTTTTTTTTAAACCAAAACACACTGAAATTTATCCACTTATTGTTTTCATTTGATAAAACGACCTAGTTTCGTGTCTTATATACTTTAAGACTAAAATACTAAAATGTCAATTGAGAGGGCATGTCACTCATTTGATTAATTTCGTTTTCCAAAGTACAAGTTATCTTTCCTTTGACTTCGCTATTCTCCAGATAATTCCCTCTACGCTTTTCATTTTTCTTATTTAATTCGCATTTTCTTTTGTCAACTTCAGCTTAATTTGTAGGGTTAGTTAAACACTACATCATGATGTGATGAGGACACCTCTAACTTGAGGCCGAGGGAATTCGCATTACTTGCATTGCATGCATGACAAGCCAATCAAACATATATAATACAATAAAAAAAATATCATGTCATAGCTCAGTTCGATCTTTTTATGTCCAAAAAATCGGGGATTAATAGCGGAAAGTTTTAGCACGCAAGTGCCAAATTATTCACAAAAAGGACAAAAATCTGCTGCAAATTTGCAGTAATTAAATTGTTTTTTAATCTGTAAATTGGGTTTTATAACTCTCGTTAACTTGCATATGCATTGAGCAGAACCTAGCTAATACGTCTTATCATGTGCTTGACGTGAAATAATTCTCTTTGAAGGTTGAACCTAATATAGTGAATTCATTAATTCCAAGTCAATAAAAATAATAATAATAACAACAACGTATACAGTGGGCTAATTCGATTCAATTTGACTGGTTTGGTGAACCTACGGCAGGAAAAGGGGCAGTTTTATAATCAAATACATGTTGACATGGTAAAGGAGGCTTGCATGACTAATTCTTATCAAAACCACTAGCTAGTAGATGAGTTTAGTATATATATTTTTTGTAATAATGTTATTGGTACGAAGTATCCATCATTCTTAGTAATGACCAATCTCCGTTGAGAATCTGTTGGACACACAAGGTGGATTCTCCTCTCAACAAGATTTTTCTTCATACACAAGAATCATGATTCGAACGTTCGTAAGAACGTTCATTTCCATAATATTTAAGAGAAACAAAGGTGTTCCTGCCCGAAATAGCGTGAGGCTATCTAGGTCGGGATAAACGCAGAAATCATCCATGGCCATGAACTCGGAAAATGTTGTATCAGAAGAAGGCAGAAGACAACCGTCCGGGTGGTTGCTCATCGCAATCCATCTTCGGCCAAGGATCATGGGCAGGACAAGAGTATCTCGGATGGAGAACCATAGAGCACATCGGTCGGTCAAATGTGACGGTCTAAGGTAACGGTCCAAGGTAATGGACATAATAAGACAAATTGAGAGGACGCGTCACCCCTCTTCCAGAAGAATCTCCTGAAGATTGGCAAAATAGAGATCCCATGCACGACTCCTCAAATCACGCTAACGGCCTAGTGGGACCCATGAAGGATAACCAACTTGTGTGAACAGTACCCATCGAGTAGGCTATATATAGGAGGTCCTTCGTCCTTAACACACACACGCTATATACATTCACTCACTCAAGTACTGGGAATATCAAATTGTACTGAAACCTTCATCACTCTGTACTTAATTCCCAATGAATAATACATCAACCCTTCATACTATTTATCTTTATTGTTTTAGCACAAACAATTGGCGCCCATAGTGGGGTTCTGGTAAAACTTTTCCTTCACCACTTTGGAAAAGCATGAGTAACACGGAGCTCAGGGAGGCAACTCCCACCTATCACCCCGAGTCAGTCACCAATTCTCAATTTTCCGTCGAACGAGTTTATCAACAGCTGATGGATACCATGGAACAATTGTGAAGACACAACCTGGAGTCGCGAGCACCTGTTAGCAACCCTAATTGTGAAACCCAGTCCAGGGAGGAGCAACGAGAGAAGGATCGTGAGGATGAGGAATATCAGCCTCAATACGCGAGTACTCATATCCAGTTCTTGGGCCAAAGGCGTATCCTAAGGGGAGGACCAGAAGAGGGTCGACACCACGAAGGCCAGCGTTCTTCCTGCCTGAGGCACCCATTCACTGAAAACATTATGGAAGCACCCTTGCCAAGGACTTTTGAAACCTCGGTAATGGAAAAATATGATGGAACAGGAGACCCAGAGGAGCACCTTATCATATTCAGTACTCGGATGCTACTTTTCAATCCTACTGACCCAGATTGTTGCCGAATCTTCCCTACCACCCTCGGGGGGGGCTCTGGTATGGTATTCTAGACTTTTTCCAAATTCAGTCTCCTGTTTCGATGGCCTTGCTAGACTTTTCAGTGTCCGGTTTGCTGTTATCCGAAGGTATCCTAAAACCTCGGCAAGTCTCATCAATATCAGGCAGGGTAACTCAGAATCCTCGAGAGACTTTATGTCCCGCTTCAGGCAGGAGATCCTCCTGATCTGAGATCTTTGTCCCGTTGTACTACTGCATGTGTTGTTGAAAGGGTTAAGAAGTGGATCCTTTGCCGATTCATTGGCCCGCAAGCCTCCAGAAAACATCGACGAGCTTGGGCGCCGAGCTTCCGAATACATCAACATGGAAGAGATACTCAAATCAAGACAAAACATTTGAATGAATTAGCAGTTACACTTCGATATCCGAGGAGGAGGAGACTTAGAAGAAAAAGTGGAAGAAAGTGGGAAAAGACAAACAGGCCCAAACACGACGACAACACTCTTTATGACAAAAGATCCTGAAAACTTGCAAACGCTTCATACAGGACATTTATCGGGAATGGCAATAGCAGGCAGAAATCAGGCCGGAAGCAACCGAGCACAACATTGCCTCTTCCATCGATGCTCTGGACACACCACCGAAGACTGCATGACTTTGCAAAAGGCAACAATGGACCTCACAAAAGAAGGATACTCAATTGAAGCTAAGGGTGGCCGAGGAGATCGAACATTCGTCCCTAGAACCAACAGTCAAGGAGAACAACTGCAACTTTGAAGAGAGTAGAAGACCTTGTACCCGGAATGATTAAAATAAATCAGATGTAAGAAAGGGGAGCACTCTTTTTCCCATTCGGAAATCTCATTAGTTGGAGGGTTTTGACGAGGCTCCCCCCTTATAAATCAAAAGAGTATTTCGGGGATCTGTGTATATATCATCAAGATTCAAGCGCCACTCAGCTGCAACCACAACAAATTTTGAGGTATGTCCCACTAATTTTAATATATCTTCTCTATTTATCTCCTCCATCAAACAAGAAAAAAAATGTATTTTCTTATCCATTTCTTTCTTTTTGTTTTCTATTTCTCATTGAACAAACGAAGCATTAGTTACCACTCACCGCCAAGGAAACTAGAGCTCTCATTTTAGGGTCCTTTTTCTCTTTCATGCAGTTCTAACCGAACCAAGATTCGTTTCCAGTTTCTGCGACAACAAAAAAGGTAAAATAACAAACACATGTTTGGACAACTTCTCTGCACTGGACCACTACATGGTATACATTAACAATTGATACAGCAAAGCAAACTGCATTAACTTTAGTTAAATTAAGACTTCAACTCAGGCTATATTTTATAAAAACTAGTGGATAACATATAAGTTATCTGATAACAGATGAGCTTACAGTAGATGAGCTAGGTGATAACGGATAGCGGTAAATAAATTAGATTAATTTGAGGTGTTTGATAAGATTAGTGATTGAATTAGCTGATAAATATTACTTTTCAACCACTATAAGCTATCCGTTATAAGCTTACGAATTTGACTTGCCAAACAAACCCTTTGATTAGGGAAAAATAGAAGGGAGGGAAATTCCTTAACAGTGCTCAAAGCATTTTTCAACATTTTAAATATTTTAACTAAAATATCCTTGTGAACTTAAAGGTTATAATGATATTAAATAAAATAGTTAAAAAACCTCCATCTCTCCTCGTGATCCAAAGAAGAGGAGGGTTATTTCCCTTCCCATAATCTCTCTTAATTCTTAACCAAATAAAATATTTAATTAAAATATCTTTTATGTTGTCCTCTCCTCCATTAAAATTTTGACTAAATGCTCAATTTCATCCCTAAAAAAATCATGGGTATACTTTTGGTTCTTAAAAAAATAAATTAATTATTTAATCCCTCAAATTTACAAATACATGACACTTTAATCCCTTCATCCAGTTTTAATGTTCATTTATTTGTCTATGTATCACGTTAATTATCCTATCTGGCGTGGTCTTGTATGACCTATGATGGATTTCCACCGTATGGAAAACAAAGAAAAATGAACAATCATGCACAATTTTAAAACCCAAATACATGAAAATTGAGTATGTTTGCTTATTTTTCATTTGTTTTCGATGATGAAAATTTATCACTGGTCAAACACAATGCTTAATGGTACACATAAGCAAATAAACAAACGTTAGAACTGATCTAAGAGACTATCATATCCTGTGTTTTTGTAAATTTAAGAAATTAAGTGATTAATTTATTTTTTTAAAGATAAAAATGTATCCGTGATTTTTTTTTAGGTACCAAATTGGTATTTACTGCAAGATTTTTCTCTTCCCTGCCTTTGAACCAAACAGGCCCGGAGGTATTATTGGGTAGCTCGGTCGGCATAAAGTCTTTGATAAATTATGGCAAAGACATGAGATCAAATCCTTGTTTCACCCTCCCCGTGTATGTTTAGTCGCTTACTGATTGAAATGGTTTCCCAGAACAACTATCTATGGTTAAAAAAAAAAAACACTGCATTGACTTAGTCATTGTGTAACGCCAAGAACAGTAAAATACAAGAATAGAAACAGAAGGTCAGAAGCAACCCCGTGATTGTACAGACTAGAAAGCCATAAGTAATATGCAGACATTTCCAGCATGCAGCCAAAACTATGCTTGACTAAAAGAACTTAAAACATTTTGGAATCTGACTATGTAAGAGGGATAAAGAATACTGGGAGGAATATAATGTTACGCTCATTGATTTTATCGTACAAATTTCAGTCTAATGATGAAAATGACTTGTTTTCTAGTTGCCATAACTTATACCAGACACCATCTATTGACATGAAAATTAAGTATATATCATATATGGTTATAAGCAGATTCAATTCAATTACTGTCTTGTTCCTCTTGCAATCACCGCCTAATCTTCCTATAATATGTAATCTGCTTTGTTGATAACACCTATTCTTCTTCCATCTTCCTATCCATCTTTCAAATAGCAATATCCTTTAGATTCATGGGTTTGTTCAAAAGTAAGGGTACTGTAGTTTACAGACCCGTGAAGGATATCAACTTAGGCCCTGATAGCACTCAAGTCTATCTCCAAGCCAATGTCAAAGGTTCATCATCCTTTGTTTTTTGTGTTGCTTTTTCTTTTTTATATTGATTTTGGTATGACATGAAACTTATCCTATTTAATTGGAATTATTTTCTTCTTTCATGGAAAGCTATTCACTTTCTTAATGATAATATATTAAACTCTGATTGGGTGCACAAGAGTTTCAGGATTACAGCAGATTCTGAATATACTGTGTTTTAGTTCACACTGAAATAGTTTCCAATTTGAGAAATTCGTTGCTTTTAATGTCCTAATCTTAGATAGTAGTTAAGTATTTGTAGCTGATAATCATGCACACCAACAAAATGCTAATGAACTTCTCAATTGCAGCTCCACGCATGACTGGACTTTTGGTCAAGATTTTCGTTTGGTTCTTGGAGTCTCGAATATTTGGAACCTTGCTATTGTACATATTGAAGGGGAGCAACCAAATTCATAAGGTATGGTCTCTTTATTCCAATTAAAGCTGAATTCCATGTACATACATATTCTCAATTTTATATTAAAGATATGAAAGTTCAGGGTTTGAACTCCTTTTATATATTTCTAAACCATCTTTATGTTTTGTGCTCTGACAGACTACCCATGTGGATACAACTTAAATATCAATTTTCTTTTTCTAATTCATATAAAATGTTTCTTTTTTCTGCAGCTTATTACTAATGCAGAGTTAGAAGAGTCACCTTTCTATGTTCCCTTACATCATTTTGAAGGTTTGTTATTTTCCATAAGTAACAGATGATATACAAAAAAAGAAAAGAAAAATGGAAGAGTACTTGCAGTTATCATAAATCAGAGTCCATGTAGTTTTGGACGTGTATTTATCTTTGATAAACTAAATAGCCAATAGACTATGATAGAAAGTGGATTCTGATTTGAGTTCATTTTTGCAGACCACGATGAACAAGAAATCAAATGCTTGAGTTCTGATTTAACTCCACCAGAGAAAGTTCAACTTTCAATAGATTGCTTACCTACACATTCACATTCAGAAAAAGCACAAAGTGGAACAAAGCTCTCTTTCTATCGCTGGACAATAATGGATTATTACAGAGCCTACAGCTCAGGGGACATAACACCAATCATGGTATTTCATCTCTATGATATTCCTTTAAGATGTTCTTATCCTATCATTATTGTGTTAACTCATTGACACTAACTTACATGAAGTTTTATTGTTCAGATATCTAGCTGCTTTCAATTCTAATGTCTTTTCCATTCATTAGCTTTGTTTCTCACTTGCACAGGTTGCAGAACGATTTATAAGTGCTGTTGGCGAGTCTTCAAAACCTCCACTCCAAATGGGATTCTTTATCGACTACAATGCTGACGATATACTAAGACAAGCAAATGAATCAACTCTACGGTATCAAAAAGGTAATTTACAGCAATTGAGTGTCAGTTCAAAATCATATGACTTCTCTTTCAAACCCATGGATCTTTGAATGATGCCTTCTAATAGTGTTATTTGATATGTGTCATGGAACCAACCCTCCAAAAGTTTTAAGTTATTACATGACAAAAAACCAATATCCCAAAAGCTTAAACAATTAAGTGAAGGCTAATGAATAGTTTTATATCTAAAAATATGTTCTAAATGCTCAGTAACTTTCAGGAATACTATTTTCTAATCTTGGAGGCTTAGAAAGGAATACTTTATCAGTAAATCACAATATCATTTTTTGCAGGCAATTGGTAATAATTTTGCGGCATTGGTTACTTGTGCGTCTTCATGCTTTTCGATAACTTGTCAGATACTCATTTGATGCATACTATTTTTGCAGGGGAACCTATCTCAGTGCTAGACGGAGTTCCTGTTGCTATCAAGGATGAAATAGACTGTTTGCCATATCCGACCACAGGTAGTGTAATGTGTTATTCTTTTCAGTTTTCACTTTTCACTAACGTGCTATGCATTCAAATGTTTAAGCTGATGATTTCATTAATCACTTAAGCATCTAAAAATGCTGTCCTCTAGGAGGTACAAAGTGGCTGCACAAAGAAAGGCCTTGTACAGATGATGCTTGCTGTGTTATGCGTCTGAGATTATGTGGTGCTATACTTGTTGGGAAGACCAATATGCATGAACTTGGGGCTGGAACTAGTGGTATAAATCCACATTATGGGTAAGAAACTTTGAGTTATGTTACATCTTTGGTGTCATTTGGACTATACATTAATGAATTTGCACTGAGTTAGTTTATTTACTTCTGTAGGGCTGCTAGAAACCCGTATAACCGCAATAGGATTGCAGGAGGTTCTTCTAGTGGATCTGCTGCTGTGGTGTCTGCAGGGCTGTGTCCTGTTGCCCTCGGTGTTGACGGGGGAGGTATTTATTTATATTTACACATAAAACATCAGTGAATTCAGCATTCAGTATTGCTTATAAGCATTCAACATACATATGTTTCAGCTAAAGTGATATGAATTTACTAGATATGTCTATTTTAGTAAGTGCATGAAATTTTAGTCTGCATATTAGACAAAAGTTAGTGAATTAGAATTACAATGTTATTTGCATGCCTGTATAGGATCTGTGAGGATGCCTGCAGCTCTTTGTGGTGTAGTTGGTCTGAAACCAACATTTAGTCGTGTACCTCACTCTGGGTGGGTATTCATTTTGGTTTTATCATGTTTAAAAACTGGGGTGATTATAATGTTTTAAAAGTATAATCTTCTGCTGCATTTAGAGTTCTTCCTCTGAACTGGACAGTTGGGATGGTTGGAATACTAGCAGGCACTGTTGAGGATGCATTGATCGCGTTAGTAGTCCTTTCTATGATTTTCTTTCTTTAAGGAAGTTTTAAGATTGGTTTTATAGCTTAAAATGTTTTACTATCTTCAGTTATGCAGCTATCAGTGGCGAAATTCCATCCCATCAGCCCTCCAGTATATTTGTAAGAACTATTTTTCTTTTTTCAATGATTCTGATCACCGACCAGTGACTAGTTTTATAAATGACTTGTTTCTATGTTTCAAATATCACATTGCTAATGATTCTGATTAAATGCACAGCTTGAAGTTCAACAGGTTGCTCTGAATTTAACCTTTCTCTAATCTCTTTAAACTTGTGAAAATATTTTTTGCAATACTTAGACCAAGATAAACCTTCCACTGCTGCCCTCCACAAAGTCCATATCTAACATCAAGTTGGCCAAATATGGGAAGGTCAGAAACCTGTTTCCCAGCTTTGAATATATTGATATTTCATCCCCATATATTGAAAAACTAGGTTGTTCTAACATCATTAATGTTCTTTAACCACTAATTCCATCAATTAGTGGTTTGATGATTGCAGTGATGATGTCAGAATATGCTGCTCTCATGCTTTAAACAAGCTTCAAGATCAATATGGTTGGCAGGTACTGCAAAATTAAAATAAAATAAAAAATTGTTGCCTTTATTATCATGCTTAACAAATCTTAAGTGGTTGGAAGCAAGCTTTTAAAGATAGAAAATCCCCCAAAGAGCTTCTAATGCAATTACTGAATCAGTCATTGTGAAACAGCACAGTGATTAGTTACTAACCTGCCAACTATATTTTAAACATGCAAGACTGTGGATGTCACTTTACCAGAAATAGAAGTGATGCGCCTGGCACATTATTTAACAATTGCATCAGAGTGTTACACTTCGCTTGATTCTTTTCTTCCAGTAAAGTATGTCATCATAAATCCTTGACTTTACTCCATATTGCCCTCCACATTGAGGGTGTATGATTGCTGACATTACAAAATTATTACCAGAAGAAATTTTGCAGAATTAGGATGGGATGCAAGGGTAGCACTTAACATCTATGGTGCTTTCAGCAGCATGGAGTATATAAAAGCTCAGAAAATTAGGTAAGCCGTGACCTGGTTTTCACATTAAGTGATAAGAAAAGTTAAGCTGAAAATTTCAGGTAATAAAAGTTAACATAATAAAATAAAGCAACAATATTATAAAATAAACTTGACCTGTAATTCAAGATTTTGTAGAATTTTAAACTGATACGAGGTTGTTAAATTATGAACAGGAATCGGCAGTTCCAATTTCACAAGAAAATATTTGCTGAGGCAGATGTCATTGTGTCACCAACAACAGGGTTTGTCATGTTTTCTCCTACACAACATGATGCCTTTCTTTTAATCATTAGCAATATTCTCATAGGTAACACATGCCTAATGCTTTTAACAGTGTGACTGCATACCCAATTCAAGATGATGCTCTGAAGACTGGTGAACTTGACTACATCAATGGAGGTATAGATGAAACTCATATATGTGATGACATTGAGCTCTGCATAATAATTTTTAAAGAAAGTTAGGAACAATGCTACACACACACATCACTTCACATCTAAATAATTTTCTCCCTCTGAAGATGTTGGTAGCATGAATATTTAATACCCAAATGCCTATCAAAATCTGATCTGTTTCCCACTATTTTCAGCTGCACTTGTCAGGTATTCCATATCAGGAAACTTTCTGGGACTTCCTGCTGTGACTGTTGCGGTATGGTTATACTCTTCTTTAGCATAGTCACTCCATATGTTACTCCCCACTAGTAATATTTTTATAAGGACTCGTATTCTATGATAGCTTTAATTAATCAATTATCATCATTCATAATATACTTCACAGGTTGGATACGATAAGTTGGGTTTGCCTATTGGGCTTCAGTTTATAGGAAGGCCTTGGGCTGAAGCAACAGTGATCCACTTAGCATTTGCAATGCAGGTAATTAAATTCCTTACTTTATAATTGTACCAACAACTACATATAACAAAATATATGTAACTACAACATTTTTCTCTTGTGAGTGGTGGTCCAAACTCAAGAAAGTGCTGTTTTTGACAGCTATGTTTCGAGCTCAAGTACTAACATTACATATGATGCTATTGTGATTCTCAGGCAATCTGCGTGTCAGAATATAGAAAGCCAGATATTTTTTATGATCTGCTAAGAAAAGATTAGATGGACTTGGGCATGTGAGAAGGATGTATCCACAAACAGTTGCATGTCTTCTCAGCACAGCAATGTCATGTTGTCTTGTGCTTTTCTTTCTCTGTCAGCTTCTTTTATTGTTAAGACAAACTTATGTACCTCATGACAAGTTTCAGTTATTTGCCATAACATCCAAAAACATGCAATTTTGGAAAGATAAGCCAGACAATTTGTTTTACATGTGTGACTAGTCAACATCCGTTTTTCGCAAAAGTGGGAAAAATAGGTCCTACCGGGAGTCGAACCCAGGTCGCTGGATTCAAAGTCCAGAGTGCTAACCACTACACCATAGAACCCCATTTGATAAGGTTGCACGAGATTTATTTAATATATAAATAATTCTAACTATAACACCACTTATATCGATGTACAGCTAGTCAGCACATCCATTGCATTATTGCAAACGATATCCAATATATATGTTATCCCATATGAAGTCAAATTACAATATACAAACTAAAATTACATTATTGCAATAATAATGACTTCCGTTTGAGCTAGAAAGCAAATTGAACCTTTGTTTTTTCTTGTGTGTTCTTTGTACTATTTGACTATTTCCATCCTTTACGTAGTGCCCAAGTTCTTAGTATAAATAGCATCAATCACGGTTGATTTGCTTGATGCACTTATACATTAACAAATAACAACCACAATAACTTTTTTTTACCTACATCGAGGAGTATCCCACCGCCAACTTGAGACGAGGATTAATCTCTCGCGGGAGTTTGTTCGACACCTCTATGGATGGTATCCCTTCCATCTGAGGTTTTTTCCATACCAATGCTCAAATCCGAAACATTGATTAAGGAACGAGAAGCTTTTAATTACTTACGTCAACTTGAGTTGGTACAACCAAAATAAGTTGACTACCATTTACTTAGTATATATAGACGCCAATAACAGAAAAATTATTTGCGTGAGAGCCTAGAGAGGACCGACATTTGGTAAGAGCCTTTTCTCGTCTAATCAAATAAAATCTAATATATATTGTTTTTTTATTTATTTATCATGACATAGGTGTGAAGTATTCACCTATTTTGTCGGTGACTAATCTTCGTCGGGGAACCTTTAATGAGGTGTCTCCTCCCAATCACTTTTCCATTCACAAGACTCAAACTCGAGATCTTGCTTAAGGGATCTGAACCCAATTCCACTCAGACCAACGTAATGTTGGTATATATATATATATTGTCAATTTATCACATTTTAATCCCAAAATTTTATTACTTTAAGTTTATAAATCTTTTTATTTATATAGTCTTTACTTATTAGTCAATTTATTTTAAATTATGTTATTTATACAATTCATTTAAACACATATACCATATTTTTTTACATTCCCCACATATTTATTTGTTTTTTCTCTCTTATCTCATCTTTTCTCATATTTCCAAATTTCAAAACACCCCTTTCCTACCGCGGTTTGCATAGGGGAGGGGTGTTGAAAAATTATTGCGTAGGATTTCATTCATTCTAAATTCCAATCAATCCTATCCCAAATGTCCCTTTCATAGATAGGGGTCCCTCTAACTCGTGGATGTTCTGTTTAACACACACTCTTTTATACATGCAGCTAGTTTTTTTTTGTGACACTTGTATACTGTCACGCAGCTCATCATAAGTCATTACTGACGTGTGTAGGGTAGAAGCTAGAGTGCTAGACTAGCTAGTCATGGTTTGCCTTGTGTTTGTGATTTAATACTCTTCATTTCTTCGTTTGTTTTTCTAAATTTTTTTTGTTAGACAACGTAACACTATATTTTTTTTTTTTCCACACTTCTCTAACAATTGACTACAAATAGTCACCTCGTAATAATACGACGAGTAATAGTTATTACTAAGTAAAATTTGTTTTAGATTACAGCCATCATGGGGTGGTGGCGCAGTTGGCTAGCGCGTAGGTCTCATAGCTTAGAGTGATCCTGAGGTCGAGAGTTCGAGCCTCTCTCACCCCAATGTGTTTTTAATTAGGTTTTTTACTGCTTATAACACAAATTTTCTGCTTTAAACGACCGATTGCCACGACTTGTCTTAGCGCTAAATATTAAATAAGGTGCAAATAATTCTCCTTTGGATATATAGGATAGTAGTTGTCTTATTGTTGAATTGAGTGAAGCAAATAAAAAGGGTCAACTACTCAACTCCATATAGCTAAGAGAATGTATCAAAATTGAACTTTATGTATTACTATTTTGCTTTGTATTATACATTATATTTAGCAGTCATTTACATTGTATTTCAGTCTCATCTTTGTAATAAGCTAGCTGAGTTAGTTAGTTAGTCATTAGTAGGCAGTTACACCAACTTGTAACTATATAAGCATATGGCCATCAATGGAAGAAGTAAGAGGAATCATTTGCTAAAATTCCAAGCTCTGTTTCTTCTTCATTCTTCATACATTCTGAGTTTCTGTCCTGGTTATATGGTATCAAAGCTCCTTGTGAGCTTCATTGCTTGTGCTCGTGTTCAACCATGGTGAGAAACAATGGAAATGGAGGAGGAGGTAACGTCGTTCATGCGAATCTTGTTGCCGATCCTACTCAAAATCCTGCAAGTCCTTATTATGTCCATGCTGGTGAAAATACCAATGTTCCTTTGGTAAATCCATTGCTGAACAAAAGAAATTATCATACCTGGGCAAAAATGATGAAGCGTGCGCTGATTGCAAAGAACAAGTGGAAATTTCTCAATGGATCCATGCCTCTGCCAGATCCATTCGATCCTAGTTTTGATGCATGGGAGAGATGCAACAATTTAATCCACTCTTGGATTGTTAGTTCGGTTTCACCTTCCATTGCTCCAAGCATTGTTCATATGGAGCTAGCTACTAAAGTTTGGAACAATCTGAAGGAACGCTTTTCTCAAGGAGATCTGGTACGGATCTCTGATTTGCAAGTAGATTTGTATGCATTTAGACAAGGTAACCTCTCAGTGACTATTTTTTTACTGAACTTACTGTGTATTGGGAGGAATTGGAGAACTACAGACCTATTCTTGATTGTAATTGTAGTGCAAGAAAGTATAGAGATGAAGATTATGTGATGCGATTTTTAACTGGATTGAATGAATGCTATTCTGTTGTAAAAACTCAGATTCTTATGATGATTCCTTTACCACCTCTGACTAGTGTGTTCTCCATGGTTTTACAACATGAGAAACAACTTGGACTTGGATTAGATGAGATTGATGATAGTCTTGCTATAGTTAATGCTGTTGATAGTAAGAAATATTACAAAGGAAAGAATTCTGGTGGAAAGGTATGCACCTATTGTGGCAGGCCTGGACACACTGTAGATACTTGTTTTAGAAAACACGGTTTTCCTCCAGGATACAAGAAAGGAAGTGGAGGATATATCCATAACATAGCTAGTGATTGAGATGAGCTTGATGAAAGGACTGAAACAAATAGCCTTCATGATAATAAAGAATTGATGGTTTCAGGTCTAACAAATGATGAGTGCAGGACTTTGATTGGTTTGTTGCAGAAAACCAATATGCAGAAATCTGCTGCTATTGCTGACTTGCAAGGAGTGCAGATTAACCAGACTTGTGTTGGAAAAGGAAGCACAAGTGGAAAGAAAAACAGTGAAGGTACAGAACATGTGTTTTCTTGTAGAATTGTCAAAGATGATCAAATATGGATAGTGGACTCTGTAGCCATTGATCATATTTGTACATCCATGTTCTGGTTTGATAACTACCATGCCATTGATCCTGTTCCAGTTAATCTGCCTAATGGTAATGTTGTTTTGGCACAATTATCTGGAGATGTCAGGATCTCAGATGGACTTGTACTTAAGAATGCTCTATTCTTACCAGAGTTCAACATTAACTTACTGCCCATCTCTAAATTGACTAAGACAACTCAATGCACATTCAGCTTTACTGATGGAAATTGTTTGATCCAGGACTTGTCATTGAGGAGGATTGGTTTGGCTAAACTGCATAATGGACTCTATTTCTTACAAGTTTCTGATAAGAGTAGAGTTGCCATAAGTAATGTAGTTTCACATGACTGCAATCCAATTGTATCTAGCCTACCTAATATTCCTAAGAATGCCTTATGGCACTTTAGATTTAGACATGTTTCTCCTGAGAAGTTGACTATGCTTTGTAAGGACTTTCCTATGATAAATGTAAATAAAGATGAAGTGTGTGATATTTTCCATTTTGCAAAACAGAAAAGACTGCCATATAGTGTTAGCACAAACAGGTCCCTTATTCCCTTTGAAATGTTGCACATGGATATTTGGGGGCCCTATTCTGTTTCATCAATTCACAAGCATAGATATTTCCTCACTATAGTGGACGACCATAGCAGATACACTTGGGTTAGTTCACTAAAAGGCAAGTTTCAAGTGCAAGCTCTGGTTCAACAGTTTATTTCATTTATAGAAAGACAGTACAAAGCCATAGTTAAAACAATCAGGACAGACAATGGACCTGAATTTTCTCTTCATACTTTCTATAATGAAAAGGGCATTGTGCATCAAACTAGCTGTGTAGAAACACCTCAACAAAATGCACGAGTGGAGAGAAAGCATCAATTCATTTTGAATATTGCTAGAGCACTTATGAGACAATCCTCTTTGCCAAAGTATCTATGGAATTATGCTGTTTAGCATGCAGTGTTCTTAATAAATCGGGTACCCTCTAAGGTTTTAGGAGGTAAGTCACCTTAACAGGTTTTGCATGGATTCCTACCCGATATTACCATGATCAAGGTGTTTGGATCCTTGTACTTTGCCTCCACACTCACTAATCACAGAAGCAAACTTGATGATAGAGCAAAGAAATGTGCATTCTTGGGATATAAGACTGGAACAAAATGGTATGTAGCATATGATCTGCATTCCAAAGAAATTCTGATATCCAGGAACATGGATTTCTATGAGCATGTGTTTCCTTGCTTCTCACAACACAACACAGCAACTAGAGCTCCTTGGCAATATTTAACTACTAGTACAGAAGCTCCTGCTACTTCAAATTTCAACCTTGGGATTGGTGCTACAGATGATAGTTCCAGTTCTGAAATCCCAACTTCTGTTGATAGTAGTCCTGCATCCCCAAGTTCCATCATTCCTGATAATAGCACAAATGTTGATAGTCCTGCATCATTCACACCAAATACCACTTCCGCTCATACTGATGCACCACCAGAACCTGGATCATCATCCCCACCTCAATCTGAAGAACCTGTGCCTATTGCAATTGACACTACACCAGCAGTGAGGAAATCTGACAAAATAAGAAAGGCTCCTGGTTATTTGAAGCAATATCACTGTATGCACCTCACTAAAGGCTCTCACACACCTAAAGTAGTTAACTCCAAATGTCTCTATCCTCTCAGCTCTTATATCTCTTATGATTCGTTATCACCACAGTACAAAAGCTATGCTTTCTCAATATCTAATATGACAGAAACTACTTCTTACAAAGAAGCAGCTAAAGAGAGTTGTTGGATTAATGCTATGAACACTGAATTGAAAGCCTTGGAAGCCAATAAAACCTGGACAATTGTTGATCAACCTTCAGGTGTTAACCCCATTGGCAGCAAATGGGTTTACAAAATCAAAAGAAAGTCTGATGGTACAATAGAAAGATACAAGGCTCGACTAGTGGCAAAAGGGTATACTCAAACAGAGGGAGTATATTTTTTTGACACCTTCTCTCCAGTGGCCAAATTAACCACTGTTAGACTCCTTTTGGTAATAACTTCTACTCAAAACTGGTTAGTTCATCAGTTGGATGTGAACAATGCTTTCTTACATGGGGAGCTTCAAGATGTCTATATGCAAGTGCCTGAAAGAGTTGTTTGCCTAGGAAACAACAAGGTCTGTAAGCTTCAAAAATCACTGTACGGCCTCAAGCAAGCTAGTAGAAAATGGTATGAAAAACTGTCCAGTCTCCTTGTTCAAATTGGATACACACAAGCTGCAGCAGATTATTCATTATTCACCAAGTTCACAACTCAGTCTTTCACAGCTCTTCTCATATATGTTGATGGTATTGTGCTGGTTGGTAATTCTCTAGATGAAATCAATTCTATCAAGTTAACTTTGGATCAACAATTTGGCATTAAAGATTTAGGTGTGCTGAAGTATTTTTTAGGAGTTGAGGCTGCACATTCCACCAAGGGAATTTCCTTATGTCAAAGACAATATTGTCTTGACTTGCTGGCTGATTCAGGAATCTCAGGGAGTAAACCCATTTCCACTCCAATTGACCCTCATTCCAGATTGCACCAGGATGAAGGGCCAGCATATGATGATGTTGCGGGTTATAGGAGGCTTGTTGGGAGACTTCTATATCTTACCACAACTCGCCCTGATATCACATATGCAGTACGGCAACTAAGTCAGTTCCTAGCACAACCTACTCAAATGCATTTCCAGGCTGCTCAAAGGGTGTTGAAATACCTCAAAAATTGTCCTGGAAAGGGATTGTTCTTCCCTCGGTCTTCATCCCTTCAGCTGCTCGGATTTGTAGATGCAGATTGGGGTGGATGTCCGGATACTAGGAGATCAGTGAGTGGATACTGTTTCTTCCTTGGTGACTCTTTGATATGCTGGAGATCAAAGAAGCAACTCATAGTCGCAAAGTCATCAAGTGAAGCCGAGTATAGAGCCTTAGGCTCAGCAACCTGTGAATTGCAGTGGCTACACTATCTTCTGAAGGATTTACATGTTGAATGTACTCGACAGTCTGTAATCTACTGTGATAATCAGAGTGCTCTTCATATTGCAGCAAACCCTGTGTTTCATGAGCGCACAAAACACTTGGAAATTGATTGTCACATTGTAAGGGAGAAGTGTTTAGCTGGTCTAATAAGGTTACTGCCCATCACTTCTCATAGTCAAACAGCAGATGTATTCACCAAGGGTTTACACTCTTCACACTTTCAAAAGCTCATCTCCAAGCTAGGACTGTTGGATATCTACCATCCTTAGCTTGCGAGGGGGTATTATACATTATATTTAGCAGTCATTTACATTGCATTTCAGTCTCATCTTTGTAATAAGCTAGCTGAGTTAGTTAGTTAGTTATTAGTAGGCAGTTACAACAGTTAGAGGCAGTTACACCAACTTGTAACTATATAAGCCTATGGCCATCAATGGAAGAAGTAAGAGGAATCATTTGCTAAAATTTCAAGCTCTGTTTCTTCTTCATTCTTCATACATTCTCTGAGTTTCTGTTCTGGTTATACTTTGAACAATTTTACTACTCCAAGCAATGCTGTTCATGTAAATACGTCACTTCGGATTCATACACGTTGAATCCAAGAGATAAGAATGAATAAACCAAATTTACAACTCAATCTTATCTTCTCTCCACCGAATTTAACATAATTTTCAGTGCTTTCCTGCCCTGCTAACACTCTTGCTTCTAGGGATCAACTTACCAAAACTGCTATTACGGCTTTTCTGATGGGTAATACTAATAGACGAGTTTAGTGAAATTGGTGACTCAAAATCTCTTTTGGGCAAACTCAAATCACTATGGTGTAATTTCAATAGTTCACCACCATTTTGGGGACCTTGTGTAACTTCACAAGTTAATTCCATGGGGTTGTCTGAATCAAGTAGGAAGTCTTCCAAGGTTGCAAGGGACTTTAACCGCTCTCCAAGAGATGCAATGGTTTTCTGGCACTCAGCAAATTTACTAGCAGCCAGTGCAAGATCCTTCTCCTGCAAAAGAAGATGCCAATCTCTTTATATGAAAAGACAAGTATATAATGGTTAATGAGAGACATTTAATCAACAACTACAACTGGTATTTAGCTATTTAGGCATCAAATTCAATCCCAATAAATCATTTGGAGTGGCACATGCAATATATGATATAATGACATTTATATATGATTATAGATAAAACTGCAACATGAAGGAACTGTGAACACCGAACACTGCAAGTATAGTCTTGCAAAGCCTTGGTTAAAAATAAGATGGACAGATATGTGAGAACCATGCAAGAGATTAGTATGTCTATTCAAATAGGCAAAGGAGATTGTATCATATACTAGCTTGGACTCTTGAAGCAGATAAGTTGTTTGACTAGCAAGTCAACTGCAAGACTTGATGATCGACCATGATTATAAACTTTCTCTAAACACACATACATAGAAATTGTTCCAAAGAATAGAGGGGGAGAATTGAACGGTCGTGTTTATGCATGATGCACTTAAGAATTTTCATCATAAAAAGCAGTGTGAGATTGTTAGTTAGTATGCTTCTACAAAGCAGAATACATTAAAGAAAGAATAGAGTTCCTAATAAGTGTTAGTGAACTGACCTGCTTTGACTTCAACTTACTGTTGACACCTTCTCTATGCAATATCTCAGCATCTTGCTGAACTTGAGCTTCGCGCTTCATAGTCAAAAGTTCATCCTCCAACTTCCCACACTTGATCAAATTCTCAGCAGACAAAGCTTGCTCCTTCTGAATCTCTTCCTCCAGTGAACTGATTTTCGAAATCAATTCTTCTACCTCAGTTTGAGCAAGTTTGTGTTTTGACTCAGCAAGCTCCTTCTTTGTTTTTGTAGCTTTTAGTTCTTCATATGCTTCTTGATTTGATTTATTTGCAAGAGCTAACTGAGTTTGAAGCTCTGTAACCTTCAACTCTGCTTCCCTTATCCGACCCTGTGATGCCTCAAGAAGCCTTCGACACTCGGCTAAACTCATCTCTGCCTCAAGTTTATCTGCCTCCATTTTCTCCAGCTTCTTTTCCAATTCAGCATTCTTTTGAATCGTAGCTTCCATTTCAGCTTTCACTTTACCCTGGCCAACATTAAGTTCATCTGATGCTACTCCTGCCCCAACAAAATTGCTTCCACTTTCTGTATCTGGCAATGCAGCAAGCTTTTCCATCTCAAGGAAATCATCCATGAGATTGATCTCGGTTGAAGGGACCCTATGATTTTTTCCATTAGCCTTTTCATTCTTAAATTGATCAAGTTCCGTAACTAAAGCAGATGTCCATGAGTCAGAACGGCTAGGCTGACATTCATTCATCTCCCAGCCACCTAATTTATGCATATCACTTTCAACTGCCAGTAGCCTCTCTCCACTATCTGACATGCTATCTGTGAAGGACTCAACATAAACTAAAGAGGCAGTCAAAGACCTCTGATCATTAACAGAGAATGGTTTACGACTCAAGGCTTTCAGTCTACGGCACTCAGCTTCAAGCTTAGCAATCTTCTTGATGCTCTCCAAATGTTGCCTGCTGGCTGTTTCAGCAGCTTGGGTACTCAAATCCCTATCAGCAATCCTGAATTCTAGTTCCTCGAGTCTAGATTGTAGCTCAAGTTTAAGACCTGAATTCTCTTTCTGCACAGCCTCGAGTCTTTGGGGAAGATCAGAAAGAATTGATGCAGCAGCATCTGCTTTAGCTGTTTGCAGTTGGGCTTCTAGCCCAGCAATTTTTACCTCAAGCTCAGATTTTTTGGATTGCCAGTTGCGGGAATTATTTGCAACAGCTTCATGGATCTTTTGCTCTTGCTCTTCTCTAGCTTGTCGAAGCTGCCTCATACACTCTCTGAGTGCTCCATCAAGATGACTAACTCGGTCTTCAAGAATTGAGTTCTTCTTCTTTGCCACATCAAGTTGTTGTTTTAAAGACCACACTTCACTTTCGGCCTTCTCCCAGCCTAAATAAAATGAAAAGCCAAACTTCTAGTCAATTAATTAACATAGGCTTTCTAGCAAGAAAAGAAGCAAATATGTTTTCAAATAATTTGGGTTAAACTTCTCGGTAGTCTAACAGAGCAGAAGTTTATGATAGTAAGTAATGGCTTCCCGAGGTGAAAAAATGCACCATGGAGGCATGGACAAGCAGATAAAGCACATTTTACTAGACTGTCCTGATATGAGCATTACTCATGGATCATGTATACACAATATGAGCTTTCATTTTAGACATTTCTCGTTCAAAATGGCAATAAAGTCAGCCCTTGAAGAAATGGAAAATAACAAAGTGAACCCCAGCTGCAAAGGAATCAATAGATTTCTCATTCAATAAAGTTGTCTACCAAACCAGGGAAATTTTATTGATATTACAAGATGGCCATTGATGAATATAATCTTTAAGAAAGAAACATAATAAGTGTACAACATGAATTATTAAATGACTTTGATATATGATCCAAAAAGAGTGGCAAAATCATAATTCAAAAGAGTTAAGAATCTCTTCCCCATAATTTTTTAGGATTTTCAAGTTATGACTTGAATGCATCTCACATTTCTTTGTGAGGTAGCACCAATACTTCCAGCTACATGAATGGAAAGGGTGAAACAGTAAAATACCTGAGACAGCCTCTTCAGCAACTTTAGCATGCTGCTTTACCGAGTCTTCTTTGGCACTGATATTTAAGAGAGCAGCGGCCAATTTGTCTGTTAAAGTGGTCACATCAGTAACTTGGTCTTTATTCTTTTTGGGAGTACTAACTTGTTCTTCATTTGGTGCAGCCATAGATGTGACTTCTGGTGATAGTGTAGCTTGGGTTGGATATACCTTTCAACAAATCAGATTCATCGTATTATTTTTTCCAATTTCACAATAGTTGGAACAATCATAGATATCACACTCAAATAGAATCCAATCCTTTATAGTTAGAAATTGTTCAATGCTCACCTGTTCATCAGAGAATCTTTCTGAAAGGGATGATATTGATCCAGAACTCTCAGTTTCACCTGGACTTGTCTCAGATGATTTCCTGCGCCATAGCCAACTCCTCCGATCCATCTACAATATAGTTAGTTATAGGCATCAAAAGCAATTATCATTTATTATTTATTATACAACACACATGCTCACAACTTGATCTGGGAATATACACTTCAATGAAGACTAATTGGTATGATACTAATCAGAGAGATGCCAAAATCTGCAAGCAAGAAAAACCCACACACACAAAAAAAAAAAAAATCAAAATTTGAAGGTAGTTACTAGTTAGTTTTGAAGTGTGCTTAGAATTCACTTCCCTATCTACCTCCATTTTTGAACTTAATGGTGAAGCCATCCAAAAAAGGTAATGCTTTGAATTGAATAGAAAATACCCTTTTGAAATCAAAATTATAACAACTCTCTGACAATTGTACGCCATTCAATTCAATACTGGGAATGAGAATTGAAGAAAATATGAAATGGTAGACCCACTTGTTCAATTATCACACTCTCGAGATTGAGGGAAAACAAGTGTGATGAGTAGGCTAGCCTATTCAAAAAAAAACAAAGAAAACCCAACAGAGACAAGAAACGAGGTTGACAGACATGACGGGAAGAGTACTACTACCTTATTATTGGAGTGTGTCGAAAATGAATGAGGGAGAGAAGACACAAGTTCTGGAGATCGGAAAAGGAATGTCAGCAGAATTTCAGAACATCATGGGAACGGAACGAAGATTCAGAATTATTATCCAACACGTTTCTTTCTTATTGAAATAATTAAATTAATTAAATTTAATTAAATTAATGGAAATAATAGAGAGAGAGAGAGAGAGAGAGAGAGAGAGAGAGAGAGAGGAGCATGTGACGTGAGTGAGCGAGCGAGAGAACAAAAAGTCCAATTCTAGTTTTTATCTTTTGTTGCTTGCGGAGAATGAATGAAACTATGAAAGAGATTTGGTGGTAATTATTTGTGTGTGTTTTTTCAAATGAAGATTGCGTTATTCCCGCCCATTGGTCCCAGGATTTCACTACAAATAAAATGAAAATCAATCAAGCCTTGTTCGTTTTCTTCTTGGTGTTGCTTTGTCTTCTCCTCTGATTCCAAGCTACCCGCTATGGAATATGACATGACCACTACTCCTTCTTCTCTCCCTTCTCTATTCATTTCCCTCCCTCCCTAATTGGCAGCCTATACTCTCTATGACAAAACAATTTTAAACCTTGCATGTTTTTACTGTCATCTTGTCTTAGTATTATTTATGATATGATGATTCCACCAATTTTGGCATGTAAACTCCTTAGTTATTAGGAATTTGCAAGTGTTTTAAGCTTAAATAAATGGTTGAGTTGAGTGCTCTTTTTGTTTTATCTATATAAATATTATTAATCAATACATACTCAAAAAAATAGGTATATTCATCTTATATTATTTTAACTTAATTATATTTTTGATCCTCAAATTTTACAAAGAACAATTTTGATCCTCTAGTTTTACTTGCTCGAATCAGATTCCTAAACTGTTAGGATTGATCAATTTTGGTCTTAGCCGTTTGTCCTCCATCCAATTACTAACAGTGTTAGCTGGCATGGCAGATATTTTGGTGACATGGCTTATTAATTACTTTTTTAAAATTAATTGTTTATTTGAATAATAATAAAAAAATCAAAGCGCAAATTTGAAAATACAGAGGGTTGGAGATTTAGGGATTTCATCGAGCATGGGGGACGAAGCATCCTACCGCCATCGCAGACCACCACCGCCAAGCACCACCACCATGCAACACCATCGCTTCAAGTAGAGCAATTGAACACTGTCAATAGGCTATCTTGATTTTTGTTGAAATTATCTTATTGTTAAAGGTACAGCAATTGCAAAAATACCAGGAAGAGTATCTCATGAGTAGTTTCCTGAAGGATGATATCAGTATCGTGAAGGAACTTCCACCTCATGAAATCTCTGGATGTAGAAGCTATTGGCAGCCAGGTTTATCATCTTACATCTGATGCACCTTAGAAGACATATTGCACTTGTTATGACACTGTCAATAAACACCTTACATTTTAGATTACAAATGCAGATCTTGCAAAGGAGGCCATGGAAATTGCAGATTTTAGGTCTAGGTTATAGCATCAGAATATTAACATTGGTGTGTTTAGAAAATGGTTGCGTTTTATATTTTGGCCCATGCGTTTACCTTTTTTTTTATTTCAACTAATTAAATTAATTAACTAATGCCATGTCATTAGTACCTGGCCTCATCAGCTAACACTGTTAGTGATTGGATGGAGGGCAAGCTACGAGACCAAAATTACTCAATTTTAAAAGTTTAGAGATTTGGTTCGAGTAATTAAAACTATGGGATCAAAATTATCTATTTGTAAAATTAGATGATCAAAAATACAATTAAGTCTATTCTTTTTTTATTTTTCATATCGATCCTATATTTTTTTATTTCAAATTGATCATATGACCTTCATTTTACACGTTAATTTTTTTAAGTCAATTTTGATCTAATATGGCTATCAAGTAAGTCCCGCGTGTGACTTTTGATCCGAGACTTTGTAAAATGAAACGGCGGAAATAACGATTAACGTGGAAATGCAGCATAACCTGTAGGATCAATTTGAAAAAAAAAAAACTTATAGAAGCTATAAAAAATAAAAATAAAAAACATATATGAAAAACTTATAGAAACTATATAAAAAAATAAAAATAAAAAACATATATCTACTTATTTTACACCCGTATTAAATTAGAGTTTCTTATTCAACATAAACCATCTTCCTCGACATCCTCATTTACATGACTTACATGACGTCCTCTACACTAAACAAATTTCTTCATTTAAAAAAATATATATTTCTAGATCTGCTAATTAATCATTATTGCTATCATGTCTGTATATCATTTACATATTTCTATTTAATATTTTTTCCTTTTTAAGATGTATATAAAATCAATCAATTAATCTTTATTACTACCAAATTAGATGATGATTAACTTATTTTCATTTAATTCTTTTGTTTTCACGACAAAGTATTTTTTAAAAAAAATATTCACACATGTATATTAAATTAGAGTATATCTTCTTAACAATTATTAAATCTCTTTGGATCTTATTTACAGAATAACATGTATCAATTTTATTTTTTAAAAATATCTGAATTTAGAGGTTAGAATTAATTATGTACATTTTTTTAATTTATTTTTTCTTTTAATTTAATTTTTAAATTCTACTTGAATTAATTATGTATATATCATTTATATCCTCAAAATCATTTAAAAACACTTTTTATTTATTGATACTTTTTTTTCAAAAGTTTTTTAAAAAAACTTGTACATTTCACATGATACTTGCTGGTTTTGGTGATTATTAAGATGGATATGATAATTTTTGTGCCTAGAGCTCTTATATATATGATTGGTCTTTATATACATAGACTTGAAGATGAGTAGATCAATAATGATGTATATATAGAAAAAAAGATAAAGAAAAAAGGTCCATTCTAGTACATGAGAAAAGAAAAACTTTTAGTTCATGACAAAATTAAAATATCAAATTAGTTCCCATAATTTTAAACTAGGAACACATCAATCCTTTCGTTTGATCTCGTTAGACACCATCATATATCTTTCTGGATTAAGGTTTCATAGTTGCTAATTTACTAATTTTAAACTAGGAACACATTAATCCTTTCGTTTGATCCCGTTAGACACCATCCTATATCTCTCTGGATTAAGGTTTCGTAATTGCTAATTTGAGCAGAAATTGGAATGACGTCAATTATGATACTTAGAGCAACTCCAACGCTGTACACTAACGGGTGCTTAAACTTAAGCAACGTTTGCTTATTTTTGCATTGAAGCTTGCTTAGGTGACAGTTGCTTAAAAATAAGCACCGTTGAAGCAACGATTGCTTATACAAGCAACGGTTGCTTAACATTAAAATATATTTTTCTTCCTTTCTATCAACCAGAAAACACACCATCAACCAGAAAATGGAGGCAAAGAAACGACATTCTCATAATGGAGATGGAAAAATGGAATACAGATCCATGAATCATAATACAAAATCATTATTTTTCAACAAAAATTAAAAATAAACAAACAGAAGGGAAAGCACATAAAAATCAAAACTTTAAATGTAAAAAATGAAAAAAAAAATACAGATATGCTCATGCATGTATCCAGGACCAACGTCGTAGTTGTATCTCTGTCATCGAGGAGCTCAATCGCATGGGACGCACCGCTCCGCTTGGATGGATGCACCTCCAACGGCCGATCCGAGTTCATCCGGACGAAGGGGAGAAAGAGGAGACGAGTATGAGATGGAGGAAGAGAGGCTGAAAGGGAGGAAGAGAGACCGAAAGGGAGGGAGACGAAGAGACGTGTTTGAGATGAAGGAGGGAGACGAGAGAACATCTTGATGATGAAGGCTGAAAGGGAGCTATGGAGAAAGAGATCTGAGTGTAAGATGAGGGAGAAAGAGAAGTTTTTTCTAGAGAAAATGTGAGCCAGAGTGTTTTTTTTAAATAAAAAAATGATCAACGGTAATAATCAATTCAATTAATATATTAATATATTTGATTAAAATAAATGAGATAATATTACTTTCAAGCAAAAATAAATTCAAGTGCATATTAAAAAGAATGAAAAAGTGGGTTGCTTATTATATGTAGTATTGGAGTGAAAAATGAGTGAGCTGCTTAAATATGATGTGGTATTATGGGATCCACGGTGGGGTCCATAATGCATTGGAGATGCTTAAAAAGTGAGTTGCTTAACCCACTTGCATTGGAGATGCTCTTAGGTGCCGTTTATTGTTGCTTAAGGGGTCAGTTTTTTTTATCGTGTGTGTTCAAAATGGTGTTGTTTTGGTCTTTTTAGTCGTTTAAGTAAATGTTTAATAACCAATTTACATGGTGGAAATTGTAAATATCATATAACAGTACATCTAAGCAAGAAAAAACAGAACACGTCATCGACTTAACAAATCCAAACTAATGGGGGTTGACGAAGGGACTAATGTGCCCCTAATTTAAAATTGTGATGGACTAATTTAGTACTTTAATTTTGTCAGGAACTAAAACAGACCTCAATATTTTTCTTAGGGATCAAAATGGACATTTATTCAAAAGATAATTGAAGGCAGCTTAGACAAGTTAAATTGAAGACTAAGGTTGACAATTAGCATTACAATGCTAATTTTACGGTTGATGAATTACAATTGCATGTGTTGCAACTCCATTAAATTTGGACGCAATGCCACGATGCAAGCTATTCAAGTCAAGCTTGCATCGTCATGACGTCACGTTTTATTGCAATTTAGTTCATAATTTCAATCGTTTTATCAGGGGCTGGCCTAACACCTAATGAGGTGTAAAACAAATTCTGATATGAGACCTTTTTAAAATTTAAGTTCTATTTTTAGTAGCTTGGGCCTTGTTCCGACCCTGCTTTTTATTAGATAATTTTATATGTTTGCTGGGTATTTTTCTTTTCATAAAGAGAAGGTTTGAGTTTAATTTGGTAGAATATTTATAGAGAGAAGCTTAAGATTTGGAGGAGGTCAAGAAAGGTTGAGCATCAAATGACTTCAAGATCACAAAATAGTTCAGTTTTCCTTTATTCTCTTTCCTTTCTTGCTTATGTTCGAGTTTCTTTATTTAATTTGTATGCAATTGAATGAAATGAAGTTCCCATCCTCTTCTAGGTTCTATTGGAACTTGCAAAGTTGCTATATATATGGTTTAGTTTGTGTTCCTGTTGAGATCCGACTTGCCGGAATCTCGTCGTAAAATGTCTAACCAAGAGTGAACATCGGGGTTGTTTTAGATTATGGCTTGACAGAATATTGTACTCCGGTCCTACGTATCCCAATGGGAATCAAAGCCAAATGTAGTTCTCGGTTCAACCCTTGGCCATACGGTGATCTCAATCCCCTAATCTTGTATCTGATGAATATCAGCGAGAAAGGACTCTTCACTAGTCTCTTGGTCGAGCTAGTTTCTCTAATACGCTTAAGGCAGATTCACCTAGGTTCGTCCAAAAGTTACTATCTCTTTTAGGCTCTCCTCTTTTTATAATACGATCTCCATATCTTTAAGAGATCTGGATTTATCTCTTTTTATCTCTTAAATCTTCTTTGAGATGTGATTTCCTTAATTTAAGCGATTTTATCTCTTCTAACCGGATAAGGTTATTTGAAATAATATGAGGATTATTAAAGATAATATCACTATCTTAAAATGAGATCCTAACCGGATAAGGTTATTTGAGATGATATCAGGATTATTAAAGATAATATCAATATCTTATCCTCCCCACCTTGATTGGATTGGGTAGCCAAGCTCGGTGGCCGGGTTTTACTCATCAGCCAGTACATAAGCCCCCCAAGCTTTGAGCTAGTAGAAGCGTAAAAGTTTTCTTGACAGTAGCCGAGCTTGGCCTTTAAAAACCTTATTTGGAGAATCTAAGGTTTATGGTGTAGGGTACCTCAGTCAATCGTTCAACCTCGGTGACCGAGCTTAGAAACTTGGTCTCTTTAGCCTTTCAAGTTGGCGAGGTAAGTGGCCGAGCTTCATGCTTTGAGTTGTAGATATTTACTCATCGGCCGGTACACAAGTCCCCCCAAGCTTTGAGCTTTCAGAAAGCGTGGAAGCTTCTTTGAAGGAGCCTAGCCAAAGCGAGATGTGGGCGGTCGTTGTAGATCTGCTGGCTGTTACCAAAGTTTCATAGCTCCCGAGATGAAAATAGACGTTGCCTTCATTGTTAAGATAGGGCTAGTTTGTGACGCGTGGCCTCTGTGGCATTACATCCGAGGCTTGCTATTTGGTTGCGTGATTGAAGCCGTTAGCTTGTCACAGCGTTTATGCCGATGTCTTCGCCACGTGTGACTCCTTCATTAGTGTGCTGAATTTGAGCGAGACTTGAAGAGGCGTTCCCTTTATTCACCACGGTGTCCGTCATTATTACTTTCAAAAGTAACGTTAAGATTTGTTTTTCTTTCGAGCGTCGAGGTCTCTATAAGTTCGGGAGAATTTTACTTAGGAACTCATCTTGCCTCTTTCTTGCTCAAACCTTTGTTCAAGCTCTTCTCCTTCAAGCTTCGCATTTCCTTTTTGCATTCCAAATACGTCATCGTCCTTTCCCTTCATTATTTCTTTATTCCATGGAAACTTCATTCGAGGTATCCCAAAATGCCTCTTACGGGGTTTAGATCATAGAGCCGAAATCAATCGGATTTGGGGCTCTCCTCATCATTACCCTTCTTCCTCTCATGGTGATAGAGGTGGCAAGGGCTCTTCTTCTCCTTCGACGTGCGCATAGCGTGCTTCTAGGATGCCCAGGGTTCCTTACCCGGATATTACCATTCCTGGGTATTCTGGGTAAAACTTCGATCTTTGGGGCATTTTATTCTAATTTCAGAACTCTCGATTCCCTTAACGCCATCAAGGCCAAAGTTACTGCTTTCGATGGTGCTATAGAATGCCTTCCCTGTTCGGATAATGAACATGTGTTTCTTCAAGTGCCTCCCTCTGAACCAGCTTTCACCTATGTATATAAGACTTTGTTTGAGCAGATTGGTGTCACCATCCCCTTTACCCCCTTCGAGTGTGAGGTTCTAAAAATTATGAACGTTGCTCCTACCCAGCTTCACCCGAATAGTTGGGCCTTCTTGAATACCTTCAAAAATATGGGTGGCGGATAGGGATAGAGGCTACTGCTCCTAAGTTTCTTTACTTTACCGAGTTCGGTTCGGGGGACCAGAGTTGGCCGGATCTCCTGAGTAGGGTTGAGCAGAGGGGGATCATCGGGCTCTATAAGAGCTCGTATAAGTTTTTCAAGTCGGATTTTTTCAAAGTCCGACCTACTGGGGGTAATGAGTCTTTCTTTTTTGACTCGGCTGGAAACCCTAAATTTCCCTTCTACTGGCAACCACACCCTTCCAAATTTTCTAGCTATGACCTCGGCTCTATCACCGCTCAAGAGAGAGCCGATGTTGAGGCCCTGAAACTTTATCCTCGGTCATTGTCTTGTGGAAGGCTTTTAAAGCTTCCTACCTCTTCCACTCGGCAAGCCGACTTTGAATGTAAGTAGCTTTTTGTTGACAAGTGTTAATTTATCGTGTAGAGTGCTTATTGTATCTGACCGATTTCCTTCTTGCAGTGATAATGGGGAAGTTCAACTACAAAGCCCTAATGAAGAAGTCAGCTAATCAAGCTGTTGGTGGATCAGCTCCAGCTTCAAATTTCAAAGGGAAGAAAAAGAAGGTTACTGAAGCTTCTGACCTGAACACCCGCCTTCCCAAAAGGACTCGGGAAGATATGCAGTCCGAGGTCCCGATAAGAAGTTCTTCTCCCCTACTGATGGTTGAAGAAACTCCTGCTGCTGATAAGAGGCTGGGCAATGCTCCCATGGTGACCGATCTTACTTCGGACACCAAATGGTACAATGGAAACTGCAACCTGGGCATCAGCTCACTCTGGGGGAATGAGTTCGACCCTACTACCCTCATCGACGGCCAAGTGCTGAAACCTTCTGATTCTCGACTCTTGCTGGAGCATGGGCCTAATGAGAGTATGGAGGCGGCTGCTGCCTATGCTCTTCGGATTGCCTCAATTACTCGCTTCTGGAGTCACCAGATTGCTGATAATGTCTAGAAAATGGAGGTGATGAGGGCCAATGCAGCTCGTGCCTTGAGGGTGAGGGACGAGCTGGCTCAGGTCGTGGCCAAGTGTGAGGAGCAAGCTCGGGCAGTTGGCCAGCTGAAGGCCCAAAAGACAGAGCTGGAAAAAGGTAAGACTGCTCTTCAGGCCGAGCTGGACCTAGAAAAAGACGAGCGGCTCAATCTTCAGAAGGTCGCCGAGGAACTTCAAGCCGAGAAAGAGGTCAATCTCGAGCTGCGGAAGTCGCTAGAGGCGAGAAGGAGGCCAATCTCATGCTTTGATCCGATATGGCTGGCGAGGCTTCCATTATGAAGGAGCATGTTAATGGCTTCTCCCAGGGTGAAACGCCTGTAGGCGCTTCAACCGAATGCTGACTTCTCCCTAGCTGGCGTGGACAAGGATTTTTAACAGAGATGGAATTCTAGTTCCGTTGTTCGAAGCTAGAGGATGAGGAAGAGGTAGCTCAAGAAGAGGAGGTTGAAGGGCAAGCGGCCGAGGAGGGAGCCAATGGTGGAGGAAAAATGGGCTTACCCGGCCACTCTTCGCTATGCCTCCAAGTGCGAGGATGACCCCAACTCTATTCTTGTTGAAACAGTAGCTCATGGGGATGCCTATGAGTAACCTAGGAAAAATGTTCCTAGGGCAATGCCCTTTTATTTTGAACTCTTATGTACTCTCCGGGCTTCCCTTTTTATTAATGAAATCATGTGCTTGCTTACAAGTTACTTTTCACTTAGAAAATTTTCTAAGTTTTTTATGTTCATGCCTTGTTTTTTCATGTCGGCTTTTGGAGATCAACCTTATAACTTTTTTCTAAGTTAGTGCTTGGCTTTTACATTTTTACGTGTTACTTGGCTTATTCGAGTTTTTTGGAGCTCGGAATACCTCTTGGTTTTTACTTACCTTCTTAGGCATTCGTTGCCTTTTTAGGTTCAGCCATTCGACCTTGACTCGATCGATTGTAGCTCGGATAACCTTTTTAGGTCTTTTAGTTGTTGCATCTTTAAGTTCGGCATTTCGACCTTAACTCAGTCGATTTTAGCTCGGACAACCTTTTCAGGTCTTTAGTTGTTGCCTCTTTAGGATCAGCATTTCGACCTTAACTCGGTCGATTTTAGCTCGGTCAACCTTTTTAGGCTTTTAGTTTTTTGCCTCTTTAGGTCGGAATTTCAACTTCAAATCGATCGATTTTAGCTCTGTCAACCTTTTTAGGTTTTAGTTGTTGCCTATTTAGGTTTGGCATTTCGACTTCAACTCGGTCGATTTTAGCTCGGTCAACCTTTTTAGGCTTTTAGTTTTTTGTAAATAAAATTTTGACCATACAACAGTATGCTTGCCTAATAAGCAGCTGAAAAAATGATTCTATTTATTTAGTTTTCCGAGTGTGCCTCATTAAAACCTTCCTGCCCAAAACCTCGTGGGAAAAATACCGGATAGGAAAAAGAGTACATCTCCTACTTATATAACTTTAACTAAAATAAAACTTAAGGTGGGAAGTGTTCCATGTTCTTGGAACATCCTTTCCTGACAACTCTTCTAACCTATAAGCACCATTTCCTAGATTTTCAACTATTCTGAATGGGCCAGACCAGTTTGCAATGAGCCTACCCTCTTTGGAGTCTTTTCTCACATCGTTTTACAATCTCAACACTAAGTCACCTTGCACAAATTCCCTTGGCTGCAACCTCGAGTTGTACTTTCGAGTTGCTTTTTGCTCTCATAGTTCTTCTTTGATTTTTGCCTCATCTCAGACTTCCTCAACCATGTCAAGCTCAACTCGGATTTCTTCTTCGTTCTTACATTGGTCATGATGCTGCCTTCGAAAAGAGAGTTCGTCGAGCTCAACTGGAATCATTGCATCGGTTCCATAGGTTAGCTTGAATGGCATTTCACCAGTTGAAGGCTGTGGTGAGCAATGGTAAGCCGAGAGGATGCTTGGTAGCTCTTCAACCCATCCCCTTTTGATTGGCCTAACATTCTCTTGAGCTTGTTCAAAATGACTTTGTTGGTCGCTTCACCTTGGCCGTTTGATTGTGGATGTTCAACCGAGGTCACTTTATGTTTGATTCGAGATTGGAGTAGAACTCTCTAAGCCTCTTATCGGTGAATTGTTTTCCATTATCTGTGACAATTGCATAGAGGGGGCATGCCGCATATGATGCTTTTCAGTACAAAACTACGAACCTTTTTAGCTGTTATGGTAGCTAGGGGTTACGCTTCAATCCACTTAGTGAAGTAGTCTACTCCTACCAGCAAGAACTTGACTTGACCTTTAGTAACTAGGAAGGGACCGACTATATCCATTCCCACATAGTAAAGGGTCACAACAAGAACATGGAATGGAGCTCTTCTCCCGGAGCTCGTGCTACATTGGCGAACCTCGACAAGGCTCACACCTATTAGTCCAGGTAGCACAATCCAATCTCATGGTCGACCAAGAAACCCCGCTCACAGGACCCGAGATGATAGAGATTGGGCACCTGAATGCATTCCACAGATTCCTTGGTGCATCTCATCCATTACGTACTGGATTTGCTCCTTTGCTATGCACTTTAGTAACGGCATGGAGAATCCTCTTCTATACAGACTCTCCATCTCGGATGGTGACACGCTGTCGCCACGGGTCAAAAAGTGAGTGATTGGAAAAATATGTAGCTAGGGGGAGCGACAAATCGAGTATCGTCTCACAAGGACTCTTGTATTGTTATTCGGAAAAGTCGGTTTTTTTTGGGGGGGGTTGGACTGGAAATGAAATTAAGAAAACAGTTAAGAAAAACAATGCAAACTAAATAATTATCAATAAGCTAAAAACGATTAATCTCCTGTTTTCGGTTTCCTACTATCATTGATTCATATAATTCCAAGCCCTAAGCGGATTCTAATCTCTTTTCGATTGTAGCAACAATTTACAAGCGAAGCGGCACTACGAGGCGTATGTTCCTAATTCCCGAATTAACAAAATGAGGTGAAGCCCTCATGAATTAAGCAAACACAATTGAACACACGCGAATTAAGCAAACGTGATTAAGTATAGAAACACACAATCATCAAAATAAATCAATACTTATTCTATACAATCCTGAATTAAGCAAACAGAACATATAGCATAACTATTGAAAGAGGAAAGCAATAAGATTGGGAATTATAGAAACTAAAGTGGCAATGGAAACCAAATACGGCAGATTAATCCAAGGAGATTAGTTCTCCATTACAAACGTAACACAAAACACTAAACCTAATTCGCAGCCGTCTAATCTAAAAGGAAAAGAAGATGTTTTTGGTTTCTGCCCTAAAACAGCAATTTATATCCTTCAATTCTGCGCCCGCTCGCGAGGCGAGTAGCCTCTCGTGAGGCGACTCTTATGAGTGGCGCGAGTTCAAAATTGAGTTCTCACGAGGCGAAACAGTGATTCGCGGGGTGAGACTTCAAATTCCAGTCTGTCACGATCGTGACCTTCATCACGACTAGGCCGTGATGGTCTCTATCCTTCGGGGTTTGGATTTCTCGCGAGGTGAGATAGTGATTTGCGGGGTGAGGCAGAGGGGATGACATTTCTGGCACAGTCAGGCCTTCAGGCTCGCGAGGCAAACAGCCTCTCACGGGGCGAAAACTCCAAGGATTGCACTTTCCATTGTTTTCTTCACTCCCTTGACTCTAAGTGCTTCCCCTTTTAACCTGAAAACATGAGATAGCAGTGAATGCTTTATTTGACTCAAAAACTAACTAAAATGTCATAAACTACTTAAGAAACTTAAAATGTTGCTTGAGGACAGTTAAATCGAAATCTGGGCTAAAACGAGATTGAAACTCGAATAATTAGTGCAAAAGACATGGTCTTACTAGTTATAAAACTAGTCAACCAGAGGCTGATCAGATGGTGTAATCGCAAGATTTTAGACGAATTCTCCTTGCCTCCTTAGGATAATTGGGCAATTTGCCAGAGGCTAAATATTCCCAAATTGGTGTCATCCAGCCACGATCATAGTGTTCGGTCATTATCACCTCGATACTTTTTATGCTCTCTTCGAGGAGATTCTCCTGAATGAAAGTTCTTAGGCAGCCGACTTTCTTGGTGCTAGCCAACTTAGACAACGAGATCTGTCTCTGGAATTTTCCTCCGAGGTATATGCTCAATAGTAAAATTATCAAATTCAGAAATTAGACTATTAACCTTGCAGAGATACCTGGTTAGCTAGGGATCCTTTGTTTGATAATCACCCGAGACTTGTCCTGTTACAAGCTGTGAGTCACTTCGGCATTTTAACTCTTTGACTCCAACCTCTTTAGCTAGCATCAGTCCTGCAATAAGGGCTTCATATTCTGCTTGGTTGTTTGAAGCAGTAAACCCAAACTTTAAAGATTGTTCCAGGATTAGATCATCAGGACCTTCGAGAATTATTCCAGCTCTGCTTCCCTTTAAGTTAGATGAACCATCAACATATAGAAGTCAGAGGAAGGATCCTGACCTCTGCTTAGAAGAAAGCTCGACAATGAAGTCAGAGAGGCATTGTGCTTTCATCGATCCCCTCGATTCATATTGCAAACCGAACTCTGACAATTATAGTGACCAAGCTATCATTCGTCCGGCTAGATCGGGTTTCCTGAACACCTGTTTTATTGGATGATCTGTTTTGACTATAACTTGGTGTGACTGGAAGTAAGGTCGCAACCTCCGAGCTGCCATGACTAAGGTGAGGGCTAGTTTTTCAATTACTTGATATCGTGTTTCTGCATCTTTCAGAATTTTACTAACGTAATACATCGGCATCTGTTGTTCTTTTTCTTCCTGTATGATTACTGCATGATGAGTGTGATTTCACGTCATATTTCATTGACATTTTGCATGCATTTTCATATAGTTTAGGTATTTCTAATTTGATTTTGGTTAGTTTTTACCTTGGAACGGGTAAGGCGGTTTTGTGGTGTTGATGTGGAGGAAATAAGGATTAAATTCTCAAGATTAACAATGATGGAGCTTGCATGAAGATGGGGCTTGAAAATTTAAGAAAATGAGCCAAACAGAGCCCATCACGGCCTAGCCGTGACAGCCATCACGGCCATGATCGAGTGGAGGTGAAAAAGAAAGAATGGAAAAGTCGAAGCTGTCACGGCCTGGCCGTGATGTCCATCACGGCCGTGACATGTCGGTTGAACCGGACCCTCACAGCGGAGAACTTATCACGGCCTAGCCGTGATGGGGTCACTAGCGTGAGACCAACCAGGTGAAGCAACCTCCAAGGCGAGAATCGGACCCGGCCGTGACGCGTGATATATGGATCTTTAGAAACTGATTTGATCTGAAATTGTGGTTGCTTGGGATTCAAGTTACCCTAGTCTATAAATAGAGCACTTAGGCTCGAAAATATGGAGACTTGGGGGGGACTTTGGGCTGCTACTCTTAGGCAAATATAGGATTTTCTCTTCTTCTTCTTCTCTTCTCTTAGGTTTTATTTTATGTTCATGTTAATCAAGCTTGCCATCACCATGGCCATGCTCGAGTAGTAGCTTTATTTCTAGGGATTGGGGCGATGTCCAAGATTTGTTTTATGATTTGAATTGATGTTTTCCCTTTGTTAATTTCAATTTTTCTTTCGATTTGATTTCTATCGCATGAATTACTTGTAAATCTGGTGCGCACTTATTTGCATGTCATAGATACTCTAAGGAGGAACCTAGCGGTGAACTTAGGTATTGGATCTATAGAAATCAGACTTAAGACTTAAATCACAAGAGTTAGAAGCGGTCCTTCGAGGGTTCACGAATTGTCACAGAACTTAAAGGGTTCAATTTAAATTCAATTACCACGAGAGTAGGGGTTGGTTTAATTGGGCGCGGTTTTTGTAACCGAGAGAGGAGCATTAACTTATTTAGGATAAATTCGCCTTCAAAGCAATTTTGATAATTAACAAGGGGTAGTCAATTTAGTAACATAAACAATCTTGTTGGTAACTCAATTCCTAGGAATCTCTTTAGATTTGAAAAACCCCAAATTGATTTACTTTCCTATTTTGTTTAATTGCAATTTTAAATTTGATTGTTACTTGATTCTTATTTCAAAAATCAAAACCTTTCCAAAATCCTTTTTTATATAGTCCAGTTTAATTGATTTGATAATTAGTTGTGATTTGAGATCACGGTCTCTGTGGGATCGATCTTTTTATTACTTGGCGACGAATCCGATACACTTGCCGGAGTCCACGCACGCATCAAGTTTTTGGCGCCGTTGCCGGGGACTGTGCTTTCTTGAATCTCAATTTAATTTTTAAAATGATTTTTCTGGACTTTTTCTTTTTAATTATTTTCTGTTAAAAAAAAACTTTCCTTTTTCATTTATCTCTTTTTCTAGAGTATCTCTCTCTCTTATAGGTGTTTTTCTCTTTTATGCAAAGATCCCTAAGTCTTGGAAACCTTATTGAGGTTGACCCCGAAATCGAAAGGACCTTTCATAGACGTAGGAGACTCTAAAGAGAGAGGGAGAGGTTGATTCCCATTCTACTCATGACGAATCTACCGGATACAAAACCACTAAAGGACTACGCAACCCCAAATGCTAGGGGTTTGCGAACTGGGATTGCTAGGCCAGAAATCGAGACGGAGAACTACACTATACCGCCTATGCTAATTAGCATGATTAGGCAACATCAATTCGGAGGATTGCCCTCGGAGGACCCGGACCGATCATGTGGAGACACTCTTGGAGTTCAACTGATGCAATTAGGATTCATGGTGCCCCGATTGATGCTATTCGCTTGAGGTTGTTCACCTCCTCTCTTTGTGGAAAGGCAAAATCTTGGCTGAAGCAAGTGCCCGCTAATACCTTGTCGACTTGGGACCAACTGGAGTAGGCATTCTTGGAGAAATTCTTCCCTCCATCCAAGACGGCTTACCTACGAACTCAGATCACAGGCTTCTTCCAAAAGGACGGAGAATGCTTATCCGAAGCTTGGGATAGTTACAAAGGATTGCTGGAATCCTGCCCACATCATGGGCTCGAGAGATGGTTGCTAGTGCTTACCTTCTACAACGGATTGGATTACTCTTGAAGGTGTCACTTGACTCCATGGCTGGTGGAGCCTTTATGAATAGACCTCTGACTGAGGCATTCAATAACATTGAAAACGTAGACACCAACTACCACCAATGGGGTTCGAAAAGAGGTAATAACCCGAAAAAACTTTCGGGGGGTAAGTTTGAAATGAATAGCACTGATCTAGTTATGTCTAAAATTGACTCACTTTGAATAAACGCTTTGATAAACTTGAAAAGGCTAATGTGAGTTCAATAGGTGCTAATAATATTGTTTGTGAGATTTGTGGAATGCAGGGACATGACATAATGGAGTGCCCACATGGTATTACTCATGGATCCGGTGCTTCGGGGGAACGAGTGAACTCTTGTCACAACTTCTATGACCACGAACCCGAAGTTGCCGAACTACGCTCCTCCAAATTCTTACAACCAAGGAAGGAAGAATAGCCTTTACCTCTCCTATGGGAACTACAACAACACGTTGAACCACGAATTCCAGGAAGGCCAAGGTAATAGGAAACCCGCATCGGGGTATCCTCAGGTACAAAAGTCTAAACTCGAGTCTCTCTTGGAAAATTTTGTTGAAACTCAAACAAAGCAAAATGAAGAGTTTAGACAACAAGGTAGGGAAGTCAATGAGGCAATAAAAGAGTTAGCATCTAAGGTAGATAACTTAGCCATCCACAATAAGATGTTAGAAATTCAGATTGCCCAACAAGCTAGTACATATTCAATACCTAAGGGTACGTTCCCAGGACAACCAGGTGTTAATCCCAAAGAGCAACTTGTAATGCTATATACTTGAGGGATAATAAGCTTGGGGTGGTTGAAAAGGATGTGAAATGTGAGGAGGACATGAGCGAAGATGAAGAGATAGTGCCAAAGTATGTCCCTCCACCACCTTACCAACCCCCAATACCTTTCCCACAAAGGTTGGTCAATAGAAAGCAAGTAGAAATAGAAACTAAGAGCTTAATTGATGAGCATAATGCCATGATAAAAACTAATATGCCTCCTAAACTAAAAGATCCAGGAAGTTTCTCTATTGCTTGCTCAATTGGAGAAGTGAAAATAGACCAAGCCTTATGTGACTTAGGGGCTAGTGCGAGTTTGATGCCGCTTACTATCTTTGAGAGGTTAGGAACCAAGAAATTGAGTCCATCCAATTCCTCTTTACAATTTGCGGATGACTCAACTAAAACTCCTCTAGGCATACTAGATAATGTTCCCATAAAGGTAGGGGAAATTTTTCATTCCTACCGATTTCATGGTATTGGATATGAGACGGAATTCCAAATTCCCTATCATTCTAGGAAGGCCATTCTTGGCCACAGTTGAGCAATAATAGATGTAAAGAATGGCAAGCTCTATCTGAATGTAGAGGAAGGTAGGGTATATTTTGATTTGACTAACTCATATACAACCCTCCTTTTGAGAGTCATGTGTGCAGGATCGAGATAATGCCTCAGAGGTGAAGGAAGAGCCTAATATGGAAGCAACTTCCAAACTTTGCATGACGAATGATGCACCAAATAATGATGAAATGAGAGTTGCTCAACATGTGGAGACAAAGCTTCCGCCGGAAGAAAGTAAGGCCATGAAACTCGAGTAAAAAGAGTAAAGCGAAAGCGCAATTGGCCATATGAACAAAATAGGCTCTTTGAAGGACTTCCTTGGAAGAAAGGTGTTCTTTTACCTCCACGCCCAGCTGATCCCGGTTGATTGAAAGAAGTATGGTCAAGCTTAAGGCCAGTAAATAAGCACTTCTTGGGAGGCAACCCAAGTTTCCTTTCCTTTTCCATTTGTTTTTGAATAATTTGAGAAGATTAGAGAAGAAATATCACTAATTGATGGCTTTGCCAAGTATTTTCGGGTATGAAAGCGGTAAGAGCAAGAAGGCAAAGAAAAATAAAGTCGAAGTCATCACGACCGTGATTAGCTAACCAAAGAAGATCGGGAAAGGATCAAGGCCCAGCCGTGATATCCATCACGTCTTGCGATGAGAAGAACCACGAAGATTAGAATGTATCACGGCCTAGCCGTGATGGAAATCCACCGGCCGTGACATGCAGCTCCTATAGACCAGAATTGATCACGGCCTAGCCGTGATGAGCATCACGGCCGTGACACATTTTCCAAGCATCTCTATGATTGGCATGTGAGCAAGCACCCTCTACCACCTTGGTGAGTTGTTCCATTTTCTCCTCTCTCCGACTTGATTATTTACATTAGGGACAATGTAAATTTTTAAGCTTGGGGTAGGGGTATTTTTGATTTTTGCATTTTTGCATTTTTCATGATTGGATTCATTTAGGGTTAGTTTTGCATGATCACATGATTAGATTGCCCCACGATTAGATTATGCATCCAATTATGAGAACTTGGTGCCAAATGAATTGAGATAGTGAATTTTGAACCCAATTTTTGTATTCTTGTGATAGGCTAAAAATAAAAATGCTTGATATGATCTTTTGATAGTTGATAATTAGCATGTGGTTCCTTAGAATTGTGTTTCTCATTGATTTTAAACTACTAAATCTGAGATTTTTGAGCCTAAAGGGGTACTCACTAAATCTACCCCATTCTTTGTGATTGAGTGTTTTATTCCTCTTGGATTGTATTCTCTAGAACTTGACTTGAAACCGTTTTGAAACTTAAAATTTTTTTAAAACATTTTTAAAAATGATTGAGGCACTAGCTATTTTTATGGCATTCCGAGCTTTAATTGATTAAATGCTACCCCTTTGTTGCCCAGTTTTAAGCCTAAAAAGAATAAAATATTTTTCTTGGTACCTTGATTTATTTTGATTAATAATGCTTGGTATGACACCTTTTAAAGTATTGCAAAAAGGGTAGAAAGGTAGTTTGAAAAATAAATTGTGGGATGAAAAATATTTCTCTTAATTTGAAAGTCTCCCCTTATCCAAATAAATAAAATAAAATGAAAAAATGGAGAAGGGGATGAGAAAAAGAAAGTGGAAATAAAATAA
The DNA here is from genome assembly GCA_030762895.1 of Sophora flavescens. Classification (NCBI taxonomy): domain Eukaryota; kingdom Viridiplantae; phylum Streptophyta; class Magnoliopsida; order Fabales; family Fabaceae; genus Sophora; species Sophora flavescens. The sequence continues at coordinate 49,789,667 of CM061068.1, read as the reverse complement.
AAAGGAAAAAAAAAGAAAGAAACGGTGGAAAAATGAACTAAAGCCCAAAAAGGTATTTTAGAAGGTTGTCATGCTTTGCACTGTTTGATACTTTGTTCAACCTTCTTGAATTTACCTTTTCTTGATTTCCCCACCTAACGATTAATCCCATGGCCCCATTACAACCAAAATAAAAGACCTCATGATTCTTATGTGTTTTCATTAATAAAGTAGAGATTTGGTTAATAGTCAAGCTTATGGTAGAATACCTTCCTTGAGGAAATTGAGCGAGTGTCATATTCCCTTAAACACTCGAGTGAGGTGAGAAGAGTGCCCGAATTAGTGAGAGATATGAATTTAGGGAACCTAAGCTTCTAATTGGACTTGAAATTGATTGTCTCTTGGGTACTTATTGAATATGCCTGTTACTTGGATTAGTTACTCGGGTTCTTGGTTCACTATCCATGCTCGATTGTTTATCTTATGCGGCCTTAGTGATTGCTTGAGGACAAGCAAAATCTTAAGCTTGGGGTGGTTTGATGAGTGTGATTTCACCTCATATTTTATTGACATTTTGCATGCATTTTCATATAGTTTAGGCATTTCTAATTTGATTTTGGTTAGTTTTTACCTTGGAGGCGGGGTAAAGGCGGTTTTGTGGTGTTGGTGTGCAGGAAATAAGGATTAAATTCTCAAGATTAACCATGATGGAGCTTGCATGAAGATGGGGCTTGAAAAGTTAAGAAAATGAGCCAAACAGAGCCCATCACGGCCTAGCCGTGACATGACCACCACGACCATGATCGAGTGGAGATGAAAAGAAAGAATGGAAAAGTCGAGCTGGTCACGGTCTGCGCGTGATGTCCATCACGGCCGTGACATGTCAGCTGAACCAGACCCTCAGGGCAGAACCGATCACGTCCTGGCCGTGATGGCGGTCCACGGCCGTGACAGACCAGCCGATGAAGCAACCTCAAGGCGAGAATCCGTCACGGCCTGCCCGTGATGGCCATCACGGTCGTGATATATGGATCTTTAGAAACTGATTTGATCTGAAATTGTGGTTGCTTGGGATTCAAGTTACCCTAGTCTATAAATAGAGCACTTAGGCTCGAAAATAGGGAGACTTGGGGGGGGACTTTGGGCTGTTACTCTTAGGCAAATATAGGATTTTCTCTTCTTCTTCTTCTTCTCTTCTCTTAGGTTTTATTTTATGTTCATGTCAATCAAGCTTGCCATCACCATGGCCATGCTTGAGTAGTAGCTTTATTTCTAGGGATTGGGGCGATGCCCAAGATTTGTTTTATGATTTGAATTATTTTTTCCCTTTGTTAATTTCGATTTCGCTTTCGATTTGATTTCTATCGCATGAATTACTTGTAAATCTGGTGCGCACTTATTTGCATGTCATAAATACTCTAAGGAGGAACCTAGTGGTGAACTTAGGTATTGGATCTATAGAAATCAGACTTAGGACTTAAATCATGAGAGTTAGAAGCGGTCCTCAGGGTTCACGAGTGTCACAGAACTTAAATGGTTCAATTTAAATTCAATTACCACGAGAATAGGGGTTGGTTTAATTGGGCACGGTTTTTGTAACTCGAGAGGAGCATTAACTTATTTAGGATAAAATCGCCTTTAAAGCAATTTTGATAATTAACAAGGGGTAGTAAATTTAATAACATAAACAATCTTGTTGTTAACCCAATTCCTAGGAATCTCTTTAGATTTGAAAAACCCCAAATTGATTTACTCTCCTATTTTGTTTAATTGTAATTTTAAATTTGATTGTTACTTGATTCTTATTTCAAAAATCAAAACCTTTCCAAAATCCTTTTTTATATAGTCCAGTTTAATTGATTTGATAATTAGTTGTGATTTGAGATCACGGTCTCTATGGGATCAATCTTTTTATTACTTGGCGATGAATCCGGTACAGTTGCCGGAGTCCACGCACGCATCACTGCACTGATTGCATAATCATTGACAGATAGATACAAGTACAGATCTTTGTCTAGCTGAGGCCAAGTTAGGATCGGGGGAGAGGCTAGAAAAAGTTTCAGATCTTCAAAGGCTTTCTCACACTCCTCAGTCCAGGTGAACTCTTTTGGTTTTTTCAAAAGCTGGAAGAAGGGTCTTGCTTTTTCTGCGGACTTTGTGAGAAAGCGGGATAGAGAAGCTAATCGACCAGCTAACCTCTGAATTTCTTTCACATTCTGACAACTCCGCATTTCAATGACAGCTTTGCACTTATCAGGATTAGCTTCAATTCCTCTATGTGTTAGCATATATCCTAAGAACTTTCCTCCTTGTACACCAAAAGAGCATTTTTCTGGATTTAATATCATGTTGTACTTTTTGAGTTGACTGAAAATTTCTTCGAGGTTTGCTTAGTGTTGTTTTAGGTCATCAGACTTTACCACCATATCGTCAACATATACTTCTAGGTTCTTTACGATCTGGTTGACAAAGACTTTGTCCATAAGCCTTCGATATGTTGCACCAGCATTTTTTTAACCGAAAGGCATTACTCGATAGCAGTAGTTTGCCCCATCGGTCATAAATGCCGTTTTTTCTTCATCTGGTGGATACATCCTTATCTGGTTATAACCTGAATATGAGTCCAAGAAGGACAAAACTTTGTACCACTGAAGCTCCGTTTACCAATCATCAATGTTGAGAAGAGGATAAGAATCCTTTGGACACACATTGTTGAGATCGGTGTAGTCGGTGCACATTCTCCACTTACCATTGGCCTTTCTAACTAACACCAAATTGGCAAGACAAGTAGTGTATTTCACCTCTCTGATGAAATTTGCTTTGACCAGTTTGGTAGTCTCATCGACTCTTGCTTGGCGCCTTTCTTCACCAAGTTTTCTTTTTCTACGAGCTACGAGGCTTGGCTTCGGGACATATAGATAGCTCATGACACATAAAATTGGGGTCTATGCCAGGCATACCCGATGTTTTCCAAGCAAAAAAATCGGCATTCTTTTTTAAAACCGCTTGAATCTGTTGTTTGAGCGAGGGGTCGAGCTGACTGCCGACCTTGGTGCACTGTTCAGCTTGGGCTCCCAATTGGAACTTCTCTAAAGACTCTGTTGGTTCGGCTCTGGACTCGTACATCTCCATCCTTGGGTATAGTTCAAACATCTTGACCGAGTTCACGAGGTAACCGAACCGACGGAGCTTGCCACTTCCGCTTTATCATCTTGGCATTCTTTGCGATGTTACGGTTTCGGGTAACCTTGAGACCAAGGTTTTGAAAACCGGACCGACGGCCATCCGGCCAGGAACCGGGACCTTGGCCGATCCAGGTTCACGAGGAAAACCGCCTAGCATCGAACCAGGTGAAAAAATCGGAAAGCCGGTTCAAAACCGGTAAAATCGGTCATCCTTAGGTAGTGAGCCCAAGCAAGTCCAAGAACAGGTTTCTTAGAAAAAAAAATAAAAATTAGTATAAAAGGATTTGGGACATCCTAGCCAAAACCCAATTCTTGTGTTTTCTAACTTATGTGGGCTAGTTGTAGATTTTGGGTTGGTTTTCCCGATGAAGATGATTTTAACATATATTTTTATATTTATTTAGTTTAATTTCAAAATAAAAAAATTGTGCTTAATAATTTTAGTTGTTATGTTGTTTTTTTGTTTAATATTGTTACAAATATTATATTAAAAATTAAAATAATATTATTTAATTATAACTTAGGTTCAACCACGGTTCAACCTCGGTTGGACCATTGAACCTCGAACCATTGCCTTCCACGGTTCGATGGCGGTCATTTTGTAAACCTTGCTTCGGACTATCCCATATCATTGCTGGCCATCCTTTGGTCAGCTCGGACAACGACTATATCTCCGGACTACGGTGAGAATTTCCTTTGTGAGGTGTGGGGTAGAGACAATCGCTCAGAGTTTATTCAACGTCGGTATTCCAATAAGGATGTTGTACGACGTGCTGGCATCCACAATAACATATCTGACTGATACGGTCCGGGAGAGTTTTCCCTCTCCAAACGTTGTTAAGAGGTCTATATAACCTCAGGTTTTTACTTGCTCTCCGGTGAACCCTACTAGCTTGTCTTCCTGCTCTTTTATCAGCTTTTCTGGAATTCCAAGTTTCTTGAAGGTCGCCGGGTATAAAATATCAGTCGAGCTTCCTTGATCAAAAAGTATTCGTTTGACCGAGAAGTTGGCTAATTCGACTGTTATCACCATTGGGTCGTCTTGATTTGGATCCAGCCCTTGGAAGTCATCATCTGACGCCACCGTGCTGAACTCGTTGGTCCTCCACCTGCAAATCCTCCTGAGATTGTATTGATGACCCCTCTGACTCCTCCTTCTGTTTCTTCATTAGGAGCCCTCTGATTGTTCACCCGATCTCCGTTCTGATTATTCCCTTGCAAGTTTGCATCTCGGTTACGATTGTCATAATCGCGTCTCCCTCGTCGTCGACCAGCTCTTCCGCCTCCATTATCATCTCGTGACAAGCCAGGTCAAGATGACCTGCTGTATCAAGTCCTCAATTTTTTCCTGGGCTATTTTACAGTCTTCAGTGGAGTGACCATAGTTTTGATGCCCTTTGCACTCTTTACTTCTGTCTACATTGGCCAGAGTTTTAGACGGTCGAGGTGAGGTGAGTAACTCGGCGTTGCACACCTCCTGAAGAATGGTTGCCCGAGATCGGTTTAGCGGTGTATAGGACTGGTACCTTGGTTGCCTCTCCGAGAATCCCCATTCATTGGTCTTTTGGGCCCTTTGTGGATTAGTCCCCCCTATCTCTTTCTTTGTTCAGAACCGATCTCTTGTCTTCAAAACCTCTTTCTCTCCTTTTGGATTCTACCATCTCTTCCGAGTTCATGAAACCAGTGGCTTTTTCCTGCAACTCTTCAAAATCTCGGTGGTTTTCAGGATAAATACTCAAAGAATGGCCCCGGCTTCAAACCTCCCATGATGGTATGTAGACAGAGTTCCAAGCTCATATTGGGAATTAAAATTTTTTTGGCACTAAAACGAGCCATATAATCTCTAAGTGATTCATTCTTTTCTTATTTAACATTTACCTGCGAGACTGAGTGCCCTTTATGCTTTCGGCTCGCTGCGAATTGTACAGTGAACTTAGTTACAAGTACATCAAAGGAATCAATTGACCGAGGTGATAGATTCGTAAGCCAGGTTAAGGCAGGGTCTTTCAAAGTAGTTGGTAAAATTTTGCACATGACGACTTCTGAATCAGTCACCAGGTAAATAGAAGAAATAAAGGAATCTACGTGCTCGGTTGGGTCAGTGGTGCCATTGAATTTATCAATGTTAAGAGGCTTAAAATGTCTAGGCATGATTACCTCATCGATGTCATCCGTGAACGGCAACCTCGGTCGTCGATGCATTACCCTTGCTTTCTGGAAAGTCCTTTCTGCACGAGATTTAACTCCTGAACCCTAGGGGCGAGGTGTGGTCTTGGACCGATCTGCTCGTATCATGATGAGAAGGTACGTGCGATGGATCCTTTTGGCTACCCTCGGGTGAGGATTGCTCTTCCTCGGAAGGCATCACCGATCTTTCTCTTTTCAGAGCTTTTAACGGTCTTTGATTTCGGGCATGTATCTCCTCGTTCTCCTCACGCAGTTTGCCTTAAGCGTGCCATAACCTCTCCCAAGCGAGGGTTATCTTCATGGATGGGAGGGGTGGGGGGATTGTCACGGTTCTTGGCTCGTGTTCGAAGTCTCATGATCTACATGGTTCGTCTTTGTTCGCCCCTCCCATCGGTCCATTCCAGTGTAGTCACCATCAAGCTTTCTTATGGAATAAGGGAAATTTTCCTCGTCCCCACGGTGGGCACCAAATGTTCTCGCCAAGATCAGGCTGCGGAATCTCGTCGTAGAGAACGTCTAACCAAAAGTGAACACAGGGGTTGTTTTAGATTATGACTTGTGAGAATATTGTACTCCGGTCCTACGTATCCCAATGGGAATCAAAGCCAGACGTAGTTCTCAGTTCAACCCTTGGCCATATGGTGATCTCAATCCCCTAATCTTGTATCTGATGAATACCGGCGAGCAAGGACTATTCAGTAGTCTCTTAGTCGAGCTAGTTTCTCTAATACGCTTAAGGGAGATTCACCTAGGTTCGTCCAAAAGTTACCCTCTCTTTTGGGTTCTCCTCTTTCTATAATAGGATCCCCATATCTTTAAGAGATCTGGATTTATCTCCTTTTATCTCTTAAATCTTCTTTGAGATGTGATTTCCTTAATTTAAGGGATTTTATCTCTTCTAACCGGATAAGGTTATTTGAGATAATATCAGGATTATTAAAGATAATATCAATATCTTATCATTCCCATCTTGATTGGATCAGATATCCAAGCTCGGTGGCCGGATTTTACTCCTCGGCCAGTACAATTTGGATATCTTGTAAATCTTTTTTTCTCTATATTAATGAAATGGTTTCATTTATATATTTCTTATATATGTTAATATATACTTGTATTTATTGGTCACCAAATACTTGATGCGCAGTCCCTGAGGAACTAGAAGGAGGTTAGGTCTTTTATCGCGGATTTGGATAATGCATGTCCATTGTAATGAACTGAAATCACTACAAGCTAAGCTAAGGAAAGTACTAAGAGCTATGCTATGAAAAATATACTAAATTCATTCATCGTTCTTTTCTGGTTATCTTTCTCATTCATTTACATGCTTATATATAGTAACCTATTAAGGAATCTACTAACAAATTTGGTGACTCACCAATACACCTCATAGCTAAAACATATTCTAGATCCTTCTATCACACCTAAGGAAACTAATAATACTTGGACTTAATGCTTGGGGAAGTTGGGCCTAGTGCTATACTTTGGATCATTACATCCTGCTGGTCTTGCAGAAACACCATGACCTCAAGGTGTATTAAGGCCCATAACTTTTGTAGCCCAAAAGTTGATCCAGAGAAAATAAAATTGATGTCCTTCTTTGTTTTTTTTTTTCCTGTTTTTTTCTGCTTTTTTCCTTTTTGCTAACTAAATTATCCTGCTAGATACGAGAGCACCAATTATAATGAATGAAATAACTAGAAGCTAAACTAAGGAAAATACCAAGCGCTGTGCTATGAAAAATATACTAAATTCATTCATTATTCTTTTAAGTTTACCTTTCTAATTCATTTACATGCTTATATATGGTAACCTATTAAGGAATCTACTAACAAACTTGGTGACTCACCAATACACCTCATAGCTAAAACATATTCTAGATCCTTCTATCACACCTAAGAAAACTAATAATACTTGAGCTTAATGCTTGACGAAGTTGGGCATAGTGCCATACTTTGGATCATTACAGAAACCATGAAGAATGTCTTGCAGATTGGTGGATCTGTCACACAGCACAAATGAGGCTACTGTGCAGATGCTAATCCTTTTAGAGCAGATGTTGCTATTCAGGGACTACGGGATGGTTCTATTTTTTGGGGTCAGGGAATTATGTAACATTAATTGAATTGTAATAGTGGGGCATATCTATAGTGCAGGGGCTAGTTCAAAAATCCAGCGTTAATCTGGAATGTTTTGGGGACTATGATGTGGAACAAATGGGATTCTAATATGGGTGTATATTTTGTACTCCTTTTTTACATAAATATATATACATACTCTTTGATGATAAAAAAAAAAAAGTAGTTGACCAATTTTGGATATATCTAATTCTTTTTATTAGCACAAAGGTTTGTGCAATCATGTAGTCGTTTTTTTTTTCCAGACAATCATGTAGTCGTTTTGTTATTAATAATAATAGTTTCCTTTCATATGACAATTCTCATGACTTGCTATTCTAGTGTTAATTGACCTTAACATATAATTTGTAGTAATAGCAACACCTATTGATCTAAGCAAGTTCTTCTTAAGTAATAACAAAAATGCATCGAAAGGATTTTGCCCTCTTAAATGAGTTTTTTCAACTCAATTCAGATTAGTTAAAGTCTAATGTAATTTCAATATATGGAGATTCTCATACCAAAATATATTTTGTAGAAATAAGTAGTCATTTGTTTGATATATTGATTTTCAAATATTGAGTTTTTTTTTCGGTGGACAAACAGGCTTAACCACCAAACAAAACAAAAAAATTAAAAGAGACTTTCTCAAGCTCAAAAGTTGAAAAATTAATGAGTATTAATAATTTGCATTATACTAAAATTCTCAAATTTTGTCAAAGATCCCAAATTTCCTGGCCAAACTTTTTTTTTATCAACAAAGTATATATATATATATTAGTAACAAGTGTACAAAGAGTACTCAGCATTTACAAGTGCAGGGAGTCTTTACTCCCCACCAAAAGACAGAACAGTTATCCAAATAAACCATTCCAACCCCTATTCATTGTTAACTCCCTGCTGTTACATGTTCTTAATGATTCATCAAGAGATATAAAACCCCCAAAACGTAACCCCAACTAATACCTTTAATTCCTAAATATCAATTACTGCACCAGCATATAATTTGCACCAGGATATCAATGCGTTCCTCATCTCATAGCAGCATGAATTCTAGAGAGATTTTCCACCCAATTTTAGAACAGAACACTGCATTGGACTAATACACCAGTCCCTAAACAGAATGAAGCCCTCCACAGCATTATTAGTCTAGCTCCAAGATCTACACTTTACCAAATCTATCATTCTAAGCAAATCTGGTTTGTTATTATTGAAAATGATATGTTTCTTTCTAGCCAAACTGTCCAAATAACCGAATGCCAGATAGCCATCCCCCTCAACTTCATGTCTTTTCCTCTAAACAAGCCCCTATGTTGTAAGAAATGTTGTTGTAAATTCATTGCCTGTGCCCCCAATATTTCCATCCATCCATACACTCTACACCAGAGCTTAAAAATGTGCTCACAGGAGAGAAACAAATGCTCCTCATTTTCTGCCAATCTGTTACAGAAAACACATAAATGTCTCTCTGAAGCATCTAGAATCCCTCTTCTTAACAGATTCCTCTTTGTCGGCAATCACCCCTTGAACAGCTGCCATGTCAATGTTAATACCTTATATGGTATCTTGCATTTCCATAGCAATTTGAAGGCCTCCACATCGGTTTCTTCATACTGCTGTACCTGTTACAAGTTATCCACCAAAATCCTATATGCTGATCTTGTAGTGTAGTCACCAGAATTATCCAGATCCCAACTCCAGCTATCTTTTATCCCTTCTACAAAGGCAGCCTGAATAGTTATCTGCTGCAACTCCTCTTCCTAGCCTTGTTCCCAAACAAACAGCCCCCTTCTCCATTTCAAGTCCCAAACCCATTTCCCATCCTGCCAAAAGCCACATTCTGCAATCACAAGGTTTTGTTGTTCCGAAACCTGGAAAAGTCTTGGGAACTCAAGCATGAAAGAAAGGCCTAGTCCCCAACCACTTATCTTCCCAGAACCTCGTGGCAGCCCCCATCCCTATTCTCTTAACTAACCCCTTCCTAAACCAGTCTAGAGAATCATCAGTCATCCCACAAGACCCAATGTTTTTCCACCATAAGGATGCTGTCCTCCTATTTTGAGCCCCTTGAAACCATAGTAGACTATAGTCCAAAACCTCATACATAGATCTGACAACCTTAGCCCACATACCCTCATCACCACTAATCAACCTCCACTGCCATTTCCCTAGGATCGCCTTATTAAACTCCACTAAGTTTTTAATGCCCAACCCCCCTCCTTTTTTGACAAACACACTTTGTCCCACTTAACCCAGGCAATTTTTCTTTTTTTCTCGCACCCACCACACAAAAAATTCCTTTGAAGTTTGACCATAACATTAATCACCTTTTTTGGAGCTTTAAAGAACGAAAGAAAGTAATCCTGGCCAAACTTAACCAAATAAATTTTCATAGACTCCAACTTCAACTCAGTCAAATTCTAGTGCGCTTAACTCATTACCAACATAATAAGTAATAACAATCCATACGTCAATTAAGTTCTACCATTGCATTCTTCATGGCATTTGTAACGGGAGTCCACTTCCCAATTTATTTCTTTTCCTTCAGCAGTTCAGCTTAGGCCCCATAATTTTAACAGATTAAACTTATGAAATAATTCTTATTTGGGGACAAACTATAGCTCTGTTTATGCATTTTACTCGTATTTCTATACCCTGTTGTTCACACGGTTGTGTCTTAAAGCATTTGAAATATAAGAACCAATAGGGCTCGTTTGATGCTCAGGATAGAGGTGGATATGATAAGACAACGGGATAGGAGTATGATATGATATGAACAGGATAAACTGTTATCATATCCGACGTTTGGTGTCCACCAGATAACCAACCGGTTAACATTATAATTTAAGTATGAATTTTAAATTTTTTGTTTTTATTCTAAATATTTTCATCTTTTATTAGATTTTAGTTTTTTTTATAATTTTCATTATTTAAAATTATACAAAAAGATAAAATTATCCTTGTGATATAATTACATATAATTTTTTAAATATTCATTTTTTGTTTTTACTTTACATATAGTTAAATTATTAGAATATTTTTTATATTTTACGGTTTTTTAAAATAATATAAAATAACAAAATTAGCATTGTTATAAAATAAAAATAAATTTTAAAATGAATTATTAATATGATAGAATTTTAACTAGATGGACAAGATATGATAAGTGACAGGATTGGCTTATCCTATCCTGCTGGCTCACCAAACAACAGTTTCAAACAGGATATGATAGTTTATCACTATCCTCGTCTCTCTTATATCACCACCAAACGGATCCATAATGTCTATATTCACAACCTATTGCTCCATTATTCGATCACGAATCTGAACTGTCCATTTGTTTCCTTTTTTTTTCCTCCAGATTTTAATGATCTGAGATTTGTAACGCATTGATGCGTCATTGAGAAACCTGCACATAAAGGGAACCTTGATTCAAGTGCGGTCTCGATTTCCTTTTTTCTTTCTTTCCCTTGGTGTGGTGAAGAGCCAATATTCAAATTAAAAAGATTCATTCAATTTAGGTTCGAAAGCAAGAATTATTAACTAGCAAGTCATCCTTTAAATAATAAAAAAAAAACTAGTAAGTCGTATGAAAGATTCTTAAACATTAAAATAGGAACATCATACAGTATTTTCTTTATTTTTTATGTATTTTTAAAATATGTGTATGAAAAAATTGAAAAATAGAAATAAATAGGTAAAATAGGTATATTAGTCATAGATGTTTATTTTATTTTTCATATTGGTCTGTAAGTTTTTTATTTTTCAAATTGGTCATATACGTTACGTTCCGTTTTCACATTAATCATTTGTCAATTTTGATCTAAGAGAGTCAAATCAAATGCCATGTGTCAGACTAAGTGTCATGACCCGAATTTCGTAGCCATGACCGGCCGAAAGAGAAAGCTTCACCTTTCCCCTCGTGACCTCATAAGCACACACAAATTCGTCTCATCCGAAGTAAAAGATTATATTCATTACTTATATAAGGAATATAATACATCAGAGTGACTAACACACAAAGAGTTACAAAGTCCTTCTTAAACAAATAACCAAAAAGACTATAGGTACAACCCATTAAGCTATCCACATGACATCCAAGGCTTTTGGCGACTTCGCAGAGACCTACAGCTGAAATGTTAAACGTGGGAGGGAGTTTCCCCTAAACACATACAAGCACACAAAGTCCAGTGCGAAGATACAATTTTACAATTACGCAAGCTTTATATCAAATAAATGAATAAACATTTCCATAATACACTTTACAATATCCATTCATATACAACAACGTCATAACCAAATAAAGCATAAGGCGGACATATTGTCCCTTAGAAGAGTACTTGTGGAATGATTTGCTGTCACTCTTCTTTTATTTTTTTTATTTTTTATTTTTTCATAACTAGTGTCCCACTCATAAGGGGATACTTGTCACATATTTACATATCGAGTCTTTGGGTCCACTTGGGGTTGTTAACTCAAGGTCCCCCACCCCGACGGTTTTAATTTCCTACCCCAGAGATACCGCACCCTCCGGCAAACATCAACATCCCTCCTCAACGCCCGGGTATCTAACGAGGTCCCCTCATCCCCGGTGGTGATATTTATATACCGAAGCCTTCCGCTCCCCGGTTTGCCTACCCAAAGATTCATAAACATTCTTTGACAATTCATTCCACCAAATACTCCTTTCAATATTTAATCACAAACATACATGCATAGACAACCATATAGCCATCAAGATCATTTAATTAAAGTTCAATCAAGAAGTCATCAATATTCTTTTCAACCATTATAACTGACAAGTAACAACTAATAAGGGAGAATAGCTGTGAGAGAATAATAACTGATAAACAATTGTAACTTCAATGCACACCACTTTCGTTAATAAGAAGCAATCAAATAAACTAGATGAACCTTTGAACCAAATCAGCAAGTTTAACACCAATTCCCATAAACATTTCACAAGCAAAGCGAAGCCGAATATAACCATAGAGTAAAAATGGATTACTTAGTCCAAATGATAAAAGAAGGTAAAACTATTCTAACACTAGATTGCAATAAATAATGTGAATGAATCATGTTATTGCAAAATTCAAGCCATTACTACATGATACAAGCAAAACTTGGTGAAAAAAAAAGAAGGAGAAAGAAAACAAAAAGAAAAGAAACCATCTAATCATTTTATCAATATTTATATCTTTTTAAATCTAGTGTTTCCTATCACAACATCCAATCAACCATCTAAACCATTATAAACCATTCACACACTTTCCAAGTCAACTTTCCAATACTTGTGCAACATCATTTATACTAATTACATCATTATATCATTATATTTACTTATACACTTATACTCATCCAATTCATAAATTCTCATATCAAGCATTTAACATAGTATTTTCTCAATCAAAACAAAATACTAATTTCAACATTCTTAACTAGCATTTCTTAATCACATATTCAAATTTAACTTATCAAAACAAACAAGAGTAACAATTACCATAATATCCACATATCATAACATAGTCATAAATTTACCAACACATGACTAAAGATAAAGTTTCCTGCAAGCTTATACCAGTTTCAAACGAAAACCGGAAATGCTATAGAGGTCCATAAATTGTGAAATTTTAACCACAATAAGACTTACATGTCTACTTTTAAATGGCACTAATTTCACTTAAAAATAAGGTTTGCAACTTCAAATATAAATTTTTAAATAAAACCTATTCGACTACATCCTAGACATACAATACTCTATTTTCAAAATTAAACTGGTACTTCCTCAGGTATCCTTAAATCACGAACTTTTATCATAATATACTTCTATATTTCAATTTTCAAATACAACAAATTTCATCTCAATCCAAATTTTATAGACCAATATATGATTTTTTGAATGCAGGTTGTCAGGGTGCATTATGGACAACCCAAGCCCTGTTTTCAAAATTTAACTAAGAACATATCAGGTTTCCAAAAATCACGAAATTTATACACTATGCAGATCTGAATGTTAGCTTTCCAACGGGACCACTTCATCTGAATCCGATATCTACAACTCTAGTTACAATTTTTTGATTACATATATGTCAGGATTTCAAACAAAAAACGAGATTCCACAAGAAAACATCAAACCTCAAGCTCTAACAATGGAGTTTCCTCACCTCTAATTCCCAAGGTCCAACCAAACAGGTATAACAATTCACCAATAACATGTAAATCAAGATTACTCAACCTAAACATGATCCAAATGATTTTCATGAAAGAGATTCACCCAAAACAACTCACAAACATCATTATTTCAACCATTACCAACCCATTTTATATCCTTCAAAAAACCCACGAAAATTATCCAAATAAATCATAAATCCCTCACCTTGTCATGAAAGTTGTGGTGCTGTAAGATCCCAATTACTAGAAGGTGAGTCAAATAAACACTATCATGTTTATAAACCCTCATATAATTTAATTATTAAATATTGTTCCAAAACATTTTCAATCATAGCATAATTTATTAATTACGAACATATTTATAACTTTTTTTTTCAATTTTTTTTTATCATGTATAATTGTTATACAAAGAGAAATTGTAAACTACTGGAACATTGTCAGTTAAAACCTTTAGTTAAATTATTAAAATTTTCGGGTATTACATTAAGGTAATAGTCACGACAGATCAAAACCAACGGTGTTAAGTCAAAATTGATGGAAATGATTAATGTGAAAACGAAACATAATATGTAAGACCAATTTAAAAAATAAAAAATTTATAGGATCAATATGAAAAAATAAAATAAATATATATCACCAATTTACCTATTTTATCAAATATATATATATATATATATATATATATATATATATATATATATATCCAAATGCCCCTTGTATTCATAAAAAAAAACTATATTTTTAGTTTAATGTTCAAATAACGGATATTACAAACCCTCAAAAAAAAATTAACAGATATTACAATTTTCTAAAAAGATACTCCTACAGAAAAACTACAATTTTTCTCCATATAAAAAATTAATTAGTTTCCCTAAAAAAAAAAATTAATTAGTTCCCTAAAAAATCACAATATCCCCAAACTCCCGGAGTTCAGTGTCCACAGGTGGACACATACAAACCACAACTCCAAAATTTGTTCTATTTTTGTAATAAAAACAAAATTGAAATAAAGTCCATCTGTCTCTCTCTGCTAAAAAAAAAAAAAATTGAAAATTGTTGTAAACTTCGAACCACTGAAGCGTGGGGTAAAAAATCTATATACGAAAAAACAATAAATATATTTGAGCTGATGGAAGAAGAGAGAGAGGAAGGAAGATAGGTTGGAGAGGCAGAAAAAGCTGTGGTGGCGGAGGAGGAGAGGCAGAAGAATCTGAATCCTAACTTCTCTCTGTCTCTGTCTCAGAATATAATAAATATATAAAATCGGTTGATAAAACGAAAATGAGTGGTGAAATGGTTCCTCCTCCTGGTCCTCTTCCGAGGAGGAACAGTGGCTCTCATAAACGGCCTCCGTCGATGTCCAAGAAATCCGAAAACGGAACCGCCACCGATACGTCCCTTCTCAGCAGGCCTTCCTCTCCTCCCGCCCAACAACAGTACCTTCTATTCCTTTTTTCTTCTTCCGTGGAACCTTCTAAATTTTTCGGCTATGTTTTAATGATCTTATCTTCGGATTCGTTTCGCATTGCTGCATTTTTTCAAGGATATATCGATCCGTATAAATCGAATCAAGCCGTTTCTAGATTACATATAAAATTTACTGTGATATGTTTTAAATTTATTGGCGCGTGGACAATGTAGTACATGAGATTGAGACTCTGTTATCTCATGTTGGCAATATATAAATTTTAATTTATTTGTTACTGTTTGTTTTAAACGCCTCTACATGTAGTTAGAAATATGCAGTCACTTGGAAATTTTTTTGCCAGGATTATTAGTTTTATTTTATTTTGTTGGTTAATTGAATGAAAGCTTTTTGTGATTAGGTATCTTGTTGTATTTTTTGTTTTAATTTTTGAAATTGTGCTTATTGATGAAATTATTTAGGTCTGACGTGGGAGAAAGGACAGTGAAGAAGCTTAGGTTGTCGAAAGCCCTGACTATAAGTGAGGGGACAACAGTTTCTGAAGCATGTCGACGAATGGCATCTCGGCGTGTTGATTCTGTCTTGCTCACCGATTCAAATGCTCTGCTCTCAGGAATCATGACTGACAAGGTTTGTGTATCATGTGTGCATGTTTCCATTCCATTTATGCGTTAGGATAAATGACTTAATTAAATGCTTATTCGATAAGCTTTTTTTAAAAAAGCTAAAAATAAATTATTTTCATAACTTTCTCTGATAATCTTGTTGCAATAAGCTAAAATGGGCTTATATAAAGATCATAAACTATTTGTATTAGTTTATTTTGACAAGTTATTCTCTTGAGCTCAAATAAGCTGTCAAATAAGCTCCGAGTGTGTGCATATGAAATGTTATAAGCTTGTGTATCTTGTGCTCAGGATGTTGCTACTAGAGTTATAGCTGAGGGTTTAAGACCAGAGCAGACAATGGTGTCAAAAGTAATGACTCGGAATCCTCTATTTGTAACATCAGATACACTGGCCATCGACGCTCTTCAAAAGATGGTCCAAGGTTAGCTTCATTCCTACTGTTAATGTCATTGTTATTATTTGATTTTTAGCAGGTAATTAAAACTAGGATATCATATGTTATCATTATGGAATTTTGGGTATTGCTGGGCTTGGGTGAGACGATGAGTGAGTTCATTTCTATATGCAATTGAAAAGTACCATGATAATTATTTTCTGCTGATTATCCCAATTAGTTTAATACATTTGTGCAACACTTTTACTACGACTGCCTCGTCCACAAGAAGAGATTGGTTGAAATGCTGCGAGATGCACTAGATGCATATGTTTTTGGACATTGATGTCAATATCATGCTTCATCATGATCATGAGATTTCTAACATGGCAGTGCACTGAGGTCTGAACCTTAGGATATGTGGACTATATAAGAGATCTGTAATTCTATAGGATATGTGGACTATTAAATATAATGCGGTTACTGTACTATTGAAGTATTGAACAAGAATCATGCATGATAAAGGGGTTGTGACAATAATCATAGACAAATATACAACAATAACAACCAAAGCCTTTTCCCATAAGGCGGGGTTTGCACATGGACCAGATGATGCCATCGTGTTCTATCATAAATCATGTCCTTATAAAATCCATCTAGTTTAAAATCCCTTTTAATGGTTTCCTTTATAGTTTTCTTCGTCTCCCTGTACCTATAACTAGAGGGCTATCCTCTATCTAATCTATTCTTCTTATCGAGGCTTCTATTGGTCTTTTCCTCACATGGCCAAATCACCTAAGGTGAGATTCTACCATCTTGTAGTTAATAGGTGCTACCCGTACTTTTTCTCTAATGCATTTGTTCATGCTCCTATTTTGTCCTATATATCTACTCATCTAGTGCAACTCCTTAATCTAATATGCTCTCGTTGGCTCCATACCGCCCAACATTTAGAACCTTAAAGCATCTCGGGTTAATCACAGACAATTTAATTAGATATAATGATTTCCTTATTAGCTTATGTCAGGACCAATCACAGCCCATGTTTTAGCAGTAAAATTATTTGCACTGTTGTATCAACGAGAAGTAGTTGTTTGGTAATTTAGATGGTTAACAAGTTATGCACTTCTTTTTCATGTTTATCTTCCTTCATACTGAATGGATCCTGGGAAAGAGTCTGTTTGCACTGAGGGCATATTTGTTTTCTGATAAATCTATCAAAGAGGTCTGCAGATTTTTATGTTATTGAATCACTGATGACTTGAGCTCAATCCAATGATCTTAGGAATACTCCTTTTTCCTTGACAAAGGCATATATCAGGGCCTTAGATTGGGTGATAAGTGATAATGTTAAAACCTTTAACTATTAACTGTTTAATTTTTTCATTTACATACTTCCATGGATTAAAAGGCAATTAGGTTCATTCTCTGATTGTCTATTCTTCCCATTCCTCAATTTTCTTGGTACTAAATCCATGGCTTCAACTTTGTTAGTGATTTTCTTGTCGCATGTCCGGCTTTTGGATGTCTTCATTTACATCAGACTTGACTGGATGTGATGTGCTGTCTTGAAAAAAGAAAGAGAAAAAAAGAAATTTTCAACTCTTTCAATTGTTTCCCCCACTGTTTTATAATATCTGCTATGTTTCCACAAACCACAAAAATGGTGTCTGATTTGCATCTAAAGCTTTACCCATTCTAGTATTTATAGTTAAGTTTTGTTTCTTTTTCAGTAGGGCCTTAAAATTTTACTTTTTCCGTTTCTTTAAGTAGTTGGTGTCTGATGGAGTAAGAATTGGGTAAATGTTTTTATTAGATTATCTTTCCACTAATCAAGTTATAAGGTCTGTTTGGGTAAACAATTAATTAAGCGCTTATTCGATAAGGTTTTTTCAAATAAGCTAAAAATAACTTATTTTCATAAGCTTTTCTGACAAGCTTATTGCAATAAGCTAAAATGAGCTTATATGAAGATCATGATTCATAAACTATTTGCATAAATTTATTTTTATAAGCTATTCTCATAGGCTCAAATAAGCTATTCCAAATGCATTCATAGTCTATAAAGTAATCCATTGAGATATTATTGAAATTTTGTTAAATGATAGGTAAATTCAGGCACCTCCCTGTTGTGGAAAATGGTGAAGTCATTGCCATACTGGATATCACCAAATGTCTTTATGATGCCATATCTAGGATGGAGAAGGCTGCTGAGCAAGGTAGTGCCATTGCTGCTGCAGTTGAAGGGTCAGAACGCCACCGGGGTAGTAATGTATCTGGTTGGTTAACAATTATCTTTGTATACACTTCTCATAGTACTGATCGTATATGAATCTGTGAATTGCATCCACTTGCATGCATATGTCTCTTTACTGTTTATACTATCGCTGCCACTGTTGAATTCAGAGGTTGTATTTTTTTTAATGAAATCTATCATTTGCCTTACTTATATGGTGACCAGACTCTACAAACAAAATTTTAAGCTTTATTTGACTTTGTGGCTGAAAATTAGAAACAAAGGAATTGGTAGTTGATTAAAAAAGATGGAGGGGGTTACAAACAAAATTTTAAGCTTTAATTTGTCTGTTGTGCTTCTCATAGTCCTTGCTTTATCAATATTTAGTGTTGTGTGTTGGATATGGCCATATTTCTCCTTCATATTGTAATGTTGCTATTTTCTGTTTCAACTTCATCAGCTCCAAATGCTTTGATAGAGACATTGAGGGAGCGCATGTTCAAGCCTTCGCTGTCAACTATAATTGGCGAAAATACAAAGTAATTTCCATAGTTTCTTGTGTTTATATGTATTGCCACATGATGCTTATATAATCAGATTTAATTGTTTTACAAAGTTCTATAGCTTTTTGTTTCTAGGGTCGCTATTGCATCAGCAGCAGATCCTGTCTATGTAGCTGCAAAAAAGATGCGGGAGTTGCGTGTTAATTCAGCTGTTGTTGTGTCACTTTCGGGAACCAAGATTCAGGGGATATTCACGTAAGATTTTTTCCAGAGGCTTTATTCTCTTCTCTTAGAAATCCAGGATATGGAATAACATACATGATTGCATGTTTCTTCGATAAGCACTCTCCTTGAATGATATTGGAATTGTGTTTTGGATTTTTTGTTGTATAATAAATTGTTCTCTAAATCTTTCATGCAGTTCAAAGGACATCCTTATGCGTGTTGTGGCTCAAAATCTTTCTCCTGAGTTGACTCTAGTGGAAAAGGTTTTTTTTTGAAGTAACTTGAGTAAAATGCATATCACTATGAGATGCCATTTCTTCTGGCTAGTTCTTTTTTTTGCTAGGTATTAAAACTGATTTGGTTTTCTTCTTGATTCTTCCTTTCCTCACTTATTTTTTGTTAGGTAATGACTCCAAACCCAGAATGTGCTTCACTTGAGACGACGATTCTTGACGCACTGCATATGATGCATGATGGGAAGTTCTTACATCTTCCTGTGGTAGACAAGGGTGAGCTTTGCTTTCTCAATTTCATAGGCAGTTTCTTAATCTCGTTGTGCTGACTATTAGTTTCTGCAGATGGATATGTTGCTGCTTGTGTGGATGTTTTGCAGATAACTCACGCTGCCATTTCCTTGGTAAATTTCTTATTTCGTGTTTGATATACATATAAAATATAGAGTAGAGCAAGCAATTTTATTATATATTCTAGAAGATGGAAATGTGGAGGGAGGGATCAACTGATCTGCTGTGAGGTGTGTGTAACTTTGTGTTATGGGTTTGTATGTCTGTTTTTGGTCATAGCTGTGTATTATGAAAGGATCAAACATCAGTTTCAGTTCCCTGGAATTTACTTATCAAAACATCTCTCTTTCAATTCAATGGCATTTGCTTAATCATTCAGTACCTACAGGGGATATAATTGAATTACTGAAATATATCAGATGCTGATTGTGTTTTTTATTTCTTTTGTCTTTTTGCGAAATGGCAAATGTACTGTCTACCTCCAACTGTGCTGTCTTGGAGGTGCACATTCAGGTCAAAGGAATGTATTGTATTATTGGGAAAAACCTAAGTCCCACATTGACTAGAGATAGTATCTAACAATAGCTTATAAGTAGTGGGTAATCCTCATCCTATGAGCTAGCTTTTGGGATTGAGTTAGGTCCAAAATCTAATATGGTATCAGAGCTATCCTAAATCCATTGTTGGGCCACCCACCATGTTATCCACGCACCAAGCCCAATAGTGCTGGGCGTGAGGGGGTGTATTGGGAAAAACCTTAGTCCCACATTGACTAGAGATAGTATCTAACAAGAGCTTATAAGTAGTGGGTAATCCTCATCCTATGAGCTAGCTTTTGGGATTGAGTTAGGCCCAAAATCTAATATGTATTGTTGCCTTTTAGATTTAGCGATTGTATAATTGATAGTTTCCATCTTTATTTGGAGAATTTCCATAAATATTCAATCAAAATTTGATTGTTTTTTTTTATCTCCTTAAATTATCAGAACATTGTATTTTGGTAGTTGTGTAGATTTAATGTTACAGTTCAGTGTCCACCTTACATACCCCCTCTCACTTCTTAATCATCATGCCTTTATAACTGTTGTGGTGTCCATCTTTAATAATGTTGAAGTCTATTTATCTTGTGTAGTGAGAATCATGCTCATCTTTGTATTAACATTTGATATTGTTATACAGATGCCCATTTCTGATAGATGTACTTTGTAGGTTGATAGTAGTTCTGGAGCTGTTAATGATGTAGCAAATACAATTATGCAAAGATTTTGGGACTCGGCTCTTGCTCTAGAGCCACCAGAAGATTCAGATACTCATAGGTACTCTGACATTTAAACATAAGATTTGTTTTGTTTTGTTCTGCGACTCAGCCTATACGATGTTCGGTTGCAGTGAAGTTTCTGGACTAATGACATCAGATGGGGCAGATACAGCGAAGTCAACATATCAGTCTGTAGGTTATGGAAATTCATTTACCTTTAAATTTGAGGATCTCAATGGTCGTGTGCATCGATTCAACTGTGGTGAGTAGTTATCTTGGGAAAAGCATTACAAGGGCTTAGAATCTAATTTTTCCCCCTTCTTGGATGTTAGTCATAAACATCATGTAGATTGATATCTCATCCTCTGTATCCCCTTTGATTCTTATAGGAACTTACAAGTATTTACCTTGCCCTTTTTTATAGGTACTGAACATCTAGATGAGCTTGTATCTGCTGTCATGCAGAGAGTTGATGTCAATGATGGAGAACGCCCTATTATTTTGGTGTGTTTTATGCTAGTTCAAATTTTTCTGCATTTTGGCAGTACTGTATGTATTTATTATCATACTGACTTTTTCCTCCCTTATAGTATGAGGATGATGAACGTGATAAAATTGTTCTTGCAACTGATAATGATCTTGCTGCTGCTGTCAGCTATGCTAGATCTGCAGGAGGGAAGGTGAAGATATCTAATTCTACTAGCTTTTTCATTTAATGATGTTGGCTTCTATGGCATTATTCATTTGGATTTGGCCCATACATTCTAATATAAAGCATCTATGTGTTTCAGGCTTTGAAGTTGCATCTGGAGTTTGGCGATTCAGCCAAACCAACAAGTCCCCAATCTGGTACAGCGACTAGACAACAAACTAGTGCTTTGTCTTTCCGTTCTGGTATTTTTGCAGGTGCTATTGTTATAACTAGCATTGGAGTGTTGGTTTACTTAAAGCGCTCCAGACAGTGATGTGTTGCCACTTTGATCAGCTTTATTTGCATTTAAATGCGCGTTGCAACAAAGGAAATGTTGGATTCTGAAATAGGCATATAATGTGAATGTTCTATAATCTTGAATCCTTGTTGGGGGGCAATTTTCACAGCCACGATCAAGCCTGGGGTGATTAGATAAGATGGCTACTTATATATTCAACTTTTTTTTTTTGTCTCATGCAATTGCAATCAGTGATCCCTTCTCTTTACAAGTGAGAATATGTATAGATAATCTCGTCTCATACAGTATTCAGATATGTTACGATGTTCTGCATTTTTTTGCTTGGGCTCAAGAGTGCCTGCAATGGTGTCCCGGAATGTTTGGGCTTCAATTATCGGGGAATCTATGCAATTTTTGCTGCCACCTTTCCCAGTTCTACTGTGATGTTTACACGGTCTGGTCACGCAGAGGTCTTGTTTGCTGGTTTAAATTCATTTTTACCCTATTAGTGTAACACTAATGAGCTATCATTTTGTTGCTGAATTTCTTGTTATTGTTGTAGTTTATGATCAGCGGGAGATTTATTAAACGCTAAAAACTATATTTAGATTTTTATAGTTTGTATGGGAACTATTTTAAGATTTAAATATTTATAGTTTGGCGGTCAAATTGATAATATTTATATTTGTAAGGTAAAAGAAAAAATTGGAATTTGGAAGTTGGAACTAAATAATTATGGGACCAAATTGAAACTTGACCAAATATAATAAAAAAGACTTTAGCCGAAAGAAAAATTAGACAATACAATACTGTAATAATAGTATTAATTTGGGTTAAAGAAGGGGCCACCTGTTAAGGTAGTGCATATATGGAAGCTTGAATATCATACCGAAAGGGAAAAGGGAGAAACAGCAAAAGATGGGGCACATGAAGACATATGTATATTAAATGATTATATTTTGTTGCCTTGTATTGTTACCGTTACTGGCTGATAATGGGGCCATATCTGACCCTGAAGCTCATTTTCCCTTATAAACTCACTCTCTATCCGGCCTAAGTCCTAACACACAGAAACAATGGTCGCCTATGATGACATGCTCAAGGGATCATGTCAACAACTTCAATTGTCCTCCATTATCAGAGATGTAAACTACAGGTCCTCTCTCTCTCTCTCTCACTTCATGCATATGCATGTTTGTTTGTTCATTGTAAGCTTTCATTTCAAGTGCTCTAAAGTCTAAACAAACTATAACCAGTAGATTGTGATGTTATCTGTTTGTTTGCATTCCAATGCAGCTGTGGATCGTGTGGTTATGAGCTGAACTTGAACTCCAGCAACCGCAACACCTCCTCCATTGATTCCAACTACGGCAAGTCCTTAAAGAGAGGTGTCGTCTCCTTCTTCTCCGTGGATGAGACAAGGTTCACTCAGCTCCAACAACTTCCTTGGTCATTGTCATGGATACCCTTTTTCAACTCCAACCGCTTATGGGGTTTGTCTTTGTTCCAACGAACTACAAGAAGAGCCAAGCTCCTCTGCCGCAAGTGTGGCACCCACCTTGGTTATGCTTACACTCTGCCCTCTCACTCTCAGTTTCACTTCTGGGATGGCATATCTGATTCCAGAATTTATGATATTAAACTCACCACTCTGCAACCTTCCTTCTATGATCATCCCAGTCAGAGGTCACAGGATATGGATGTGTCAGAGTGCATCTTCTAATTCTACAATGAAGCCGAGGATTGGTGTCGTATGAGTATGAGGTAGTACTGAATTCTATTTTTTTATCATGTATTCTAATCTTTTTGATACGAGGATGTTTTCTTAATAATTTCGTAGTCTGCTCTTTTGGTGTACTCTATTTTAACTTTACTGTCGCGCGCGCTCGCGTGTGTCTATATATATATGGGAAAAGTGAGCAGGATGAAAGAAGTAGGAATACAGACAGAAATTACATTAATTAAACAAAATAAAAATATGGAAATTAAAACATGAAAACAGTAAAAACAAGTACTGTAGAAATTAGAACAGTAAATATGAAAACTTTAAAACATAAGCCCAGAAAGGTGGTAGAACCGACCAAGAATTGGGAAAAATAAAAGATAAAAGAAACCGGAGCGGAGGCAGAGCCTCACCAGAACCGGTGAAGAGAGAAGAGATGCTTTTAAACCATGCGGTTTTGATTGAAATGCTTGAAAACTACAAGCTTGAACACTACAGGATTGAAAGATTGAAAACGAGAAAGAAGAAAACTGAGGAACTCACAAAATGAAAGCTCTTAAGGCTCTCAGAGTTTCTCACTCTAAACTCTCTCTAAAACTTCGGATGTCTAACAACTGAGCCTAACATCCTTTAAATAGAAGATTGAAAACTTACTATTACAATAGTATCGATAAAAATAACCTATACTATTGCAACTATTGCAGAACAGTGCCGATATCATGACTGGGACTGTGCTGTCGGTAAGTGAATAGTGCCAGTGATATCATCCTATATCATGTGGCCGTTTGTGTAATGAATAGTGCGATATACCGAGAATTTGATCGAACTGATGTTGTCGGCAAGGAACAGTATTATCGGATGGCTGGAACTATTCAATCCAGAATTTTGATTGGTTTTGTTGACTGAGGGATAGAGATTACTCATCATCACTCAGGTTGACTGTGGTATCAATACTGTAGCAGTCGTCTTCATTTTGATAGAAGGGATCCGAGCATTGACTTGAATCCTCTTCGTCTTCTTCTTCATCAGTTTGGGGGAGCTTCTGTTTGGAGGATTTTGATGAAGAGGGTTCCTCCTCCTTTGCTAGCTTCAAGATTGTTTCCATATTTCGAAGGAAACTTTCTTTTGATTTGGATCCTACCAAAACTGAAACTATTTGAGATCTTTGATTAAGAAACTCGCAAGTCTCTGGGTTGGCTGCCTTCATCCACTTAGGATTCTGCTGGAACCAGATTTTTACATTGTTGCTTGTGGCTGCCGCATAATTGAACTGTGACCACCACTTACAAAGGTTGCTCTTTGCAGAATTGGCAATAAACCAGGATATTGATCTTGTTTCTGGTATTTATATTGCCAGCTGAAAACCCATGAAAGGGAAAATTTTGAGAAAAATATTAGATTGACAGGGAAAGGGGTTTCCTTACTGTCAAAATATTTTTCGAATGTTTGATATCCTTCAAGGACTTCTTCAGGAAGGATCTGTTTGATTGGGCCAAATATTCTCCACCAGTGGACGAACCAATGAGGGAATCTGTATTTAACATTCTTCTTGAAGTATATCAACCAAGAATGTTTGTTTTGAATATTTTGGTACCAGAAAATGTTGTACCAAGCTTGTTGATAATCCCAGTAATTAAAACCAATGTGATCAAAAGTTTGAGATTTTTTTTTGAAAACATGTAAATTCTTTCCGAATTGTTCAGGTGTTAAAACCTTCAAAATTTGGAAAGTTGAGTGAGTGTATGTCGATTGATCTTTAGGATCACGATAATGTTTAATCGTGACTGAATCTGTATCAATCAAAATAAACTCATAAAAATTTCTGTTTTTATTTGGTTGGGATTGTTGAAAATGAGAACCATTTCGAAAGATTTTGAAGGGAACTTTGTTAGGGTTATTATCCCAAAATCCTGGTTCCATTTGAACAACAAATTGAAATTGGTTTTTTGCAACATAGTTAGTTGCGGCTGTTTGGGTTTGGGTGTTGTCTTTTGATAATCTTGTATCAGGTTTGACAACATTTATGGGAATAGCTGTTTGGGCTAATTCTCTGATTAGGTCTTTGAGAGGGGGTGGAGAACTTGATTCGTTTTCCACTCTATCTCCCCATGTTCCCTTAGGGAGTTTGGTCAGGCCTTGATCTTGAAAGGCTTGAAGAGTTTGGATTGGGATGCCATAGTCTTCTTTGGACTGTTTGGCAGTTTGCTGGGTTGAAGACCCAAGTTTGGTTGTGGGTTGTTGGGTCGATGACCCAGATTGCTTTTGGGATGAAGACCCAGATTTGGATGCACCTTGGCGTTTGGGTCCTTTAAGGACAATTCCTTTACCTTTCCCCTTTGCAGAGGAAGCCTCAGACTTTGGCATTGCTGCCAATTTCTCTCTACTACCTACCCTGTAAATATTCACGAGTAAGAAAGTCAGGAAGAGAATTTGAAGAGCCTTTGATAAATTCAATTTGAAAATCAAAAGCACTTAAAATTGCTTGCCATCTAGCAAAAATTTGTTTTGATGCTAAATTTTTAACATCTTTTTGCAAAATATCTTTAGCAGATTTACAATCTACTATAACCAAAAAAATTTGATTAAGTAAATCTGATTGAAATTTTGAAATACATAAAACCATTGTCAAAATCTCTTTTTTGACAGTAGAATAATTTTGTTGAGCAGAATTCCAATGTTTAGAAGTATATGCAATGATATGCTCTTTATCTGAAATTCTTTGTTTCAAAATACCGCCATAACCAATGTCAGAAGCATCGGTTTCAACAATTTTGAAAGCAGAAGTGTTTGGAAGATAAAGACATAGAAGATTCTTTATCTTAGACTTAATAAGTTGGACAACTTTTGTATGCTCATCAGTCCAAGGAGGGGATTCCTTCTTTAGACGATTATGCAAGGGTTTGATGATGTTGCTAAGATTGGGGACAAAGTCAGCAACATAATTGAGACACCCTAGGAATCTCTGAAGCTGAGTTTTGTCAATAATTTGATCTGGAAACTTATCAGCAAATTCTATAGCTTTGCTGATAGGGATGATGGTTCCTTGGAAAATGTTATGACCAAGAAATCTAATCTTAGTTTGGAAGAGATCAATTTTGGTTTTAGACACAGCTAAACCATTTCTTTTGATCACACTTATGAAAATCCTCACATGCTTGAAGTGTTGATCAATGGATTGAGAAAAGACTAAGACATCGTCAAGGTAGACGATTGTAAAGTCTGTGTAAGGATTGAAGATCTCATTCATAATTCTCTGGAATTCTGAAGGAGCATTTTTGAGACCAAAGGGCATAACATTCCATTCGTAATGCCCAAAGGGAACAGTGAACACTGTTTTGTAACGGTCACTTTCTTTGACTTCTATCTGGTAGTAACCAGATTTCATGTCAAATTTCGAAAATATTTTTGCCGTACTTAGGCGGTTAAGCAAATCCCTTTTGTTAGGAATTGGATATCTGATCCACCTAAGAGCTTGGTTCAAAGGTTTGTAATTGGTGACTAAGCGAGGTGTTCCACGCTCAATTTCAGCCTGCTTATTGACATAAAAAGCAGAACAAGACCAAGGAGATTTGCTCTACCTAATTAAACCTTTGCTTAAGAAATCGTCAATTTCCTTTTGACAATACTTAAGGAGTTCATGATTCATTTGGATTGGTCTTGATTTGGTTGGAATTTGACTCTCATTAAAATCTTGTTCGTAAGGCGAATCTACAAAGTACTTCTTTCTATTCCAAAATGCTGTGGGTAAATCAGAACAGATATACTTTTGGATATCATCAGAAAGGATCTGAACCTTCTTTTTGATGT
Organism: Sophora flavescens; assembly: GCA_030762895.1. Lineage (NCBI taxonomy): Eukaryota > Viridiplantae > Streptophyta > Magnoliopsida > Fabales > Fabaceae > Sophora > Sophora flavescens. Next base: position 49,762,398 of record CM061068.1, on the reverse strand, counting down.
TTGGTTGTTGCAACTGCAACTCAATATTCTTAAAAGAAATTTCTTCCTTCAAGAAATTGATTTGATTAATCTTACTATCGAGAAGATTTAAATCTCGAATGATAGGCTTTCTAATGAATGGGAAGACTATGTCTTTTCCCAGATGTTGAGTTGTAATTCCATTGTGAGTAATGGAAAGAGGGAAAAGTGATCTAATGAACGGCGTTCCAAGGATCACTTCATTTTTCAGATTTCTAACTAATAGAAAAGGGGTTTCAACTTGGAGACCTTGGTTTTCTATTAGGGCTTTTGACAACTTATAATTGATTCTAAGTTTAGAACCATTTGCTGCACTCAACTTCTCTGAGGTTTTCTCAAAGAATTTGGTAGGGATTGATCCTGTAAACTCAAAGTTCTATTTGGGTAACAATTGAAATAAATTGGACCAATCCCAGCAGCTTTGCTTTACAGGATTCAATACAAGGCTATGAATTCCTGTAATTCTAAAGTTCTCAAAAACAGAACATCAGGAGAGACAACCATGTTTCTTACTGATGTTACAAGGGCAAACGTGATTGTCCCAAAGACAATCCTTTGGAAGGACGTAGTCCTACTAGAAAGATGGATATTGGATAAGGCTGTTCCAGCTTTACCAAGAGAAACGACAGACTTCAACAATATAGTTCAAACCCCAACAGGAAGAGTTGAACTAATCTTTGAAAGAAGGAATTCTTTCAGTTCTGCTAGATCCTCTAGTCTTAGATCAGAAGACTTTAGATCTGTCCCTTCATGACAATCCTTTTCTGCAACATCTCAGATGACAACCATTAATCTTCAGGGATTAGATACATCATCTACCATCCCTAGACCAATTTATCAGACCGAAGATGATCAACGATCAATTCAGTCTCCAACCTTTTCCTCTCTTAATGAATCTTATAATGATTTGTAAGTTCATTATAGATAAGGAATCCCTTCGCAAGAATTTTTACTCTGAGGAATGGAAACCTCAAAGAGAGTGGTTCTTGCAAGAGTTCAAGGGAACAAAAGGAAAAAATATTCAGGAAGAGTATTATCAATTTCTTAAAAATGTTAAGACAAACGTTTTATTTTTTGACTGGTTTCATGCTTACTCGGTCAAATATTCAATTAATTATCCTTGGAAGACGAGGATAGATGTTGATAAAACCACAAATGTCATTACTGTATGGCATTTGAAAAATGGTGAGTTGGTCAAGACAGAGTTACCACCAAATAGCTCGTTCCAACTCCCTTGTATCAAAGATCCCTTTACCAATAAACCCATCATAGCTGCTCTATTCAAAAACAAGAATGCTGATGAAGCAATCTCAGCTATGGACATAAGCAAGTTAATGGAGCAATCCAATTATACCAATAAATACCTTCAAGTGCTAGGAGAACACTTGATTAAAAAAGTTGCAACTTCCCAGGCATCTACTTCGGGAATTAAGAAGGATATTCCCTTAGAAAAACCCTTGTTCAAACCCTTTAAGATGAATAAGATGATCAAAGAAAGTTTGCTTCTTCTTCAACCCAATGTCAAAAAGGAAAAACAAGAGTTTATGGAGAAAATAGAAGAAAAACTGAAACAGTTAGCTGTTCCAGATTCTCCATCAGATAATCAAGAAGGAAGACCTTTAATCAGAGACAAAGGTCCGACTATCAATGTCATCAATGAAGACGACTCAGAGACGGAATCTGTAGCTAGTACTTCCAAACCAAATCCTCCCGATAAATCCCCAATAAATATCAATCCTGTTCTTACCCAATCTTGGAAGCAACCCTCAACACTTTATTATCCTAGAGCAACTCCTCCGGATATGCTCTTTGAAGAAAAGACTCCAACTTTTAGGAGTTTTAATGCCAATAACATCTATGAATGGAACATAGATGGTCAAACGTAGTATCAAATGATTCAAACAATGCAGCACATGACAATGATGGCTACTGCTTATCAGATTACGAATGATTGCTCTGAAGAAGCCATTTGCAATATCTTGTCTGCAGGTTTTACAGGCCAACTCAAAGGTTGGTGGGATTATTCTTTCTCTGAAACACAGAAAGAACAAATGTTTTCTGCTATCAAGACTGATGTAGAAGGAAATCCAATCTATGATAATGAATGTGGAACCATTCCAGATGCGGTTAACACCTTAATCTTCTCAATATGCGGACATTTCATGGGAAATACCTCCACTTGGAAGGATAGATCTGCAGAATTACTGTCCAATCTTAAGTGTAGATCTTTAGCTAGTTTTAGGTGGTATAAGGATACCTTCCTAACTAGGGTTTACACCAGAGAAGATTGCCAGAATAGGTTCTGGAAAGAAAAGTTCATTGCAGGTCTCCCAACATCTTTAGGTGATCTTGTTAAAGATGAACTTATAGCCCAATCTCCAGATGGAAATATTCCATATGAACAATTGAGTTATGGTCAACTCATTGCAGCTACCCAAAAAATTCTTTGAGAAAACCTCGGAGAAGTTGAGTGCAGCAAATGGTTCTAAACTTAGAATCAATTATAAGTTGTCAAAAGCCCTAATAGAAAACCAAGGTCTCCAAGTTGAAACCCCTTTTCTATTAGTTAGAAATCTGAAAAATGAAGTGATCCTTGGAACGCCGTTCATTAGATCACTTTTCCCTCTTTCCATTACTCACAATGGAATTACAACTCAACATCTGGGAAAAGACATAGTCTTCCCATTCATTAGAAAGCCTATCATTCGAGATTTAAATCTTCTCGATAGTAAGATTAATCAAATCAATTTCTTGAAGGAAGAAATTTCTTTTAAGAATATTGAGTTGCAGTTGCAACAACCAAACATCAAAAAGAAGGTTCAGATCCTTTCTGATGATATCCAAAAGTCTATCTGTTCTGATTTACCCACAACATTTTGGAATAGAAAGAAGTACTTTGTAGATTCGCCTTACGAACAAGATTTTAATGAGAGTCAAATTCCAACCAAATCCAGACCAATCCAAATGAATCATGAACTCCTTAAGTATTGTCAAAAGGAAATTGACGATTTCTTAAGCAAAGGTTTAATTAGGGAGAGCAAATCTCCTTGGTCTTGTTCTGCTTTTTATGTCAATAAGCAGGCAGAAATTGAGCGTGGAACACCTCGCTTAGTCATCAATTACAAACCTTTGAACCAAGCTCTTAGGTGGATCAGATATCCAATTCCTAACAAAAAGGATTTGCTTAACCGCCTAAGTACGGCAAAAATATTTTCGAAATTTGACATGAAATCTGGTTACTACCAGATAGAAGTCAAAGAAAGTGACCGTTACAAAACAGCGTTCACTGTTCCCTTTGGGCATTACGAATGGAATGTTATGCCCTTTGGTCTCAAAAATGCTCCTTCAGAATTCCAGAGAATTATGAATGAGATCTTCAATCCTTACACAGACTTTACAATCGTCTACCTTGACGATGTCTTAGTCTTTTCGCAATCCATTGATCAACACTTCAAGCATGTGAGGATTTTCATAAGTGTGATCAAAATAAATGGTTTAGTTGTGTCTAAAACCAAAATCGATATCTTCCAAACTAAGATTAGATTTCTTGGTCATAACATTTTCCAAGGAACCATCATCCCTATCAGCAAAGCTATAGAATTTGCTGATAAGTTTCCAGATCAAATTATTGACAAAACTCAGCTTCAGAGATTCCTAGGGTGTCTCAATTATGTTGCTGACTTTGTCCCCAATCTTAGCAACATCATCAAACCCTTGCACAATCGTCTAAAGAAGGAACCCCCTCCTTGGACTGATGAGCATACAAAAGTTGTCCAACTTATTAAGTCTAAGATAAAGAATCTTCTATGTCTTTATCTTCCAAACACTTCTGCTTTCAAAATTGTTGAAACCGATGCTTCTGACATTGGTTATGACGGTATTTTGAAACAAAGAATTTCAAATAAAGAGCTTATCATTGCATATACTTCTAAACATTGGAATTCTGCTTAACAAAATTATTCTACTGTCAAAAAAGAGATTTTGGCAATAGTTTTATGTATTTCAAAATTTCAATCAGATTTACTTAATCAAAATTTTTTGGTTAGAGTAGATTGTAAATCTGCTAAAGATATTTTGCAAAAAGATGTTAAAAATTTAGCATCAAAACAAATTTTTGCTAGATGGCAAGCAATTTTAAGTGCTTTTGATTTTCAAATTGAATTTATCAAAGGCTCTTCAAATTCTCTTCCTGACTTTCTTACTCGTGAATATTTACAGGGTAGGTAGTAGAGAGAAATTGGCAGCAATGCCAAAGTCTGAGGCTTCCTCTGCAAAGGGGAAAGGTAAAGGAATTGTCCTTAAAGGACCCAAACGCCAAGGTGCATCCAAATCTGGGTCTTCAGCCCAAAAGCAATCTGGGTCATCGACCCAACAACCCGCAACCAAACTTGGGTCTTCAACCCAGCAAACTGCCAAACAGTCCAAAGAAGACTATGGCATCCCAATCCAAACTCTTCAAGCCTTTCAAGATCAAGGCCTGACCAAACTCCCTAAGGGAACATGGGGAGATAGAGTGGAAAACGAATCAAGTTCTCCACCCCCTCTCAAAGACCTAATCAGAGAATTAGCCCAAACAGCTATTCCCATAAATGTTGTCAAACCTGATACAAGATTATCAAAAGACAACACCCAAACCCAAACAGCCGCAACTAACTATGTTGCAAAAAACCAATTTCAATTTGTTGTTCAAATGGAACCAGGATTTTGGGATAATAACCCTAACAAAGTTCCCTTCAAAATCTTTCGAAATGGTTCTCATTTTCAACAATCCCAACCAAATAAAAACAGAAATTTTTATGAGTTTATTTTGATTGATACAGATTCAGTCACGATTAAACATTATCGTGATCCTAAAGATCAATCGACATACACTCACTCAACTTTCCAAATTTTGAAGGTTTTAACACCTGAACAATTCGGAAAGAATTTACATGTTTTCAAAAAAAAATCTCAAACTTTTGATCACATTGGTTTTAATTACTGGGATTATCAACAAGCTTGGTACAACATTTTCTGGTACCAAAATATTTAAAACAAACATTCTTGGTTGATATACTTCAAGAAGAATGTTAAATACAGATTCCCTCATTGGTTCGTCCACTGGTGGAGAATATTTGGCCCAATCAAACAGATCCTTCCTGAAGAAGTCCTTGAAGGATATCAAACATTCGAAAAATATTTTGACAGTAAGGAAACCCCTTTCCCTGTCAATCTAATATTTTTCTCAAAATTTTCCCTTTCATGGGTTTTCAGCTGGCAATATAAATACCAGAAGCAAGATCAATATCCTGGTTTATTGCCAATTCTGCAAAGAGTAACCTTTGTCAAGTGGTGGTCACAATTCAATTATGCGGCAGCCACAAGCAACAATGTAAAAATCTGGTTCCAGCAGAATCCTAAGTGGATGAAGGCAGCCAACCCAGAGACTTGCGAGTTTCTTAATCAAAGATCTCAAATAGTTTCAGTTTTGGCAGGATCCAAATAAAAGAAAGTTTCCTTCGAAATATGGAAACAATCTTGAAGCTAGCAAAGGAGGAGGAACCCTCTTCATCAAAATCCTCCAAACAGAAGCTCCCCCAAACTGATGAAGAAGAAGACGAAGAAGATTCAAGTCAATGCTCGGATCCCTTCTATCAAAATGAAGACGACTGCTACCGTATTGATACCACAGTCAACCTGAGTGATGATGAGTAATCTCTATCCCTCGGTCGACAAAACCAATCAAAATTCTGGATTGAATAGTTCCTGTCATCCGATGATACTGTTCCTTGCCGACAGTCACAATTCCAGTGAAGTTACCGGCACTGTATATCACCGGCACTATTCACTTACCGACAGCACAGTCCCAGTCATGATACCGGCACTGTTCTGCAATAGTTGCAATAGTATAGGTTATTTTTACCGATACTGTTGTAATAGCAAGTTTTCAATCTTCTATTTAAAGGATGTTAGGCTCAGTAGTTAGACATTCGAAGTTTTAGAGAGAGTTTAGAGTGTGAAACTCTGAGAGCCTTTAGAGCTTTCATTTTGTGAGTTCCTCAGTTTTCTTCTTTCTCGTTTTCAATCTTTCGATCTTGTAGTGTTCAAGCTTGTAGTTTTCAAGCATTTCAATCAAAACCGCATGGTTTAAAAGCATCTCTTCTCCCTTCACCGATTCTGGTGAGGCTCTGCCTCCGCTCCGGTTTCTTTTATCTTTTATTTTCCCCAGTTCTTGGTCGGTTCTACCACCTTTCTGGGTTTATGTTTTAAAGTTTTCATATTTACTATTTTAATTTCTATAGTACTTGTTTTTACTGTTTTCATGTTTTAATTTCCATATTTTTATTTTGTTTAATTAATGTAATTTCCGCCTGTATTCCTACTTCTTTCATCCTGCTCACTTTTCCCCTTTCCCTTCCTTGACCCTGTGATATATATATGTTTTAGAGAGAGTTTTAGAGAGAGAAGCTCTTAGTGTTCCGAGAGCTCTGATCTTGTGAGTTGCTCAGTTCTTCTTCTTACTCTTTTCTTTATTTTAATCTTGTAATATTTTATAGTTCAATCTATAAACACATGGTTTAGAAAATCTCTCTTCTCCCTCTACCGGTCCTGGTGAGGCTCTGCCTTCGCTCCGGTTTCTGTTTAATTTTTCCAGATCTTGGTCGGTTCTACCACCTTTCTGGGTTTATGTTTAAAATTTTTATATTTTCTGTTTTAATTTATACAGTATCTGTTTTTACTGTTTTCATGTTTTAATTTACATATTTTAATTATTTTGTTTAATTATATTTAGATCTCTGTCTGTTCTCCTGCTTCTTTCATCCTGCTCTCTATTCCCCTTTCCCCCTTCCTTTAACGTCGTCCTCCCTTTGGTACCAGATGGGGAAGTAAGGACTGTAGTATGGATCTAAGATCCATACCTTGCTGAATAAATTAAAAAAAAAAGAGTTTTTCAGAAGAAATTATTATGCTTAACTGGTTTGGGTACCTCTTAACTGGTAAGAACCTCCGTGTTTATGCTTTGGTATGTCTTGTTAAAGCTGTAGCAGTAAGACCTCGAAGGATAATGATGAGGCAGTAAGTCTAATTTGTCGATGCTTGAAGCAAGATAAATCAAAACATGAATAGCGAGTAGTAGTAAGTCTACTTTGAGGTAGCTTTTGGTTAATTCAGTAAATCCTTTTTTCAAAGGTAAGATACAGCTATGGTTAAGGATATTAAGATCTAATGATTTTGTAAATTTTGTAAAGATATTATTTTTTAAAAAAAATTATAAAATATTCAGCAGGGTACGACTTATATTCCTATTTAATGTTGTTATGGAACCAAAGGAAGACAATGATATCAGACTAATGAAAATTATGTTATCTCGCTCCCTTTCTAAGCTTTCTTTTGGCTTTTCCCAACCTTCTTCTTCTTCTCTTCAGGAATATGATATTCCTACCAATCCAAGCAGTATTTTCCAAGAGGAAATCTGTTTTGAAAATATGAATCAAGATATTGATAATTGGGTAATTCCCAAAATACCCACAAAAGAATTATACAAACCAGAAGGAAAGTTTTTTGCTACTTCTGATTATGTTATCAAAACGGTAGAGAAGAATATTCCTATCAATCCAGTGAGGAATTTCATCTTCTCTCAATGGATACTATCAAAAATCATAAACAAAAATACAGATACCTACACATAGGATGTGTTCAGGTAGAGTAGATTGCAAATCTGCAAAAGATATGTTATAAAAAGATGTCAAAAATTTAGCATTATAACAAATTTTTGCCAGATGGCAAGCGATTTTAAGTGCTTTTGATTTTCAAATTGAATTTCTGAAAGGCTCTTCGAATTCTCTTCTTGACTTCCTTACTCATGAATATTTACAGGGTAGGTAAGAGTGTGAGAGTGGCAGAAATGCCAAAATCAACAACTTCCTCTACAAAGGGGAAGGGTAAAGGAAAAGGAAAACCGGTCCTTGCAGGACTCCAACGCCAAGTTGTGTCCAAAGAGTCAGGGTCATCAACCCAGAAACCAACAATCAAACGTGGGTCATCAACCTAATCTGGGTCATCAACCCAGCCAATCGCCAAAAAGTCAAAACAAGACTATGGTTTCCCAATTCAAACATTGTTCGCTTTTCAAAATCAAGGCCTAACCAAACTCCCTAAAGGAACTTGGGGTGATAGAGTGGAGGTAGAATCAGATTCTCCACCCCCTCTCAAAGACCTAATCAAAGATTTGGCCCAAACAACTATCTCTTTGAATGTTGCCAAACCTGATACAAGATTATCAGCTGCCAACACCCAAACCCCAGCAACTCACTTTGTTTCCAAAAACCAGACCCAATTTGTTGTTCAAATGGAACCATAATTTTGGGATAATAACCCTAACAAAGTTCCAATCAAAATCTTCCAAAATGGTTCTCATTTTCAACAAGCACAATCAAGTAAAAATTGAAATTTGTAAGAGTTTATATTGATTGACACTGATTCAGTCGCGATTAAACATTATCGAGACGCTAAGGATCCATCAACGTACACTCATTCAACTTTCCAGATTTTAAAGGTTTTAACACTTGACCAATTTGGAAAGAATTTAAACGTTTGCAAAAAACTTTCTCAATCTTTTGATCCCAATGGTTTTAATTACTGTGATTGTCAACAAGCTTGGTACAATGTTTTCTGGTACCAAAACAATGAAAACAAACATTCTTGGTTGATTTATTTCAAAAAGAATGTTAGTTACAAATTTCCTCACTGGTTCGTCCAATGGTGGAGAATTTTTGGTCCTATCAAACAGATCCTTCTCGCAGAAGTCTTAGAAGGATATCAAACTTTTGAAAAATATTTTGACATCATGGAGAGCTCTTTTCGGGTCAATCTAATATTTTTCTCAAAATTTTCCTTTGCTTGGGTATTCAGTTGGCAATATATGTATCAGAAGCAAGAGCATTATCCTGGTATCTTGACAATTCTGCAAAGATCAACATATGTCAAATGGTGGGCACGGTTCAATTATGCAGCAGTCACAAGTGATAATATCAAGACATGGTTCCAGCAGAATCCAAAATGGATGAAGGCAGCCAACCCATAAACATGTGAGTTTCTAAATCAAAAGTCCCAGATTGTTTCAGCCTTGGCAGGATCCAAATCAAAATAAAGTTTCCTTAACAACATGGAAACTATTTTGAAACTGGTGAAGGAAGAAATAGCCTCATCATCAAAGTCATCAAAATCATCCAAACAGCAGCTCCCCCAGTCTGATGAAGAAGACGAAGACCGGGAGGATACAAGCCAATGTTCGGATCCATTTTATCAAAATGAAGATGATTGCTATAGAATTGACACAACAATCAACTTGAGTGATGATGAAAAGTTCCAGTCACTCAACCGGCAATCTCAAATATTTTACTGACATGAATAGTTCCAGTTTGTCAACAGGTACTGTTCATCACCGGCAACTAGAGTTCTAGTCAGGATACCGGCACTTTTCATCAATTATTGCAATAGTTAGGTCAGGTTACCATCACTGTTGTAATGGTATTTTTTAGTTTCTAAAAATAGGGTGCCCGACTCAGTTGTAGAGCATCTGAAATTTTAGACAGGGTTTTAGAGAGAGAAGCCCCGAGTTTCCTGAGAGCTGTGATCTTGTGAGTTCCTCAGTTCTTCTTCTTCTTCCTCTTTTCTTTCTTTCAATCTTGTAGTAGGGGAAAGGGGAATAGAGATCAAGATGAAAGAAGTAGGAGAACAGGGGGAGATTTACATATAATAAAACAAAATAATTAAAATATGCAAATTAAAACATGAAAATAGTAAAAACTGATATTGTAGAAATTAAAATAGAAAATATAAAAATTTAAAACATAAACCCAGAAAGGTGGTAGAATCGACCAAGATCTAAAAAAATTAAAAAGAAACCGGAGCGGAGGCAGAGCCTTACCAGGACCGGTGGATGGAGAAGAGAGATTTTCTAAACCATGTGTTTATAGATTGAACTATAAAATATTACAAGATTGAAAGATTGAAAACTACAAGATTGAAAGAAAGAAAAGAGGAAGAAGAAGAATCAAGGAACTCACAAGATCAGAGCTCTCAAAACACTCAGAGCTTCTTTCTCTAAAACTCTCTCTAAAATCCTGGATGCTCTACAACTGAGCCGGGCACCCTATATATAGAAACTAAAAAGATACTATTACAGTAGTGACGGTAACCTAACCAAAACTATTACATTAATTGATGAACAGTGCCGATATCCTGACTGGAACTGTAACTGTCGGTGATGAACAGTGCCTGTTGACAAACTGGAACTATTCATGTCAATAAAATGTTTGAGATTGCCGGTTGAGTGACTGGAACTATTCATCATCACTCAAGTTGACTGTTGTGTCAATTCCATAGTAATCATCTTCATTTTGATAAAATGGATCTGAACATTGGCTTGTATCCTCCTGGTCTTCGTCTTCTTCATCAGACTGGGGGAGCTGTTGTCTGGATGATTTTGATGATGAGGTTATTTCCTCCTTCACCAGTTTCAAAATAGTTTCCATGTTGTTAAGGAAACTTTCTTTTGATTTGGATCCTGCCAAGGCCGAAAAAATCTGGGACTTCTGATGATGAGGTTATCCATTTTGGATTCTGCTGGAACCATGTCCTGAATTTGTCACTTGTGGCTGCTGCATAGTTGAATTGTGCCCACCATTTGACATATGTTGATCTTTGCAGAATTGGCAAGATACCAGGATAATCCTCTTGCTTCTGATACTTATATTGCTAACTGAATACCCAAGTAAGGGAAAATTTGGAGAAAAATATTAGATTGATCGGAAAAGGGCTCTCCCTAATGTCAAAATATTTTTCAAAAGTTTGATATATAAGACTTATGCGGGAAGGATCTGTTTGATAGGACCAAAAATTCTCCACCAATGGACGAACAGTGAGGAAATTTGTAACTAACATTCATTTTGAAATAAATCAACCAAGAATTTTTGTTTTGATTGTTTTGGTACCAGAAAACATTGTACCAAGCTTGTTGATAATTCTAGTAATTAAAACCAATGGGATCAAAAGTTTGAGAAATTTTTTTGCAAACGTTTAAATTCTTTCCAAATTGCTCAGGTGTTAAAACCTTTAAAATCTGGAAAGTTGAATGAGTGTACGTTGATGGATCCTTAGCGTCTCGATAATGTTTAATCGCCACTGAATCAGTATCAATCAATATAAACTCATAAAAATTTCTATTTTTATTTTATTGCGCTTGTTGAAAATGCGAACCATTTTGGAAGATTTTGGCTGGAACTTTGTTAGGGTTATTATCCTAAAATCATGGTTCCATTTGAATAACAAATTGGGTTTGGTTTTTAGCAACATGGTGAGTTGCTGGGGTTTGGGTGTTGTCAGCTGATAATCTTGTATCAGGTTTGGCAACATTCAAAGGGATAGCTGTTTGGACTAAATCTTTGATTAGGTCTTTGAGAGGGGGTGGAGAATCTGATTCTTCCTCCACTCTATCGCCCCAAGTTCCTTTAGGGAGTTTGGTTAGGCCTTGATTTTGAAAAACTAACAATGTTTGAATTGGGATGCCATATTCGTGTTTTGACTTTTTGGCGATTGACTGGGTTGATGACCCAGATTGGGTTGATGACCCAAGTTTGATTGTTGGTTTCTGGGTTGATGACCCAGAATGGGTCGATGACCCTGACTCTTTGGACGCAACTTGGCGTTGGAGTCCTGCAAGGACCATTTTTCCTTTTCCTTTACCCTTTCCCTTTGCAGAGGAAGTTGTTGATTTTAGCATTTCTAACACACTCACATCTTACCTACCCTGTAAATATTCTCGAGTAAGGAAGTCAGGAAGAGCCTTTGAGAAATTCAATTTAAAAATAAAAAACACTTAAAATTGCTTACCACCTAGCAAAAATTTGTTTTGATGCTAAATTTTTGACATCTTTCTGTATAGTATCTTTTGAAGATTTGCAATCTACTCTAACCAAAATTTTTTGATTAAGTAATCAGATTGAAATTTGGAAATACATAAAACTATTGCCAAAATCTCTTTTTAGATAGTAGAATAATTTTGCTGAGCAGAATTCCAATGTTTACAAGTATATGCAATGATATGCTCTTTTTCTGAAATTCTTTGTTTCAAAATACCGCCATAACCAATGTCAGGCATCGGTTTCAACAATTTTGAGGGCATAAGGATTTGGAAGATAAAGACATGGAAGGTTCTTTATCTGAGATTTGATAATCTTGACAACCTTTGTATGTTCATTTGTCCAAGGAGGAGGTTCCTTCTTTAGACGGTTGTGTAAAGGTTTGATTATATTACTGAAATTTGGAACAAAATCAGCAACATAATTGAGGCATCCTAAAAATTTCTGAAGCTGAGTTTTGTCAATTATTTGATCTAGAAACTTATCCGCGAAATCTATTGCCCTGTTGATTGGAATAATAGTCCCTTGGTAAATATTATGACCAATAAATCTAATTTTTGTTTGAAAAAGATTGACTTTGGTTTTAGACACAGCTAAACCATTTCTTTTAATTACTCCTATGAATATTTTTACATGTTTGAAGTGTTGATCAATTGATTGAGAAAAGACAAAAACATCATCAATGTAGACGAGTGTAAAGTCTGAATATGGGTTGAAAATCTCATTCATAATCCTCTAGAATTATGAAGGAGAATTTTTGAGTCCAAAAGGCATAACATTCCATTCATAATGCCCATTCCAAAAGGAACGGTGGATGCTGTTTTGTAACGGTCACTCTCTTTGTCTTCTATCTGATAATAACCAGATTTCATGTCAAATTTGGAGAATATTTTTACCTAGTTTAGATGGTTAAGAAAATCCTTTTTATTAGAAATTTGATATCTTATTCATCTAAGAGCTTGATTTAAATGTTTGTAATTGATAACTAAGCGGGGTGTACCTCGCTCAATTCCTGCTTGCTTATTAACATAAAAAGCTGAACATGACCAGGGAGATTTACTTTCCCTAATCAATCTTTTTTAAAAAAAATCATTAATCTCTTTCTGGCAGTACCTAAGAAGCTCGTGATTCATTTGGGTTGGTCTAGATTTAGTAGTGATTTTCCTTTCATTGAAATCTTGTTCATAAGGCAAGTCTACAACATATTTCTTTCTATTCCAAAATGCTGTGGGTAAATCAGAACAGATAGAATTTTGAATTTCATCAAAGAGGATCTGGATCCTACTTTTGATATTTGGTTGTTGTAATTGTAACTCAATATTCTTAAAAGAAATTTCTTCTTTCAAGAAATTGATTTGGTTAATTTTATAATCGAGATAATTAAAATCTCGAATGATTGGTTTTCTGATGAAAGGGAAAACTATATCTTTTCCCAAATGTTGAGTTGTGATTATATCATGTGTAATGGAAAGATGGAAAAGTGATCTTATGAACGGAGTTCCAAGAATCACTTCATTCTTAAGATTTTTAACTAAAAGAAAAGGGGTTTCAACTTGAAGACTTTGATTTTCTATTAAAGCTTTTGACAGCTTGTAATTGATCCTAAGTTTAGAACCATTAGCTGCACTTCATTTTTCTGAAGTTTTTTCAAAGTATTTGGTAGGAATTAATCCTTCCTGGTTACAATTTGAATCAGCACCTGTATCAAAAAGTGTTGTAGTATCAAGAACAAATTCTCCAATAATAATTTTGATCTTGATATGTAATTTTTGAATCTTTAATTGATTTACTAAATTCAAGAATGCATGATCTTCTTCAAGATCTTTGCTTTCCTGATTATTAGTAAGATTGTCATGCTCATCATTTTTAATGATACCTGATTCAGGTTTTTCTTCCAAATCAGAATCATCAGATTGGGCTTCTGCTATTTAAGACAGAATTAATTTATGAACAGATTGTTCCTGTTTGATCTCTTTAACCTCTTGTTTCAAATTCTTAATCTCTTGCTGGAGATCTTGAACAGTTACGGGTTTTGTTTGTTGAGTAGCATCAAGACTTTTAAGAATCTGTTTGAAGTCAAAATGATCTTTGACAATAACTTTGCCTTTACTTTTGAAATTCTTTTCCGTTGAGGATTTCATTGAATATTTAAGCTTATCCAGATATTTTCGTCTTTCTTCTGGATCAAAAATTGAATTAATAACTTCAAAAAGGAGATCTTGCTCCTTAGTTAGAACATTGATTTCAGGCGATGAAGATCTTCAGGAAAATCACCTTCTGATTCATCCAAAGTATCTGATTGGATTAAAAGATTATTAAGTTGTTCCACAACTGATGGTTCAAGATTTAACTATTTGATCCTTTTCTTTAGCCTACAATATTTACTAATGTGGCCAGGTTTGCCGCAGTTATAACATATAACCACTTTCTTGGAAGACCTATCACCAGTTACTGGCTTAGGTTTGAACTATGGTTTAGGTTTGTTATAACTTTTGTTTTTCTTATACTTAGTATACTTGGTATACTTAGCGTTTTGGTGTTTACTTTCATATTTTTTGGAAGATTTAGACTTATCTTTTGGACAAGGGGTATACCAAATTGTTCGCATAAAGATCCTAAATCCTTCTTCGGGGCCTTTTCTTTTTTGTACTGATCTCGGACTTTGTCTTCCTTACAAAGTCTTGCCCCTATTTTTTGGGTGGCTGCAATGAGTTGTCCATAACTCAATTGCTCATATGGAATATTTCCATCTGGAGATTGGGCTAAAAGCTCATCTTTTACTAGATCACCTAAAGATGTTGGGAGACCTGGAATGAGCTTTTCTTTCTAGAATCTATTCTGGAAATTTTCTCTAGTGTATACCCTAGTTAGGAAAGTATCTTTACACCACCTAAAACTGGATAACGATCTACACTTAAGATTGGACAATAAATCAACATATGTATCCTTCCAAGTGGAAGAATTTCCCATAAAGTGTCCACATATTGAGAAGATTAAGGTGTTGACAACATCTGGAATTGTTTGGCCTTCATTATCAAAAATTGGATTCCCGTCTACGTCAGTTTTGATTGTCGTAAACATCTGTTCTTTCTGTATCTCAGAGAAAGAGTAATCCCACCAACCTTTTAGTTGGCCCGTAAATCCAGCAGTCAAAATATTGCAAATGGCTTCTTCCGAGCAATCATTCGCGGTTTGATATGTTGTAGCCATCATCGTCATGTGCAGCATTGTTTGAAGGATTTGATATTCTACTTGACCATCTATGTTCCATTCATATTTGTTTTTAGCATTGAAGCTATTGAAAGTTGGAGACTTTTCCTCAAGAAGCAGATCTGGAGGAGTCGCCCTAGGATAGTAAAGTTTTGATGGTTTTTTCCAGGATTGTGTATAAACTGGACTAATATTGATTGGAGTGTTTTCAAAAGAATTTGATTTTGAAGTGCTGGCCTCAGACTTTGTTTCTGAGCCATCTTCATTTATGACATTTATGATTGGATCTTTGTTCCTTATTAAGGGCCATCCTTCTTGATTAACAATGTTAGATGGAGACTCTGGAACACTTAATTGTTTTAATTTTTCTTCGATTTCTTCGATTATTTCTTGTGTTTCCTTTTTTATTTCTGGGTTAAGAAGAAGTTGTAAACTTTCTTTGACCTTCTTATTAACCATGAAAGGTTTAAACAGGGGTTTTTCTAAGGGAATATCTTTTTTAGTTCCCGAAGTAGATGCCTGGGTGGATGCATCTTTTTTAATTAAATGTTCCCCTAGAACTTGTAGATATTTATTTGTATAGTTTGATTGCTCCATAAGTTTGTTAATGTCTTGAGCCGAGACTGCTTCATAATTATTCTTTGTTTTGAACGGAGCAGCCATGATTGGTTTGTTGGTGCTAGGATCTTTAACACCGGGGAGTTGGAAAGAGTTATTTGGTGGTAACTCTGTTTTGACCAACTCACCGTTTTGTAACTGCCATACTGTAATGACATTGGTGGTTTTATCAACATCTATCTTTGTTTTACAAGGATAGTTAATTTGATTTTTGACTGCATAAGCATGAAGCCAGTCAAAAAATAAAACATTTGTCTTAACATTGTTAAGAAATTGATAATATTCTTCTTGAATATTAATTCTGTTTGTTCCCTTGTAATCTTGTAAGAACCAGTCTCTTTAAGGTTTCCATTCCTCATAGTAGAAGTCCTTTCGAAGGGATTCCTTATCAATAATGAACTTACTGTTGGTAATGGCTATAATCTCAAGAGGGGGGTGAATTGAGATATTGAAAACTTTTTCAACAATTTAAAGCAAAACAGAGTTTTCTTAAAGAAAATTGGTTTGCACTCAATTTTAATTCCCAAGAATCAGGTTATGTAACAAGTGATGATGTTAAGAAGAATTATAAGAAGGAACAACAAGTTTAACACAGATTGCAGATCAAAGATTCAAGTTAACAAGCATTCTTAAAACTCATTCACAACACACAAGTGCATATAACAAGTATATGGAGTTTAGAGATGAGAAGAACACGCAAACCGATTTATCCTGGTTCGGCTACCTCCTCTGACTTGCCTACATCCAGTCCCACACCTCTGTGGTTTTATCCACTATAACCAGAAATTACAATATCCAATTAAATCATTCACAAGGATAACCTCCTTACTCAAGAACACACCAAAAAGTACACTTGCTTTTCTATACCAAGGATCCCTTCTATCCTTGTTCAATCCTAAGAGATACCCTCTCTTAATCACACTAATTCGCAGAAAGAATTGAGTAGAAGAAAGACTCTAAAAGTCTGATTATACAAATTGAAGTTCTAATAAATATCACACTTTTCTCTAAGATGAAGCACTTTTGGAAACTTTGGAATATTTCGAATTTTCACTTTCAGAATGTGTAAGGTAGGGAAAAGTGTTGATATGAAGTCCTTTTATAGGTTTTTGAAGATTTAGATCCGTGGATCTTATCACAAAACTAGTTACAAGTGATTACAAATCAGTTTGAAAAGTTGTAACAGAATAGTCTGTGTACTACATCTGTGTATGCGTATTTTTCAGACATTTCAAAGCTTGTATACACAGATTAGATATTTTGTACATCTGTGTATTAAACCAAGTTTTCACCTTTTTCAAACGTATACACAGATTAGCTTCTTCTGTACACATGTGTATTTCTTGCGTTGTGCTTTAATACACATGTGTATACCTTGCGTACATAGATGTATAATAGAACATCAACCCAGAATGTCCAATACACAGGTGTATCATTTTTGTATATCCGTGTATTGTCATATTTTTCAAAACAATACACTGATACACATGTATACAACGCATGTGTACGAGTTTTGGTTCCAGACCCGAGAGCTCACTTTTGTGTACACAAGTGTACAACACATGTGTACAGCCTTTCAACTTTGAACCTGAGAGCATGTATTCGTGTACACAGGTGTACAACACGTGTACAAGAAAATTCTTTTGTTTTTAAAAACCAACTTTTCATACACGTGTATGATGCCTGTGTATAGAAAGGTTCTTTCTAAAATTTGAAATTTAGCTTTACATACACATGTGTACAACACATGTGTGCAACAAAATTTATTTCTTTATCAATTAATCACTTTCTTGAAAAACCTTTCTTTTGAAAAACTATTTTGTTTATCCTTTGTAAAAATTAGTTTCTTCTTAAATTCAAGTGCTTCACCCAAGAAATCAAATGTGCTATTTTTACAATAGCATCTAAAGTATGAGATCTTCATTGCTTGATGCTTTAGTCCTTGTCCATTGCTTTGTGTCCTTGGTCTTCCATCCTTTAATCCTTGATTTTCCTTTTTCATGAGTGATCTTGCATACAACTTAACACATAATAAGTATATAGTTAAAATCAAAAATCTTATGCAAAATACACTTTGTTTGTCATACATCAAAACATAAATGAGGGCTTAGTCTTACAAACTCCCCCTTTTTTATTATGACAAACCTTACCATACTTAACCTTAGTAATTAAAAATCAGAGTGCAGCTATTGAGTAAGCATGGTTCTTGAGTCATTTTCATCCTCCCCTGTCTCATTGATATCTTTCAAAATCAAGTGTTATCATATCATTATCATGAAAAAGTCATCTTGCATTTATTATAAGCTCAAGTATGTATTTTCAATGCAGTTCATACTTAGGTATCATAGCAAAATTTACAGCAAATGCAAGACAGAATTAATGGTTGTATGGTTGTTGTATGGTTCATCTTTCTCCCCCTTTGTCATTATCAAAAAGAAACTATGGAGAATATTAAAATCAAACTGGAAAACAGTTTTGCATTCGTTGATAACAAATCATTACAGAGCATATGCAATACATCAAAACAACCAAAACACTGAAATCAAAAACAGGAATTACAGAACTCAAAGTGCAAGACAACATTATACTCAAAACAGTGAAATCTAGGCCTAACCAACTAGACACCTAAGGACACTTAGTCTAAACTAAGACTAGATAGAAGCATCTTGCCCATGTCCTTCATAATTTTCAGCATATTCTGCTGCCTCGCTTGCCATATTGACTATATTATCAAAAATAACATCATCCATTGGGGGTCCTTGTCTGGCAATTCCTAAATGTTGGTGTAAAGTGGTTGTTTGGCCTTCCACAGCATTGAACCTTTCCTGTAAATGATCTATTGCTTGCATAACAGTTTTGCCACAGAATCGATGTTTTACATCGATGTATTAAATGGATTTTTGAGTTTTGACAAATTGTACATCCGTGATTTGTACATTTGTGTGTAGCGTAGCAGATGCAAACCAGAAATATTTTCTGATATATACATTTGTGTACACATCCTGTGTATAGGAGTTCCAGTAACGTTTTTAAGCAGTACACCTGTGTACTAAGCTTGTGTACAGAGACAAAGCTTCTAAAAACAAGAAATATACCTATGTATGTCATCTGTGTACATAAACTTCAACACTAAAAAGGTTCAATACATTTGTGTACTAAGGCTATGTAAATATCTAACAGAAATTCCAAATCAATCAAAGATTCAAAACAAACAATATATATCACATATTAATTGATTCAAATCATTTAAAAGAACATTTTAAGAACAATCAAGCATTCTATAACATCAAATATCAAACAATTATGCCCATTGCCATTTATCTAGCTTTATTTTTCACTATGGTTTCATTCTCATCAAACTTGTTCATAATAAAAACTCATTTGGTTCCAATGGTTGATTCATGATTGATCAAATAACTTAAAACAAAAGGATGTACAATCACAAATTAATAATGATAATTGTAAAAGATATTCAATCAATATTCTTTCTTTATTGTTACCCGTAATGTGTTTGGAAAAGCCTCTATCATGATACCAATTTGAGTTCTTGGCCTTCAAACACATCTGCAACACAGAACTTATGTGTATTCTATAGGTACCCAAATCTGGTTGGGTCCTTTGGTGTTAGTAGCAACATATGTTCCTTTTGAAACCCAAATTTGTTTAATGACAACATGTATATTCTTCCTAAGTTTACAAGTAGCAGCTGTATGACCTTTCTTTAAACAATAAAAACATTTCACAAAAGGACTAGTTGAAGAACTAGGTGCAACAAAAAGCTTCTTGAAAGATTTTTCATATACCCATGGCTTATATCCAATTCCAGCTTTATCATAAACACTCATTTGTTGTCCTAATATGGTATTCAAGTTATCTCTACCCAAAGTAAACTTAGATAGAGTTGTATTTAGTTTTTCAACTTCCTTTTCTAGTGTAATGCATTTGGTGCAAATTGAACTAGGTGCAAGTAATTGTGAATTTTTAGCTTCTAGTTCTTTAAGCTTTATTTGTAAAGATACATAGTCACTACATTGTTTTGCAATGATCTTCCTAGAAGATATAAGTTGTTTACCAATTTTAACATATTCTTCATGCAATTCATCAAAAGCATCCTGTAACTCATCATAGGTAGGAGAAGAATCATTTACCTCGGTTTCACTATCACTTTGTTGACTTGCCATGAGATATAGGTTGGCTTCTTCATTTTCAGATTCACTACTAGTGGAATCCATATCATTTTCTTCCCAAGCTATGTATGCTATTCTAGGCTTTCTTCCTTTCTTCCTTTCTTCTCTTTGTTGTCATTCTTCTCATACTTTTCTTTCTTTTGAAGCTTTGGACATTCATTTTTCTAGTGTCCAAGCTTTCCACATTCAAAGCATTTGATTGTAGAGGAAGAGATTTCACCTTTGTTTGTGTTCTTTTTGGTAGGAAAACTGAATTGCTTCTTTTTTCTATTCTTTTTTATGAATCTTCTAAATTTCCTCACAAGCAATTCCATATCTTCTTCTTCGGATTCTTTATCTTCATCAAGGTCATCGTCATCATCACTTTCTTTTGGTTCTTTAGAGACATGAGCCTTAAGTGAGATTCCTTTCTTCATTTTCTCCTTATCTTCATGGCTTTTCAATCTATTAAGCTCCAATTTGTGTTCTTTCAACATGCCAAATAAAGTAGCAATCTGCATTGTGTCTAGATCCTTTGCTTCAGCAATTGCAGTAATTTTTGGCTGCCATTCACGACTCAAACATCTCATTATCTTGTTAATCTTTTTCTCATCCGTGATTGTATCTCCGAGTCCTTCTAGCTGGTTCACAATGTGTGTAAACCTCTTTTGTAGCTCATCTATCTCCTCACCGTTCCTCATGTGAAAGAGTTCATATTCATGAACCAGTGCATTCATCCTTGCTCTCTTTACATCATTGGTTCCTTCATGAGTGAGTTGAAGAGTTTCCCACATTTGCTTTGCTGATTTACAGTTGGAGACCCTGAAAAACTCATCATAATTCAAAGCAGTTGTTATAATATTTTTTGCCTTAGCATTATAACCAACTCTTCTTTTATCATCATCATTCCATTAATCTCTTGGTTTATTTTGTTTACTTCCCTTAGCATCAAGAATAAATGGAACATAGGGACCATTTTCAACAACATCTAATACATCTAAACTTGCAGCCTCAAGAAAGATAAGCATTATCTCTTTCCAATACATGTATTGGGAGCCATTAAAGGCAGGGGGTCTAGTGAGTGAAGCCTCATCACCCAGGATGTCATTTGTAGCCATCTCTTGAAGCTATTAAGCTTTGTAACAAGAGTTTTAGCCCCCATGCCACTTGTTGGTAAAACAGAGTTTTCTTAAAGAACATTGGTTTTCACTCAATTTTAATTCCCAAGAATCAGGTTATGTAACAAGTGATGATGTTAAGAAGAATTATAAGAAGGAACAACAAGTTTAACACAGATTTCAGATCAAAGATTCAAGTTAACAAGCATTCTTAAAACTCATTCACAACACACAAGTGCAAATAACAAATATATGGAGTTTAGAGATGAGAAGAACACGCAAATCAATTTATCCTGGTTCGGCTACCTCCTCTGACTTGCCTACATCCAGTCCCACACCTTTGTGGTTTTCTCCACTATAACTAGAAATTACAATATCCAATTACAGCATTCACAAGGATAACCTCCTTGCTCAAGAACACACCAAAAAACACACTTGCTTTTCTATACCCAAGGATCCCTTCTATCCTTGTTCAATCCTAAGAGATACCCTCTCTTAATCACACTAATTCGCAAAAAGAATTGAGTAGAATAAAGACTCTAAAAGTCTGATTATACAAATTGAAGTTCTAAGAAATATCACATTTTTCTCTAATATGAAGCACTTTTGGAAACTTTGGAATATTTCGAATTTTCACTTTCAGAATGTGTAAGGTAAGGAAAAGTGTTGATATGAAATCCTTTTATAGGTTTTTGAAGATTTAGATCTGTGGGTCTTATTACAAAACTTGTTACAAGTGATTACAAATCAGTTTGAAAAGTTGTAACAGAATAGTCTGTGTACTACATCTGTGTATGCATATTTTTAAAACATTTTCAAAGCTTGTACACAGATTAGATATTTTGTACATCTGTGTATTAAACCAAGTTTTCACCTTTTTCAAACGTATACACAAATCAGCATCTTTGTACACATGTGTATTTCTTGCGTTGTGCTTTAACACACATGTGTATACCTTGCGTACACAAATGTATAATAGAACGTCAACCCAGAATGTTCAATACACAGGTGTATCATTTTTGTACATCCGTGTATTGTCATATTTTTCAAAACAATACACTGATACACATGTGTACAACGCATGTGTACGAGTTTTAGTTCCAGACCCGAGAGCATACTTTTGTGTACACAGGTGTACAACACATGTGTACAACCTTTCAACTTTGAACCCGAGAGCATGTTTTCGTGTACATAGGTGTACAACACATGTGTATAGGTAAATTCTTTTGTTTTTAAAAACCAACTTTTCATACACATGTGTATGATGCCTGTGTACAGAAAGGTTCTTTCTAAAATTTGAAATTTAGCTTTACATACATGTGTACAACACATGTGTACAACAAACTTTATTTCTTTATCAATTAATCACTTTTTGAAAAACCTTTCTTTTGAAAAACTATTTTGTTTATCCTTTGTAAAAATTAGTTTCTTCTTAAATTTAAGTGCTTCACCTAAGAAATCAAATGTGCTATTTTTACAATAGCATCTAAAGTATGAGATCTTCATTGCTTGATGCTTTAGTCCTTGTCCATTGCTTTGTGTCATTGGTCTTCCATCCTTTAATCCTTGATTTTCCTTTTTCATGAGTGATCTTGCATACAACTTAACACATAATAAGTATATAGTCAAAATCAAAAATCTTATGCAAAATACTCTTTGTTTGTCATACATCAAAACATAAATGAGGGCTTAGTCTTACACTTACAAATCGTTATAAGATTCATTAAGAGAAGAAAAGGTTGGAGACTGAATTGATCATTGATCATCTTCTGTTTGATAAATTAGTCTAGGGATAGTTGATGATGTATCTAATCCCTGAAGATTAATATTTGAAATTTGTGATGTGGTTGAGAAAGATTGTCTTGAAGGAACAGATCTAAGGTCTTCTGATCTAAGACTAGAAAATCTGATAGAACTAAAAAAATTCCTTCTTTCGAAGGTTAATTTAACTTGTCCCATTTGAGTTTGGACAATATTATTAAAGTTTGATGTTTCCCTTGGTAAAGTCGGGGCTACTTTATCCAAAATCCATTTTTCTGGTAAAGTTACATCTTTCCAGAGGATTGTTTTAGGGACAATAACATTTGCTTTAGTAACATCAGTAAGAAACAATGTTGCCTCTCCCGATGTTATAGTTTTGAGGACTTTGGAGTTACAAGAATTCATAACCTTGTATTGAATTATGTAAAGCAAAGCTACTGGGATAGAACCAGGCTTCATGTCTAAGCCACGAATCTTAATGTTTAAAAACAAGGAGTCCATAATATTTCTATCATGTAGACTCAATGTTCTATTTGGATAACAATTGAAATAAATTGGTCCTTGACATAGGCTAGTTTCTACCGTTCCTAAGAGGGAATCTTGGAATTTATTGTGCCTAATATCTCTTAAGCACATTAATATTGATGAATTTAATCCTTCCGGATTAAAGGTTTAACAACTACCTGAACACATCCTATGTGTAGGTATTTGTATTTTTGTTTATGATTTTTGATAGTATCCATTGAGAGAAGATGAAATTCCTCACTCTCTCGATTGTTAGGAATATTTTTCTCTACCGTTTTGATAACATAATCTGAAGTAGCAAAAAACTTACCTTCTGGTTTGTATAATTCTTTTGTGGGTATTTTGGGAATTACCCAATTATCAATATCTTGATTGATATTTTCAAAACATATTTCCTCTTGGAAAATACTGCTTGGATTGGTAGGAATATCAGATTCCTAAAGAGAAGAAGAATAATGTTGGGTAGAGCGAAAAGAAAGCTTAGAAAGGGAGCGAGATAACATAATTTTCATTAATCTATTATCATTGTCTTCCTTTGGTTCCATAGAAACAGTAAATAGGAATTTAAGCTGTACCCTGCTGAATATTTTTTTTTTAAAAAGTTTTTCAAAAGAAATTATTATGCTTAACTTGTTTGGGTACCTCTTAACTGGTAAAAACCTCTGTGTTTATGCTTTGGTATGTCTTGTTAAAGCTCTAGCAGTAAGACCTAGAAGGATAATGATGAGGCAGTAAGTCTAATTTGTCGATGCTTGAAGCAAGATAAATCAAAACATGAATATCGAGCAGCAGTAAGTCTACTTTGAGGTAGGTTTTGGTTAATTAAGTAAAGCCTTTTATCAAAGGTAAGGTACAACTATGGTAAAGGATAATAAGATCTAATGATTTTGTAAATTTTGTAAAGATGTTATTTTAAAAAATATATATAAAATATTCGGCAGGGTACGACTTAGATTCCTATTTACTGTTGTAATGGAACCAAAGGAAGGCAATAATATCAGATTAATGAAAATTATGTTATCTCGCTCCCTTTCTAAGCTTTCTTTTCGCTCTTCCCAACCTTCTTCTTCTTCTCTTCAGGAATCTGATATTCCTACCAATCCAAGCAGTATTTTCCAAGAGGAAATCTGTTTTGAAAATATCAATCAAGATATTGATAATTGGATAATTCCCAAAATACCCACAATTGAATTATATAAACCAGAAGGTAAGTTTTTTGCTACTCTTGATTATGCTATCAAAATGGTAGAGAAAAATATTCCTATCAATCCAAAGAATTAGGAATTTCATCTTCTCTTAATGGATACTATCAAAAATCATAAACAAAAATACAAATACCTAGCTGTTAAACTTTTAATCCGAGAAGGATTAAATGCATCAATATTAATGTGCTTAAGAGATATTAGGCACAATAAATTCCAAGATTTCCTTTTAGGTACGGTAGAAGCCTAAGTCAAGTACCAATTTATTTCAATTGTTATCCAAATAGAACGTCGAGTCTATAGGATAGAAATATTATGGACTCCCTGTTTTTAAACATTAAGATCCGTGGCTTAGACATGAAGCCTGGATCTATCCCAGCAGCTTTGCTTTACAGAATTCAATACAAGGTTATGAATTCTTGTACTCCAAAGTCCTCAAAACTAGAACATCAGGAGAGACAACATTGTTTCTTACTGATGTTACTAAAGCAAATGTTATTGTCCCTAAAACAATCCTCTGGAAATATGTAACTTTACCAGAAAATGGATTTTGGATAAAGCAACACCGGCTTTACCAAGGGAAACATCAAACTTTAATAATATTGTCCAAACTCAAACAGGACAAGTTGAATTAACCTTCGAAATGAGGAATTCTTTCAGTTCTATGAGATCTTCTAGTCTAAGATCAGAAGACTTTAGATTTGTTCCTTCATGACAATCTTTCTCAACTACATCACAAATTTCAAATATTAATCTTCAGGGATTAGATACATCATCAACTATCCCTAGACCAATTTGTCAGACAGAAGATGATCAACGATCAATTCAGTCTCCAACCTTTTCTTCTCTTAATGAATCTTATAATGATATGTAAGTTCATTATTGATAAGGAATCCCTTCGAAAGGACTTCTACTCTGAGGATTGGAAACCAAAAAGAGAATGGTTCTTACAAGAATACAAGGGAACAACCAGAATCAATATTCAAGAAGAATATTATAAATTTCTTAACAATGTTAAGACAAATGTTTTATTTTTTGACTGGCTTCATGCTTATGCAGTCAAAAATCAAATTAACTATCCTTGGAAAACAAAGATAGATGTTGATAAAACCATTAATGTCATTACAGTATGACAGTTAAAAAATGGTGAGTTGGTCAAAACAGAGTTACCACCAAATAAATACCTACAAGTTCTAGGGGAACATTTAATTAAATAAGGTGCATCCACCCAGGCATCTACTTCGGGAACTAAAAAAGATATTCCCTTAGAAAAAGCCCTGTTTAAACCTTTCATGGTTAATAAGAAGGTCAAAGAAAGTTTACAACTTCTTCTTAACCCTGAAATAAAAAAGGAAAAACAAGAAATAATCGAAAAAATTGAAGAAAAATTAAAACAATTAAGTGTTCCAGAGTCTCCATCTAACATTGTTAATCAAGAAGGACGACCCTTAATAAGGAACATAGATCCAACCATAAATGTCATAAATGAAGATGGCTCAGAAACAAAGTCTGAGGCCAGCACTTCAAAATCAAAATCTTTTGAAAACCCTCCGATCAATATTAGTCTAGTTTATACACAATCCTGTAAAAAACCATCAAAACTTTACTATCCTAGGGCAACTCCTCCAGATCTGCTTCTTGAGGAAAAATCTCCAACTTTCAATAGCTTCAATGCTAACAACATCTATGAATTGAACATAGATGGCCAAGTAGAATATCAAATCCTTCAAACAATCCAGCACATGACGATGATGGCTACAACATATCAAACTGCGAATGATTGCTCAGAAGAAGCCATTTGGAATATTTTGACTGCTGGATTTACGGCCCAACTAAAAGGTTGGTGGGATTACTCTTTCTCTGAGATACAGAAAGAACAGATGTTTACGGAAATCAAAATTGATGCAGACGGGAATCGAATTTTTGATAATGAAGGTCAAACAATTCCAGACGCTGTCAACACCTTAATCTTCTCAATATGTGGATACTTTATGGGCAATTCTTCCACTTGGAAGGATACATCTGTTGATTTATTGTCCAATCTTAAGCGTAGATCGTTATCCAGTTTTAGGTGGTATAAAGATACTTTCCTAACTAGGGTATACACTAGAGAAGATTGCCGGAATAGATTCTGGAAAGAAAAGTTCATTCCATGTCTCCCAACATCTTTAGGTAATCTAGTAAAAGATGAGCTTACAACCCAATCTCCAGATGGAAATATTCCATATGATCAATTGAGTTATGGACAACTCATTGCAGCCACCCAAAAAATAGGGGCAAGACTTTGTAAGGAAGACAAAGTCCGAGATCAGTTCAAAAAAGAAAAGGTCCCCGAAGAAGGATTTAGGGTCTTTTTGCGAATAATTTGGTATACCCCTTGTCCAAAAGATAAGTCTAAATCTTCCAAAAAATATGAAAGTAAACACCAAAAGGCTAAGTATACCAATTATACTAAGTATAAGAAAAACAAAAGTTATAACAAACCTAAACCAGAGTTCAAACTTAAACCAGTAACTGGTGATAGGTCTTCCAAGAAAGCGGTTATATGTTATAACTGCGGCAAACTTGGCCACATTAGTAAATACTGTAGGCTGAAGAAAATGATCAAATAGTTAAATCTGAAACCATCAGTTGAGGAACAACTGAATAATCTTTTAATCCAATCAGATACTTCGGATGAATCAGAAGGTGATTTTCCTGAAGATCTTAATCAAATCCAACAAGATGATATTGGAAGCCTTAGTTCCGATTCATCGCCTGAAATCAATGTTCTAACTAAGGAGCAAGATCTCATTTTTGAAGTTAGTAATTCAATTTCTGATCAAGAAGAAAGACGAAAATATCTGGATAAGCTTAAATCTTCAATGGGATCCTCAACGGAAAAGGATTTCAAAAGTAAAGGCAAATTTATTATCAAATATCATTTCGACTTCAAACAGATTCTTAAAAGGCTTGATGCTGCTCAACAAACAAAACCCGTAACTATTCAAGATCTCCAGTAAGAGATTAAGGATTTGAAACAAGAGGTTAAAGAGATCAAATGAGAACAATCTATTCATAAATTAATTCTGTCTCAAATAGCAAAAGCCCAATTTGATGATTCTGATTTAAAAGAAAAACCTGAATCAGGTATCATTAAAAATGACGAGCATGACAATCTTACTAATAATCAGGAAAGCAAAGATCTTGAAGAAGATCATGCATTCTTGAATTCAGTAAATCAATTAAAGATTCAAAAATTTCATATCAAGATCAAAATTATTATTGGAGAATTTGTTCTTGATACTACAACAGTTTTTTATACAGGTGCTGATTCAAATTGTATTCAGGACGGATTAATTCCTACCAAATACTTTGAAAAAACTTCAGAAAAATTAAGTGCAGCTAATGGTTCTAAACTTAGGATCGATTACAAGTTGTCAAAAGCTTTAATAGAAAATCAAGGTCTGCAAGTTGAAACCCCTTTTCTTTTTGTTAAAAATCTTAAGAATGAAGTGATTCTTGGAACTCCGTTCATAAGATCACTTTTCCCTCTTTCCATTACACATGATGGAATCACAACTCAACATTTGGGAAAAGATATAGTTTTCCCTTTCATCAGAAAACCATTCATTCAGGATTTGAATTATATCAATTATAAAATAACCAAATCAATTTCTTGAAAGAAGAAATTTCTTTTAAGAATATTGAGTTGCAATTACAACAACCAAATATCAAAAATAGGATCCAGATCCTCTTTGATGAAATTCAAAATTCTATTTGTTCTGATTTGCCCACATCATTTTGGAATAGAAAGAAATACGTTGTAGACTTGCCTTATGAACAAGATTTCAATGAAAGGCAAATCCGTACTAAATCTAGACCAATCCAAATGAATCATGAGCTTCTTAGGTACTGCTAGAAAGAGACTAATGATTTTTTAAAAAAAGGATTGATTAGGGAAAGTAAATCTCCTTGGTCATGTTCAGCTTTTTATGTTAATAAGCAAGCAGAAAAATGAGCGAGGTACACCCCGCTTAGTTATCAATTACAAACCTTTAAATCAAGCTCTTAGATGGATACGATATACAATTCCAAATAAAAAGAATTTTCATAACCGTCTAAACTCAGCAAAAATATTCTTCAAATTTGACATGAAATCTGGTTATTATCATATAGGAGTCAAAGACAGTGACCGTTACAAAACAGTGTTCGCTGTTTCTTTTGGGCATTATGAATGGAATGTTATGCCCTTTGGACTCAAAAATGCTCCTTCAGAATTCCAGAGAATTATGAATGAGATTTTCAACCCATATTCATACTTTACACTCGTCTACATTGATGATGTTTTAGTCTTTTCTCAATCAATTGATCAACACTTCAAACATGTAAAAATCTTCATAGGAGTAATTAAAAGAAATGGTTTAGCTGTGTCTAAAACCAAAGTCAGTCTTTTTCAAACAAAAATTAGATTTCTTGGTCATAATATTTACCAAGGGACTATTATTCCAATCAACAGGGCAATAGATTTCGCGGATAAGTTTCCAGATCAAATAATTCACAAAACTCAGCTTCAGAGATTTTTAGGATGCCTCAATTATGTTGCTGATTTTGTTCCAAATCTCAGTAATATAATCAAACCTTTACACAACCGATTAAAGAAGGAACCTCCTCCTTGGACAGATGAACATACAAAGGTTGTCAAGATTACCAAATCTCAGATAAAGAACCTTCCATGCCTTTATCTTCCAAATCCTTCTGCCTTAAAAATTGTTGAAACCGATGCCTCTGACATTGGTTATGGCGGTATTTTGAAACAAAGAATTTCAGAAAAAGAGCTTACCATTGCATATACTTCTAAACATTGGAATTCTGCCCATCAAAATTATTCTACTGTCAAAAAATAGATTTTGGAAATAGTTTTATGTATTTCAAAATTTCAATCTGATTTACTTAATCAAAAAAATTTGGTTAGAGTAGATTGCAAATATGCAAAAGATATTTTACAAAAAGATGTCAAAATTTAGCATCAAAATAATTTTTTGCCATATGGCAAGCGATTTTAAGTGCTTTTGATTTTCAAATTGAATTTCTCAAAGGCTCTTCCAATTCTCTTCCTGACTTCTTTACTCGTGAATATTTACAGGTAGGTAAGAGTGTGAGAGTGGCAGAAATGCCAAAATCAACAACTTCCTCTGCAAAGGGGAAGGGTAAAGGAAAAGAAAAACTGGTCCTTGCAGGACTCCAACGCCAAGTTGCGTCCAAAGAGTCAGGGTCATTGACCCAATCTGGGTCATCAACCCAGCCAATCGCCAAATAGTCAAAACAAGACTATGGCATCCCAATTCAAACATTGTTAGATTTTCAAAATCAAGGCCTAACCAAACTCCCTAAAAGAACTTGGGGCGATAAAGTGGAGGAAGAATCAGATTCTCCACCCCCTCTCAAAGACCTAATCAATGATTTAGCCCAAACAGCTATCCCTTTGAATGTTTACAAACCTGATATAAGATCATCATCTGACAACACCCAAACCCCAACAACTCACTATGTTGCTAAAAATTAAACCCAATTTGTTGTTCAAATGGAACCAAGATTTTGGGATAATAACCCTAACAAAGTTCCACCCAAAATCTTCCAAAATGGTTCTCATTTTCAACAAGCACAATCAAATAAAAATAGAAATTTTTATGAGTTTATATTGATTGATACCGATTCAGTCGTGATTAAACATTATCGAGATGCTAAGGATCCATCAATGTACCCTCATTCAACTTTGCAGATTTTAAAGGTTTTAACACCTGAGCAATCTGGAAAGAATTTAAACGTTTGCAAAAAAATTTCTCAAACTTTTGATCCCATTGGTTTTAATTACTGGAATTATCAATAAGCTTGGTACAATGTTTTATGGTACCAAAACAATCAAAGAAAACATTCTTGCTTGATTTATTTCAAAAAGAATGTTAGTTACAAATTTCCTCGCTGGTTCGTTCATTGATGGAGAATTTTTGGTCCTATCAAACAGATCATTCCCACAGAAGTCTTAGAAGGATATCAAACTTTTGAAAAATATTTTGACATCAGGGAGAGTCCTTTTCCAGTCAATCTAATATTTTTCTCCAAATTTTCCCTTGCTTGGGTATTCAGTTGGCAATATAAGTATCAAAAGCAAGAGCATTATCCTGGTATCTTGCCAATTCTGCAAAGATCAACATATGTCAAATGGTGGGCACAGTTCAACTATGCAGCAGCCATAAGTGACAATGTCAAGACATGGTTCTAGCAGAATCCAAAATGGATGAAGGCAGCCAACCCAGAAACATGTGAGTTTCTAAATCAGAAGTCCCAGATTGTTTCGGTCTTGGCAGGATCCAAATCAAAAGGAAGTTTCCTTAACAACATGGAAACTATTTTGAAACCGGGGAAGGAAGAAATAGCCTCATCATCAAAATCATCCAAACAGCAGCTCCCCCGATCTGATGAAGAAGACGAAGACCAGGAGGATACAAGTCAATGTTCGGATCCATTTTATCAAAATGAAGATGATTGCTATGGAATTGACACAACAATCAACTTGAGTGATGATGAATAGTTCCAGTCACTCAACAGGCAATCTCAAACATTTTACTGACATGAATAGTTCCAGTTTGTCAACAGGCACTGTTCATCACCGACAGCAACAGTTCCAGTTAGGATACCGGCATTGTTCATCAATTATTGCAATAGTTTAGGTCAGGTTACCGTCACTATTGTAATAGTATTTTTTAGTTTCTATATATAGGGTGCCCGGCTCAGTTGTAGAGCATCCGAAGTTTTAGAGAGAGAAGCTCTGAGTGTTGTGAGAGCTCTGATCTTGTGAGTTCCTCAGTTCTTCTTCTTCCTCTTTTCTTTCTTTCAATCTTGTAGTTTTCAATCTTTCAATCTTGTAATATTTTGTAGTTTAATCTATAAACACATGGTTTAGAAAATCTTTCTTCTCCCTCCACCGGTCCTGGTGAGGCTCTGCCTCCGCTCCGGTTTCTTTTTAATTTTTCCAGATCTTGGTCGGTTCTACCACCTTTCTGGGTTTATGTTTTAAATTTTTATATTTTCCGTTTTAGTTTCTACAATATCTGTTTTTACTGTTTTCATGTTTTAATTTGCATATTTTAATTATTCTGTTTTATTATATCTAAATCTCCACCTGTTCTCCTACTTCTTTCATCCTCCTCTCTATTCCCCTTTCCTCCATCCTTTAACCTCGTCCTCCCTCTGGTATCAGAGCCAGATGGGGAAGTAGGAACTATAGTATGGATCTAAGATCCATACCTTGCTAAATAATAATAATAAAAAAATCAAAAGAAATTATTATACTTAACTGGTTTGGGTAATTCTTAACTGGTAAGAACCTCCGTGTTTATGCTTTGGTATGTCTTGTTAAAGATGTAGCTGTAAGACCTCAGAGGATAATAATGAGGTAGTAAGTATAATTTGCCGATGCTTGAAACAAGATAAATCAAAACATGAATAACGAGTAGCGGTAAGTCTACTTTGAGGTAGCTTTTGGTTAATTAAGTAAATCCTTTTTTCAAAGGTAAGGTACAGCTATGGTTAAGAATAATAAGATCTAATGATTTTGTAAATTTTGTAAAGATGTTATTTTAAAAAAAATTTAAAAAATATTCAGCTGGGTACGGCTTAGATTCCTATTTACTGTTGCTATGGAACCAAAGGAAGGCAATGATATCAGATTAATGAAAATTATGTTATCTCGATCCCTTTCTAAGCTTTCTTTTCGCTCTTACCAACCTTCTTCTTCTTCTCTTCAGGAATCTGATATTCCTACCAATCCAAGCAGTATTTTCCAAGAGGAAATCTGTTTGAAAATATCAATCAAGATATTGATAATTGGGTAATTCTCAAAATACTCACAAAAGAATTATACAAACCAGAAGGTAAGTTTTTTGCTACTTCTAATTATGTTATCAAAATGATAGAGAAAAATATTCCTATCAATCCAGAAAGTGAGGAATTTCATCTTCTCTCAATGGATACTATCAAAAATTATAAACAAAAATACAGATACCTACACATAGGATTTGTTCAGGTAGCTGTTAAACATTTGATTCGCAAAGGATTAAATGCATCAATATTAATGTGCTTAAGAGATATTAGGCACAATAAATTTCAAGATTCCCTTTTAGGTACAGTAGAAACTAGCCTAAGTCAAGCACCAATTTATTTCAATTGTTATCCAAATAGAACGTTGAGTCTACAGGATAGAAATATTATGGACTCCCTGCTTTTAAACATTAAGATCTGTGACTTAGACATGAAGCCTGGATCTATCCCAGCAGCTTTGCTTTACAGAATTCAATACAAGGTTATGAATTCTTGTAACTCCAAAGTCCTCAAAACTAGACCATTAGGAGAGACAACATTGTTTCTTACTGATGCTACTAAAGCAAATGCTATTGTCCCTAAAACAATCCTCTGGAAAGATGTAACTTTATCAGAAAAATGGATTTTGGATAAAGCAGCACCGACTTTACCAAGGGAAACATCAAACTTTAATAATATTGTCCAAACTCAAACAAGACAAGTTGAATAAACCTTCGAAAGAAGGAATTCTTTCAGTTCTATCAAATCTTCTTGTCTAAGATCAGAAGACTTTAGATCTGTTCCTTCAAGACAATCTTTCTCAACTACATCACGGATTTCAAATATTAATCTTCAGGGATTAGATACATCATCAACTATCCCTAGACCAATTTATCAGACAAAAGATGATCAACGATCAATTCAGTCTCCAACCTTTTCTTCTCTTAATGAATCTTATAATGATTTGTAAGTTCATTATTGATAAAGAATCCCTTCGAAAGGACTTCTACTATGAGGAATGAAAACCTCAAAGAGAATGGTTCATTATTCAACAAGGTATGGATCTTAGATCCATACTACAACTACATACATACATACATAACATGGAGTTATGATATTTTGACATCAAAATTTGACACCATGGGGGGACACCCTAGTTTTGAGTAGTTTGTGAACTAATGAAATAGAGAGAGAGAAAGAGTAAAGTGATAAACAACCTACTCAAAACTAGGATGTCCCCATGGTGTCAAAATATCATAACTCCATAATATGTACCAAAAGAATATCGCAATCACAGAAACATTCTCTACGGACAGACTCCTCACACTATATTAGCAATGATCTTTCATGGTCAATTTGTCTTAAAGTACTAGATTAAAAGAGAAATAATTCTTGAACATCATACGGTATCTCTTTGTTTTTTTGTTTTTTGTTTTTATGTGTTTTTGAAATGTATATATACAAAGAAGATAAAAGGTAAGTAAAAAATAGAGATAAACATATATAATGTCCAAAATTTGATGTTCAAATAACACCAATGAGTGGTGTGCAATGTTATGAACAACAACAAATTTAATTTACCCTTATTTCCAAATCATGATTAAAAAAAAATTGTAAACAAGCTTGTGCAAGAATGAACATGGTAGGACTCTAGCTTCAAAGCTATCTGACCTTGCCAGACCAATCCAACTATGAACACATACACGGTTATGCTTAAAGCCAATATAAATATATATCCATACTCTTACTCAACCCAATTTATGTCCAACTGTTTTAGTTCTGTAAGCCACTTTTGTGTATCTTGAGAAATATAGGATATACATGGTGTCTTGATCTCAGTATCTACATCAGGTGACACTGTATGATCAATTTTCTTATCCTTGGAAAGGTTACCCTGTCTGCTTCGTTGTCTCCTCACCTTGAGGGATAGAAGGCGAGAAACCTCATGAAGTCCACCCCACTTTTCCAGCGCACGTGCAATATCAAAGCGCCCTGTGGGAAAATCCGTATGTTCTAAGTTCAACATGAAAGTGGGGACAAGATACAGATCTAGTGGTCGTAGCATGATAACTATAATGTTACATTTTTCTTCATTATATTCAAAAGTGACCAAAGCTATGGATTGTTGGAAGCAATAAAACCAAAGATGAGAAGGGAACTATCTCAACCTACCTGCACGCTCGAATGACTTTCTACTGGGCATAAACGAAGGGTCCATCCCCCAGCTCCTTTGAAATCGGCTTATCTGCATGAAGAAATGAATTATATTCTGATGCAAGATGTAAACAATGTTATGTATATTCTTTATATCATGAAATAATCTTGCATAGATGCAAAACATTATCCTTCATCCTGTTATTGTCATTTAACTTCAGCTTGTCATGCTGGTAATTAGATTGGAACTTTTGCAGCCCACCTCATCTTGCAAATTTTCAAGATTATCCCAGTAACCCTTTGGTTTGCGGTGTTTGTAAGCCAAAGAGAGGTTCATTATTGTTGCAATCTTTCTAAATCCACCCATCCGAGTTATAGCCTTCTCAATATCCACTCTTCCATGCAAACGAAGTTGCTTCCTCATTGGCATAAATCCTTCCTGTCCACATTCCGCAATGAATTTCAGGAGTTCAGATTTTAGGACTTCAATATCCCTCTGTAATCCTGGAACTCTTGGCCTTTGTCGAGATGAACCTTGATCATTGCAACTAGGGAAGTCATCAGCTGATCTATAGCCATCATTATCTCCAAAGCCAGATGAAACAATTTGTTGCCCTGAATTCGTATTCTGCTGACAAACTTCCAAAGAATGTGATGCATTCCTGTTCTCAACATAGTCTCTTACAGCACACAGGTTTGATGGGAGATCTTCATAAATGACCTGAAGTAATATTATTCAATGAACTTATATTTATAACATTTCAGGAATTCAGATAGTGAGTGTGTACATATATATATATGTGTGTGTGTGTGTATATTTATGTTCGTGTATATATATATATGGTAAGGTAAGAAGTATAGAGATTTTTTAGTTGTTTGTGTGTGCGCGACGAAGAAGTGGATCAATTTAACTTTAAAAGATTGTATCCAAGACTAGAAAAGTAAAAAAACTATTTTTATGAAAAAAGGGACATGCATAAAACAATCTATCTTGCTTCCACTTATATTGGCTGAACATGCAGAGTAATTGTTTATTTTAGATAACTAAGCTCCTTTCCAGTTTCTATCAGATGGTTGTTAGGTGGGCAACAATGAGCAGAAGGGTGCTCAAACTCTTGGAAATAATCAAGGTAAGCATTAAAATTTAAAAGCAATATGAAGTTGATATATATAAACCAAATCAAGTTAATCGACAAACCTCTTCCATGATAGCTTCAGAAAGGAAAGTATCTTTGCGCATTTTTGACTCCACGGTGTACTTTAGCAGTGTGTGATGATTTCCTAGTTGCTCAAAAATCCATTTTCCCTGGAACGAGTCAAAGTCCCCTTCAACCTGTTCAAAACTGATCTCCTGTTCAAGATATTCACACAAGTCTAACACAACACGAGCATGAAGCACCATATAAAGTAGCCCCTTACACCCTTCCTGCATATTGATTTAACCAGGAAACTACATCAATCACATTATTTATAGATAAAACTGTATCACAAGTCCATATTGTTTGTGCTAAGCAGAGATACTTCTTTTTATGCTTTTTTGATTTCCCACAACATCCCTCCACTAATAAGTGAGAGACTAATCTCACATGTACGGTCAGACGCTTAAGCAAGGATCCATTCTAATTTTTTTTTTCCTTTTCATATACATGAATCCCAAGATCGAACCCAGGACTCCATGTTTAAGAGACTCCAACCCTTTTCACTTGAACCAACACTTTTCACTTGAACCAACACATGGTGATACTACTTCTGTATTTTACTGAAAGTGGCTGGGGATGGCAAAACAATGGCTGGTAAGTGTAATACAGTGCCCAGCAAAATAATTAAGCTATAAACAGCTATGATTATCTCATTTTAGGCTCCACTTCATTAACATTGCAACATACCTGAAGAATGCGGACTTTATTGTTATCTCGTGATAAAATCTTACTGATTGCTAAATTTGGAACTATCCTGCAACAAATGATTTCTAGTGAAGTCAAGTCAGGAAAATGAAACATCAGATATAGAAACCTTTCACAGCATGCTTTTCAACCTATCTAGTGTAAAGAAGAAACACATTACTTACTCAGGAAGAGTCTCATAGGAAGACAAAACATTCCATACTTCACGAACAGGAGCTTTAACTGTTATGCTTGCAACAACACAGCGATGAACGCCTCCATTTTCCTTCACATGAAAATCATTTTATTAGTAAATTTTACTACAAAGATAGCTCATTCTTAGAACTAAGGCTACCTCATAACAATTTAGCATGAATTAGTTACCAAAAGTCCATCAAATCTGCGGAGATGAACTTCATCCACCACACAAGGCCTGTCAAGTCTACAAACTTTTCCAAATACACCCCAATTGCTGTTCACCTCATTGGAAGGCAAGGGACCAGAAATTGAGTTGGCCAGACTTTCTTTGTTCTCACCAGGTGGCAATTTATCACTTTCACACAAAGTACCATCTATCTTTTTGACAGATGAATCATTAATAGTCACGGAAGTTTCATGCAAGTGATTTTCTGGCAATGAAAGTTTCTGGTTTCCCACAATATTCCTTTCAACTCTATGTGCCAAGGCACGGAGGTTCACAGGAAGATCTGACCTGATAATCCTTTCCAAGAAAATAGCTGGGAAATTGAATCTCGGTATCACATTTACTTCATAAGATAAATTAGTAGTTGATGACCTGCAAGAACAAAATTGAAGGATAAACCAGAGAAATAAAACAGTAATGCCATGTCAATAAAAGTTCCATGTCAATGGCAAACAAACCTGTAAAAAACCCACTTGAACTAAGACACTAAACAAATAAGGATAGCAAAGCTTCATTGTCTCACCGGGAACATTAAGACATAATGGGGGTATTATTACATATCTTAATGGTATGGAACATAAAGATCTCCAGATAAAGGCTAAAAATGAAACCTCTACAGTAACCAGAATACATCCACAATTCCAGATTTTGATTGTGCTGGAGTTTACATTTGCGTGAAATACTACACACATCAACAACACACGCTTGTTTGGGTTGAGACAACCTTAGAGTGACCAAAGAATTCAGAATATAGCTTCTTTATGTTATGCAAGGCTGTTTAGTAAATATTGGCTTTCAGAGGTATAGATTCTACCTTGTTCCAGATTTTACAGACCATTTACCCTCAAACTTCTTAAAGTCACCATCAACCATGGAAAAGTGAAGTTCTCGATCCCATGCCTGAAGCATTAACAATGATTTGTAGTATTAGAAAATAGAATGTTGTGTCTCCCTCTCTCTCTCTGTCTCTTGTAGAATATTCTATGGTCTGAATACCCTATCAAATATGCAATGCATGCCCATTGTGAATGGAAACTATTATTAAGTGACAAAGTTTCAAATTTGCTTCCAATCAAACTAGGCCAGTCAGTGGCTTGGGTGCCCATTTTTCAGTTATAAATATAATTCATTAACTGAATCATAGAAGCTAAATAATAAAAAAGTGTTTAGGGATGCTTACAGAATGGATGAGTTGTTGAAGATCCAATACAACACGAGCTTCTATGTGCCAATACATTGACCTTTGAAATCCCCTTTGCTCTAACCATACCCGCCCGGGATATGGGCAAGGAATTCTCCCACTAACAACAAAACAATGATAATATATATAATCCAGGTCACTCTAATTGTCCACATATATAAAATCATTCATCCTTCACCTAACAAATGAAACATTATTGTTAGGTGAATAAACTTATCCTGCAGGATTGCATTACCTCCAGACAAGATTTGGAATAAAATCAGCGAGATGCTCATAGTCAGTGAGAGCGTTCCAAACTGATTCGATGTCAGCATTGATAGCAATGGCGGCCTTAACTCTTCGTTCTCTCCATGAAACCACTTGGACCTCACACTGCACCTCTTCTTCTTCTTCTTCTTCTACCCCATTGTCATTATTGCCTTGTTTGCCAGACTGGCTTCTGGGTTTGCAGTGTGTTGTTGAGGAAAGCGCAATAATTGGCTTGTGAGGAGAGTGGGTTCCAAAGAAGACGTTGAGAGATAGAAATGGTGGTGGTGGTTTGGAATATAGGAAGTGAAGAGAAAAAGGGTGGTGAGCTCCAATGCATGTGGTGATCATGAGTGAGTGAGTGGTGTGGTATGGAGAAGAAGGAAGGAAGGAGTTGTTTTGTTTCATGTCATTGGCTATCTCGTATCGTATGGTAGCCACCAGTTATTGTTGTTGTCGTTTTCTGCATTCTGTCCTCTGTTTGCTTATGATATGAACTCGTGGTTCCAACTGCGTACACGTTGGTAATGGTATGGCTAGTTTCGTCATTTCATTTTATCCGATGTTGTGAAACTGGAAAATGCAAACCTGCTTCTCTTTCTACAAAATATTTTAGCCATTAAATGTTTGAAAATTGTCTGCAACGAATTATTGGTTTGTGGATTTGGATGCCTTCCTTTTGTTCAGTCATGTTTTTCTCTGGTGTTATGAAAGTGAAAGACAGATGCTAACGAATTAAGGGCAGTCATTAAAGATCAAGTTTACACAGACAATTTTGAAAAAAAAAAAAGAAATGTTTGTCCAATAAAAAGTTGTTTTTCTTAATTCTTAAAGTGTCCTAAGATACTCGTTAGCATGACCTAAAGACATAAAATCAAATGACAAACTTGCTTTTGTTTGTGGGATCCATTCAAATATAGCTAGGTGTCTTAAAGACATTTTCTTAATATGGATTGGAAGGAGTATAAAAAAAAGGTTCTAAGCTAAGAAAATTTCTATGTTTTCATGACATTTTCTTAATTGCACATTAATTACTCATATAAGTGAATACAATCAAAATTCTTTAACACAAAAATTATAATGCATCAATAGTTTAAAGCTATAAAATTTTAATTTTAATAAATAATACTTATGAAATAATTTTTTTTAATAAAATATTGAATAAGTAGAATATCAATCTTTTTCTTTTATATTGGACTAGTAGAATATTGATATATAAGTATTAGTTGCAAGGAAATTATACTGATTGATAATCAAAGTAGATACCATCAAAATCCTTTAATAAAAAAATTATAACGCACAATTTTTTTATGCTTTAAAATTAAAAAAAAAACTGAATACAAACAAAATCGTTTAATACATAAATAGATATTGATAGCATAGAAAATCTGTAACATCCTAAAATTTCAATATAATTATTTTAATAAAAAGGTTAATTTATTAAAGGGTATTTCCTAATAAATGGCATGGTCCACTTGTGCTCTTCCTATTTAACTTGCATCCAGCAAAGTCAGAGTCGGAATATCCTATTAATGTGCAAGTGGATCCATTGGGATACCACAGCCCCATTTCTTTTGTTCCTAAAAGATACGTTATGATTCTTTTAACTGCAGTAAGATGTGATTCTTTAGGATTAGCTTGATACCTTGCACACATACACACACAAAACATTATATCTGGCCTACTTGCAGTGAGATAAAGTAAGGATCCGATAATACCTCTATACTTGGATACATCTATAGATTTACCATGTTCATCTTTGTCCAAGTAGCAGGCTAGACTCATTGGTGTTACCATTTCCTTTGCACTTTCGATTCCAAACTTGTTTAGTAGTTCCTTGCAATACTTTGTTTGGCTTATGAAGGTTTCATCTTGGCATTGCTTAATTTGAAGTCCAAGAAAGAAGATAAGCTCTCCCATCATGGACATTTCAAATTCACTTTGCATTAGTTCACCAAATTCCTTGCATAAAGACTCATTAGTAGCACCAAAAATAATGTCATCAACATATATTTGAACAAGTAAGATATTGTGTGCTTTTATTTTAGTAAATAGTGTTGTATTAACTTTTCCTCTTTTAAAGCCTTTCTCTAGGAGAAAATTGCTTAACCTCTCATACCAAGCTCTAGGAGCTTGCTTGAGTCCATAGAGGGCTTTAGTCAGTTTATAGACATGATTTGGGAACTCACTATCAACAAAGCCAGGGGGTTGACTTACATATACTTCCTCTTGTGTTATTCCATTTAAAAAGGCACTTTTCACATCCATTTGGTACAGTTTAAAGTTCATTATACATGCATAGGATAAGAGCATTCTTATGGCTTCTAATCTAGCTACAGGAGCATATGTTTCATCATAATCAATTCATTCTTCTTGATTGTATCCATTAGCTACTAGTTTAGCCTTGTTTCTTACTATTATTCCATTCTCATCCATTTTGTTTCTAAACACCCATTTAGTTCCGATTATTTGGTTACTTTTGGGTTTTGGAACTAAATCCCAAATTTGTTCATTTTAAATTGATTTAACTCCTCTTGCATTGCAATCATCCAATGTTCATCATTAATAGCATCATAAACACATTTTGGTTCTATTTGAGATACAAACGTCATGGTATTGCAAATATTCCTTAAAGAGTTTCTAGTGGTTACTCCTTTGGTGATCTTACCAATGATATTGTCTAGGGGATGATTCTTTGAAGCTTGCCACTCCTTAGGAAGATTTTCTTCCATTGATAAAGTACGCTTATTAAACACTCTATATGCTTTGCTGGTTAATGAATAACCTAGGAAAATACCTCATCAGCTTTGGGATCAAATTTTCCAAGATTATCCTTGCCATTATTTAGCATAAAACATTTACAACCAAAGATATGAAAATGAGAAATGTTAGGTTTTCTTCCCTTATAAAGTTCATATGGAGTTTTCTTCAAAATTGGCCTTATTAGAACTCTATTTAAAACATAACATGCAGTACTCACAACATCAGCCCAAAAATACTTTGTTAAATTAGAGTCACTTAACATGGTTCTAGCAATTTCGTCAAGTGACCTATTTTTCCTCTCAACTACTCCATTTTGTTGTGGAGTTCTAGGTGCAGA
This sequence comes from Sophora flavescens, assembly GCA_030762895.1. NCBI lineage: Eukaryota > Viridiplantae > Streptophyta > Magnoliopsida > Fabales > Fabaceae > Sophora > Sophora flavescens. Next base: position 49,721,030 of record CM061068.1, on the reverse strand, counting down.
AAAAATGTGTTTTATACCATGTTCATCACAAAAGTTATCAAACTCCTCATTTTGGAATTCTCCTCCATGGTCACTCCTAATTGAAACAATTTTCACGTCTTTCTCATTTTGAACAACCTTAGCCATTTTCTTATAAGCTTTAAAAGCTTCATTCTTTTGTGCTAAAAAATAGGTCCAAGTGAATCTAGAGAAGTCATCAACAATTACAAGAGCATAGAGATTTCCACCAAAGCTTTTCGTCCTAGAAGGTCCAAAGAGGTCCATGTGCAGCAATTGTAAGGGTCTACTAGTTGAAACATTGTTTTTAGCCTTAAATGAGGTTTCCACTTGTTTACCCTTTTGGCATGCATCACATAAGCCTTCTTTAACAAACTTTTTATTTGGTAAACCAATTACAAGTTCTTTGGAAATCAATTTATTCAAGTGATCCATATGAATGTGAGCTATTCTTCTATGCCAAAACCAATTTTCATCTTCTTTGGAAATTAAGCAACATGCATCATTGGAAATTAAATTGTCTAAGTCTAGCATATAGATGTTATTGATTCTATTTCCAATCAATTTTATGTTATTATCATGAATGGATTCGATCATACACAAATTTGAGTTAAAGTTTACCTTATAGCCTTTATCACATGATTGGTTTATACTTAGTAGATTGTGTTTGAGCCCTTCCACATAGAGAACATCCCAATCTTGATTGCTGGACTTTTTCCTATTGTTCCAACGCCAAGAATTCTTCCTTTGTTGTTGCCTCCATAGGTGACGTTTCCACCTTCTTTGGGAGTGAAAGATGTAAATTTTGTGATGTCTCCAGTCATGTGTTTGGAGCAGCCACTATCTAAAAACCAGCTTGAGGTTTTGGCCTTCAAACATACCTACAAAACAGATTTTTTTATACTTTTCCTTTAGGTACCCAAATCCGATTGGGTCCTTTGGTGTTAGTAGCAACATATGTTCCTTTTGGAACCCAAATTTGTTTAATGCCAACATGAATGTTCTTTCTAAGTCTACAAGTAGCAGCTGTATGACCTTTCTTTAGACAATAATAGCATTTAACAAAAGGACTAGTTGAGGAAATATGTGCAACAAAAAGCTTCTTAAAAGATTTTTCATGTACCATTGGCTTATGTCCAATTCCAGCTTTGTCATAAACACCCTTTTGCTGTCCTAATATGGCATTCAAGTTATCTCTACCCAAAGTAAACTTAGATAGAGTTGTACTCAGTTTTTCAACTTCCTTTTCTAGTGTAGTGCATTTGGTGCAAATTAAACTAGATGTAAGTAATTGTGAATTTTCGGTTTCTAGTTCTTTAAGCTTTATTTGTAAAGATGCAGAGTCACTACATTGTTTTGTAATGACCTTCCTAGAAGATATAAGTTGTTTACCAATTTTAACATATTCTTCATGCAATTCATCAAAAGCATCTTGTAACTCATCATAGGTAGGAGAAGAATCATTTTACCTCGGTTTCACCATCACTTTGTTGATTTGCCATGAGACATAGGTTGGCTTCTTCATTTTCAGATTCACTACTAGTGGAATCCATATCATTTTCTTCCCAAGCTATGTATGCTCTTCTAGGCTTTCTTCCTTTCTTCTCTTTGTTGTCATTCTTCTCATACTTTTCTTTCTTTTGTAGCTTTGGACATTCATTTTTGTAGTGTCCAAGCTTTCCACATTCAAAGCATTTGATTGTTGAGGAAGAGCTTTCACCTTTATTCGTGTTCTTTTTGGTAGGAAAACTGAATTGTTTCTTGTTTCTATTCTTCTTGATGAATCTTCTAAATTCCCTCACAAGCAATCCCATGTCTTCTTCTTCGGATTCTTCACTTTCATCAAGGTGTTCATCTTCATCACTTTCTATTGATTCTTTGGAGATATGAGCCTTGAGTGAGAGTCCTTTCTTCTTTTTCTCCTTATCTTCATGACTTTTCAATCTATTGAGTTCCAATTCGTGTTCTCTCAACTTGCCAAATAGAGTAGCAATCTGCATGGTGTCAAGATCCTTTGCTTCAGCAATTGCAGTAATTTTTGGTTGCCATTCACGACTTAAACATCTCATTATCTTGTTAATCTTTTTCTCATATGATATTGTATGTCCGAGTCCTTCTAGCTGGCTTACAATGTGTGTAAACCTCTTTTACAGTTCATCTATCTCCTCATCATTCTTCATGTGAAAGAGTTCATATTCATGGACTAGTGCATTCATTCTTGCTCTTTTCACATCGTTGGTTCCTTCATGAGTGATTTGAAGAGTATCCCATATTTGCTTTGTCGTTTTGCAATTGGAGACCCTGAAAAACTCATCATAATTCAAAGCAGTTGTTATAATATTTTTTGCCTTAGCATTATAACCAACTCTTCTTTTATCATCATCATTCCATTCATATTTTGGTTTAGTTTGTTTATTTCCTTAGCATCAAGAATAAATGGAACATAGGGACCATTTTCAACATCATCTAATACATCTAAACCTGCAACCTTAAGAAAGATAAGCATTCTCTCTTTCCAATACATGTATTGGGAGCCATTAAAGGCAGGGGGTCTAGTGAGTGAAGCCCCATCACCTAGGATATCATTTGTAGCCATCTCTTGAAGCTATTAAGCTTTGTACCAAGAGTTTTAGCCCTGATGCCAATTGTTGGTAGTGGCTACGGTCTCAAGAGGGGGGGTGAATTGAGATATTGAAAACTTTTTCAACAATTTAAAGCAAAACAGTGTTTCTTTAAAGAAAATTGATTTTCTCTCAATTTTAATTCCCAAGAATCAGGTTATGGAACAAGTAATGATGACAAGAAGACTTATAAGTAGTAACAACAGGTTTTGACACAGATTGCAGATCAAAGATTCAAGTTAACAAGTATTCTTAAAACTCATTCACAACACACAAGTGCATATAGCAAGTATATGGAGTTTAGGGATGAGAAGAACACGCAAACCAATTTATCCTGGTTCGGCTACCTCCTCTGGTAAGCCTACATCCAGTCCCACACCTCTGTGGTTTTCTCCACTATAATCAGCAATTACAAAATTCTAATTACAGCAACACAAGGATAACCTCCTTGCTCAAGAATTCACCAGAAAGCACACTTGCTTTTCTATACCTAAGGATCCCTTCTATCCTTGCTCAAGCCTAAGAGATACCATCTCTTGATCATACTAATTCATGAAAAGAATTGAGTAGAAGAAAGACTCTAAAAGTCTGATTATAGAAATTGAAGTTCTAACTAATATCACACTTTTCTAAGAGATGAAGCGGTTTTGGATCTTTCGTAGTTTTTCACAATCAGAATGAGTTGTGTTGTTGTTATTCATTGTGTTCAAAAGTGTTCCTTTGATCCCTCTTTATATAGAAGACAAATTATAGCCGTTGGGATCATTTAAAATAGATTTGGATCTGATTTAACAAAATCTGCTTTCTTGATTCTTAATCTTGAAATGAGATTCTGTTGATTCTTGTAGAGTTTACGTCATTCTCGAAAAATAACTGTTTCCATCTGAAAGGATAGCCAAGTCTAATTGAAAAGTAAAATATCTGTTTCTATCTGAAAGAATAGCAAATAGCCGCGTCCATTTTGCCACGTCAGTAGACGGGAGTGCTAACACAAGGTAATTGGACGGGCTCCAACTGGTAGACGAGCTTTATATCCATGTTAGTGGATGAGCTCTCCTTTTTACTTCAGTAGACTCACGCTTCTGTTAATTTCAGTAGACAAGCTCCAAGTGCCACGTCAGCGGACGAGCTCTTCTGTTACTTTGGTAGACGAGCTCCAAGTACCACGTCAGCAGACGAGCTCTTCTGTTATACTTTAGTGGACGCGCTCTTCTTGTTGTACTTCAGTGACGTGCTTTTGTTGTACTTCAGTGGACGCGCTTTTGTTGTATTTCAGTGGACGTGCTTTTGTTGTACTTCAGTGGACGCGCTCCAAATGGTACTTTAGTGGACGAGCTCTTTACTGGTTCAATGGATGTCAGTTTTTTTTTTTACTTTGTTGGACGTCATTCTTGGTTCACTTCATTGGATGAGCGCTTATATTTTCCCTGTGTTGGACGAGCGCTAGTTTTGATTTGTTGGACGAGTGATCTTGCATGTAACTTAACACGAAATGAGTACGTAGTCAAAATTAAAAATCTTATGCAAAATACACTTTGTTTCTCATACATCAAAACATGAATGAGGGCTTAGTCTTACAGGGAAGGTGAGAGATATCACCATCCGGGATGGGATATCAGACAATTAAAGTATTCACATCTGGAATGAAATATTAGATGTCTCCATCTGGGATGGGGAAGGTAATGGGACGCCATTGCATGGATATGAACTCGTAGACCTTAGTGGATCTGGGATTCACACCGATTATGGGAACCAAAGAGTTGAGTGATTCCGGGAATCATCGAGTTATGTTCATGGAGTTGCATTTTATAGAATTTGCATGGTGAATGTGATTAAATATAATGAGATGTGACCGTAGTTGAGTCTATGAGTTTGTGGTTTAAATGTTTGATATTGATTCAATTTATATGTTATTATTTTGGAGGTTTATTATATTTATTATTTTGAAAATTAGCAGGTACCATGGATGATTTTCCGATTACCGCATCGGCTGAGAACAACACTATTTGCGAAAATATGTTTAGAACTTGTTTTTATTCACTGGGATTATATCTCATTAAAAGTGTTGTTTTCAGAACACGAGGAAGACGTCACTGAAACTGAAGGGGGTTGAAGACTTAGTGAATTTTGTTATTTATCTTTTCTAGCTTGGTTAGTACGTATTTCTTGGATAAGGAGTCGTTTGTGGCTAAGAATGTTTATTTATTTATCGTTGGGTTTATTAGTAGAGGCCCGTATTTTGAGGCAAAAACAAATGTAAAAGAGTTATGTGATTCTAATAATTAATATTTATGAGGCTTTATTTTATTTTGATATAATGATTTATTTAGTACTATTACTTTATTTATTTATTTTGAATATACGAGATAATTTCATACTTAAATTTATTGTGAAAATTTTTATAACTCGATTATTTAATTTAAATGTTTTAAAGGTTTTTAAAGAAAATTAATTTGGGCTACTTATGTAACGAAGGACGTTACATTTATGGTATCAGAGCAGTTCGATTCTAAATCGGACTGTGGCAGTGTGGCTTTTTCTAAAACAAAACTTTGGCGCATAGGATGCTTGTTAGAGTTATAGATGTTGCATGCTATTCTTTGGGATATTGGACCTGATCAACCTAATATTTCATTGGTAGTGGGCAGATTTATGACGACTAATAGGCGAGGGATGAATTTTGCACTCGTAGCAGCTTTGGATTGTATGACCAAAGCTATGCAAGGGCAAACAGAAACTTTTCATCAACTGAAGGGAAATGGAGGCCGATCACTAATGGTGTGGTGGCAACCTAGGACCTTTAGCACGCTGGCATTAAGAATTCAAGAAGAACAATCCACCATCATTCCGAGGCAGCTTAGATCCGAAGGAGACTAAATTATTTCTACTCGTATTGGAGAAAAGGTTACTATATTGTTTGATTCATGATCAACACATTCATTGATATATCCTTCATGTGTGAAATTTGGAATATTTACCTATCTTTCGTTTGTCCTTAAGTTGTGAATTTCTACTTCTACAGAGGACAATCTTATTATTTCTAGTGCTTGTTTGAATTGTTTTCTTGTGCATCGGGACATGCCTATTGTCATCGATCTTTTATCTATGTCTGGATCGTATATTATTCTTGGTATTGACTTATTGGCATCTAGACTCATTGCCATAAAGCACTCTGACAAAATTATCCTTATCCCTTCACATCCAATGTCTTTTGTTCTTCGGCGTCGATCCATATTTTATTTGTTGTTTCTTGTGATAAGTTCTTGGTTTAGAGAGCTCGAGGATACATACTCTCATTCACTACTACTATAGAGGCAGACAATGATGTAACGACTATATCTATGACGCACAAGTTTCAATAAAGGGTTGAGTTTAACATAGATATAGTGTCAAAGAGTGGACCAATATTTGTAGCGCCTTACAAGATGACACCTTTAGAGTTGAGTGAGATTAAGAAATAGTTTGACGAGTTTCCTAATATTGGCGGGTTACTATAAAAAGTTCATAGAGTAGTTTTATAGATTAGCGTTACCCCTTACCAAGTTAGCTAGGAAAGAGAAACCTTTTGAGAGGGATAAGGAGTGTGAAGAGAATTTCTGGGAGCTTAAGGAAAAGATCGTCGTCAGCACCGGTCTTGACCATTGAAAATATGTGTTACTGTAATTATCTATAATGAATAATTAACTGAAATTACTGTGCATGATTGAAAGTTGAATTACCACTTGGCCAACTAATTATTGATATATGAGAGTGAAAATGGATATCATGATCTATTACTGCATGTATGTATAAGTTCGTAGCTTGGTGAATTGTTTATTTGATCCTTCCGTGTGTGGTAACCTATTTCAAAAATAAATAAATAAATTATTATTTCATCTAAAGATAGTTGAGGAGAAATCTATTACAGCTATGCCGCCTAAAATATGAACAAACTCTTTTTTCTCTTTTAATAAAATTGTCATTGATATGATAGGATGAGATGTTAATGTTCGACACATAAATGTTGTTTACTGCATTTAGGTTCCTATTTTGAAAATGTAATGCAAAAAAATAAAATAAACAATATAATGAATGACAAGAACTTATTTTACAACTTGTTGTGTCATAGTATATCAATGTCATCTTCTCTTAATTTATTATCCAGAAATTATTTTGAAGAACATTAAGCATATTGTTTTGTGACTCATATGTATGATGTTCTAGTTTAAAAGTGATTGATTTCAGAATAATTCTTGTAGATATTCTAGAGTTATCTTTGGGATTAAATATTGATATTTGTTTTGTGGCTGGCTTGAAACACCATTATTCCTTTGACCCTAAATCATTTATATTATGCATGAAACTCTTAATAGACTTAGTACTTGATGTGAGGTTTGGGAAAATTATGTTAAAATAAAGAAGTTATTATGAAATGTTTCTTTAAATTCCAATAATAACAATAAAGAAATATATCATAAAAAAAGAGAGAGAGAAATATATGTATGTATAAGAAAGAAAAATAAGTAACATGTGAATTCATTTTTTTTGTTTCCTGTAGTACATAGTATAGGTAACCAAGATATATCAAGATTTAAAGATGTACTGGTGGACGAGAATAAAAATGAATGTTGTATTAAAGAAATTGTATATATATTTATATGCTCAAAATTTATTATGTTGTAATTTTGTTAAATGATTTTTTGAGAAACATTTTTCTTGAAATTTGAGATTGCTTTTAAGTGACCAAATATTAATCGTGATTAATATGCCCATTGGAATTGTTTGCCATATAGATTAATGGCATGTCTAATCCTAACAAACATTTTTTTTTATTATCAAAAAGTGAAAAATTTATTTTCTTATTTATATGTGCCTACTCAAAGATAAAGATGAAACTGATTTCTTAGTACCACTATGGTGTTCGTTCATTGAGTTTTTCTTTTTGTTACCGTTGTTTTGCATAATGCCTCCACATTTTAATTGCAAGTTTACTAAATTTTATTCTTGATTTTGTCATCACATTTCTTTAAGTAAGATGATCTTGTTAACAGAAAGAAATACTTAAGTGCACTATTTTATTAAATAAATGTTTTTTTACTTCATTTTGAATATATTTTAATAGTTAAGGTGCCATGAATTGTATACTTATTATGGGATGAAATATTTAATAACTATATATATTGATGAGGTGATTAGGAAATTTAGGTGCCCTTTATGTTAGTGTGAAGTAGGTGAGAAGATCTTGCTAGAATCAGATTCAATCCAACAGACCACAATTGGGATTCAAATAATTAAGGGAAAGACGCGCAGTGTGCAGAATAGGTAAAAAGTGTTTTGCTGACAAGAAAAGAAAGCCTTTAAAATTTTAGGAAGAGTGACATGTGGTTGAGAGTCACTCCTAAGATTGGTATGGGGAGGTCAATGTCATTCAGAAAACTAATTCTTTGTTTCATCGGACCCTTTCAAATCCTAAAGAGAGTCGGGCCCGTTGCTTATCAATTGGCTCTTCCACCACATTTGTCAAATCTCCATGATGTCTTCCATGTTTCTCAACTCCGGAAGTACGTACCAGATGTTTCGTACATGATAACTCCTAAGTCAATAAAATTGAGGGATAATTTGATATTTAAGCCCAGACATATTCAAATCATTGACAAGAGCACCGGGACTCTAAGGAACAAGACGATACCATTGGTGATAGTGATTTGGGAAGTGTTGACTCCAAAGGAAGCAATTTGGGAACTTGAGGAAGATACTAGACAACATCATCCAAATTTTTTCAGGTACATAGCTTAGTGATGCATTACCTTTAATCTATGTTTGCTTGCTTAGATGGGTATGTGTTAAGTCTCTAAAATGTCTGATGTACATTTCCCTAAGTTTTGATGAGAACTAAACATTGGTTAATGATTTAATTAACCTTCATATTGGTTGCTAACCTGTCTATCGAGTGTGCAGATTAAATAAGCAAGCAAACGTCCAACAAAGTGAAACAAGCAGACGTCCAACAATGTGTAACAAGCAGACGTCCAACACTGTAGTGTTTGAAGCGCCGTCCAAAACGCAAGAGAAACAAACTTGCGTCCACCAAAGTGTTGAAAGCCAGCGTCTACCTATGTGGCATTCAGAACAACGCGTACAATAAAGTATCAGAACAGCACATCCAATAAAGTATCAGAACCGCGCGTCCAATAAAGTATCAGAATAACCCGTCCACTAAGGTTATGGCTCGTCCAATGACGTGGCAATTGGAGCTCGTCCATTAAGGTCAGAATGGCTCGTCCAATGACGTGGCATATGGAGCTCGTCTATTAAGGTCAGAATGTATCCGTCCAATGACATGGCAAAAGACTCTCGTCCACCAGAGTAACCGAGACTCTCGTCCACCAGAGTAACTGAGACTCTCGTCCACCAGACTAACTGAGACTCTCGTCTAGTAAAGTAACAGAGGCTCTCGTCCACCAGAGTAACAGAGGCTCTCGTCCACTGAAGTAACAAAGGCTCTCGTCCACTAAAGGTGACAGAAGCTCTCGTCCACTAGTGTAACAGAAGTGCTCGTCCACTAAAGGTGACAGAAGCGCTCGTCCACTAGTCTTTGGACTTGCTGAGTCCTTAATATGGAGCTCGTCTACTAGCCCGAATGAAAACTCAAATGACTAGATAGACGTGATTATTTTCAAGATGGAAGCACTTATCTTATGAACGCGAATTCTTTAAGGATTATCAGAATCTTAGTTCAAGAACCAGAAAGAGACTTGAAGCCTTCTCTCCTACTCAGTTTCACGATTATCAAGAAAAGTCAGAAGCTACTCTCTCAAGCAACCTTGGATAATCAGAACCAAAGACCAGTTAAAGAATGCTTCCAACATGCTTTATTCCCTAGTACCTCTGGTCCTTACACAAAAAGGGAAGTGTACTCAGTAAAGTACAAAAAGCTTTCTACACAACTTTGATATGACTGTAGCACGATGAATAAAGCCATGATCCTTCATGTTAGAGTACAACCAACGACTCTATAGCATTAATGGCTGCCCAGAACGACTCTATTGCATTAATGACTGCCCAGAACGACTCTATTGCAATTAATGAAGTTCTGCTTGAAGCCAACATCTGAGGAGATGTCTCTAACGGATCCTAAATGCTTGAAGACCATAAATACAGAAGTCATTGAATATGAAGAACAAGAGAATACACATTGCATTAAAACGCCATTACTCTGCATTAATTTCTTCATTCTTTTATTCTGTATTCTTCAATCATTTTGAAGTTATTACGCAGACTTTCCTGAGCCTTACATTTAAACCACTCTGAGTGTTAGTGAAAGATCTACCTGTGAGAAATTGTACTTATTACAAACCCTATCTCTCAAACAAACCAAAGTGAGCCTGAAGAGGCTAGGTGTGAAAATAATACTTGTCTTGAGCCCGAAGAGGCTAGGTGTGAAAATAATACTTGTCTTGAGCCTGAAGAGGCTAGGTGTGCAAATAATACTTGAGTCTGTAACCTTATCAGTTATAGTGGATAAATCTTGGTGCTGCCAAGGACTGGACGTAGCTCTTTGATTTGAAGAGTGAACCAGGATAAATCACCGTGTCAATCTCTCTTCCCTTAAACTCTTTAATTGCCTTAGTTTTCTTACGTCTATCAAGTGGTGTACTTGCAAAAGTCACCCGTCCATCCTGTATTCTTCCACTCATCCAAATCTAGCCTTTTTGTTTGCGAAAAGATTTCAACCTTGCTTAAATTCTGATAAACACAATTCAACCCCCCCTTCTTGTGTTTATAGTTGTCTATTTCAGTTGGTATCAGAGCTCAACCTTTGGGTTGAGCATCTAACAGTGTAGAGGTAAAAGGTCCTGAAGAATAGACATGACGGCTGGAGCTAGTACAAGTGGAAGTCATCATACTGAAGGAGCCTCCCTAACCAGACCTCCTTACTTCATTGGAGAAAATTACAACTACTGGAAAGATAGATTTCGGTGGTTTATTCTATCCACAAACGCTGATCTTTGGGATGTCATCACAGATTGTCCATTCATTCCCAAAAATGATGATAACACTGACAAACCAAAAGCTCAGTGGACTGGTGCTGAAAAGATAAAATGGGAGCTTAACCACAAAGCCAGATATAACATCATCTGTGCTCTCAGTCCGGAGGAGTTTGAGAAGGTTTGTACTTATGACTCTGCGAAGGAAATATGGGACACTTTGGCTGTCACTCATGAAGGAACAGCTAAAGTCAAAGAATCAAAGATTGCCATACTTGTCAGAAAGTATGAACTGTTCATCATGGAGGAAGGTGAGTCTGTTGCTCAGATGATAGGAAGATTCCAAACTATAATCAACAGTTTGAAATCTCTTGGCAAAGTCTATAACAATGCTGAGAAGGTTGGAAAGATTCTGAGAAGTCTACCTAAACAGTGGAGACCTTTGGTCACTGCTATCTCCCAAGCCAAGGATCTCACTACCTTGACTATGGATGAACTTCTTGGAACACTCACTGTTCACGAGCAAGAACTTGGAGATGAAGTTGCACCAAAGAAGGGCAAGTCAATTGCTCTGAAAGCTGATCAAAAGTTTCCAATGCTCTGAAGGCAGATGAGTCATCCAATGATGCTGACCTATCAGAACTCGAGGATTCTGAGAGTGATGAAGAGTTGTCTCTCCTGACCAGGAAGATAAAGCTTCTCCTACAGAAAAAGAAGTTCAAGAGGGATAGGCCATTCAGAAGCTTCAACAAGGACAAGAACTTCAAAGAATCCACCTCAACAGACAAAAGTCCAATTGTTTGCTATGAGTGCAAGAAGCCCGGTCACTTCAAGGCTGAATGTCCTCAACTCAAGAAGGCCCCTTATAAGAAATTCTTCAAGAAGAAGAAGAAAGGAATGATGGCTACTTGGGAGGATTTGGAGTCAACATCTTCTGATGGAGAAACTGAGGAAGAAGCCAATCTCTGTTTGATGGCCAACACTGAATCAGAATCTGATGATGAGGTACATCCTGACTGTGACGAATTACTTGATGCCTATGAGGAGTTGTTGGAGGAATCCAACTGCTTATCTAAAGCCTTCAAATCCCTCAAGAGAGAGTATGTAAAGCTCACCAGTGAGCATAAACAGAAATCTCAAGAGTGCGAGAAGCTGGCTAAAGAGAACAGTGAGCTGAAGACTGAAAAGTCTAATGAAGCTAAGGTCTCAAGTGAAACATCACCATCTGAAGAAGTTGAAAAACTTCAACAGAAAGTGGAAGAGCTCACTTCTGATCTTGCCAAATTTGTTAATGGTAGAGACAATCTGACTGAGCTTCTTGGCATTCAGATGAACTCTCTTAACAAAGAAGGTATTGGATATGTCCATCAAACACATCATAAAGTATCAACTAAAGTTCCTACAGTATCTGTTAAGTCAACTGTAACTAAATCAACTCCTATTTGTAACTTCTATGGAAAAACTGGGCATGTTATGTCTAAGTGTATCCATAAGAAAAGAAGGAAGTCTTTACAGACTCCTAGAACTAATGGAAAAGGACCCAGAAAAATATGGGTACCTAAAGATCAAATAATTTTTGTTGCAGATGTCCTCAACAGGACAAAGAAAACACCACTGTTGGTACCTGGACAGTGGCTGCTCGCATCATATGACAGGAGAAAGGTCTATGTTCCTAGACCTCCAACTTAAGAAAGGAGGACACGTTGCCTTCGGAGGAAATCAGAAAGGGAAAATTATAGGAATTGGTACTATTGGTGGTAAACCCCCTCTTCCCTCTATATCTAATGTTCTTATGGTTAAAGGATTAAGACACAATTTGCTTAGCATAAGTCAATTATGTGATAGTGGTTTTGATGTTTCCTTTATCAAGGATGTATGCATAGTTAAAGACTGTAATGGCAAAACCTTCTTTTCAGCTAAAAGGCAACAAAATCTTTATAAGATTGAACTGTCTAATCTCTCAGATCAAAGTGTAACCTGTCTGATGTCTAAAGAGGATGAGAGATGGTTATGGCATAAGAAACTAGGTCATGCTAGTATGAAACTAATTTCTGAATTGAAAAGGAATAATCTCGTGAGAGGATTGCCTTATATTAGCTTTAAGAAAGATGTCTTGTGTGATGCATGTCAGAGAGGTAAACAGATAAAATCAAGTTTCAAATCTAAAAACCAAGTATCAACCTCTAGACCTCTTCAGTTGTTACACATGGATCTGTTTGGACCTGTTAGTGTTGCCAGCCTGGCTAGAAGAAAATATGGATTTGTTATAGTTGATGACTATTCTAGATACACATGGGTACTCTTCCTAACACACAAGGATGAGTTTTTTAAGGCTTTCTCAGTATTCTGTAAAAGAGTACAAAATGAGCAAGGTTTCTGTATTTCTACCCTTAGAAGTGATCTGCAAGAGATGGCTAGATCTATGCTCAATGAAAATAATCTCTCGAAGTACTTCTGGGCAGAAGCTGTAAACACTGCTTGTTATGTACAAAACAGAATACTTATTAGGCCTTTTCTAAAAAGGACTCCTTATGAATTGTGGAAAGGAAAAAGCCCCAACATATCTTACTTTCATGCTTTTGGATGTGAATGTTTTATTCTGAATACGAAAGATAATCTTGGAAAGTTTGATTCTAAGGTAGATAAATGTATTTTCGTAGGATATTCTGAAAAGTCTAAGGCTTTTAGAGTATACAATTCAAGAACTTGTATTATTGAAGAATCTGCTCATGTTAAATTCAATGATGGATTAAAGACTGATAAAGAACTATCAGATCTAGAAGATGATCTTGCAGGTCTTGATATAAACAAGTCAGAAAGTCAACAACCCGGTCTAACCAAAACAGAACCTGTGCCTGAGGCTGAAAGACAAGTGGAACAAACGAGTCAGCAGACAAGTCAAGATCTTCATGATGATCTCAAAAGGGATTGGAAGTTCAACACTCATCATCCTAAGGATCTTGTTATTGGAAACCCTTTTGAGGGAGTAAAAACCATATCCACATTAAGAGAATCAAGCAATGTGGCCTTTATTTCAGATTTGGAGCCTAAACGCATTTAAGAAGCTCTTAAGGATGAAAGCTAGATTCTTGCTATGCAAGAAGAACTTAACCAGTTCACCAGAAATGATGTGTGGACTCTTGTCTCTAAGCCTAAAAACAAGTCAGTTATTGGAACAAGATGGGTCTTCAGAAACAAATTAGATGAAGATGGTAAAGTTGTCAGAAATAAAGCAAGGTTAGTAGCTCAAGGCTATAACCAACAAGAAGGTATTGATTATACTGAAACCTTTGCACCTGTAGCTAGAATAGAAGCCATACGCATTTTAATGTCATATGCTGCACAACACCCAATTACCCTATTTCAAATGGATGTAAAAAGTGTTTTTCTAAATGGTATAATTGAAGAATAAGTGTATGTTAAACAACCCCTTGGTTTTGAGGATACTGATAAACCAGATCACGTTTTCAAAATTAAAAAGGCATTATATGGTTTGGAAGAATCACCAAGAGCATGGTATGATAGACTCGGTTCTTTTCTCATGCATAATGGTTTTACTAGAGGACAAGTAGACACTACTCTGTTCAAAAAATGCTCTAAAGAGAACTTTATTATAGTTCAAATATATGTTGATGATATTATTTTTGGAGCAACTAATGAAAAGCTGTGCAAGGAATTTTCAAATCTAATGCAAGCTGAATTTGAGATGAGCATGATGGGAGAATTGAAGTTCTTCCTTGGATTACAAATCAAGCAGACAAGTGATGGAATTTACATTCATCAACAAAAATATACCAAGGAGATACTCAAGAAATACAAAATGGAAAATGCAAAGCTCATGAAAACCCCTATGCAACCCAATGCAAAACTAAGCAAAGATGATGAAGGTAAAAAGGTAGATCAAACTGTCTACAGAGGTATGATTGGCTCTCTACTGTACTTAACTTCAAGCAGACCTGACATTCAATTTAGTGTCTGTATGTGTGCTAGATTCCAATCTGATCCTAGAGAATCTCATCTTAAGGCTGTTAAAAGAATATTTAGATATTTGCTTGGAACTACTAATCTTGGTTTGTTGTATTTAAGATCAAAAGAATACAGATTAGTGGGATATTGTGATGCTGATTTTACTGGAGACAGAATAGAAAGAAAAAACACCAGTGGAGGATGTCACTTCATTGGAGCAAGTTTAGTCTCATGGTCAAGCAAGAGGCAGACAACCATTGCCCTATCTACTGCTGAAGCAGAATACATCTCTGCTGCTAGTTGTTGCTCTCAGGGATTGGGAAACCAAGTGTCACTTCACAAATTAAACAACTATTTAGACTGAGAAATAGGTGCTAAAAGATTTCAAGAAAATAAAAGAAACAATAAAATAAAATCAAATATTTTTGGGATTTTAAATTAAAAGAGATTTCCAGGAGTTGGGTTACCAACAAGACTGCTCATGCTACTAAACAGACTAACCCTCTTGTTAATTATCAAAATTGCTTTGAAGGTGAATTTATCCTAAATAAGTTAATGTTCCCTCTCGAGATACAAGAACTGTGCCCAATTAAACCAACCCATACTCTCGTGGTAATTGTATTTAAATTGAACCCATTAAGATTCGTGACAATTCAATGATACCCTCAAAGGACCGCTTCTAACTCTCGTGATTTAAGTCCTAAGTTCAATCCCTATAGATCTAATACCTCTGTTCACCGCTAGATTCCTCCTTAGAGTATCCATGACATGCAAATAAGTGCGCACCAAATTCACAAGTAATTCATGCAATATGAATTAAATCAAAAGCAAATTGGAGTTAACAAAGGAAAAACATCAATTCACAACATAAAGGTTGCCATGGTCATGGCAACCTTGAATAACAAAAGCATAAAAATCCTAAGAGAAAAGAAGAAATTCAGAAGAAGAGAAATCCTAATTTTTGCCTAAGGTAGCAGCCCCTGGGATCCCTATTTTCGAGCCTTAGAGTCCTATTTATAATGTAGGGTGACTTGAATTCAAAGCTGTTACAAAATCATATCAAATCAACAATTAAATTTTCAGATATTACGCGTCACGGCCATGATGTCTGTCACGGCCAGGCCGTGACAGGTTCTGACTTTTTCGTTCTTTTCTTTTCAGTCTCGCTCGATCATGGACGTGACGGCTAGGCCGTGATGGGCTCTGTTTGGCTCATTTTTCTTTCTTTTCAAGCTCCGTCTTCATGCAAGCTCCAAATCAATATCTCCAAATTAATTGTCAAATCTTATCATATCCTTTATTGTTGTGATAGGCAATTATTATCCAAATCCAATTTGATTTGGATCCAATCTTTTATCTCAATGCCAATTGAATTATCTTTTAACCATAATAATTCAAATCCAAATTGATTTGGATTCAAAACCATCATGTGGGCCCTTGCAATTTACTTGCCAATCTTCAATTTAATTGATTTCCATTCTTTTCTTCTTGATACTTTCCTAAAAATCAAAAAATAAGAATAATATCAGAAAATTAATCAAAATCTAATTAAAATTAATTAAATACACACATTTACTCTAAAATAACCAAAATAGGAAAACAAAGTCTAATTTGGGCTAAATCAAGCATTCAATAAAATTTAATTGATGAAATCTGCTCTAAAATAATAGATAAAACATGATAAGACAATGGATTATCAAAATACCCCAAACTTAAACTTTGTTTGTCCTCAAGCAAACTAAAACTCGAAAAGACTCAGAATTGGGTAAGCTCAATGGACTCAATTAATTTCGCACAAATTTCATGCAATTTTATCAATTCAATTTTTCTTCAATGTTTCCCCTTTTACATCAATGTAATCCCCACATTCATTTACTTTAAACAATTGAGAATTTTATCATTCATGCAATTATAAATCTAAGCAAAGGGTTCGAGTTACACACAAAAGGGAGATCACTAATTTCAAACATTTGCCTTCCTCACAAGAGCATTTAATAATTCACTCATTCACTCAATTTGTCTAGGCTATCGACTTTCACTCAATTTCACATTTCAAGAGCACTTTCCATGAATTTGATTTTCATCTCAAACAAAGTTCCCACGAAAACATGCATGCATCATCAAAAGGTCTTTCATAGGTTGTAATGTAGCCTGGCTAAATGTAGTATATACAAAGGTGCTAGGCTTTACATCCTATGACTTAAGAGAGCATGAAACTTTTTACACTATTATTTTCACTCTAATTCATTTTCCATTTTTCTTTTTGACGCTTTGGGTGGTTACAACCTATTTCCTTTGACACCCTTTTATTTTGCCCATTTTTGGCAATTTTTTTATTTTCTTCTTTTTCTTTTTCCCTTTTGCCTTTGGCTTCAACCTATATTTTTTTTCTTTTTCTCAACCCAAAATAACATATCGAACCCTTGTAGCCACCCCAAACTTAGTTTCCTTCAACCCTTGTCTTGCTAAGCATCCATGCTCTCCTAAATCCTAAGATTGGGTTAACATGGTTTTTTCGGATTTTTGGCTTATAACATAAGGTCATCAAGAAACAATGGGCTATTAGGCTCAATATGGCTAACTAGGGAACATGCATTAGGGATGGACCTTTTTAGGCCAAGTATCTATTTCAAAAAATTTGCCTAAATCATTTGATGCAAACATACAAACATGCAAACCATGAAGAGATTCAAGCAAATCCGGGAAAGTGTAACTTAAAAGTGATTCACACAATTCAAAAACATTGTTGGAGGCTCAAATTCCTCACCTGGACATTTTTCGCAAATTGTTTGACCGAGATACAATTCCCAATGTGTGCATCCCTTCACCCCAAACTTATCATAAATTATGCAATCACAATAAAATTTCTCAAAGTTCAATTTTCAATTTTTCACATGGGGATCAATTTTCAATTTTCAAATCATTTGGGGAAATCATCAAAAATCAATATTTATCATGCAATCCATTTATGCTAAATTTAATAGAATCCAATCAAGCTCATCGACAGAAGACTCACACACATATGACTCAAGTAAAGAAAAGCAAAAAAATTTAAAAAGAGAAGGGTTTAGAAAAACTCATTGAAGACGCTTCCACCCGAATCCCATAGCCTGTGGTAAAAATACCAAGAGATGCACAAGATGTAAAACCTTCCTCCCGTATCCCATGACTTGTGGAGTGGAGATGGAAGAAGCAAGTGTAATGAGATTTGATTGACTTCTTTAAGTGATATGATGAGCTCACTTCCTCCTGGGTCAAATGCTAAGTCACCTACTCCAAGAATGGCCTTTATGTAATTAGTTTCTCCATGAAGTACTAGAACCATAACTTCTTGAGGCGACCTTAGAGCCTTTGCCGCTATTGATGAAAACTCCCAATTCTTAGGCAATGACTTGAACTCCAAAGTTGGTATTTTCACAAAGTAATGTTGTAGACAAATAGAAGGTACCAACTTTGTTATATCCAAACATGCATGCAAACCAACATACTTTTCTAACTCAGAATTTTTAGGCTCCTCAATAGGAATGGTGAGAGAAGTATTTTCCACATGATTGGTCTCTTTTGTCCTTTGCAAAGGAACAATAGGAGATATTTCCTCTTTGCACTCCTCTTCATGATCCTCTCCTCTTGAATCATCTTCCACCACCACTTCATCTTCATTCACGTCCATGCTAGCAAATAGATTCTCTTCAATTTGAATTCCACGCTGCTTTTCTGCTAGCAATTTAGAAAATTCACTATCTTGTTCTTCTAACTTTTGAAAGTTGTCACTTAGTGATGCCACTATCTTACTAGCATTTTCCCCTGCTCGCATTTCAGCCCTCTGAATCATGGAACTAACTTCCTCCTTGCTACGCTCTATGCTCAAGCTCAAAGGATAAGCATCTATATCCCAAAGAATCTCTAGCAAATCGGGATCCAGCTCGAAGTATGGTGGTGGTTGCAAAGATGACAAATAGGATTTCTATTCCTCTTTGGAGTATATCTTCACGTGCTTATCAGTGATACCATCAAACATGATCCAATCAAGTTGATATTCCCAAGTTGGATAGTAACGATAGTTCATGTGTTTCATCAACCTTGCACAAACAAAACTCAAAAGAAAAGGTCAAATATATATAAATAAAAATTAAAAAGACTAAAGTAGTTGCCTCCTTTGTTATTAATGATATTGGTATTGCCAATCCCCGGCAACGGCGCCAAAAACTTGATAGGCTCCGACAAGCGTACCGGATCGAAGCAAGTAATAATAAAACGGTGAGAAACCGAGTATCAAACTCAGGGATTGGGAAACCAAGTGTCACTTCATAAATTAAACAACTATTTAGACTGAGAAATAGGTCTGAAAAGATTTCAAGAAAATAAAAGAAACAATAAAATAAAATCAAATATTTTTGGGATTTTAAATTAAAAGAGATTTCCAGGAGTTAGGTTACCAACAAGACTGCTCATGCTACTAAACTGACTACCCCTCTTGTTAATTATCAAAATTGATTTGAAGGTGAACTTATCCTAAATAAGTTAATGTTCCCTCTTGAGATATAAGAACCGTGCCCAATTAAACCAACCACTACTCTCGTGGTAATTGTATTTAAATTGAACCCATTAAGATTCATGACAATTCAATGGTACCCTCGAAGAACCGCTTCTAACTCTCGTGATTTAAGTCCTAAGTTCAATCCCTATAGATCCAATACCTAAGTTCACCACTAGGTTCCTCCTTAGAGTATCTATGACATACAAATAAGTGCGCACCAAATTCACAAGTAATTCATGCAATAGGAATTAAATCAAAAGCAAATTGGAATTAACAAAGGGAAAACATAAATTCATAACATAAAACAAGTCTTGGGCATAACTCCAATTCCTAGAAATAAAAAAGACTACTCAAGCATTGCCATGGTCATGGCAACCTTGAATAACAAAAGCATAAAAATCCTAAGAGAAAAGAAGAAATTGAGAAGAAGAGAAATTCTAATTTTTGCCTAAGGTAGAAGCCCCTGGGATCCCTATTTTCGAGCCTTAGAGTCCTATTTATAATGTAGGGTAACTTGAATTCAAAGCTGTTACAAAATCAGATCAAATCAGCAATTAAATTTTCAGATATTGCGCATCACAGCCGTGATGCCCGTGACAGATTTTGTCTTGGAAAACTTGGCATTGGTTGGCCTGTCACGGCCGTGATGGCCATCACGGCCTGACCGTGATAGGTTCTGACTTTTTTCGTTCTTTTCTTTCCAGCCTTGCTCAATTATGGTCGTGATGGGCTCTGTTTAGCTCATTTTTCTTGCTTTTCAAGCTCTGTCTTCATGCAAGCTCCATCATAACTGGTCCTGAGCATTTTAATCTTCGTTTCCAAATAAATATCTCCAAATTAATTGCCAAATCTTATCATATCCTTTATTGTTGTGATAGGCAATTATTATCCAAATCCAATTTGATTTGGATCCAATCTTTTATCTCAATGCCAATTGAATTATCTTTTAATCATAATAATTCAAATCCAAATTGATTTGGATTCAAATCCATCATGTGGGCCCTTGAAATTTACTTGGCAATCTTCAATTTAATTGATTTCCATTCTTTTCTTCTTGATACTTTCCTAAAATCAAAAAATAAGAATAATATCAGAAAATTAATCAAAATCTAATTAAAATTAATTAAATACACACATTGACTCTAAAGTAACCAAAATAGGAAAGCAAAGTCTAATTTGGGCTAAATCAAGCTTTCAACAAAATTTAATTGATGAAATCCGCTCTAAAATAATAGACAAAACATGATAAGACAGTGGATTATCATGGTTTTGTGTTCATAAACCTAGACTTTCATCGTAGAGTAGACGAGGACATTCGTAGTACACTTTCTCAATCATCACGTACCTTTACCTTCACAAAAGGTAAGAGGGGCAACCTGAGGGATATTCAATAGCTACGTGCATGTGTGTATGTGGTTTACTCGATTTATTTGAATATTGCTATTATATTGAATCAAAGTTTGAATGATTTGTAGACTTGAACTGTTGTGATAATTGTTTGAAGTTGATCTTACTTGATTTAAGTGTTGTAAATCCTAAATGTTACGTACTGTCATTAACTGTTATATTGTTGACTGAGATTATGATGATATTGATTGATGTCTGAAAAGCCTGACATTAGTCTGTGCTCAACAAATCATATGATTAAAAGCCTAAATAAGCTTCAAAGAGAACTTTGAAAGTAATGGTGTTCATTTTAAAATGTTTTTTTAGTAAAGTATGTGTTTTGGAAAGTAAGTGATCTTACCTGTATTTATTCCGGAAGGATAAAACTTTGGAACTTGTGTTAAATAATTTCAAGTTAAAGGAAATTATTTTCTTACGAACTAAGTTTTTGTACAAGAGAAAATCATTTAGAAAATATGTGTTTTTACGGAAGGAAAAGCCTTTGGAAAATATTTGACCTTAAATTGAGATGATTTTAAGAAAAGGATTTCAAGAGAAAATGGATTTCTTATAATATTTTACAAATGATTTTCCAATGAAAAGATTTCTTATAAAGAAATACTTTCGA
The DNA here is from genome assembly GCA_030762895.1 of Sophora flavescens. Taxonomy (NCBI): domain Eukaryota; kingdom Viridiplantae; phylum Streptophyta; class Magnoliopsida; order Fabales; family Fabaceae; genus Sophora; species Sophora flavescens. The sequence goes on along the minus strand of CM061068.1, from coordinate 49,699,928 downwards.
AAATATTCCGGTAACTTGGATGGGCTATCGATGTTTTATTTTGGTATTTGATTTTCATTGAACGAAAAGTAAGAACAGGTGAAATCGAATCTAGTTCGCGAGACGTCGCTTCTACTATTCTATAATGTGCATGTTGATCTTTGATCCGTGTTAAGTATTATGGACCGAGAGTCTTAATCATGATGTTGTGGGCTAAGAGTCCTAATCTCATTATTATGGACCAAGTGTCCTAATTACGTTGTTGTGGACTAAGAGTCCTAATCATGTTAAAATAAAACATGGGTAAGATTGTAAGTCTTTTTCTATGACCACAAACCTTGACTGAGGCATCGGTCTTAGGTGTTGTGATTGAGCACTCGGACTGGGTGTCCTGTGTTGATGTTGAGTAATTTCAAGTGATGAAAATTATGAATGGTCGTTATCTTTGAGCTTCGACAACGAATGAGATTGAACATAAATAAAACATCTTGAACGAATGTTTTTCTTCATGCATTTAGGCAGACGTGCCTCATAGGTTAGTCACTTCGGTGATGCCCAGGCAGGGGCTATTAGTCACTTCGGTGATGCCTAAGCATGAGCTATTAGTCACTTTGGTGATGTCCAAGCAGGGGCTATTAGTCATTTCGGTGATGCCCAAGCAATGAATTTTAGTCACTTCGGTGATGCTCAAGCAGGGGCTGTCATATAAGTCACGACGGTGATGTCCAAACAGGGACTTTAGTCACGACGGTGATGCCCAAGTGGGGGCTTTGAGTTTGATCAACTCTTAGAAAGATCAAGAGATCTCATAAGATTAAGTTTATAAAGCCGGAATATTGAAGTGTCATGCATAATCTTTATAAAAGCTGATTGTACGGGTATGACACCGATGAGTGTGATTTCACCTCATATTTCATTGACATTTTTCATGCATTTTCATATAGTTTAGGCATTTTTTAATTCGATTTTGGTTAATTTTTACCTTGGAACGTGTAAGGCAGTTTTGTGGTGTTGTTGTGTAGGAATTGAGGATTAAAATACTCAAGATTAACCATGATAGAGCTTGCATGAAGATGGGGCTTGAAAATTGAAGAAAAATGAGCCAAACAGAGCCCATCACGGCCAGCCGTGATAGGCATCACGGCCATGATCGAGCAGGGATGAAAAAGAAAGAAGAACGAAAAAGTCAGAAGCTGTCAGGGCTAGGCCGTGAAGGCCATCACGACCGTGACAGACCAACCGGTGAAGAATTTCCAAGGCAAAATCAGTCACGGCCTGGCCATGATGGCCATCACGGCCGTGACGCGCAATATTTGGATATGAACAAACTGAATTGATTTGAATTTGTGTTTGATTGGGATTCAAACTTCCCTAATCTATAAATATGGCAACTAGGCAGAGACTCAGGGGGACGGATGGGCTGCTACACTTAGGCAATAATTTAGGATCTCTCTTCTTCTTCTTCTTCTCCTCTTCTCTTATTTTATTTTATGTTGTTGTTAACCAAGCTTGTCATCACCATGGGAATGCTTGAGTAGTAGCTTCAGTTCTAGGGATTGGGGCTATGCCCAAGGTTTGTTTATGGCAATGAATTGATGTTATATCTTTGTTAATTGCAATTTTGCTTTAGATTTGATTTCTAGTGTTTTAATTACTCGTAAATTCGGCGTCCGCTTATTTGCGTGACGTAGATACCCTAAGGAGGAACCTAGCGGTGAACTTAGGTGTCGGATCTATCGAATCAGACTTAGGACTTAAATCACCAGAGTTAGAAGCGGTCCTTCGAGGATTAACGAATTGTCACGAAACGTAAAGGGTCCAATCTAAATTCGACTACCACGAGAGTAGGGGTTGGTTTAATTGGGCACGGTTTTTGTAACCCGAGAGGGAGCATTAACTATTTGAGAATAAATTCGCCTTCAAAGCAATTTTTGATAATTAACAAGGAGTAGTCAATTTAGTAACATAAACAATCTTGTTGGTAACCCAAATTCCTAGGAATCCCTTTAGATCTGAAAACCCCCAAATTGATTTACTTTGTGTTTTACTTGATTGCATTCCTTATCTGATTTTCTAAGTTATCTCTTATTCCAAAAATCAAAACCTTTTCATAATCCTTTTTTATATAATCCAGTTTTATCAATTTAATAATTAGTTGTGATTTGAGATCACGATCTCTGTGGTATCGATATCTTTTTATTACTTGGCGACGAATCCGGTACACTTGCCGGATCGCACACATCAAGTTTTTGGCGCCGTTGCCGGGGACTGTGCTTTCTTGAATCTCAATTTAATTTTTGAATTGATTTTTCTGGAATTTTTCTTTTTATTTATTTTTTATAAAAAAAAATATTTCATCTCTTTTCCTTCTAGAGTATCTATCTCTCTGTATTTTTCTATTTTATGCAAAGATCCCTAAGTCTTGGAAGCCTTATTGAGGTTGACCCCGAAATCGAGAGGACCTTTCATAGACGTAGGAGACTACAAAGAGAGAGAGAGAGAGAGGTTTATTCCCATTCCACTCATGGCGAATCTACCGGATACGAAACCATTGAAGGACTACGCAGCCCCAAATGCTAGGGGTTTGCGAACTGGGATTGCTAGGCCAGAGATCGAGGCGGAGAACTACACTATACCGCCTATGTTAATTAGCATGATTAGGCAACATCAATTAGGAGGATTGCCCTCGGAGGACCCGACTGATCGCGTGGAGACATTGTTGGAGTTCACCGATGCAATAAGGATTCATGGTGTCCCGGTTGATGCCATTCGCTTGAGGTTATTCCCCTCCTCTCTGACTGGAAAGGCTAAGGCTTGGTTGAAGCAAGTGCCCGCTAATACCTTGTCGACTTGGGACCAACTGGAGCAGGCATTCTTGGATAAATTCTTCCCTCCATCCAAGATGGCTTACCTACGAACCCAGATCACCGGCTTCTTTCAAAAGGACGGAGAATGCTTATCCAAAGCTTGGGATCGCTACAAGGGATTGCTGGAGTTTACCCGCGTCATGGACTCGAAAGGTGGTTGTTAGTGCACACCTTCTACAACGGATTGGATTACTCTTCGAAGGTGTCACTTGACTCCGCAACTGGTGGAGCCTTTATGAATAGGCCTCTGACTGAGGCATTCAACATCATTGAAAACGTGGCCACCAACTACCACCAATGGGGTTCATAAAGAGGTAATAACCCGAAAAAGATTTCGGGGGGTAAGTTTGAAATGAATAGCACTGATCTTATAATGTCTAAAATTGACTCATTGAACAAACGCTTTGATCAGCTTGAAAGGGATAAAGTGAGTTCAATAGGTGCTACTAACATTGTTTGTGATATTTGTGGAATGCAGGGACATGACATAATGGAGTGCCCACGTGGTATTGCTCATGGGTCCGACGCTTCGGGGGAACAAGTGAAATCTTGTCACAACTTCTACGACATGAACCCGAAGTTGCCAAATTATGCTCCCCCAAATCCTTACAACCAAGGAAGGAAGAATAGTCCTTACCTCTCCTACGGGAACTACAGCAACACACTGAACCATTAATTCCAAGAAGGCCAAGGTAATAGGAAACCCGCATCGGGGTATCCTCAGGAACAAAAGTCTAAACTTGAGTCTCTTTTGGAAAGTTTTGTTGAAACTCAAACAAAACAAAATGAAGAGTTTAGGCAACAAGGTAGGGCAGTCAACGAGGCAATAAAAGAGCTAGCATCTAAGGTAGATAACTTAGCCATCCATAATAAGATGCTAGAAACTCAAATTGCCCAACAAGCCAGCACATATTCTAGACCTAAGGGTACGTTTCCGGGACAACCCAAAGTTAATCCCAATGAACATTGTAATGCCATATACTTGAGGGATGATAAGCTTGGGGTAGCTGAAAAGGATGTGGGATGTGAGGAGGACATGAGCAAAGATGAAGAGACAGAGCCAAAGTATGTCACTCCACCACCTTACCAACCCCCAATACCTTTCCTACAAAGGTTGGTCAAGAGAAAGCAAGTAGAAATAGAAACTAAGAGCTTAATTGAGGAGCATAATGTCATGATAAAAACTAATATGCCTCATAAACTAAAGGATCCAGGTAGTTTCTCTATTGCTTGCTCAATTGGAGAAATGAAAATAGACCAAGCCTTATGTGACTTAGGGGCTAGTGTGAACTTGATGCCGCTTTCTATCTTCGAGAGGTTAGGAACCAAGGAATTGAGTCCATCCAAATTCTATTTACAATTTGCGGATGGCTCAACTAAAACTCCTCTAGGCATACTAGAGAATGTCCCCATAAAGGTAGGGAAATTTTTCATTCCCACCGATTTCATGGTGTTGGATATGAGCGGGAATTCTAAATTCCCCATCATTCTAGGAAGGCCGTTCTTGGCCACCGTGATAAGCCTCTGGCTTATCTAGTTTTATGACTAGATGAACTAGGGTTTATGTGCCAAATTATTCGAGTTCACTCTCGTTTTCGCCCAAATTTGCCTTGTTTTGTTCCTAAGCTGGACTTTGACTCGTTTTGCGTCTTTTGTGTAGTTTTTAGCTTATCTTGGATAGAATTATGCTTTTGGTTGCTTTTTGTGTTTTCAGTGAAGCTCCGGGAGTCAAGGAAAGCCAAGAAATAGTGGATATTACAATTCTGAAGACTCGCCCCACGAAAGGTGTCTCGCCCCGCGAGAGTCTGAAGACCAGCAAGACAGAGACTATCACGGCATAGCCGTGATTAAGGTCACGGCTGTGACAAATTGAGGTTTGAAGACTCGCCCCGCGAGAGACAGCTCGCCTCGCGAGAGCATGAAGACTTGGAAGTCAGAGACCATCATGGCCTAGCCGTGATGAAGGTCACAACCTAGAATTGAAGACTCGCCCCGCGAAAGGTGTCTCGCCTCGCGAATCCCTGAAGACCATGGAAGACAGAGACCATCACGGCTTAGCCGTGATGCATATCACGGCTGTGACAGATTAGGGTTTGAGGACTCGCCCCGCGAATACAACATCGCCTCGCGAAAATCCAAAATTTGAAGCGCGCCAATACTAAATTTCGCGTCGCGAGAGTAAGCTCGCCCCGCGAGCTGGCGAGAAACAGAATCCTTATTTAAAGGCTGTCTCAGATCAGGATTAGGAGGAAGTTGTTAGCCACAGATCAGAACTGTAGTGCGAATCCTTGTCTCTGGAGCTGCGTCTCCCTTCTCTTCTCTTTTCTTCTTTTAGTTTATTATTATGGAGATTATTGCCGATTGTTTGTGCGTCGTCACGGGCATGAGGAACTAATCCCCTCGTCCGAGGGATCAATGAAGCCACCCATGGCGGTGTAGTGATCATATGATGTATGTGTTTCTCCCCTCTTTTTAATTGATGTTTTCCGATTCTGATTTGAATGCTTGATCATATGTATTGCGTGATTAATCAGTTAAACGTGTTTGAGGCCGAACGGCGATTCACGTTTGAGAACTTGAATCGGGATCGCAATGTTTTCCAATTCTGATATTATTGTGTTTATCATATGCTAGCGTGATTAACTAGTTAAACGTGTTAAGGCCGACCGGCGATTCGCGTTTTAGAACTTGAATTGGGATCACTAATTGAATATTGCACGACAGTGGGTAGGAGATTAGTGCAACCACGTAGGGAACAAGAATTAACAGAATTCGAGGATTAGGATTATGAGACTTGGTAAGTAATTAATCCTAATCGTTGAATACGTCCTATTGCGCACGGCTGTGAATTTAGGAGAAATTGGGGGTCCCGGTTGACATTGTAATTGAACCTAGGGAGGAATACATAATCATTTGGGTACTATGCATGATTGGGTAGGTGGAATTGAAACCCTAGATTCAAACAAAAACTTGTTGTGACGCCGGCAAGTGTACCGGGTCGTCGCAAGTAATAAAAGAAACACGGTAAGTAATTACCGAGGTCGAACTCAGGGATTGGGCTACCAATTCGACCAATTCGCGGGAAATCCGATACGTTGGTCAAGCGAGAGAAAGTGGTTGAGAGAGAGAGATTGAGATTGCAATTCAAGAATCAAATCAAATAACGCTACGGTGATTAAAATCAGAAATTAAAAGCATCCAAGGTCTCAAATCCACCTACCCAATCATGTATAGTACCCAAGTGATGATGTATTCCTCCCTAAGTTCAATTTTAATGTCAACCGGGACCCCTAAATTCTCCTATATCCACTGTCGTGCTCAATAGGACGTATTCGACGATTGGATTAATTACTTGTTCGGTCTCATAACCCTAATCTCGAATTCTATTAAACCTTGTTCCCTATATGGTTGCACTAATCAAATAAATCCACGGTCGTGCTCATTATTCGATTAATGATTCCAATTCAAGTTCTAAAACGCGAATCGCCATTCGGCCTCAAACACGTTTAACTGATTAATCACGCAATACATATGATCAAGCATTCAAATCAGAATCGGAAATCATCAATTAAAAAGAGGGGAGAAACACATACATCATAAGAACACTATACCGCCATGGGTGGCTTCATTGATCCCTCGGACGAGGGGATTAGTTCCTCATGCCAGTGACGACGCACAAACAATCGGCAATAATCTCCATAATAATAAACTAAAAGAAGAAAAGAGAAGAGAAGGGAGACGCAGCTCCAGAAACAAGGATTCGCCCTCCTATTCTGATTTGTGGCTAACAACTTGATGATCCATTCTGATCTGAAACAGCCCTTTAAATAAGGATTCTGTTTCTCGCCAGCTCGCGGGGCGAGCTTACTCTCGCGACGCGAAATTTAGTATTGGCGCGCTTCAAATTTTGGATTTTCGCGAGGCGATCTTGTATTCGCGAGGCGAGTCTTCAAAACCTAATCTGTCACAGCCGTGATATACATCACGGCTAAGCCGTGATGGTCTCTGTCTTCCATGGTTTTCAGGGACTCGCGAGGCGAGACACCTTTCGTGGGGCGAGTCTTCAATTCTGAGTTGTGACCTTCATCACGGCTAGGCCGTGATGGTCTCTGACTTCCAAGTCTTCATTCTCTCGCGAGGCGAACTGTCTCTCGCGGGGCGAGTCTTCAAACCTCAATTTGTCACAGCCGCGACCTTAATCACGGCTATGCCGTGATAGTCTCTGTTTTGCTGGTCTTCAAACTCTCGCGGGGCGAGAATACACTCGCGGGGCGAGTGTCTCCAGAATTGCAATTTCCACTATTTCTTGGCTTTCCTTGACTCCCGGAGCTTCACTTTATTGACCTGAAAACACAAAAAGCAACCAAAAGCATAATTCTATCCAAAATAAGCTAAAAACTACACAAAAGACGCAAAACGAGTCAAAGTCCAACTTAGGAACAAAACAAGGCAAAATTTGGGCGAAAACGAGAGTGAACTCGACTAATTGGCACATAAACCCTAGTTCATCTAATCATAAAACTAGATAAGCCAGAGGCTTATCAAAACACCCCAAACTTAAACCTTGCTTGTCCCCAAGCAAGCTTAAAACTCAAAAACGACTCAAGACTTGGCAAGCCTAATGGAACCAATCGATTTCGTACAAATTTCATGCACTCAAAACAGTTTTTCTCCAATGATCTCCCCCCATATATTAACGTAATCCCCACATTCATTTACTTTAAACTTTTGAGAACTTCATCATTCATTCAATCATTAATCTAAGTTGAGGTTCAGAGTCACACACAAAAAGAAGATCACCAATTTCAAACAATTGCCTTCCTCACAAGGGTATGTAAATTTTCACTCATTCGCTCAAATTCGTCTAGGGTTTCAACTTTTTCACTCAATTTCACTTATCAAGAGCACTTCCCATGAATTTGATTTTCATCTCAAAAGTAGTTCCCACGTAAACATGTATGCAACATCAGAAGGTCTTTTAAAGGTTGTAATGAGGCCTGGCTCAAGGTACGATATTCAAAGGATAGAGGCTAAGTCCCTAGGATCAATGAGAGCATGAAACTAATATAACACCAATTGAACTCACTCTCATACTATTCTCTTCCTCGCACTTGGTGGCTACACACCTCTTCCTTTTTATATTTATTTCTCTTTGCCCTTTTTGGCACATATTCAATGCTTTTCATCACCATTTTTTTTTTCTCAAGCCTTAGGCCCTTACTTCCGTTTTTCTTTTTCTCAACTATGATTCATGAACTTGTAGCCACCCCAAACTTAGTTCCACAACAACACTCACAAAGCTAAAATTCCATACTCTCCTAAATCCTAGGATAGGGGAAAATCATGGTTTTTCTGAGTTAACGGCTTGTAATGTAAGGTCATCAAGAACAATAGGCTTCAAGGCTCAATGTGGCTAACTAGGGATCATTCATCAAGGTTGGTTCAATTTATGGCCAAGTAGTTAATTCAAATAAAATTGCCTAAATCATTTGATGCAACATATAAACATGCAAACCATATAGAGATTCAAGCAAATTCGGGAAAGTGCAACTTAACAGTGATTCACTCAATCAAAAACAAAGTTGGAGGCTCAAATCCTCACCTGGACAGTTTGCAAATTGTTTGACCGAGATACGATTCCTAGTGTGTGCACCCCCTCACCCCAAACTTATCATAAATCAAGTAATCATAATAAATCTCAAAGTTCAATTTTCAATTTTTAAGTGGGGATCAACTTTTCTACTTTCAGAACCTAGGGGGAAATCATCAATGATCAAAATAATTCATGCAATCTGTGCTCAATTTAATTAGAAACCAACAAGCTTTCCGACACGACATTCATACAACAACTCTTGATCTTCTCAAATTATTCAAGAGTGACAAACAAAAACAAAACAAAAATCAAAAACAAAACAAACAAGAGTGAGGAGAGGAGAGAATACTCCCTGATAAAATTTCCATGGTTGCCTCCTCATCAATATTGGTCTCACGGCCTCCCTTCTGTTGCATAGCATCCTGGAAGAACTCCTGCAATTTAAGACCTTAAGTGCATATTCGCGAGGCGAGAGATAACTCGCGAGGCGAATCTGGAAAATTGTTATTCACACTTTCCAGAATAGCGAGGCGAGTAGTATCTCGCGAGGCGAATCTGGAATTCCCATAGATGCTGATGCCCAGAATCGCGAGGCGAAAGTAGACCTCGCGACGCGAGACAGAAAAGTAAGCAACCCCAGAGATTCAGGGCTTCTGTCTCGCGCGGCCAATGTGGATTCGCGTGGCGAATCAAGTTTTTTTTTTTTTGTGAAAATGACAGAAACTAAAACCAAAGGATACCTAGCTTGGGTTGCCTCCCAAGTAGCGCTTGTTTAACGTCCCGAGCCTGACTCAAGTCACCCCTAAGGGTTAATCCGGATGTAGATCTTGCTTGCCATTCATTGCCTCAGTCCGTATGCTATAGGCTCTTGCCCTTTCATAAGCTCTCCTACTGTTCCCGGACAACTCATCTAAGTCCAGCATCCTTCTATAATCCGCACGAACTCTCCACTCCGCGATGGTCTTTTTTGGGATCAACTCATTGTTTGCATTGACCACCACGGTTGTGCCACCTTTCAAACTTGGTGCTTTACCCTTCTTTTTCTTGCCCTTGCTGCTGAGATCTTCCTTTGCACATTCTTCCCCTGGGAGACTCGGTAAGGCTTCCATGTCTTTCAACCACTCGAGATAGACCTCATCCCCCAAAGGGTCTTTTTCCTCACTGTCCCCATCATGGGATTTTACCGACACTTTTGCAAGTGAAGAACCATGGGCTTCCCTAGTTGCCCTTGCCTTGGCAGTTGGATCCACCATATCCAATCGATACACTTCTGTCCTCTCTGCAGGGTGCTTCATTACTTCAAAGAGATTGAAGACTACCTCATCATCTTGCACCCTTAGAGTGAGTTTCCCTTGCCGCACATCTATCAAGGCACCCCCAGTGGCCAAGAAGGGCCTACCCAATATGAGAGGAACCTCGGCGTCTTCATCCATATCAAGCACTACAAAGTCCGCCAGAAATATGAGCTTGTCCACTTTTACTAACAAGTCTTCGACCACCCCATAAGGATATTTTATAGAGCGGTCGACCAGTTGGAGCGACATTCGTGTATCCTTAACTTCTTGGATTCCCAACCTCTTCATCATAGAGAGGGGCATCAAGTTGATGCTTGCCCCTAGATCACATAATGCCTTCCCTACAGTCATCTCCCCAATGGTACATGGTATCGAAAAGGAACCGGGATCCTTCAACTTTGGAGGGAGTTTTCTCTGAAGAATGGCACTACACTCCTCGGTCAAAGCAACCGTTTCCTCGTCCACTAATTTCCGCTTCTTGGTGAGAAGATCCTTCATAAACCGGGCATATGATGGCATTTGTTCCAAGGCTTCCGCAAATGGAATGTTAATCTGAAGTTTTCGGAAGACATCAAGGAACTTATTGAATTGCTTATCCTGTTGAGGCTTCTTCAATCTTTCAGGATACGGTACCTTCATGTAGGGCGGGAGGTCTTGGGGTTCAACCCACTTCTTCTTTCGGAACTCTTCATCTACAAGTTTCAGCCTTCCCCCTTGCTCCGGTGCCTTGTCGCTTTCCAACTTTTCTTTTTCAGGTTGCTCTTCCTCAATGTGTGGTTGTTCCGGGGCCTTGTCATCCTGAGAACTAGTTGTACCCCTGTTAGGTTCCAACACCCTTCCGCTTATAGTAGATATGACATTGCATTGTCCCTTGGGGTTGTTCTCGGTATTACCTGGGAAAGTGCCTGGGAGACGCTCATTAAGTTGCTTTGCAAGCTGGGCCATCTGTGTCTCTAGATTGTGAATTGTCGCCCCTGTATGCGTTGTTAACTTGTCAACTTTCGTATTTATGTCGATTGACAATTTCTGCATTGCTGCATTCATCTTCTCAAAAGTTGTGCCTGTAAAGGTTGACAACTTCTCAAAAGCCAGCTCCCACGGTTGTCTTCCACCATCTGTTATTTGCAATTGACTAGGCCCTGGAAGAGCCTGTTGGGTATTGCACTGCTGAATTCCAATGTTCGGCCTTATACCCTGCTGAGGTTGTTGCCAATTCTGCTGAGGAGGTTGTTGACCGGTTAGACCACCATTAACATTACTCCAAGCGAAACCCGGATGGTCTCTCCTCATGTACCCCCTATTCTGATTCTGATTGTAGTCATTTTGTCTGTTCCTCTAGTAGTTATTCTGGGGCACAGTGTCATAAAAGTTGTGGCATGAGTCCACATGTTCCTGAGGGAAGTTGAATGGACAGTTTCGAGTGTCATGATCTCCATTACAATTACCACAACCTGGAGGCATTCCCTCGTGTATCACATTAGCCTTCTTGTTCTCTGACAAAGCCGCCACTTGCATCTTCAATGATTTGACTTGCTCTAAAATGGCTTCCATGGTTCCAGCACTGACTCCACTTGAGTTTTCCCTACCACGGTTGTAATCATTATATGACATCTTTTCCAATAGTGCCCATCCATCCTCAGCTGATAAATATGAGAAAGAACCGCCAGCTGCGGCATCACAATTCATTTGATAGCGTCCCCTCAACCCATTAAAGAAGTGCTGAACTTTGGAGACGGGGTCAAAGAACGCTGAGGGGCATCTTCTCAATAAGCCATTGTACCTCTCCCAAGCTTCATTATATGTTTCATCCTCTGTCTGCCTGAAAGATGTAACGGCTATTCTTGCTTGTGCCGCTTTCTGAGGAGGAAAATATTTGGTTAGGAACTTCTGTGCCATTTGCTCCCAAGTTCTGATGCTGTTCCTATCCAAGCTGTCTACCCAATCGCGAGCGACATCCCTAAGAGAAAGAGGGAAAAGCCGCAAGCGAAACTCATCCTGAGAGACTCCCCTTGTCTTCTGTAAGTCGCAGGCTTCAAGGAAGCGAGTGATGTGTCTATGAGGGTCCTGTTTGCCACTCCCATCAAACTGATTCTCCCGGATCTGGAATGTGACACATGCTTCAACTCTGAAGGAGTCTGTGTTCAGGTTGCCCCTCACAATAGAAGAATCACAATCACCCAAGCTGGGTAGATCGTACTCGAAGAGAGGCTTGTAACGAGGAGGAGGAGGAGGAGGATTTTCTTCAGCCATGTCCTCAAAATCAATCGCTTCAAGCCTCTTCCTTTCTCTGACTTCCTTCCTTAAGCGCTTCTCAGTCTTGGTGATCTCCGAATCAAATAGCAAGTCCTCTTGTGAGATGGTACCTCGCATACAAAAACACGGCAAGACCAAGTGGAATCAAAGAAGTAGAGAAATAATAACAAAGAAATAACAGAAAAATAAAAAGAAAAATCAACTTAACCAATCAATCAAATTTCCTAAAAATTAGGAAATTTGGCTGTGCCAATCCCCGGCAACGGCGCCAAAAACTTGTTGTGACGCCGGCAAGTGTACCGGGTCGTCGCAAGTAATAAAAGAAACACGGTAAGTAATTACCGAGGTCGAACTCAGGGATTGGGCTACCAATTCGATCAATTCGCGGGAAATCCGATACGTTGGTCAAGCGAGAGAAAGTGGTTGAGAGAGAGAGATTGAGATTGCAATTCAAGAATCAAATCAAATAACGCTACGGTGATTAAAATCAGAAATTAAAAGCATCCAAGGTCTCAAATCCACCTACCCAATCATGTATAGTACCCAAGTGATGATGTATTCCTCCCTAAGTTCAATTTTAATGTCAACCGGGACCCCTAAATTCTCCTATATCCACTGTCGTGCTCAATAGGACGTATTCGACGATTGGATTAATTACTTGTTCGGTCTCATAACCCTAATCTCGAATTCTATTAAACCTTGTTCCCTATATGGTTGCACTAATCAAATAAATCCACGGTCGTGCTCATTATTCGATTAATGATTCCAATTCAAGTTCTAAAACGCGAATCGCCGTTCGGCCTCAAACACGTTTAACTGATTAATCACGCAATACATATGATCAAGCATTCAAATCAGAATCGGAAATCATCAATTAAAAAGAGGGGAGAAACACATACATCATAAGAACACTATACCGTCATGGGTGGCTTCATTGATCCCTCGGACGAGGGGATTAGTTCCTCATGCCAGTGACGACGCACAAACAATCGGCAATAATCTCCATAATAATAAACTAAAAGAAGAAAAGAGAAGAGAAGGGAGACGCAGCTCCAGAAACAAGGATTCGCCCTCCTATTCTAATTTGTGGCTAACAACTTGATGATTCATTCTGATCTGAAACAGTCCTTTAAATAAGGATTCTGTTTCTCGCCAGCTCGCGGGGCGAGCTTACTTTCGCGACGCGAAATTTAGTATTGGCGCGCTTCAAATTTTGGATTTTCGCGAGGCGATCTTGTATTCGCGGGGTGAGTCTTCAAAACCTAATCTGTCACAGCCGTGATATACATCACGGCTAAGCCGTGATGGTCTCTTTCTTCCATGGTTTTCAGGGACTCGCGAGGCGAGACACCTTTCACGAGGCGAGTCTTCAATTCTGAGTTGTGACCTTCATCACGGCTAGACCGTGATGGTCTCTGACTTCCAAGTCTTCATTCTCTCGCGAGGCGAACTGTCTCTCGCGGGGCGAGTCTTCAAACCTCAATTTGTCACAGCCGCGACCTTAATCACGGCTATGCCGTGATAGTCTCTGTTTTGCTGGTCTTCAAACTCTCGCGGGGCGAGAATACACTCGCGGGGCGAGTGTCTCCAGAATTGCAATTTCCACTATTTCTTGGCTTTCCTTGACTCCCGGAGCTTCACTTTATTGACCTGAAAACACAAAAAGCAACCAAAAGCATAATTCTATCCAAAATAAGCTAAAAACTACACAAAAGACGCAAAACGAGTCAAAGTCCAACTTAGGAACAAAACAAGGCAAAATTTGGGCGAAAACGAGAGTGAACTCGACTAATTGGCACATAAACCCTAGTTCATCTAGTCATAAAACTAGATAAGCCAGAGGCTTATCAAAACACCCCAAACTTAAACCTTGCTTGTCCCCAAGCAAGCTTAAAACTCAAAAACGACTCAAGACTTGGCAAGCCTAATGGAACCAATCGATTTCGCACAAATTTCATGCACTCAAAACAGTTTTTCTCCAATGATCTCCCCCCATATATTAACGTAATCCCCACATTCATTTACTTTAAACTTTTGAGAACTTCATCATTCATGCAATCATTAATCTAAGTTGAGGTTCAGAGTCACACACAAAAAGAAGATCACCAATTTCAAACAATTTTAGAACTTGAATTGGAATCATTAATCGAATAATGAGCACGACTGTGGATTTATTTGATTAGTGCAACCATATAGGGAACAAGGTTTAATAGAATTCGAGATTAGGGTTATGAGACCAAACAAGTAATTAATCCAATCGTCGAATACGTCCTATTGAGCACGACAGTGGATATAGGAGAAATTGGGGGTCCCGGTTGACATTATAATTGAACTTAGGGAGGAATACATCATCACTTGGGGTACTATACATGATTGGGTAGGTAGATTTGAGACCTTGGATGTTTAATTTCTGAATTTAATCACTATAGTTTTAATCTATTTGTTACTTGAATTGCGATCATACTCTCTCTTTCTCAACCACCTTCTCTCGCTTGACCAACGTATCGGATTTCCTGCGGATTAGTCGAATTGGTAGCCCAATCCCTGAGTTCGACCTCGGTAATTACTTACCGTGTTTCTTTTATTACTTGCGACGACCCGGTACACTTGCCGGAGTCACCAACAAGTTTTTGGCGCCGTTGCCGGGGATTGGCACACCAACTTTCATAATTTTTAGGAAATTTGATTATTTGGTTAAGCGGTTTTATTTTTATTTTTTTGTTATTTCGTTATTATTTCTCTCTACTTCTTTGATTCCACTTGGTCTTGCCGTGTTTTTGTATGCGAGGTACCCTCTCACAAGAGGAACTGCTATTTGATTCAGAGATCACCAGGACCGAGAGGCAATTAAGAAAAAAGGCCAGAGAAAGGAAGAGGTTGGAAGCAATTAAAATAGAGGACATGGCCGAAGAAAATCCTCCTCCTCCTCCTCGTTACAAGCCTCTCTTCGAGTACGATCTACCCAGCTTGGGAGATTGTGACTCTTCTATTGTGAGGGGCAACTTGAACACAGACTCCTTCAGAGTTGAAGCATGTGTCACATTCCAGATCCGGGAGAATCAGTTTGATGGCAGTGGCAAACAAGACCCGCATAGACACATCACTCACTTCCTTGAAGCCTGTGACTTACAGAAGACAAGAGGAGTCTCACAGGATGAGTTTCGCTTGCGACTTTTCCCTCTCTCTCTCTTAGGGATGTCGCTCGCGATTGGGTCGACAGCTTGGATAGGAACAGCATCAGAACTTGGGAGCAGATGGCACAGAAGTTCCTAACCAAATATTTCCCTCCTCAGAAAGCGGCACAAGCAAGAATAGCCGTTACGTCTTTCAGGCAGACAGAGGATGAAACATATAATGAAGCTTGGGAGAGGTATAATGCCTTATTGAGAAGATGCCCATCAGCGTTCTTTGACCCGGTCTCTAAGGTTCAGCATTTCTTTAATGGGTTGAGGGGACGCTATCAGATGAACTGTGATGCCGCAGCTGGCGGCTCTTTTTCCTACTTATCAGCTGAGGATGGATGGGCATTATTGGAGAAGATGTCATATAATGATTACAACCGTGGTAGGGAAAACTCAAGTGGAGTCAGTGCTGGAACAATGGAAGCCATTCTAGAGTAAGTCAAATCATTGAAGATGCAAGTTGCGGCTTTGTCAGAGCACAAGAAAGCTAATGTGATACACGAGGGAATGCCTCCGGGTTGTGATACTTGTAATGGAGATCATGACACTCGGAACTGTCCATTCAACTTCCCTCAGGAACATGTGGACTCATGCCACAATTTCTATGACACTGTGCCCCAGAACAACTATCAGAGAAACAGACAGAATGACTACAGTCAGAATCAGAATAGGGGGTATATGAGGAGAGACCATCCGGGTTTCGCTTGGAGTGATACTAATGGTGGTCTAGCCGGTCAACAACATCCTCAACGGAATTGGCAACAACCTCCACAGGGTCTGAGGCCGAACATTGGAATCCAGCAGCGTAATACTCAGCAGGCTCTTCAGGGGCCTAATCAGTTGCAAATAACAGATAGTGGAAGGCAGCCTTGGGAATTGGCTTTTGAGAAGATGAATGCGGCAATGGAAAAGATGATAATCAACACAGACACAGTGAATACGAAAGTTGACAAGTTAACAACGCATACAGGGGCGGCAATTCACAATCTAGAGACACAGGTGGCCCAGCTCGCAAAGCAACTTAATGAGCGTCTCCCAGGAACTTTCCCACGTAATACTGAGAACAACCCTAAGAACCAATGCAATGCCGTAACAACTAGAAGCGGTAGAGTGTTGGAGTCTAAAGGGGGTGCAACTAGTTCACAGGAAGTTGAGGTCTCAGAACCACCACATGTTGAGGAAGAACAACCTAAGAAAGAGGAGTTGGCAAGTGACAAGGCACCAGAACAAGGGGGAAAGCTGAAACTTGTGGATGAAGAGTTCCGAAGGAAGAAATGGGTTGAACCCCAAGACCTCCCGCCCTACATGAGGGTACCGTATCCAGAAAGATTGAAAAAGCCTCAACAGGAGAAACTAGATTCGATGGAATTCCTTGATGTCTTCCGCAAACTTCAAATCAACATTCCATTTGCGGAAGCCCTGGAACAGATGCCATCTTATGCCCGATTTATGAAGGACCTTTTCTCCAAAAAGCGGAAAATAGTGGATGAGGAAACGGTTGCTTTGACCGAGGAGTGCAGTGCTATCCTTCAAAGAAAACTCCCTCCAAAGTTGAAAGATCCCGGTTCTTTTTCAATACCTTGCACTATTGGGGAGATGAATATAGGGAAGGCGTTGTGTGATCTAGGGGCAAGCATCAACTTGATGCCCCTTTCTATGATGAAGAAGTTGGGGATCAAGGAAGTCAAGGATACACGGATGTCGCTCCAGCTAGCCGATCGCTCTATTAAATATCCTTATGGGGTGGTCGAAGACTTGCTAGTGAAGGTGGATAAATTCATATTTCCGGCAGATTTTGTGGTGCTTGATATGGATGAAGACGCCGAGATTCCGCTCATATTGGGAAGGCCCTTCTTGGCCACAGGGCGTGCTTTAATTGATGTGCAACAAAGGAAACTCACCCTCCGTGTACAAGATGAGAATGTAGTCTTCAATGTCTTCAAGGCAATGAAGCACCCAGTGGAGCGGTCGGAGGTTTATCAAGTGGATGTGGTGGGCTCAATTGTCAAGGAAAAGACCACTAGAGAAGCCCATGGTTCATCACTTGCACAAGTGTTGGTAGAATCCCATGATTATGATTATGATAGTGAGGAAGAAGACCCCTTGGGAGATGAGGATTACCTTGAGTCCTTGAAGCATATGGAAGCCTTACCAAGTCTCCCAAGGGATGAAAGTGCAAAGGAAAAGCTCAACACTGCAGGCAGGGAAGAAGAGAACAAAGCTCCGGAGTTGAAGCAACTCCCAACCCACTTAAGGTATGCATTCTTGGGTGAGAAGGGACAACATCCGGTAATCATTAGCAATGCCTTGAAAAAGGATGAAGAAGAGAAGCTGTTGAGAGTTCTTAGGGAACACAAATCCGCCATTGGGTGGAAGATTTTGGACCTAAAAGATATAAGCCCTTCCCTATGCGTGCATAAAATTTTGATGGAGGATGGTTACAAGCCGGTGGTCCAACCACAAAGACGGCTAAATCCCGTCATGAAAGAAGCCGTGCGTAAGGAAGTGATTAAACTTTTGGATGCCGGAATCATCTACCCAATCTCGGGTAGCAATTGGGTTAGTCCGATTCATGTGGTCCCAAAGAAAGGTGGAACAACTGTGGTGGTCAACGAAAACAATGAATTGATCCCAACAAGGACCATCACGGGGTGGAGAGTTTGTATCGACTACAGAAGACTAAATGAAGCAACAAGAAAGGATCACTTCCCTCTCCCCTTCATTGATCAAATGCTTGAGAGGCTAGCCGGGTATGAGTACTACTGTTTCTTGGATGGTTACTCCGGCTATAATCAAATTGTGGTGGATCCTCAAGACCAAGAGAAGACGGCCTTCACTTGTCCCTATGGAGTCTTTGCCTATAGGAGGATGCCCTTTGGATTGTGCAACGCCCCTGCCACTTTCCAAAGGTGCATGCTTTCTATTTTCTCGGACATGGTGGAGAAATGCGTTGAGGTGTTCATGGACGACTTCTCGGTCTTTGGAACCTCATATGACAAATGCTTGAAGAACTTGAGTTTGGTGCTTAAAAGGTGCCAAGAGACTAACCTTGTGCTCAATTGGGAGAAATGCCACTTCATGGTCAAGGAAGGTATAGTCTTGGGGCACAAAATCTCCCACAGGGGGATTGAGGTTGATAAGGCGAAGATCGAGTTGATTGAGAAGCTGCCCCCACCAACCACTGTAAAGGGGGTGAGGAGTTTTTTGGGGCATGCCGGGTTCTACCCGGAGATTCATCAAAGACTTCTCCAAAATCGCAAGGCCGCTTTGCGACCTTCTTGTGAAGGATGTATCCTTTGATTTTAATGATTCTTGTTTAAATGCCTTCACTGTTTTGAAAAATATGCTTGTCACCGCACCCATAATCACTGCACCTAATTGGAATTTGCCATTTGAAATCATGTGTGATGCTAGTGATTATGCGGTGGGGGCTGTTTTGGGGCAGAGGGTGGAGAAATTAGCTCATGTCATTTATTATGCAAGTAAAGTTTTGAATGAGGCACAAGCTAATTATTCCACCACTGAAAAAGAGCTACCTGCTGTGGTGTTTGCTTTGGATAAGTTTAGATCCTACATCGTGGGGTCTAAGATTGTGGTTTTTACTGATCATGCGGCCATAAAACACTTGATGGCAAAACAAGAGGCCAAACCTAGATTAATGCGGTGGATTCTTCTTTTGCAGGAATTTGACGTAGAGATTAAGGACAGGAAAGGATCCGAGAATGGTGTGGCGGACCACTTATCTAGGTTGGTCAATCCCGACACCAAGGAGGAGTTGTTAGACATCAAGGAAGAATTTCCTGATGAAAAGCTGTTAGCACTTATTGAAAATTCCCCTCCTTGGTTCGCGGACATGGCCAACTTCAAATCTTCAAATGTGGTTCCGCAAGGTTGGACTCGTCAACAAAAGAAGAAGTTCCTCTCGGATGCAAGGTACTATATGTGGGAGGACCCATATCTTTTCAAGCAATGCTCGGACGGGATCTTAAGGAGGTGCATTCCCCATGACCAGATCGGAAACGTGTTGTGGCATTGTCATAGCTCGGACTATGGTGGGCACTATGGGGGAAAGAAGACCGCAGAAAAGATTCTTCAAAGCGGGTTTTATTGGCCAACGCTTTACAAGGATGCCCGTACCTTTGTTGAGAACTGTGATCGGTGCCAAAGAGTTGGCAATATCTCTAAGCGGCATGAACTTCCCCTGAATTGCATGCTTGAAGTGGAGCTCTTTGATGTATGGGGGATAGATTTCATGGGACCATTCCCACCCTCCTTCTCTTACCAATACATTCTGGTGGCTGTGGACTATGTGTCGAAGTGGGTAGAGGCAATCCCGACAATTACGGATGATGCGCGAGTAGTCATGGAATTCCTAAGGCGCAATATCTTCTCGAGGTTTGGGGTCCCTCGAGTGTTGATTAGTGATGGGGGATCCCACTTTTGCAACAATCCATTACACAAGCTTCTTGAGAAGTATGGGGTCAAGCATAGAGTCGCTACTCCTTATCATCCCCAAACAAATGGGCAAGCGGAGGTATCCAACCGTGAGTTGAAGCGTATCCTTGAAAAAACCGTCAACTCCTCACGGAAGGATTGGTCAAAGAAATTGGATGATGCTCTATGGGCTTATAGGACAGCGTTCAAAACTCCAATTGGAAGGTCTCCCTACAACTTGGTGTTTGGAAAGGCATGCCACCTACCGGTGGAGTTGGAAGAGAAGTCTTATTGGGCAATTCGGGAGCTCAACCTTGACTTGACGAAAGCCGGTGAGAAGAGGCTTTTGGATCTGAATGAGTTGTCCGAGATCCGCATGCAAGCTTATGAAAATGCTAGAATCTACAAGGAACGGACTAAGGCATGGCATGACAAGCACATCTTGCCTAGAAGGTTTGAGCCCGGACAAATGGTACTCCTTTATAATTCAAGGTTGAGGCTCTTTCCTGGAAAGCTGAAATCGAGGTGGTCAGGACCATTCAAGATCCTACAAGTCTTCCCATACGGAGCAGTGGAATTGGAAGGGGCTTCCGGCAACTTCAAGGTGAATGGGCAAAGGCTAAAGCATTATCATGGGAATTCGGTCCCAATTGGCAAGCAAGTGCTTTATCTGGATTAACCCTCTGGGGTGACTTGAGTCAGGCTCGGGACGTTAAACAAGCGCTTCTTGGGAGGCAACCCAAGCTAGGTATCCCTCTCTTTTCCTAACTTTTGTTTTGTTTTTGTGTTTGCTTTTTGTGTTCTGTTTTTGTTTGTCACTCTTGAATAATTTGAGAAGATCAAGAGTTTTTGTATGAAATGTCGTGTCGGCAAGCTTGTTGGATTTTAATTAGATTGAGCGTAGATTGATTGCATGAATGATTTGACCATTGATGATTTCCCCTAAGTTCTGAAATTAGAAAGGTTTATCCCCACTTAAAAATTGAAAACTGAACTTTGAGAACTTTGTTGTGATTACTTGATTTATGATAAGTTTGGGGTGAGGGGGTGCACACACTAGGAATCGTATCTCGGTCAAACAATTTGCAAACTGTCCAGGTGAGGATTTGAGCCTCCAACTTTGTTTTTGATTGTGTGAATCACTGTTAAGTTGCACTTCCCCGGATTTGCTTGAGTCTCTTCATGGTTTGCATGTTTATGTGTTGCATCAAATGATTTAGGCAATTTTCTTTGAATTAACTACTTGGCCATAAATTGAACCAACCTTGATGAATGATCCCTAGTTAGCCACATTGAGCCTTGAAGCCTATTGTTCTTGATGACCTTACATCACAAGCCATTAACTCAGAAAAACCATGATTTTCCCCTATCCTAGGATTTAGGAGAGTATGGAATTTTAGCTTTGTGAGTGTTGTTGTGGAACTAAGTTTGGGGTGGCTACAAGTTCATGAATCATAGTTGAGAAAAATAAAAACGGAAGTAAGGGCCGAAGGCTTGAAAAAAAAAATGAGTGATGAAAAGCATTGAATAAATGCCAAAAAGGGCAAAGAAAAATAAATATAAAAAAGGAAGAGGTGTGTAGCCACCAAATGCAAGGAAGAAAATAATATGAGAGTAAATTCAATTGTTGTGATATTAGTTTCATGCTCTCATTGATCCTAAGGACTTAGCCTCTATCCTTTGAATATCTTACCTTGAGCCAGGCCTCATTACAACCTTTAAAAGACCTTCTGATGTTGCATACATGTTTTCGTGGGAACCATTTTTGAGATGAAAATCAAATTCATGGGAAGTGCTCTTGATGTGTGAAATTGAGTGAAAAAAGTTGATAGCCTAGACAAACTTGAGTGAATGAGTGAAATACTAAATGCCCTTGTGAGGAAGGCAATTGTTTGAAATAGGTGATCTTCCTTTGTGTGTATCTTTGAGCCTCAACTTAGACTAATGATTGCATGAATGATGAAGTTCTCAAATGTTTAAAGTAAATGAATGTGGGGATTACGTTAATGTAGGGGGGAGATCATTGGAGAAAAACTGTTTTGATTGCATGAAATTTGTGCGAAATCGATTGATTCCTTTAGGCTTGCCAAGTCTTGAGTCGTTTTTGAGTTTTAAGCTTGCTTAGGGACAAGCAAGGTTTAAGTTTGGGGTGTTTGATAAGCCTCTGGCTTATCTAGTTTTATGACTAGATGAACTAGGGTTTATGTGCCAAATTATTCGAGTTCGCTCTTGTTTTCGCCCAAATTTGCCTTGTTTTGTTCCTAAGCTGGACTTTGACTCGTTTTGCGTATTTTGTGTAGTTTTTAGCTTATCTTGGATAGAATTATACTTTTGGTTGCTTTTTTTGTTTTCAGTGAAGCTCCGGGAGTCAAGGAAAGCCAAGAAATAGTGGAAATTACAATTCTGAAGACTCGCCCCGCGAAAGGTGTCTCGCCCCGCGAGAGTCTGAAGACCAGCAAGATAGAGACTATCACGGCATAGCCGTGATTAAGGTCACGGCTGTGACAAATTGAGGTTTGAAGACTCGCCCCGCGAGAGACAGCTCGCCTCGCGAGAGCATGAAGACTTGGAAGTCAGAGACCATCACGGCCTAGCCGTGATGAAGGCCACAACCTAGAATTGAAGACTCGCCCCGCGAAAGGTGTCTCGCCTCGCGAATCCCTGAAGACCATGGAAGACAGAGACCATCACGGCTTAGCCGTGATGCATATCACGGCTGTGACAGATTAGGGTTTGAGGACTCACCCTGCGAATACAAGATCGCCTCGCGAAAATCCAAAATTTGAAGCGCGCCAATACTAAATTTCGCGTCGCGAGAGTAAGCTCGCCCCGCGAGCTGGCGAGAAACAGAATCCTTATTTAAAGGCTGTCTCAGATCAGGATTAGGAGGAAGTTGTTAGCCACAGATCTGAACTGTAGTGCGAATCCTTGTCTCTGGAGCTGCGTCTCCCTTCTCTTCTCTTTTCTTCTTTTAGTTTATTATTATGGAGATTATTGCCGATTGTTTGTGCGTCGTCACGGGCATGAGGAACTAATCCCCTCGTCCGAGGGATCAATGAAGCCACCCATGGCGGTGTAGTGATCATATGATGTATGTGTTTCTCCCCTCTTTTTAATTGATGTTTTCCGATTCTGATTTGAATGCTTGATCATATGTATTGCGTGATTAATCAGTTAAACGTGTTTGAGGCCGAACGGCGATTCACGTTTGAGAACTTGAATCGGGATCGCAATGTTTTCCAATTCTGAATTGATTGTGTTGATCATATGTGTTGCGTGATTAACTAGTTAACGTGTTTGAGGCCAAACAACGAGTCGCGTTTTAGAACTTGAATTGGAATCATTAATCGAATAATGAGCACGACTGTGGATTTATTTGATTAGTGCAACCATATAGGGAACAAGGTTTAATAGAATTCGAGATTAGGGTTATGAGACCGAACAAGTAATTAATCCAATCGTCGAATACGTCCTATTGAGCACGACAGTGGATATAGGAGAAATTGGGGGTCCCGGTTGACATTATAATTGAACTTAGGGAGGAATACATCATCACTTGGGGTACTATACATGATTGGGTAGGTGGATTTGAGACCTTGGATGTTTAATTTCTGAATTTAATCACTATAGTTTTAATCTATTTGTTACTTGAATTGCGATCATACTCTCTCTTTCTCAACCACCTTCTCTCGCTTGACCAACGTATCGGATTTCCCGCGGATTAGTCGAATTGGTAGCCCAATCCTTGAGTTCGACCTCGGTAATTACTTACCGTGTTTCTTTTATTACTTGCGACGACCCGGTACACTTGCCGGAGTCACCAACACACCGCTGGAGCGATAATAGACGTAAAGAATGTCAAACTCTCTCTGAATGTAGAGGAAGGTAGGGTAGATTTTGATTTGACTAACTCATACAACAACCCTCCTTTTGAGAGTCACGTGTGCAGGATAGATATAAAGTCTCCAGATGTGAAGGAAGAGCCTAACATGGAAGCAACTCCGAAGCTTTGCAAGACAAATGATGCACCAAATGGTGATGAAGTTGGAGTTGCTCATCATGTGGAAACAAAACTTCCGCCGGGAGGGAGTAAGGCCATGAAACTCAGAGTGAAAAGAGCAAAGCGAAAGCGCAATTGGCCATATGTGCAAAATCGACTCTTTGAAGGACTCCCATGGAAGGGAGTAAGGCCATGAAACTCAGAGTGAAAAGAGCAAAGCGAAAGCGCAATTGGCCATATGAGCAAAATCGGCTCTTTGAAGGACTCCCATGGAAGAGAAGTGTTCTTGAACTTCTAGGCCCAGTTGACCCCGGTTGATTGAAAGGACTATGGTTAAGCTTAAGACTGTAAATAAGCGCTTCTTGGGAGGCAACCCAAGTTTTCTTTCCCTTTTCCATTTGTTTTTGAATTTTGTTTTTGAATAATTTGAGAAGATAAGAAAAGAAAGATCACTAATTCATGGCTTTGCCAAGTGTTTTCTGGTTATGAAGGAAGGAAGCGCAAAAAGGCCAAGGACAAATTAAGTCAGAAGTCATCACGCCCAGGCCGTGACAGTGGTCACGGCCGCGATTAGCTAACCCAAGAAGATCATAAAGGATCACGGCCTAGCCGTGATATCCATCACGGGCGTGATGAGAAGGATCATGAAGATCAGAATGTATCACGGCCTAGCCGTGATGAGCATCACGGCCGTGACACATTTTCCAGCATCTCTTTCACTGGCATGTGAGCCAGCACCCGCTACCACCTTGGTGAGTTGTTCCATTTTTCTCCTTTCTCCGACTTGATTATTTACATTGGGGACAATGTAAGTTTTTAAGCTTGGGGTAGGGGTATTTTTGAAATTTTTTGCATTTTTTTCATTTTTCATGTTGCATTCATATAAGCATAGTTTTGCATGATCACATGATTAGACTGCCCCTTGCTTAGTATGCATCCAATTGTAAAAACTTGGTGCCAACTGAATTGAGATAGTGAATTTCTGAACCCAAATTTTTATTCTTGTGATAAGGCTAAGAATAAAAATGGTTGAGATGATCTTTTGATAGTTGATAATTAGCATGTGGTTCCTTAGATTTGTGTTTCTCACTGATTTTAAACTACTAAATGTGAGATTTTTGAGCCAAAAAGGGTACTCACTAAACCTACCCCATTCTTTGTGATTGAGTGTCTTATTCCTCTTGGATTGTATTCTCTAGAACTTGACTTGAAACCGTTTTTAAACTTAAAAAAATTTTGAAAACATTTTTGAAAATGATTGAGGCACTAGGTCTTTTTCTGGCCTTCTGAGCTTTGATTGATTAAATGCTACCCCTTAGTTGCCCAATTTTGAGCCTAAAAGAATAAAATACTTTTCTTGGTACCTTGAAATATTTTGATGAATGATGCTTGGTATGGCACCTTCAAAAGTATTGCTAAAAGGGTAAGAAGGTAGTTTGAAAAATAATTTGTGGGATGAGAAAGTTAGATAAATATTTCACTTGAATTGAGAATCTCCCCTTCTCCAAATAAATGAAACAAAATAAACAAAAAAACAAAAAAAAAATGGAGAAGGGGATGATGAAAGAAAGTGAGAAATAAAAATAAACAGAAAGAAAGGTGGAAAAGTGAACTAAAAAGCCCAAAAAGGTATTTTAGAATGTTGTCATGCTTTGCATTTTTGATATTTTGCTTACCCTTCTTGAGATTTGGTGTTTTCATTAATAAAGTAGAGATTTGGTTAATAGTCAAGCTTATGGTAGAATACCTTCCTTGAGGAAATTGAGCGAATTGTCATATACCCTTAAACACTTGAGTGAGGTGAGAAGAGTGCCCGAATCAGTGAGAATATGAATTTAGGAAACCTAAGCTTCTAATTGGACTCGAAATTGATTGTCTCTTGGTTTCTTATTAAATATGCCTATTACTTGGATTAGTTACTCGGGTTCTTGGTTCACTATCCATGCTCTGATTGTTTATCTTGTCTGGCCTTAGTTATTGCTTGAGGACAAGCAAAGTCTTAAGCTTGGGGTGATTTGATGAGTGTGATTTCACCTCATATTTCATTGACATTTTGCATGCATTTTCATATATTTTAGGCATTTTTTAATTTGATTTTGGTTAATTTTTACCTTGGAATGGGTAAGGTGGTTTTGTGGTGTTGTTGTGCAGGAATGAAGGATTAAAATGCTCAAGATTAACCATGATGGAGCTTGCATAAAGATGGGGCTTGAAAAGCGAAGAAAAGTGAGTCAAACAGAGCCCATCACGGCCTGGCCGTGATAGGCATCACGGGCATGATCGAGCAGGGCTGAAAAAGAAAGAAGAACGAAAAAGTCAGAAGTTATCAGGGCCAGGCCGTGATGACCATCACGGCCGTGACAGACCAACCAGTGAAGAATTTCCAAGGTATAATCCATCACGGCCTGGCCATGATGGCCATCACGACCGTGACGCGCAATATTTGGATATGAACAAACTGAATTGATCTAAATTTGTGTTTGATTGGGATTCAAACTTCCATAATCTATAAATATGGCAACTAGGCAGAGACTCAGGGGGACGGATGGGCTGCTACACTTGGACAATAATTTAGGATCTCTCTTCTTCTTCTTCTCCTCTTCTCTTATTTTATTTTATGTTGTTGTTAACCAAGCTTGTCATCACCATGGCAATGCTTGAGTAGTAGCTTTAGTTCTAGGGATTGGGGCTATGCCCAAGGTTTGTTTATGGCAATGAATTGATGTTATATCTTTGCTAATTGCGATTTTGCTTTAGATCTGATTTTTAGTGTTTTAATTACTCATAAATTCGGCAGCCGCTTATTTGCGTGACGTAGATACCCTAAGGAGGAACCTAGTGGTGAACTTAGGTGAGGATCTATAGAATCAGACTTAGGACTTAAATCACGAGAGTTAGAAGCGGTCCTTCGAGGATTAACGAATTGTCACGAAACGTAAAGTGTCCAATTTAAATTCGACTACCACGAGAGTAGGGGTTGGTTTAATTGGGCATGGTTTTTGTAACCCGAGAGGGAGCATTAACTATTTGTGGATAAATTCGCCTTCAAAGCAATTTTTGATAATTAACAAGGAGTAGTCAGTTTAGTAACATAAACAATCTTGTTGGTAACCCAAATTCCTAGGAATCCCTTTAGATCTGAAAACCCCCAAATTGATTTACTTTGTGTTTTACTTGATTGCATTCCTTATCTGATTTTCTAAGTTATCTCCTATTCCAAAAATCAAAACCTTTTCATAATCCTTTTTTATATAATCCAGTTTTATCGATTTAATAATTAGTTGTGATTTGATATCACGGTCTCTGTGGGATCGATATCTTTTTATTACTTGGCGACGAATCCGGTACACTTGCCGGATCGCACACATCAGACACCCATTGATATGATACTTGTTATTTTATCTATTAATATTTGGTAAATGTTAATATGTTGATGTGATGCATGTATCATGCATATGGTTATTGTAATCTATCCATATATTGGTATCTCACTCTTGCATATCTTCTTGTTATTTCTCTTTGCTTTTTGGCATCGCTGTATATCGATGAGTTTAGATGGATCCGAACATCCCATTGGTAACATCGGAATCGAAGATTGAGATCTTCGATGATGCGGGGAAGGCGGAGGCGTGGTAGATTCACCCCGGATCTACATCGGCCACCTATCAAGGACCGATAACCACGCTGGAGAAGAATGTCGAGGGAGAACCATGTCGCAGAGTTCAGACAGTTGAGACGAGGAGAATTTATCTCCCACCACCTTGGTACTACTTACACGTGCTACAGATGAATGGACAACTACATGAGCACCTGCCTCTAGGGGTACCATTACCTAGAGTCAAGCCGGTTTCACCGACTGAGGAGGACCCGGAGGAGGACACCGAGGAGTACCTGGAGGATGAGCCCATGTACCACGTCTTGAATCACGACGATGATCTTGATGAGGTGTCGGAGTACGTGCTTGATGACGATCCGGATTTTTATGATTCCGACTCTCCTGATGAGGGTGGGAACGTCGTGGACCTATCACCTGGGGTCTCTTCTTGTGGGAGTGTTCGTGGCGAGTCTTCCTTTTAGCCGTTAGTAGTGGCCAGCTTAGGGGTGTATATTTTGTGATTAGTCTGTCTCGGTCCGACTGTATTTGGCTTCTTAGAGCCACCCTTTTGATGCGTGGTTCCGGATCCTCCCCCTATTTTGCTTTACTTAGTTTACAGCTGTTAACAGTATGTTCTGTAACTCTGTTATTAATGGCCATCCTGATCAGGCCCTAGTTTCTGTACTAAACTCTGAATCCCACTGGGATAGATTATATATATATATATATATATATATATATATATATATATATATGATGTTTACATTTCATGTTCCGAGTGTTCATCACTTACCCTTGTTTTTGAGAATACTCACTTATTAAGAAAATATCATTTACCGGAAGCAACCAGCAATTTAATTATTTTATTTTCCGCAATGGGTAACAAAGTGACGCCCCAGTTTAGGGTGTTACAGTAGACCCCTAATCATTATCAGTCATCATATCTTGTCATGGTCGTGTAGATGGTAAGGCTTTAGGCCATGGTTTGGCAAGTGTTATTAATAAGGCCTAATTTCACCTACGTACAGTTCATACTTCATACATTGTTGAAATTTAATCACAGACAATGCAATCCGCAAGACACAACATTAGCTACATGTCAACATTCAAGGTTCCGCCTTTATGTCTTATTGTCTACATTACTCTTTCGTGTCTAGTGACATAGAAATGCAATTGTACAAAAGGATAAAATAGTCGTTGGAGGTAATTAGCTAAGATTTAATTATTATTTTATATTTTCAAAATTGAACTATTATTTTACACTCTCTCTATATATATTATAAAATTTTAATATTTTTACTTCAACTTTTTTGAGCTCTCTCATTTTTTTTTCTTCTCATTTTCATATTCTATTGAGTGAAATGTTAATATTGCTTGATTATAAAGCTGGAAGATTAAAATGAAAATTAATAATTTATATAATTTTAAGTTTTTTTAAAATTTTTGCCTAAGGCCCCAAAATTCATGTACACGGCCCTGTATCTTGCTTCTAGCTCATATATTTGCCTGCTGATATTCTTGTGCTAATTCTTCATCATGGATGCATCGTATGAATTGGTCTCTGCTGTAACAGCTGCAAAGTCTACATGGAACCTCAAAATTGAAATAGTCAGAATATGGTTTGTTCCGATTTCCAATGGTTCTAGAATAACATATTTGTTGGAGTTGGTTGTCATGGATGAACAGGTTAATTTTTAGTGTTCTTTATTTAATTTACTTTTAACCATGATTAATTTCTCAAACTCTCTTAGTATAGATGTTTCAGGGTGTAAAAATACAAGCATCAATTCGCATATCTTTTATTTATCTGTTTCAACGTCTGTTGGTGTTGGTGTTGGCTCTAATGGAGGTGACTACAAGCCATCAAGGCATGAATACAAGCTTAATTTTCTATATGATGCCGAAGTGCAGCCTGTGCAAGAAACCCACATTTTTCCAACTCCTTACTCTTTAATTTGTTCCCTTCACCGAAATATTGGATCTGAACTTTAATACATGTTATTTGGTTGGTACACATTTTTTTTTATTTCAGTAATGTACTTGCTATTTCATTATAGTAATGTACTTGCTACTAGATTTCTTTATTTTTACTTCTCCATGTAATGCTTTTCAGATGTAAACGGTCTACTTACTGGTGTTGGCACGGAAAATGAATATATGAAGGATGGCAAAAAATCCACATTGAAGGTTATCGAATAGGACAATATATTTATTTATTGCTATTTGCTTATATATTTGATAACTAGCTATTTCCTTTTGTTTTTTAGTTTGATAGTGAAGATGCGTCTATTACTTCTGTTGATCTTACGTCTCAGTTTGGCAATGTTGGAGTGGGAACTGAAATAAATTCCATTGCACAGTTGATTTCCACATGAATTCTCTTTATCAGGTATCAAAATCATTCATGATTATTTATTTTCGTCAAATCAAGTATTCATACACCATTATTCAAAATTTACAAATCTTAATTGGTCATTAACTCGATTTTATCATAAAAAAATTAATATTTATCTTTGTATATAAAAAAGTATTAATATCTGATTTAATTATATTCCAAAGATCTTATTTACAATATTTATTTTAAAATTTAATGTTTTAAATTATCTTTTTATTATTATCACTTAATTTAATAAAAGTAAAAGTTTTTTCTAATGTCGAAAATAATTCTCTTATTATTATTTTCATTTAATTTCTATAACTTTTCATTTAATACCTTTTCATTTTCTATAATACATTTGATCATGCTAATTAATTTTGAAATGTAAGTTTTATCAAAATCGACTCTATGCATTTGATTAGGAAAATATAATATATTCTCCATATTTACAATTTGATCTATGTTATTAAAATTTTATAAATTATTTATTAAATTTTATAATTTATTTCATTAACTATTATATGCTTAAATATTCTAAAAAATATATAACCAAATATATTATATATATGAAATATGAATATGATATGATATCATACGATTTGATTTGATATCTAAACAATAAATATATATATGATTTTATATATTTGAAAAATATATATATATTCTCTAACTAAAATACCTACCTACTACTGTCTATCAATTGAAATATGCAGCAAACTAAAAGATTAAATTTTAAAACAATATGCATTTTAGGAAATGATCGCTACTGACCCTTTCATTGATCCCTGTTAAATATTACTATTCTAGGAAGGGCATATTTAAACTTTGTGGGAACAAGTAATGAGAGGCTTTCTTGGCTTAAGAATCGAAGTTGTTTTTCAGAAATTTTACTTGATGTGTCAAAGTCAAATTATGAAATTGTCATTCCTTTAAACTCATAGGAGTCAAAATTAACCATCAACATTGGTTAAAATTTGTAATGCATCCATAAATTTTTCATAAAACTTGAAGTGACAGCCGAATTTGTAACAGTATAAATATATCTTATTTCTAATGCTTATAGTTTTTAACCATATTTAGTATATTTTTATTTGGTATTAAATAATTCTAATTTCTAACTATATTTTTACAAAAGTTATTCTCGTGCATGTTCAATTACTAGTTATGTAAAATATTGGAGTTTGATTAACCAAATTGTTCTTGCACCCTTTTCTATTTATGTTTCTATTGGATCCTAAGGGCCCTGATGGCTTCCTTAAAGATGAAATAAAATATTTCTAACACTTTTATGTAATGAGTTTTTTTTTAAACCCGGGTATCCTCCTACTGGAAGGTACGGACTAATCCTTCGAGGTACTGAGATTCATTTAAGGGGTTAACCTACCCTAACCACATGCTTAAGAAATCCGATTATCTATCAATCGTGTCACACCATGTCGACGAGTTTAATTTGTATGTATTGACAATAATCAACCTTTTTTTTATCATGATAGTTAATTTTGCTAAGGGTAAATTCAATTTTGATCTCCTTAAAAAAAAATCAATTTTGATCAAGTAAAATTAATAGTGTCCTTTCGATAAATTTATGTATATTTTTTCTTATTTTATATCATTGAAAACAAAAATATTCTTTTAAATTCACTTTTAAAAAATTAAATTTTTAACTAATTATTTCAAAATCAACCTTTTCATTCGCGGCCATCTTTGAGAATGCTTGATTATTTGACTTTCAACTGATTTTGTTGGAAAAAAGCTTTTAAAGAATATATATATATATATATATATATATATATATATATATTTGTTTGAGTCTCTTAATGAATTTGTAAAAAAATATTATGTTTTAACCGAGGTTTACAAAATCGGACCGGTCATCGAACCGGTGAAGGTCGTTCAAAGTTTAATGGTCCAACCGAGGTTGAACCGTACGTGATTGAATCGGTTATAATTAAATAATATTATTTTAATTTTTAATATAATATTTATAATAATATTAAACAAAAAAACAACATAACAACTAAAATTATTAAACAAAATTTTTTTAATTTTGAAATTAAACTAAATAAATATAAAGATATATGTTAAAATCATCTTCATAGGGAAAACCAACCCAAAATCTACAACCAGCCCACATATGTTAGAAAACAAAATAATTGGGTTTTGGCTAGGATGACCCAAATCATTTTATACTAATTTTTTTTTTTTAGGAAACCGGCTACCGATTATGATCGGTTTTACTGGTTTTGAACCGGTTCTTCGATTTTTCCACCAGTTCAGTACAGGGATGGTTTTATCTATAAATCGAACCGGCCAAGGTCACGGTTTCCGGTTAACCCGATCGGACCGACCGGTCCGGTCCGGTCCGATTTTGAAAACCTTGGTTTTAACAAAAACTGTACAACCATCTCAAATATTCGACTATTAGAGGATGGATTGTTTTTTATTATAATCTCACTTGTACCAATTTTGTACCACATGTAAAAGTCGTTAATGAAATGAGATAAATTATCTTAAAATAACTTTTCAGTAAATATATCCAAATAAAAATAGATTTTAATTATATCCAATTTTTACAATAATCGATTTTCAAAGTAATCTATTTTTTCCAGCTTTTTTAAACACAGTAGACTCACGGATAAAGACGTATTGACATTGAGTGGAGTCACATGCTATTTAATGATATGTACAGAATGTTGGGATACGGCAATGAAATTTATTTGGGAAAGTGTAACTAATAACAAGTTGCGTGCAGATTACAAGTGATTTCCGTCCCTCTATGAATTAGGAAGCAAGTATCTGTTCTTACCCCACCACGCAGATACGAGGAACAAAAATATACAACCTCCCAATGTACCCCAAGCTGTACTCCAAAATTGACGAGGTTGTCCATCAAAGAGTTCGATGTGAATATTCATGCCAAACAATCCTACCACCACAATACCCGCATTCAGCATCATGTTTAGTATGTCCAATATTACTGCTACCTGTAGAAGCTGATTTCGCTTATCATCCAACATTATGTTTATGTAGTCTTCTGTGTCATCCACGTACTCACTCATCTAATTAACCATCAACCATGTGCCATATACATATTTTTACATTATCATATCAGTGGACACTTCAAAAGAGTTTATAAGGATATGTATTTATATAAGAGTTGATGAAAAGAAACTTACACTGGACAATTTTTGCAAGATTCCATTTATCTGTGCAAAATAAGCTTCTAGAAGCATCTCCAATTCTTCAACGTCAAGCTTAACACCAGAGGAACTGAATGACTTTTCCGAATTTGATTCATATCTACAGCCACATTAACCAAGAATTCTGAGCGTGACACATTTAATTGCTAAGCAGAGTCACGTTGCATATATTTGATTCAATTATGTTTATTAATTAGGTTTTAATGCAGTATATATAGATATCACTTAGTCTTTATAATTAGGCAAAATAGAGCTATTATTTATTTGGTATAAAGATAGCACTTAATCTTTATTGCACCGTTGGTCATCTTCAAATTCGGCATTGTACCCTTCTTTTAATGATGCCGGATCCTTTAAGCGAGCATCAAGCTTTTGTGTCAAGTACATTTCAGCCATGTCATTGTCATCGTCCAACAGATGTTCCACTTGATTTCTTACCTGTAAAGTCCAAATCCATGATTAGTATTATTCCAATATCTTATTATTGTTGTTGTTATTTTTAAGGGAATCAAAAAGAAAACAGGACCAAGAAACCAAGAGCACTTGAAACACAATTAGGGTCCAGAACTGGTGTTTTTGACAACATTAATCTCACTATTAAGCAATCAATTTTTTTATTGTAATGTTTGGCCAATAAAAGACCATTCCTTGTATGTTTTTGTATCAAGAAAGTAAAAACAGAATCCAGTTCTTATAATTCAATAAAGTTGTATGTGTTTCTTTGGTTCCTTTATATTAATGTCCTACAAACCACATAGAAACTAGATTGTCACTAGATAACCAAGTATTTGTTAGATTTGTTAGAAGTTAGTGGGGGTGGGGATAGAACCCTCTCCCTCCTTAACTCCCACGTCCCAACCACCACGCCACCTTATGTCTCCCTACTTTCAACTTTATACATTAATTAGCTTTCAATCATCCAATTCTGCATTGGCGAGGGATACAACAGATCGAATGTTTTTTCATGAACACTACAAGCAAGCTTTATTTTCATCTCTTGGCAATATTACTGATTCTACTTTTATGTTTTAAATAAAAGAGGTGCACAAGACCGCTGACTATCAAAGATGATGACAGAGTACTTAATTTTCCGAGATTTTTAATGTAAGATTCATATTTTCATACATATATGGGGACAGGAGTTTGACAGTGAATATTTATTTACCTTCTGCACACGACCAGAAAGTGCAACCAAACGACTCTTGATCTGTCTTACGTGTTCAAGATTGAGTGTGCTAATATGAGAGGTCAATTCATCCAAAGCTGGGTAAGCCTCATCCTCCAATGTTTGAGTCTAATATAGATAGAAGCCATAGAGCTTATAAGCATATTGGGTTTATTAAATAAGAGAAAGCATATCTGATAAGATGAGAAGTTGAGAACTTCAAAAAAAAATCCTGGAACAAAAACTTTGTTTAATTTAAAAAAAGTACTGTCAGATATACAATTAAAATTCAAATTAAATAATGTAATTATTACGCGAAGCAAGAGATTTAGCACATATTAATATTAACCTAAATCACCCGGATACTTTATCATGGATAGTATGACTCAAAATCTATTTGACTCGGATTACACAATTGATTCCCAAGAGTTTCAAGACTCTGGTAGCAATTGTCCCAACTGCAGACATTTTGTTGCTTTTTCCGACAGAAAATCAAATCTAGCAACTGGACCTAATAATTTTGTAGAGACACCCTTAACATCAATTATAGTAAGTGGTGCATAATAATTTTACCACATTTATTTTAATAATTTAGTATTTATAAACATTTTATTTGAAGTATTACAATTAATTATTTTAATGATAATAATTCTTTCAATTTTTTTTTTTTATAATTAGTTCTTTTACACCTTAACACAGCATGGGCACTAAAACCAGTAAGTCTTATGTGTTAAAGCTACCTCTTCCAGTTGGTTCTAGCTGATAATTACTTCTTCCTGAATGTGTTATCATCGATATCACATGCATTTTCCTGAATTGAATATGAACATATATAGTTCTACTGTTTCTAAAACATTAGAATCTCCTAATATTAGAATTATCCATACATGATACAACAATGTTAAAGTGTGTATTCATTGAAGATAGACTCTGATAGAGCAAATGCAGTTCGGTAAATAAACAAAGTAATTACGTAGATACCTCAGATTCAAGGCACCTGCAAGCAGATTCAAGACATGCCTCAAGTGCTCTGAACTCAAAAGGTATCTTCTTAGGAGGGGGTACATCCTCTGCATTCCTAGGGTTACCCCATTTGATTTCTATGTTTGACGTCTCTGTAAAGCCATCAGAGTCCTTAGATACTATCACGCCCGAATTGTTTCGTGAATTATTGCGACTGTGCAATGAAGATGGTCCCTCCATCGTAGGGCTTACTTCATAATCAGTATCCATGTCATTGCTCATCTGTGGAATGAAGCTTAGAGTAATTAAAATGAATACTTGATAGTAACCTAGCTAGTGCAAGAGATGGTTCCGGATCCTTTCCAGCACTGCAGTAAATTTTTTATAATAGGTTACCACATACTGCAGTCATGAACAAAATATTTTATTCATGTAAGAGAGAATCCAAATTTGAGAAGGTGTACTCAATTCAGTTTGACTTTAAAATGGCACGTATATCGTCAAGGTTTGATCTAGCTAATCTTAGCAAAGGTTTTGAATATTTTTTACACTATTGTTTAATTTTTTTTTATTATTGTATTATCAATAGAATTTGATTGTAGAAAGATTTTTAAATATTATTTAGAGTAAGAAGTCGAAGTTTCTCTAAGTATTATTTATTATGTATGTATCAACACAACTATAATATTAAAAATATAATTAAAGCAAACAAAAAATAATAATAAGTGGTTCACCTGATCTCCAGAAAAATCTGCTACTAAAAAGATGAGAATATCTCTTAATTATAACAAACAACTTTAAAAAAATACTTGGAAAATAATACTATTTTTATTAACATCTTTAGTTGTCCACGCCTTTTGCAAAGCTAACCACTGTGCTGATCTTCTAGCTAATAATTATCGCAGTGAACCTTTTAGTTGGAAAGTATTTGATAGGGCAACACCTATTTTGACCTTGTTATTAAGAGGGGATGTTTTAGGTTGCAACATCCCTCCTTCTTTTGCTTTGTTTACGTTGTTTTCCCCGTTCATAAAAAAAATAAAAAAAGTTTAGATTTTTTATCCTCAGAACGGATATATCTTAATAGATGCTTTTTTTCATATCTACAAATAGCATATCAATTCTATTATAGAATGTGAAATACCTGAAACGATATTCACACTTAAATCAATAAAGTGTTTATAAATGCCCAAACTAATGGTATAAAAAATATTTTTCCATCAACACGGGTTGGTCTAGAGCTGAGCAGCGACTCCGTGAGGAGGTGAATGCAAGTTCGATTCCTAATAACCGACAATCTAGTTGGAAGGTTGTGAAAATTAAGGATTGATTTCCGTGCGTTTGATTTACAAAAATTCAGGGGACTGGACAACACAAAAATTTTTGTACCTTGTTTAATTTGAAAAGTGATCAGGGGACACGACAAAAAAGGTGGTGAGGGACATGACAAAAACCCAAAATTGTGTCCCCCACCAAACCATAGGACAAAAAGTTGTCCCATGAACAGACTAACAAAAGACAAAATTATCCTTACATCTCTCTCCTCTCTCTCCCTCTCTCTCATCTCTCTCCTCTCTCTCCCTCTCTCCTCTCTATCTCTCTCTCCTCTTTCTTTCCTCTCTCTCTATCTCCCTCCCTCTCTCTCCTCTCTCTTTCTTTCCTCTCCCTCCCTCCCTCCCTCTCTCCTCTCCCTCCCTCCCTCCCTCCCTCCTCTCTATCTCTTTCTCTCTCCTCTCTGTCCTCTCTATCTGCATAATTATACAAAATTATATATTGTATATTTATATATTAAATAATATATATTATAAAGGGTATTCCGATAAATTTAATATTATTTTGTTTGTGCTGTCCATTATCCATCAAACAATGTACAAGACAAAAAATTGTCATGTAACTCAAGGATTTGTCCTGTGCTGTCATGTCTGTCCTGTGCTGTCCAGATACCATTTGCAAATCAAACGCACCCTAAGAAGCCGATCAAGAAATAGTCTTGTAACCGGTCCAAAGAACTAAAGCTTGTGGAGATATCTTGAGATGTCATTAAGAAGCCAAGGACCCTAATTGTGTGTTTGGTGTAAGAAAATAAGAAGAGAGAAAAGGATAGAAGAGAAAAGGAGAAGAAAATATGATTTTCTCTTGTTTGGTAAGCAAGAGAAATAAAGAAAAGAGAAGAAATTGGGTGAGACCCACCCAAAATTTTATTCTCTCCAAAGATGAGAAAAAAATGAAAAAGAGAGAATATACTCGTTTCTCATCTATTTTTCTCATATTTTTCTTACACCAAATAACACATCAAATCTACTATATTTCTCACATCTTCCTCTTTTCTCATACTCTTTCTCACATCTTTCTCTCTTTTCATTTTCTTCTCACAACCAAACAAACCATAAGTGTTAAAAAAATTTCCTTTATTAAAATCTTCGACATTAAACTTTTTGGCTTTGCGGACCCCACTGAACAGCTTACTAATCAACACTTTT
Source organism: Sophora flavescens (assembly GCA_030762895.1). Lineage (NCBI taxonomy): Eukaryota > Viridiplantae > Streptophyta > Magnoliopsida > Fabales > Fabaceae > Sophora > Sophora flavescens. The sequence continues at coordinate 49,662,545 of CM061068.1, read as the reverse complement.
TTTTTTTTCGTGAATAATCAGCACATCATTTACATGGAAAGATCTTGTATCGCCATTCAATTTCAGGTGTATTTGATTTCCAGCATTTCATGCATATATATAATTTAAAATTTAAAAAGCATATAAAAAATTTTAAACAAGAAAATATGTGAAAGACGGAGATAACAGTATCAAAGGGTCACATTGAACAGTGCGTTAAGGAAAATAAATAAATAAATAAAGATTAATGGGAAAACTAATTTCAATATTTTTTAAAATATGAAATGTACCAAGTTTCAATGCAAAATTACTTATTTTAGATCACTAACCAATGCCCTAAGGTAGTATTTGTTACGAGTTTTAAAAAAACATTCTTGAGAATGTTGGTATGGAAATAAAAGTTTTTCATGTTTGGTACTCCCTTGTTCTTATTCTTTGGTGGTGTTTTAAGGTTTCTAAACATAGATTAAGAAATCATTAATCGTATATTTATACTAAAATACATTTATTTCTACCATTAATTGTTTACAAGTTCCAATGACATTTATCAATCTAAATAAATACTTCATGTTCCACTAGGTCATTCATTTTGTGTATTTTCAAGAAACTCAACTTAGTTTTAAAAAGTAACTAAGAAGTACAAGTTTTAAAAATTTATTCCCGAACATAAAAAATTCCCGAAAATAAAAGTAATGAATAACAGTTAGAAACTTGAAAAAAAATTATTATGACGTGTGAATGTAAAAAAATTCTATACCACTCTATACCCCATAATGTGGTTCCCAATTTGTATGGGAATAAAACATTTTAATTAGCAAACAATAGTACTAACAACACTCCTTAGCATTCTCTTTGGTATTAAAACAGCAGGGAAAGCATTGATGACAAACATTAATAATGATAGTTCATGAGAAGTGTCTTTATATTTGATGTCGTCACATCGTTTTATAATTCCCATAAGTGCTATTTATGAAGCATTAAAGACATTAATTACGTACCCGGTGGGGCGTTTCATTTGAGGAAGAAGGAAGACGGGACTGAAGATCTTGAAGAAACTGAAGGAACAAAGGGTCAGAGGAATTGATCATGAGGACTTCGGTGGCGGTGATGATGGCTTTGATATGTTCCAAGTTGATAACAATGGCTCTCTCACGTCCCAGGATGGAAGATGGTTGAGACAACATTGGATCGAGGGCCCTAAGGTCACGCGCTGGCAAACCCGTTCGTCTCATGATGTAATGCTTCCCAACTTCCTCAAGCCGTGACTGCCCCCTCTCTGAAACCAACATCCATGCTTTCATTCCGGTACCCTTCCGTCGTGCCTGCGCTTGACCGCTTGCCTGCGCCATCGCCACTTTCTTCTATCGATCATGCATGCACCTTCAACCTAACCTACCATGATCATATTTTCAAACCCAATATCTCTATATCTTATATCTTCCTTAAAACTCTCTTACGTCTTACAACTTGCCATACAACTTTTTATCTATTAGTTAATTAATTTTATCTTTTTTCCTGTTTTTGTTTTTTGCCCTATTTATTTCTGTTTGGCTCACCCTGCTAAATGGGATGGACCGTGTCCTAGAAGCCCATTTTTAATCTCCCAATGCAACTGCAAGCCCTAAACCAGGTCCAGGAGAAGTTATTATTGCATAATTTGAAAGAAGTTTTTCTTTTTGGGTAACGGAAAGAAAAAACTAAAAAGGAAGAATAAATTACACGTGGATATGGAGGGTGGATTCTTGGGTGAGATGTCTAAATAGTTGTCTCACCGGTGAACTAATATTATGTGCCGTTAGATATAATGATTAATTAATCAACGGTATAGATCTTGCAGTCCCAAAAACAACATGACCAGTTAATGGTAATCCTTGTCTATCGACTATCAGTGTCTCTCTTCTCTCACAACAACAGCTCCATCATCGACCAGATCTCCCTCACCCCCAAGTCCCACCTCGACTCTGTTGCCTTCTCCCTTACCGTTTCCAAATTCTCCGCCGCCAACCACTTTGACAAGATCCAACAATTCCTTGATGAACTCAAAACCCGCAACAAGTGCTTACTCTCCCACGCAACCGTCCTCTATGGTCAAGACACCATTTTGGGAATGGCAAAGAACAATTTTGGCACTACAAGAAATATGCTTATTACCAATGGAATTTTATCGATGGATTTAAATCCGTCGGTAATTTTTTTGTACCGACAGGAAAATCCGTCGGAAACAAATTACGATGGTCGGTATGAATGAAATAGTATTACCGGGGGAATCTTCGCCGGTAAATAAAATCCGTCGGAAAAAGTAAGAAAGTTGTCGCAAAGTTTTTGAATCGTTGCTAGTGAGTTAGCGACGGAAATATATGGAAAATTCGTCAGAAATATTTAAAAAAATCTGTCGGAAATGATTAATTAAATCCGTCGGAAAAGGATCTACCGTCAGCGGTAAATATTTCCTTCTGTAAAGATATTAAAATCCCTTGGAAAAATTTATTTTAAAATAAAAAAAACTCAGTGTTGTTCTAATTAACCTTAATCAGCTATTCTAACTTCTCTACCCCACTACTCACCAAGTCGCACAACCCACAATCGACAGCGCTCTGTAACTCCGCCCTTGTAACTCCGGCGCCCCTGTAACTCCGGCCCACACCTCGACATCAGCTTCTCATCAGCGCTGCTAAAGGAGGAGCCATGCGACCCAAGGAGGAACCGCGTGCGCGCGACAGACAAAAGTTCCAGCGCGACCCACAAACGTTCCAACGCGACCCTGCCGTGGCAGCTCAACCGTCGTTTCCCAGGTTCAAGTTATTTATAATTGTTGACGAATCTGGGCAAGTATACCCAGTCGTGCAAGTAATACGGTGGTAAGACCGGTTATCGTATCCACGGGGATTGGATGTCAACTACCAATTCGCAAACTCAGCAACTATCTAGACTAAACTATTGATCAAGAGAAAGTAAAACAAACAAAAGAAAAGAAATAAAATATTTTTGTCTTTTTATCGAACACTTGGAGTGCAGAAATGATATGTTGGGACTAGACTTCACCAAACCTCTAACTCATGCACTATCAGGACTAGATACCTCCCATTCATGCTTCAGATATTAAAATCAATCCACTAAATTACTCAAACCCCGATTCCTCGGATGGCAAGAGCCTAAATCCACTAATAGACCCTAATTCCTTAGGTGGCCTAGATTAATGAATTTGCATTAAGATTAGGGATCATGTGATTACTAATAAACCTAGTTCCATTCCTAGATACAAGGCTTACTAGGTGATTAAATTCAATTCCGGTTATGATACGAACGTCCCCATTGCATACCAAAACACAAATCAAGTCATGGGGGTGCTAGCCACAACAAGCATTAAGCACAGAAAATTAATCACTAATATGAAGACATGAACACAGATTAATCAGTCAAGATAAATACATAATCAATTAGTTTGGCTACATCTAATCCCAACAACAGGGATTTAACTACTCATAAAAACAGAATACAAAGAGAAAGAGAGAAGGGATGAAGCAAACTCCATAGAAGGATCCTCCAATCTTCTTTCAGTCCCAGAGCAAGGAAAACATCCCCTTCAGGGCTTAAACCCTCTTCCAGCCGCAGTCTCCAAGTCTGCCTCCAATCCTCCCAGAGACTCCCAAAAACTCTCCGTTTTTCTTGTCTAAAAATATGCTTCTAAAAAGTCCAAGTCTGTCTAAAACCAGCGCCCCTTGGTCTTTTGTTTGTGCCCGTCTGTCTCCTTCTTATGGTGCTACTGTACGACCCTCTCTGGCGCTGGGCGCCCACTCCTAGCGCTGGGCGCTACATTCTGGCGTTGGGCGCCCCTTGCACAAAATGGAGTCTCGCGAGGCGAGATGGAGTTCGCGACGCGAAACTTTAATTTTTAGCCTATCACGGTCGTGATGTCTATCATGGGCAGGCCGTGACAGATTCTGACTTTTGCCTTCTGCTCTGCTTAATCATGGCCGTGATGGTCATCACGGCCAGGCCGTGATGGGCTCTGTTTGGCTCATATTCTTCACTTTTCAAGCTCCATTTCATCCAAGCTACATCAAGGCTAATTTTGATCATTTTTACATTGAATTCCTGCAAAACAACACCAAGAAACCGCTTCACCCGTTCCAAGGGAAAATCTAATAAAAACCAAATAAAGAATGCCTAATCTATATGCAAAATGCATGCAAATGTGTACAGAAAACATGATGTAAAATCACACTATCAATAATATTGGTAGATAACCATGGGTTGTAATGTTGTGTGACTGCCCCATTGTGCTCAACTTGTCTTTATTCATTATCTTCAAAAGCTGTGTGACTGCCCAACTTGTCTTTATTCATTATCTTCAAAAGTTGTGTGACTGCCCCATTGTGCTTAATATGACCTAAATTGTCTAAAAAAATCCTAACAACCAAAATATTTTCCCCTTATCAAATAGAGAATATCTTCATGGACGTGATCAACAATAATTGGGAGGGCTTATGGTTATTGTCAGATTACCTTGTCTAGTGATTAATTATAATGATTATTGGATTAGATTTTGTGTCCCCTTGCTTCAACTTCCAAGAATATTAAAATATGTGTACCAATTTCCTATTTAGTTAAGAAACCTTCCAACCGAACCAAAATGAAGTTGAAAAATACGACGAGTTCTTATAATTTCAATTTTAAAGTTTCTTGCAGATTTTCAAGTCTAATGAATGAAATCATGTGTCTTCATTAATCATTAGCAATCTGTTATTACTCAGCCTTACATTTATATAGTTACATGTAGTTGAAGCAGATAATCCATGGAAAAGAGCCTCCAATTTAATATCCCCACAAACTATAGACTATAATTTAGAAGTCGATAATCTTTTCTTGTAAAAGGCTTTTGATAAGTTTTCTCAAGCACAACAAACAATGATACTATTTTCAAGCACAACAAACAATGATACTATGTTGAGTCTACTGGTTGCTTCATAATTGTTTAGGCACTAATTAAGCTTATACTATGTGGAAAGCTGATTTATCTGATTTTGTTTTCTCACAATCTCATGTATGTTGAACCAATATTGATATTTGTTGTTTCCCTTCAAATATCCATATATATGTTAATTATGTTTTGATTTTGTTGTGTCCGGTTCAGGAAGTAGATTCTATCCATAATAGGGGACATGATTATTGGAACCAAAGTGGTTTTGGATTTAATAATCTCTAAGTTTTGATGCTAACAAAAGGATCAAATTTGCTTGGCAAAGTAATTAGTTGAGATCTAACTAGTACTTTCAGTTATGCAGGAACGTTTTATAAGTCAAATAAACTTGGGATAAGTTTCAATTGAAAAATACGCATCCACCCCTGTAGGCGGGCTGCTCAAGCACTGTGGTAAAGTTACCTCGTTGTTTAATTAAGTAGACTGACTTTCTTTAGTAGACAAGGCTATAAATACCTAAATAACTTGTTAGGTACAGCAAGTCCAAAGACTTGCAAATAAGCGCGTCCATCTTGCCACGTCAGCAGACGGAAGTAATTAGTTGAATAAAATAAACTATAACACAAAGTAATCTAGTAGACAAGCTCTAACCGCCACGTCACTAGACGAAGATCTTTATAACTCATTAAGGAATAGCAAGTCTGAAGACTTGATAGATAAAAGGATATGCCACGTCATCAGATGAGCTAAGAAAATATCGAATAGACTTGGACTCTCATATGAATGAGTAGACGGAGTTTCCTTTTAGACGAACCCCATCTTAGAATGAATTAAATGCAATCCGAATCTCTTATATTTATTTCAAATGATTGATATTTATTTCAAAAGAATATTTGTTCTTCACATTTGTTTTATCTGCTTTAATATTTCACCTTGTTGTAAAAGAAATATAGTTCGTACAATAAGATCTGTACGATGACAACTTTATGACTGAAAAAGCTGAATTATACACAAAGAATAAACAACAAGTACTCAAGCTTCAATACACATAGGAGTGAACCTCCAAATTCATGCTACCTTGATAAACAAGAGTATTATTCAGCATTGCTACAGTCAAGCTATCAGTCATAACGGATATCATACATTAAATGATATCTCTAAACGGGATTATTCAAAGTAACCGTTGAAGAAGTACAAGTGAAGAAGAAGGTCACTATAAATTGAAGGCCTCAGATACTGAAGAATAATGCTCTTGCCTGCACAATCTTGCTAGCTGAACTTTTGCCATTTGATAATCATTTATTCCCTTATTCTTTCAAGAGCAAGAGTCTGTATTCATTAGTTTGAATATTGTTGTAATATTCAACTGATCTTAAACTGTCATATTCTCACACATAGTGAGTTAAGAAGATCAACCTTTAAATCTCTTTGTTAGAGTTAGAGCCTGAAGAGGCTTGGTAAGAAATGAATACTTGTAGCCTAGAGAGGTGTTGAATACTTGTTTGTAATCTCTTTGGAGAAATAGTGGAAAAATACTTCAAGTCGAAGGGACTGGACGTAGCTCTGGGTTGGAAAAGAGTGAACCAGGAACGTTTTATAAGTCAAATAAACTTGATCTCGTTTTCGTCCGAATTTGGATTTAGTTGTCCTCAAGCAACATTTTGAGTCTCTTAAGTAGTTTTAGGATATTTTAGTTAATTTTGAGTCAAATAAAGCATTTACTGCTATTTCATATTTTCAGGTTAATAAGAAGAGCAAAAAAGGAAGGACTCTTAAAGCAGAAGCCATCACAGCCAGGCCGTGACACGGGTCACGGCCGTGATGAGCTACCCATGAAGATCAGAGAGCATCACGGCCCAGCCGTGATGACCATCACGGGCGTGATGAGAAGACCCTGAAAGTCAAAAAGGATCACGGCCCAACCGTGATGCGCATCACGGGCGTGATGAGAGAACCCTGAAGAACAGAATTGATCACGGCCTAGCCGTGATGGAGGTCACGACCGTGACAGATCAGTACCCAAAGTCAGAAAGCATCATGGCCTGACCGTGATTGGCATCACGGCCGTGATAGACTAGAATTTGATTGCGCGCCCTTGGCAGAATGCGTCACGGCCGTGACGCGAATCCTGATTTACAAAAGGATCAGGGCATACGCAAATCATATACAATTTTCATTGTTTTTAGTATATTCCAAGGGTTTGTATCATGTTTGTGATGGAGGATTGATCACCAGAGATTAGTTTGCTGTAATCGGTTTCCGCCGACACTTGAGGTTCCATAATTCCCGATCAATTTGCTTTGCTTATCTCTTTCAATATTGTGGTGTATACCTTATTTGCTTAATTCAAGTTGTATAGGATAAGTATTGATTTATTTCGATGATTCTATGTTTCTATACCTTGATCGTGTTTGCTTAATTCGCGTGTGTTGATCGTGTTTGCTTAATTCACGAGCGCTTCAATCAGTTTGCTTAATTCGGAAATAGGAACATATATCTCGTAGTGTCAATTGCGCTTGTTTAATTGATGCTACAATCTAAAAGATATTAGAATCCGCTTAGGGCATGGAATTTATGTGAATCAATGATAGTTGGGAAACCGAAACAGCAGATTAATCGTTTCAACTTATTGACAATAACTTTTTTGCACTGTTTTCTTAATCAATTCTTCTCCCACTGAATCCAACCCCACCCCCCCCAAAAAAAAAAAAAACTGATTCGTAGGTTAATAACAATCCAAGAGTCATTGAGATACGATACTCGAGTTGTCGTGCCCTAACTACAGTTTTTTAATCACTAGTTTTTTTGACCCGTGTGCGACAGCGGATCAAAATTGGCATCGTTGCCGAGGACCCTTGTTGTTATTAACGGATTTGTTGATTAAATTCTGAATTAGTTCTGGATACTAGGTCTGGTTGTTCTAACTTGTTTGATTTCGACCCTGAAATTGAGAGAACTTTGCACACACGCCGTAGAGCAATTCAGGCTAGCACTAGTTCACCAACCAATAGTGAAAACATGGCTGATCAAAGAACATTGAGATAGCTTGCTGCTCTTGATGTTAATTATAATGGTTTGTGTATTGAATATGCTGATGTTGTTGCTTCTTTTGAATTGAAATCTGGTTTAATACACTTGTTGCCAAGGTTTAGTGGTCTTGCTGGTGAGGATCCGCATAAGCATCTGAAAGAATTCCAGGTTGTTTGCTCTACACCTCTGAGACCGGAAGGAATAACAGAAGACCATATCAAGATGAGAGCTTTCCCATTCTCACTTCAAGGTGCTGTGAAGGATTGGTTGTATTATCTTGAGCCGAACTCCGTTACAACCTGGAATGATTTGAAGAAGGTCTTCCTAGAGAGATACTTCCCTGCCTCCAGAGCTGCATCAATCAGAAAGGAGATATGTGGCATTAGACAAGGCAATGAATCATTGGCCGAGTACTGGGAGAGATTTAAGAAGTTGGTGTCCAGTTGTCCTCAGCACCATATTTCCGAGCAGCTGCTCAGTACTTTTATGAGGGATTGCTACCAATGGACAGGAACATTTTAGATGCTGCTAGCGGGGGAGCACTTGTTGACAAGACTCCAGCTGCCGCCAAGTCATTGATTGAGAACATCTCACTCAACTCCCAACAGTTCACAACCAGAAACAATTATGTCGAGACAAGGGGTGTGAATGAGGTCCATGTTTCTTCTTCCCACAAAGCCCTTAAAATAGGACTTGATGAGCTTACTTCTTTAGTGAAACAGTTGGCAGTGGATAAAGTTCAAACAGCAAGGTTGTGTGGTATCTGTACTTCTCCTGAACACCTGACCGATACATGTCCCATTCTAAAAGATGAGTCAGTCACTGATTTGCCTCAAGCATATGCAGTCAATCTTTACAATCAAGGCAACAATCAGAGCAGGTACAACATTCCTGATCTTTCCACTAATAAGTACCACCCCAACTGGAGAAACCATCCAAACCTTCGGTATGGAAACTCATCCACACAACAACAGCTGATGTTACCACCACAGAATTCTCCCCAAGTGACCACCTCTGCACCTTCTGGACCTTCACTAGAGGACCTTGTCAAGCAAATGGCTGCGAACAATCTCCAGTTTCAGCAGCGAACGGATTCTAGTATTCATGCTTTGCAGACACAGATTGGACAGCTTGCCACTTCGATGAATGCCATGCAGCAAGCTCAAGGATCGAACCAACTACCTGCACAACCAGTGGTAAATCCTAATGTCCCAAATCCTAATGTGAGTGCAATTACTTTGAGATCCAGAAAGATTGCAGAACCAGCCCCTAAAAAAAATAAGAAAGTTGTTGAGGTAACACCTGAACCTTCTGTTGTTATTGAGGCTGAAAAGGAATATGTCCCACCAATTCCCTTCCCGCAAAGAGTACTGAAAAATAAAAAGGTTGATGAGGAAGACAAAGAGAGAGAGATTCTGGATGTATTCAGAAAAGTGGCAGTGAACATTCCGCTCCTTGATACGATTAAGCAGGTTCCGAAATACGCAAAGTTTCTTAAGGATTTGTGCACGCACAAGAGGAGGTTGAAGGGCGATGAGAGAGTCAATTTGGGGCGAAATGTTTCAGCCCTCATTCAACCTAAGCCTGCACCTGAAAAGGTTACTTTTTCAGCCCTCACTCAGTCAATGCCACAGAAATGCAAGGATCCGGGAACTTTTGTTATTCCATGAACCATTGGAGATACTAAATTCGACAATTGCATGTTGGATTTAGGAGCTTCTATTAATGTCATGCCTACTTCTGTTTTCAACAATCTTGATATTGGTCATTTGGAGCATACAAGTCTTACTATTCAGTTGGCAAACAGGACCAATGCTCGCCCCGTTGGAGTAGTAGAAGATGTGCTTGTTCAAGTCAATGACCTGATTTTCCCTGCTGATTTTTACATCCTGGACATGGCAGGGGAAACGAATTCAAGCAGATCACCAATCATTCTGGGCAGACCGTTCATGAAAACGGCAAAGACAAAGAATGATGTTGATGATGGCACCATGTCCATTGAATTTGGTGACATTGTTGCGAAATTCAACATTTTCGATGCTATGAAGCATCCCTTGGAAGAGCACTCTGTTTTTCAAATAGAGTTGCTCTCTGAAATTGTTGATGACACTTATGATGATTTGGTTGTAGCTGCTAATTTTCCGTCTATTTCTGGTTTTGATGATGTTTATTCATGTGCTGATTGTACTAACACTAACCCTTGTGCTGTTTGTACTGAGATTGATGCTGCCTTCCAGGGTGACAGTGTAAGTGAAGCTGTTTGTTCGGCTGAAGTTCTTGACAGCACGACTGCCCCAAACATACCATCTATTGAGCAGCCACCCTCCCTAGAGCTTAAGCCATTTCCTGACAATCTGAAATATGCTTATTTAGAGAGGAATGAAAAACTTCCGGTTATAATTTCCTCTAACCTTGATTTTGACTAGGAAACTAAGCTCTTGCAGGTTTTGAAGAAGCATAAGAAGGCGATTGGGTGGACTTTGGCCGACATACCAGGTATTAGCCCATCCAGGTGTATGCACAGGAATCTGTTGGAGGATGGGGCTAAAACAGTTAGGCAGCCCCAAAGGCGGCTGAACCCCTTGATTCTTGATGTTGTGAAGAATGAGGTAGCAAAACTCTTGCATGCAGGTATCATATATCCTATCTCTGACAGTAATTGGGTGAGCCCAGTGCAAGTTGTACCTAAGAAATCTGGACTCACAGTGGTAAAAAATGAAAGCAATGAACTTGTCCCCACCAGAGTTCAGAATAGCTGGAGAGTTTGCATTGATTACAGGAGATTGAACCAGGCTACTAGAAAGGATCACTTTCCCTTGTCGTTCATCGATCAGATGCTTGAACGGCTAGCTGGTAAATCACACTGCTATTTTCTTGATGGTTTTTTAGGTTACTTCCAGATCCACATTGCACCAAAGGATCAAGAAAAAAGAACCTTCACGTGCCCTTTCGGTACTTTTGCTTACAGGAGGATGCCATTTGGTCTTTGCAATGCTCCTGGCACATTCCAGAGATGCATGATTAGTATTTTCACTAAATATATTGAGAATTGCATGGAGGTGTTCATGGATGATTTCACTGTTTATGGTTCCTCATTTGATGCATGCTTGCATAGTTTGAATCTGGTTTTGGAGAGATGCATTGAAATTGACCTTGTTTTGAATTATGAAAAATGCCATTTTATGGTTGAACATGGGATTGTTTTGGGGCATATCATTTCTGAAAAAGGTATTGCAGTAGATCCTGCTAAGATTGAGGTGATTTCTACACTGCCTTACCCATCTTGCGTTCGCAAGATTCGCTCTTTTCTTGGTCATGCTGGTTTTTACAGGCGCTTCATAAAGGATTTCAGCAAGATAGCTCTTCCTCTGTCAAACCTATTGAATAATGATGCCATTTTCAAATTTGATGACAACTACAAAAAGGCGTTTGATTTCTTGAAGAAAGCATTGACCTCCACTCCCATCATCCAACCTCCTGACTGGACCCTCCCTTTTGAGATTATGTGTGATGCCTCTAACTATGCTGTGGGGTGTAACACCCTTCGTTACATTAGTAACCCAAAACAAATTGTATAAAAATCCTTTAATACATTTAATTAAAATATGTTAATCATAAAAATTTTATCAATTATATAAGTCTGGAAAATGTCTCATATTAAATAAAATAGTAATAATGTATCAAAGTAATAAATAATAAATTCATACGTTCAAATAAAAACCCAAAGCCTCAAAACCAGGCATCTACTAATAAACCCAACGATAAATAAATAAAAACGTCTAGCCACATACGGCTCCTTATTTAAGAAAACACTAACCAAGCTAGGAATATAACTAAGAAAATTCGCTAGGTCTTCAATCCCCTCCAGTCCCAGTGATGTCGTCCTCGTGCTCTGAAAACAACACTTTTAATGAGATATAATCCCAATGAATAAAAATAATCGTTTGATAAAAAGGTTCGCAAATGGTGTTGTTTTTCAGTAGTATGCAGTAACCGGAAAAACATTCATGGTACCCGCTAATTTTTAAAATATTAGATATAGTAAACCTCCAAGATAATAAATATATATAAATAAAATTAATGTCAATCATTTAAAGTACAAACCCATAAGCTCAGCAACGGTCACATCTCATTGCATTTAATCACATTCACCATGCAAACTCTACACAATGCAATACAACTCCATGAACATGACTCGGTGATTCCCAGAATCACTTGACTTGACTCTTTGGTTCCCAGAACCGGTGTGAATCCCAAATCCACTAAGGTCTATGAGCTCATATCCATGCAATGGCGTCCCACTGCCTTCCCCATCCCAGATGGAGGTATCTAATAATATTCCATCCCAGATGTGAATATTTTAATCATCTGATATCCCATCCCAGATGGTGATATCTCCATCCTATTCCCGGAATAGAATGTAGAACCGTCATCCCTTCCCGGAAGGTGATAACCAACTCATATACACTATGCAATATGTCATCCCAGATGACTACCAAAATTTTATCAAACTCCATGGCATCAATTTCATGAACACTGTAATAGATTTATAACACAACTATCATGACAAATTAATATTGAATTTAATATGTTTATTATAATACCAATATTCTAATGTAACTGGCTTTTAAACACAAGAACCCAAGCATGCAACAGGTGTTTCACCTGTTCACCACTACAACAACATTATTAAGATAAGGTATGATGAGCCTCTGTTTGACTGGTTTTATAACTAGTAAAGACCTGGGCTTTGTGCTAATTTTATATCATTTTTACCCAAATTAGACTTGATTGTCCTTAAGTAATATTTTGAGTCTGTAAATTGTTTTTAAGTTAATTTAGTTGATTTAGAGTGAATAAAGTATTTACTTTTACTTTCTATTTTCAGGTAAATAAAAAGGAATAATTCTGGAGTTTCTCGCCGCTGAGAAATCTTTGCTCGCCTCGCGACCCCGAAGCTGACTGTTCCAAGAAAATGCAAAGTCTCTGGTTCGTCCCGCGAAGAAATGACTCGCCTCGCGAGTCATCCAACCATGAAAAGTCAGAGACGATCACGGTTTGGGCGTGTTGACGGTCACGGGCGTTGCAGTTGGGAATTTGAAGCGTTCGCCTCGCGAAGCTATGCTCGCCTCGCGAGAAGACAAAGAGTTGCAGACCTTTCATGTTATTCGCCTCGCGAGCAGTGCTTCGCCTCGCGAGGACTTGGATTCCAGAAACGTGTATATAAAGCAGTTTTAGGCAGAACTGAAGAAGTTAGTCAGAATTAGCCAGTTTTGGCTAGTTTCTGAGCTAGTCTTAGTTAGTCTTTTGTTTTCTTTTTAGTTATGTTTTGTTTTCCTTTTGTAATGGAGAGCTAGTCTCCTAGATTAATCTACTGCAATTGGTTTCTATTAACACTTGAGGTTCTGTATTCCCTAGTTTATTTTCTTTTCTCTTTTCAATGCCATACTGTATATTTCTGTTTGTTTAATTCAGGAATGTATAGTGTTGTATTGATTCATTTCGGTGATGCTATGTTCCTATATATAATCGCGTTTGTTTAATTCGCGTGTGTTCGTTTCGTGTTCGTTTAGTTCACGAAGGGCTTAACCCCGTTTGTTTAATTCGGGAATAGGAACATACATCCGTAGTAGTGGTTTCGTTTGTTAACTATTTCTACAGCCGGGAGGGGATTAGAATAGGCTTGGATTTATTTGAACCAATGATAGTGGGAAACCGAGAACAGTAGGTTAATCGTCTTTAGTTTATTTGCTAATCTTTTAAACTGCTTTGTTTCTTTTCTCTGTTTTGTTTTGTTTTTCTTTATTTTAGTTTCAATCCAAACAACCCCCCAATTCTGACTTTTACTAATTTTCTGTTAATAATAACAACACTAAAGAGTCCTTGAGAGACGATCCGAGTTGTCGCACTATACTGCATTATTTTATAATCGCTCGTTTTTTTTGGCGCGTGGCGACAGCGCGGTCAAAAATTGGCGCCGTTGCCGGGGACTCTGGTTTGTTGTTATTAGCAGAAAAAAAAAACTTTTTGCTTTGCTAATTAGTTTTGTCTGCTTTGTCTGGTCTGTAAATTTTATTTTCCCCCATGGATAATTACATGTATGGGTATTTGCATAATGTTTATTATGAACCACCGCCTTGCATGTATTATCCTAATTTTAGTGAGCCACCACCATACTATCCTAGCCAAGTGACCACCTCTGCACCTTCCGAACCTTCACAGAGCACCTTGGATGAGATTGCTTCTATGATACAACAAATGGAAGAGAACAATCAACGGATGGCATACAATCTTGAATTTCAACAGGCAATGGAGACAAGTAATCGTGAAGCCCAACAGAGGGACCAAGCTGAATCTCAAAAGTTGTGGGCTCTAATTGATCAAGTTACCGCCAACTCGGCTGCAATGCTAACTCCACAACCCATTGAGGAACATAAGGATTCACAGATGGTTATTCCTGAAAATACTTTTGATGATAATTCTGATGATGATATTGCTGTTGATGATGAATTATGTGTTGAATCCCCTGATTCTAATGATTGTTATTGTGATGGTACTGCTGCTTTGTGTATACACTGTTATGCAGGTTTATACTTGAAAGGAAACAAAGAAAATGAGGATCAGGAGGATCAAGAGGACATCTGCTCCACCGTGCTTAAGGATAATGAAGAACCTGTGGAATTAGATGCATGTGTTGAGAGTAATGGGGTGGATGAACCGTGTGCAGAAAGTCCAGACAATCAGACCTTTACTAACTCGGTTTCTTTTACTACATGTACTAACTGTACTGACACTAACCCGTGTGCTGTTTGTGGCCAGTTTCTTGACTTTATTTTGCATGATGGTAGTGAGAGTGATACCGATTGTTCAGTCGAAGTTCCAAATACACTATCCATTGAGCAGCTACCTCCCACTGTGGAACAACCGGTGATGGAGTTCAAGCCTCTGGAATTTGCACCATGGTCAGTCCAAGAGGTTGAGCCCCACTTTTATTGGGAGGATTTTATTGAGAAAGAGGTCATCTGTGACCCCAGAGGAAGTGAAAAGTCCGCCGCACTAGGCGAGGTTACTATGATTGTCAAGCACCCACTTCCGTATAAAGGCTGCAAGTTAGGGAGGCTTGGAATGAATTTCAGTCCTTTGGCTACCATGTGGGACTTATGTTACAGGCAGTGGGATCCTGGTGGAACCGCCTCTGAATGAGTTTTCTTTACCTTTCTTCTTTTTAATTTTCTTTTCCTTATTTTATTTCTGTTTTATTGTCAATAATGCTCCTGAATAATTTGAGAAGCTCAGGAGTTGTATTAGTGTGTCTAGTAGTGGCAAGTTTATTGGTTTGATTGATTTTGCATAGATAGATGGCATGTTATGTTTTGACTGTTTTCCCCCTAGATTTTGAAAATTTTTGAAAATATGATCCCCATATGATTGAAAACTGAACTTTGAGATTTTATTATGATGACATGATTTATGATAAGTTTGGGGTGATAGGAAGCACACACTAGGTATTGAATCTCTGTCAAATAATTTGCAAAAAAAAAAAATGTCCAGGTGAGGTTTTGAGCCTCCAACATGTTTTAAACTGTGTGAAAATCACTTTTTAAGTTGCACTTTCCTGAATTTGATTGAATCTCTTTTTGGTTTGCATGATTATGTGTTTGCTTCAAATGATTTAGGCATTTTCTTTGTAAATAGCTACTTGGCCTAAAATAACCAATTCCTAATGCATGTTCCCTAGTTAGCCCCATTGAGCCTATTAGCCTTTAATTCTTGATAACCTAATGTTATAAGCCCAAAAATCTGGAAAACCATGTTAACCCGATCTTAGGATTAGGAGAGCATGTAATCTTAGAATGGGTGCAAGAAACTAAAGTTTGGGGTGGCTGCAAGGTGCAATGTGTTGTTTGGGATTAGGAAAAAGAAAAAAAGAAAAAAAGAAAAGTGTAAAAAAAAAAATAAATAAATAAAAAAAAAAGTTGAAAAAAAAAATGAAAAAATAAAAATAAAAGTGCAAAAATGGCAAAAAGAAATAAAAAGGCTGTAGCCACCCAGATGTGTAAAAAAAAAAAAAAATTAAGAAAGGAACTTGAGTGAATTTCAAAGTGTAAATAATGTTCATGCTCTCTTAGTTCCTAGGGTCTTCAGCCTAGTTCCTTTGTATATCCTACCCTTAGCCAGGCCCCATTACAACCCATAAAAGACCTTTTGATGTTGCTTGCATATTTTCTGTGGGAATCATTTTGAGATGAAAATCAAATTTATGGGAAGTGCTCTTAAAAGTGAAATTGAGTGAATTGTTCATAACCTGACACAAACTGAGCGATTGAGTGAAACACAAATTCCCCTTGTGAGGAAGGCATTTGTTTGAATTTGGTGATCTCTCTTTTGTGTGTGTCTTAGATCCCCTGCTTAGATTTCTGATTGTCTGAATGATTAATTTCTCAACTGTTTAAAATAAATGAATGTGGGGATTGGATTACTTTTCTTGTAAGGGGGGAACATTGAAAGAAAAATTCTTTTGAAAAATTGCTTGAAATCTATGTGAAAGTTAATTGAGTCCTTAAGCTTGCCATGTTTTGCCAGGTCTTGAGTCTTTTTAAGTTTTTAAGTTTTAGTTTGCTTGGGGACAAGCAAAGTTTAAGTTTGGGGTATTTTGATGAGCCTCTGTTTGACTGGTTTTATAACTAGTAAAGACCTGGGCTTTGTGCTAATTTTATATCATTTTTACCCAAATTAGACTTGATTGTCCTTAAGTAATATTTTGAGTCTGTAAATTGTTTTTAAGTTAATTTAGTTGATTTAGAGTGAATAAAGTATTTACTTTTACTTTCTATTTTCAGGTAAATAAAAAGGAATAATTCTGGAGTTTCTCGCCCCGCGAGAATACTGCTCGCCTCGCGACCCCGAAGCTGACTGTTCCAAGAAAATGCAAAGTCTCTGGTTCACCCCGCGAAGAAATGACTCGCCTCGCGAGTCATCCAACCATGAAAAGTCAGAGACGATCACGGTTTGGGCGTGTTGACGGTCACGGGCGTTGCGGTTGGGAATTTGAAGCGTTCGCCTCGCGAAGCTATGCTCGCCTCGCGAGAAGACAAAGAGTTGCAGACCTTTCATGTTATTCGCCTCGCGAGCAGTGCTTCGCCTCGCGAGGACTTGGATTCCAGAAACGTGTATATAAAGCAGTTTTAGGCAGAACTGAAGAAGTTAGTCAGAATTAGCCAGTTTTGGCTAGTTTCTGAGCTAGTCTTAGTTAGTCTTTTGTTTTCTTTTTAGTTATGTTTTGTTTTCCTTTTGTAATGGAGAGCTAGTCTCCTAGATTAATCTACTGCAATTGGTTTCTATTAACACTTGAGGTTCTGTATTCCCTAGTTTATTTTCTTTTCTCTTTTCAATGCCATGTCCGTATATTTCTGTTTGTTTAATTCAGGAATGTATAGTGTTGTATTGATTCATTTCGGTGATGCTATGTTCCTATATATAATCGCGTTTGTTTAATTCGCGTGTGTTCGTTTCGTGTTCGTTTAGTTCACGAAGGGCTTAACCCCGTTTGTTTAATTCGGGAATAGGAACATACATCCGTAGTAGTGGTTTCGTTTGTTAACTATTTCTACAGCCGGGAGGGGATTAGAATAGGCTTGGATTTATTTGAACCAATGATAGTGGGAAACCGAGAACAGTAGGTTAATCGTCTTTAGTTTATTTGCTAATCTTTTAAACTGCTTTGTTTCTTTTCTCTGTTTTGTTTTGTTTTTCTTTATTTTAGTTTCAATCCAAACAACCCCCCAATTCTGACTTTTACTAATTTTCTGTTAATAATAACAACACTAAAGAGTCCTTGAGAGACGATCCGAGTTGTCGCACTATACTGCATTATTTTATAATCGCTCGTTTTTTTTGGCACGTGGCGACAGCGCGGTCAAGGTACAAAAAGTCTAGCGTGAAATTCAAAATAATTTGCATTCAAATGGCATTTACAATTTTATAAAAAGTATATTAGATAAGCCAAAAGGACTAATTTAGTACATAATAGCTTAAACAGAAGCACGTAAAACATTGCCACACAAAAAATGTATTCTTTGAAAAAAAATCAATTATCAAAAGGTGAGATGTTTTAAGAATCTCAAAATCGATAACCCTAACATATTTTACTATTTCAGAAAAGACAAAGTCACACGTAGAAGCCTCAAATTAATTGTACCATGAAAGTGTGTGAGAAAAGTTATTTTTACTCACCTCTCGAAGACCTCCAATGTGCTCTAAAAATCACGTATGATAAAGATTTGTGCTTCCCTAAAAATTCCTCTCCCGTTTGGTGGCGTTCTTGAATCTGTATTGTTACGGTTGTACTGGCAAGGAATAATGAAACCGGAACCCCCTGCGGCGCTTTTTCTTTTTCTTTCGTCCCCAACCCCTATTGTTTATATATATATATATATATATATATATATATATATATATATATATATATATATAGTCAGCGCTTTTGCGCTTTGTCCCCTCCCCTTTTCTCTTTTCTCTTTTTTTAAACAACTAATCAGGTGCCAAGTATATATAATAATTTTTTATATATATTAATTTTAATTTAATATTTCTTTGTATTCACTAATCAATTCTAATAAATTTTATACTAATAAATTCTCACCACTAAACCTCTTAATCATATTTTATTTTTATTATATCATTATTATTTTTTTATATAACTTAATCCCTTTTTTTTTCAAATTAATTACATTAGAATTTTAGGATGTTACATTTTCTCCCCTCCTTAGAGAATTTCGTCCCCGAAATTCACCTCACACTCACATACTTATTTTAACATGTGACATATTCAAACGTAAAGGTTACCGTACCTTAGATAATAAAGTCTGGGTATTGACGCACGACGTCCTCCTCCATCTCCCAAGTGGCTCCCTCAGCAGTCAATCCGTCCCATAACACCTTTACCAGTGGAATTGTCTTGTTCCTCAGAGTCTTAGTGATCTTGTCCATGATTCGACTAGGCTTTGGCTTATAGATCAAATTATCCTTCAATTATAAAGACTCAGTAGCTATCACATGAGATTCATGAGGCACATTTTTTCTGAGTTGCGACACATGGAAAACATCATGAAGGTTTGCCAACTGTGGCGGGAGAGCCAGTTGGTAAGCAACAGGCCCAACTCTTTAAGGATTTGGAAAGGTCCCATGAAACGAGGGATGAGCTTTTTGACTTTCATTGACCTCCCAACCCCAGTATTAGGAGTGACTCTCAAGAATACATATTCCTCTTCCTGAAATTCTAAAGGCTTCCTTCTCTTGTCGGCATAACTCTTTTTCCTACTCTGTGTAGTGCGCATCCTTTCCCTAATGACTTTAATCCTCTCGGTGGTCTCCTGGACTAACTCTGGTCCTAGCAGGGTCTTTTCACCCACCTCACACCAACAAAAATGGGACCTACACTCTTCCCCATAAAGAGCTCCATATGGTGCCATGCCGATGCTAGCGTGATAACTGTTGTTATAAGCAAACTCTATACGAGGTAAAAATTTATCCCAACCCCCACCTTCATCTAAAACACATGCTCTAAGAATGTCCTCAAGGGTCTGAATGGTCCTTTCCGACTGACCGTCCGTTTGGGGATGATAGGCTGTGTTAAAACTCAACTTAGAACCAAATGCCTGTTGGAAAGCCCTCCATAATCTAGAGTTAAACCGTGGGTCTTTATCTGACACTATAGAGGTAGGTATGCCATGAAGCCTCACTATCTCCTTAATGTATAAGTCTGCTAACTTACTCGAACTATAGGTTGCCTTAATTGGCAAGAAGTGAGAAGACTTGGTCAACCTATCCACAATTACCCATATGGCATCTAAACCCAAACGAGTCCTAGGTAACCCCATCACAAAATCCATTGAAATCCTCTCCCATTTCCATTGAGGAATTTCTAAAGGCTGAAACAAACCCGAAGGTCTCTGATGTTCTATCTTAACCTTTTGACATACTAAACACTTGGCTACAAAGCTAGCCACATCCCGTTTCATTCCTGGCCACCAATACATCTTCTTTAGATCTTGGTACATCTTGGTTATCCCTGGATGTATGGTGAACTTCCCCTTATGCGCTTCCTCTAAAACTTTCTCTCTAAGGCTCCCCTCCTTAGGAACAACGATTTTATTCTTAAACAACACTAGACCATCAGCAGACAACACATAATCCTCTTGATCTGAAAGAGATTGTAACTCTTGGTCTAAAAGCTGTTCTTGCCTAATCATTTCTCTAAGGTCACTGCAAATTTCCAGCCTATTCAACTTCAAGCTTAGGGCACTAAGAGGCACATTTAGATTCATGTCCCTGAACTCCTCTAACATATTCATCTCTCGGACCATCAAACTAGACACATGCGAGGTTTTCCTACTGAGTGCATCAGTCACCACATTGGCTTTCCCTGGATGGTACTTCAACTCAAAATCATAGTCTTTAAGGAATTCCATCCACCTCCTTTGCCTCATATTCAATTCTTTTTGGTCAAACAAATACTTAAGGCTCTTATGATCACTAAAAACCTCAAGCTTTGCACCATACAAATAGTGCCTCCAAATCTTAAGAGCAAAGACTACTGCTGCTAACTCAAGGTCATGAGTAGGATAATTCACCTCATGGGTCCTAAGCTGCCTAGATGCATAAGCCACTACCTTGCCTTCCTGCATCAACACACAACCTAAACCATTCTTAGAAGCGTCACAATATACCACAAAACTCACTGAGGGATCTGGAATGGTTAAGACCGGTGATGACACCAATCTCCTCTTAAGCTCCTCAAAATTCTCTTCGCATTCCTTATCCCACTCGAAAGGTTTTCCTTCCCTAGTCAACTTGGTAAGAGGTAAAGCTAACCTAGAGAACCCTTCTATGAATTTCCTATAGTAACCTGCCAGTCCTAGGAAACTCCTCACTTCCGTCACTGACTTAGGTTGCTCCCATCCAAGCACTGCATCAACCTTACTAGAGTCGACCGCTACACCACTCCTAGATATGGTATGTCCTAAAAACTTCACCTCGTCAAGCCAAAATTCACACTTTTCTGGCTTTGCATACAGTTGTTCTTCCCTCAGAATCTGCAACACTAACCTCAAATGCTCCTCATGATCCTCTGGTGTCCTAGAGTATATCAAAATATCATCTATGAACACCACCACAAAACTATCCAAGAACGGCCTAAAGATCCGATTCATGTAGTCCATGAAAACGGCTGGAGCATTGGTCACACCAAAGGGCATCACTACATAGTCGTAGTGCCCATACCTTGTCCTAAAGGCTGTCTTAGGAATGTCCTCATTCTTGACTCTAATTTGATGGTATCCCGATCTTAGATCTATTTTGGAAAACACTGACGCTCCCCTCAGCTGGTCTAAGAGGTCATCTATCCTAGGCAAAGGGTATTTATTCTTGATGGTCACTTTGTTCAACTGCCTATAGTCAACACATAGTCTCATGCTCCTATCCTTCTTTTTCACCAGTAGAACAGGTGCTCCCCAGGGTGACACACTAGGCCTGATAAACCCCTTTCCTAGCATCTCCTCTAACTGTTTCTTAAGCTCGCTCAACTCTAAAGGTGCTATCCTATAAGGCGCTACCGATATTGGTCCACTCCCTGGCACTAGATCTATGTTAAACTCAGCTTCTCTATTCGGAGGCAAACTAGTGACATCCTTAGGGAAAACATCCTGGAAGTCACACACCACAGGTACAGCCGTCACATCACTGTCAGCCTCTATCTTAGCAGAGAATAAGAGTAAATATCATTGGTCTCCCTCAACTAAGCACTTATGACAAGTGACAACAGAGATAAGATGTTCTGTCCTAGGAGAGTTAACAGACATGGACTGTGCAATGAAAGAAATAGTTCGACTAGCACAATCATTAATAGCATTGTTACGAGACAACCAGTCCATGCCCAAAATAATATCTAGACCACCCATAGGTAAACATATCAATCAACAATATAAGTCAGGTCTTGAAACAATAAGGGACATTGCAGACAGACAGAAGAAGTAATCAATCTATCTTTAGCAGGAGTAGAACAAACAAATCATATGACAGTTTAGTAATTGGTAACTCTAAGAATTGAGCACATTTAAATGAAATGAATGAATGTGCCGCTCTCGAATCGAACCATAGAGTAATTTTTCTCCTCTCCGAGTTGAAGGAATTCAGCCTCCTTCGGATCTAAGCTGCCTCAGAACGATGGCGGATTGTCCTTCTTGAATTCGAAAAGCCCCACGTGTTAAGGGTCCTAGGTTGCCACCACTTCATTAGCGACTGGCCTCCATTCCCCTTTAGTTGACGGCGAGTCTCCGTCTGCCCTTGCATAGCTTTGGCCATACAATCCAAAGCTGCTGCAAGTGCAACATTCATCCCTCGCCTATTAGTCGCCAAATCTGTTCACTACCAATGAAATACTGGGTTGATCAGGTCCAATATCCCAAAGAATAGCATGCAGCATTTATAACTCTAACAAGCGTCATATGCGCCCAAGTTTTTTTTTTTTTGAAAAAGCCCCACTACCACAGTCCGATTTAGAATCGAACTGCTCTGATACCATAAATGTAACGCCCTTCGTTACATTAGTAACCCAAAACAAATTGTATAAAAATCCTTTAATACATTTAATTAAAATATGTTAATCATAAAAATTTTAGAAATTATATAAGTCTGGAAAATGTCTCATATTAAATAAAATAGTAATAATGTATCAAAGTAATAAATAATAAATCCATACGTTCAAATAAAAAACCCAAGCCTCAAAATCGGGCGTCTACTAATAAACCCAACGATAAATAAATAAAAACGTCTAGCCACATACGGCTCCTTATTTAAGAAAACACTAACCAAGCTAGGAATAATAACTAAGAAAATTCGCTAGGTTTTCAATCCCCTCCTGTCCCAGTGATGTCGTCCTCGTGCTCTGAAAACAACACTTTTAATGAGATATAATCCCAGTGAATAAAAATAATCGTTTGATAAAAAGGTTCGCAAATGGTGTTGTTTTTTTTTCGGCGCTGATAACTTAAAAACATTCATGGTACCCGCTAATTTTTAAAATATTAGATATAGTAAACCTCCAAGATAATAAATATATATAAATAAAATTAATGTCAAGCATTTAAAGTACAAACCCATAAGCTCAGCAACGGTCGCATCTCATTGCATTTAATCACATTCACCATGCAAACTCTACACAATGCAATACAACTCCATGAACATGACTCGGTGATTCCCAGAATCACTTGACTTGACTCTTTGGTTCCCAGAACCGGTGTGAATCCCAAATCCACTAAAGTCTATGAGCTCATATCCATGCAATGGCGTCCCACTGCCTTCCCCATCCCAGATGGAGGTATCTAATAATATTCCATCCCAGATGTGAATATTTTAATCATCTGATATCCCATCCCAGATGGTGATATCTCCATCCTATTCCCGGAATAGAATGTAGAACCGTCATCCCTTCCCGGAAGGTGATAACCAACTCATATACACTATGCAATATGTCATCCCAGATGACTACCAAAATTTTATCAAACTCCATGGCATCAATTTCATGAACACTGTAACAGATTTATAACACAACTATCATGACAAATTAATATTGAATTTAATATGTTTATTATAATACCAATATTCTAATGTAACTGGCTTTTAAACACAAGAACCCAAGCATGAAATAGGTGTTTCACCTGTTCACCACTACAACAACATTATTAACATAAGGTACAAAAAGTCTAGCGTGAAATTCAAAATAATTTGCATTCAAATGGCATTTACAATTTTATAAAAAGTATATTAGATAAGCCAAAAGGACTAATTTAGTACATAATAGCTTAAACAGAAGCACGTAAAACATTGCCACACAAAAAATGTATTCTTTGAAAAAAAATCAATTATCAAAAGGTGAGATGTTTTAAGAATCTCAAAATCGAAAACCCTAACATATTTTACTATTTCAAAAAAGACAAAGTCACATGTAGAAGCATCAAATTAATTGTACCATGAAAGTGTGTGAGAAAAGTTATGTTTACTCACCTCTCGAAGACCTCCAATGTCCTCTAAAAATCACGTGTGATAAAGATTTGTGGTTCCCTAAAAATTCCTCTCCCGTTTGGTGGCGTTCTTGGATTTGTATTGTTACGGTTGTACTGGCAAGGAATAATGAAACCGAAACCCCTACGGTGCTTTTTATTTTTCTTTCGTCCCCAACCCCTATTGTTTATATATATATATATATATATATATAGTCAGCGCTTTTGCGCTTTGTCCCCTCCCTTTTTCCATTTTTTTTAAACAACTAATCAGGCGCCAAGTATATATAGTAATTTTTTTATATATTAATTTTAATTTAATATTTCTTTGTATTCACTAATCAATTCTAATAAATTTTATACTAATAAATTCTCACCACTAAACCTCTTAATCATATTTTATTTTTATTATATCATTATTTTTTTTATATAACTTAATCCTTTTTTTTTCAAATTAATTACATTAGAATTTTAGGATGTTACACGGGGGCGGTCCTTGCACAAAGGGTGGGCAAGGCTGCCCATGTAATTTACTATGCTTCTAGGACTTTAGATGCTGCACAGGCTAATTACACTACTACTGAAAAGGAACTTCTAGCTATTGTTTTTGCTCTTGATAAATTTAGATCATATTTGCTAGGTTCCAAGGTTGTTGTTTTCACTGACCATGCAGTTTTAAAGTACTTGTTAAAGAAACCAGAAGCAAAACCGAGATTGATTTGGAAGATGTTGTTGCTCCAAGAGTTTAATGTGGAGATTAAAGACAAGAGTGGAGCTGAGAATTTGGTGGCTGATCACTTGAGCAGAATAGAGAGGAATGAAGATCCTTCCCCCATTCAGGATGACTTTCCTGATGAGCGGATTTTACAGTTACATGGGGTAACTCCTTGGTTTGCTGATATTGTTAATTATCTTGTTGCTGGTGTTTTTCCGACAGGTGCAACTAGGTCACAAATTCACAAACTCAAGAGTGATGCCAAATATTATGTTTGGGATGATCCATATCTATGGAAATTTTGCAGTGATCGGGTAATTAGGAGATGTGTCCCCGATTATGAGATTGAGTCTATTTTGCATTTTTCTCATGCTTCTCAAGTAGGGGGGACATTTTGGGCCACAAAGGACTGCAAGAAAAATCCTAGATTCAGGTTTTTACTGGCCCACCATTTTTAAGGATGCTTATGAGGTTTACCGCACTTGTAAAGAGTGTCAGACAGCAGGTACAGCCATCACTCGTAAGAGTGAAATGCCTCAGCAACCTATGCTTTTGTGAGGTGTTTGATGTGTGGGGAATTGACTTTATGGTTCATTTCCCTGCATCTTTTGGTTTTCTCTATATTCTACTTGTTGTTGATTATGTTTCAAAGTGGGTGGAAGTTGTCCCCACTAGGACTAATGATTCTAGAGTTGTTGCAAATTTTGTCAGGTCCAATATTTTCTGCAGGTTCGGTATACCTCGTGCTATCATAAGTGACCAAGGCACTCACTTCTGCAACCGCACCATGGAAGCTTTGCTCCGAAGGTATGGAGTTGTGCACAGGATCTCCACTGCATATCATCCCCAAACTAATGGGCAAGCTGATATCTCAAACAGAAATCAAACAGATCTTAGAGAAAGTGGTGCAGCCAAATAGGAAGGACTGGAGCCGCCGTCTAGAAGACGCACTTTGGGCTCACAGAACAGCTTTCAAGACACCAATAGGGATGTCTCCCTATAGACTTGTGTTCGGTAAGGCATGCCATCTTCCTGTAGAGATTGAGCACCGTGCTTATTGGGCGGTCAAAAGCTGTAATTTGGAAATGCAAAAGGCAGGCATTGAAATGAAGCTCCAATTGCAGCAGCTTGAAGAGCTTAGGTTGGAAGCCTATGAAAGCTCTCGAATTTATAAAGAGAAAACTAAGCACTTCCATGATAAGGTGATTTCTAGGAAGGAATTCTCTGTGGGCCAACAGGTTTTATTGTTCAACTCCTGCCTGAAAGTGATGGCTGGGAAACTTCGATCCAAGTGGATTGACCCATTTTTTGTTACTGATGTTTTCCCTCATGGTGCAGTAGAAATAAAAAGTGCAGGTAGCAACAAGGTTTTTAAGGTTAATGGGCAGCGCTTGAAGCTATTCCATGAGGGCTCGGTGCCTGAAGATCCAACCGTTGAAGAGCTCTCCTTGGGAGAGCCCACCTACACTGCAACTTGATCAGGGAGCACCTTCTCCTTTCCCTCACTCTTATTTTATATTTATGTTCTTTCATTGAGGACAATGTATGTCTTAAGTGTGGGGGAGGGAACCAACTGTTTTGTTTTTGTTTTGTTTTCCCTGTTTGTGTTGCTTTGTGTCATATGTGTGTTGAGTCTTGTGTCGGTAAGCTTGAATGGATTCTAATTAAATCTAGCATAGATTGATTGCATGATATGTGTTGACTGTTGATGATTCCCCCCTAGGTTTTGAAAATTGAAAATTTATCCCCATGTGAAAAATTGAAAATTAAACTTTGAGATATTATATTGTGATTGCATGATTTATGATAAGTTTGGGGTGAAGGGATGCACACACTAGGGATTGAATCTCGGTCAAACAATTTACGAAAAATGTCCAGGTGAGGATTTGAGCCTCCAACATGTTTTTAATTGTGTGAATCACTTTTAAGTTGCACTTTCCCGGATTTGCTTGAATCTCTTTATGGTTTGCATGCTTATGTGGTTGCAACAAATGATTTAGGCAATTTTTCTTTGAAATAACTACTTGGCCTAAAAGAACCATCCCTAATGCATGTTCCCTAGTTAGCCACATTGAGCCTAATAAGCCTATTGTTTCTTGATGACCTTATGCCATAAGCCAAAAATATGGAAAAACCATGTTAACCCAATCTTAGGATTAGGAGAGCATGGAAGCTTAGCAAGAGAAGGGTTGTAAGAAACTAAGTTTGGGGTGGCTACAAGGTTTGATATGTCATTCTGGGTTGAGAAAAAGAAAAATAAAGGTTGGAGCCAAAGGCAAAGAGAAAAAAAAAAGAAAAAGAAGACAAGAACAAAATGTCAAAAAAAAAGGATATCAGAAGAAAAAGGTTGTAGTCACCCAAAGCAAAAAGGAAAATGGAAAAGGGAATTCGAGTGGAAGTTCAATGTGTCAAAATTCTCATGCTCTCTTAGTTCCTAGGGACTTAAGCCTAGTACCTTTGAATATCCTACCTTTATCCAGTCCCCATTACAACCTTTAAACGACCTTTTGATATTGTATGCATGTTTTCGTGGGAACTTTGTTTGAGATGAAAATAAAATTCATGGGAAGTGCTCTTGAAATGTGAAATTGAGTGAAAATTTGATAGCCTAGACAAATTGAGCGAATGAGTGAAATATTAAATGCCCTTGTGAGGAAGGCGATTGTTTGAAATTGGTGATCTCCCTTTTGTGTGTAACTTGGATCCTCAACTCAGATTACTGATTGCATAAATGATGGAATTCTCAATTGTTTAAAGTAAATGAATGTGGGGATTGCATTGTTGAAAAGGGGGGAAACATTGAAGAGAAATTGTTTTGATAAAATTTCATGAAGTTTGTGCGAAATTGGTTGAATCCTTTAAGCTTGCCAAGTTTGAGTCTTTTTGAGTTTTAGTTTGCTTGGGGACAAGAAAAGTTTAAGTTTGGGTATTTTGATAAGTCTCTGGCTGGTCTAGTTTTATAACTAGTAAGACCATGGCTTTTGCACTAATTACTCGAGTTTGATCTCGTTTTCGTCCGAATTTGGATTTAGTTGTCAAGCAACATTTTGAGTCTCTTAAGTAGTTTTAGGATATTTTAGTTAATTTTGACTCAAATAAATCATTTACTACTATTTCATGTTTTCAGGTTAATAAGAAGAGCAAAAAGGGAAGGACTCTTAAAGCAGAAGCCATCACGGCCAGGCCGTGACACAGGTCATGGCCGTGATGAGCTACCCATGAAGATCAGATAGCATCACGGCCCAGCCATGATGACCATCACGAGCGTGATGAGAAGACCCTGAAAGTCAGAAAGGATCACGGCCCAGTCGTGATGCGCATCACGGGCGTGATGAGAGAACCCTGAATAACAGAATTGATCACGACCTAGCCGTGATGGAGGTCGCGACCGTGACAGATCAGTACCCAAAGTCAGAAAGCATCACGGCCTGGCCGTGATTGGCATCACTACGTGATAGACTAGAATTTGAATGCGCGCCCTTGGCAGAATGCATCACGGCCTGGCCGTGATGGCCATCACGGCCGTGACGCGAATACTGATTTATAAAAGGATCAGGGCAGACGCAAATCATATACAATTTTCACTGTTTTTAGTCTATTCCAAGGGTTTGTATCATGTTTGTGATGGAGAACTAATCACCAGAGATTAGTTTGCTGTAATCGGTTTCCGCCGACACTTGAGGTTCCATAATTCCCGATCAATTTGCTTTGCTTATCTCTTTCAATATTATGATGTATACCTTGTTTGCTTAATTCAAGTTGTATAGGATAAGTATTGATTTATTTCGATGATTCTATGTTTCTATACCTTGATTGCGTTTGCTTAATTCGCGTGTGTTGATCGTGTTTGCTTAATTCACGAGCACTTCAATCCGTTTACTTAATTCGGAAATAGGAACATATATCTCGTAGTGTCAGTTGCGCTTGTTTAATTGATGCTACAATCGAAAAGAGATTAGAATCCGCTTAGGGCATGGAATTTATATGAATCAATGATAGTTGGGAAACCGAAACAACAGATTAATCGTTTCAACTTATTGACAATCACTTCTTTGCACTGTTTTCTTAATCAATTCTTCTCTCACTGAATCCAACCCCCCCCCCCCCCCTGCCAAAATTGATTCGTAGGTTAATAACAATCCAAGAGTCCTTGAGATACGATACTCGAGTTGTCGTGCCCTAACTACAGTTTTTCTAATCACTTGTTTTTTTTGACCCGTGTGCGACAGCGGATCATTTTCAAAAATTATTAACAAACACAATTCAACCCCCCTTCTTGTGTTTGCCTGTGTCAACTTCAGTTGGTATCAGAGCTCAGCCTCGAAAGGGTTGAGCATCTAACAAGTGTTGAGGGAGTACGATCCAACAACCATAGATGCAGAAGGACAGGCTATCAACAGACCTCCTCTCTTTGATGGTTCTGATTATGACTATTGGAAAAATAGGATGATGGCCTTTTTGGATGCACAAATTCTAGACATCTGGGAGCTCATAGAAACTGGTTACACTGAACCCAAAAATGAAAATGGATCTGCTGTTGCTAGAGCAGACTAGACAGCAGATCAAAAGGCAAAGCATCAACTGAATCTTAAAGCTAAGCATTATTTGATGTGTGCCATCACCAGATCTGAACATGTCAAAGTTCACAGCTGCAATACTGCTAAAGAAATCTGGGATACTCTTGCCCTAGCTCATGAGGGTTTCTCACAAGTTAAGGAATCCAAGATTAGCATGCTGGTTCATCAGTATGAGCTGTTCAAGATGAGTGAACATCAAACAATAGACCAAATGTTTGGAAGATTCCAAATCATCACCAACAGTCTCAGATCTCTTGGAAAAATCTATGAAAATAGAGATCATGTCATAAAAATTCTAAGAAGTCTATCCAAGCAGTGGAGACCCAAAGTAACTGCTATTCGGGAAGCAAAAAACCTGAATACACTTTCTCTGGAAGAGCTTCTTGGATCTTTAAAGGTTCATGAACTTGATCTCGATGAAGAAGAAAACTCCAGAAAAGGAAAATCTATTGCCCTAAAGGCAAAGAAAGCAAGGTCATCGAAAGTTCTCAAAGCTGTTGAATCATCCGATGAGTCTGAATCTTCTGATGATAATGAAGAATCGGGTGAGGATGAATTATCCTTTATCTCCAGAAAGATTCAACATATGTGGAGAAAGAAAGGTGGTTTCAGAAGGAAGCAACTCAATAAAAATATTTCCAAGGAGAAGTCATACTCCAAGGAAAAAGGTCCACCCTTGTGCTTTGAATGCAAGAAACCCAGTCATTTCAAAGCAGACTGCCCTGAGCTAAAGGACAAAAAGAAATTCTTCAAAAAGAAGAAAGGGTTAATGGCCACATGGGAGGATCTGGATATATCTTCTTCAGATGAAGAAAATGAAGCTAAGGAAGAGGCAAATATATGTCTCATGGCAGACACTGCGTCAGAAAGTGAATACACTGATGCTGAGGTAATGGACTCTGACTCGTCCACTCTTCAAAATGCTTTTGATGAATTGTTGCATGAGTCATCCATACTATCACGAGAATATAAGAGTCTCAAAAAGAAATTCTCTAAACTATCTAAATAATATGTAGGGTCTGCACTGAGAAACAAAACCTTAAAAATGAAAACGATGCACTAAAATCAATGAATGTCAGTCTAGCAGACAAAATGGAGTGTGAACCTGATGTTTCTTGTGAAGTTGCAAAACTGAAACAAGATGTAACATATCTAACTGGCTCTCTGTCAAAGCTTGTGGGAGGCTCGGATAAGCTTAGCCTCATTTTAAGGTACTCGAGGTCACCTTATGATAAATCTGGTCTTGGTTATGACAAAGAAGCAAGACGCATCTCACAAAAAGTCAAAACCACTTAAACATCATAGAGCTTCAAAAGCTCCAAATAAACATACCAAAGCTAAGTCTAGCTCGTCTAACACCTTTTGTAAAGTATGTGGAAAAAATAGGCACGTTACATCTAGATGCATACACAATAAATATGCTAAGCATACTCGTCCAGTTACAACTAACAAGAAATGACCCAAGTTAGTTTGGGTAACTAAATATAAGCTAATACCTGTTGCAGATTTGCTTAACAACAGGAAGAAAACAGATGTCTTGGTACTTGGACAGTGGCTGCTCACGACACATGACGGGAGAAAAGTCTATGTTCCAAAACCTTAAACCCAAAGATGGTGGCTGGGTCACATTTGGAGGAAATCAGAAAGGGAAAATCATTGGTATAGGTAAAATTGGTAAGCATCATTTTCCCTCCATTGATAATGTTCTTTTAGTAAATGGCTTAAAGCACAATCTACTGAGCATAAGTCAATTATGTGACAGTGGATGTGAAGTGTCTTTTGATAAGGATATGTGTACTGTCAAGAAAGACGATGGATTACTTTTATTCACTGCAAAAAGGCAAAACAATCTCTACAAGATTGACTTGGAGGACCTCTCAAATCAAAGTGTCTCATGTCTAGTGTCTATTGAAGATGGGCGATGGATTTGGCACAAAAGGCTAGGTCATGCAAGTTTGAAATTGATTTCAAAGCTAAACAAGCATAACCTCGTGAGAGGACTACCAAACCTTAAGTTCAAATCTGATGCTTTCTGTGATGCATGTCAAAAAGGAAAACAAGTCAAAGGTTCTTTTGAATCTAAGAATGTTGTTAACACCAATAGACCACTGGAGTTGCTACATCTTGATCTTTTTGGTCTAACAAGGACTGCCTCTGTCGGTGGTAAGAAATATGGTCTTGTCATAGTAGACGATTACACTAGATGGACATGGGTTATGTTCCTAACTCATAAGGATGAGTCTTTTAAGGTCTTTTTTGTATTTTGCAAACGTGTACATAATGAAAACGGCATGTGTATCACTTCAATCAGAAGTGACCATGGGGGAGAGTTTGAAAATGAGCTATTTCATAAGTTCTGTGAAGAGAGGGTATCATTCACAACTTATCAATACCTATAACACCACAGCAGAATGGTGTGGTAGAGAGAATGAACAGATCTCTTCGAGAGATGGCTAAGACTATGCTCAATGACAACTCTATCCCTAGACACTTTTGGGTTGAAGCTGTTAATACTGCCTGTTACATTCAGAACAGAATATACATTAGACCTATCCTGAATAAGACTCCTTATGAACTGTGGAAGGGAAGAAACCCAACATATCTTATTTTCACCCCTTTGGTTGTAAATGCTTTATACTGAATACTAAAGATCAACTTGGTAAGTTTGATGCTAAAACAGATAGTGGAATTCTATTAGGATATTCTGAAACATCTAAAGGCTCTAGAGTTTATAATTCTAGGACTCTGATAGTAGAAGAAAGTATTCATATCAAGTTTGATGACAAACAGTCTGATAAGAAATTATCAGAGCTAGATGAAGCTTTTGCAGATCTTGATCTCAGCACTCCAAGAGACTCACCTGAGATAAAAGTTGATGATCAAGAAGATGACCCTACTCAACAACCATAAACTTCCACTTCTCAACATGATACAGTTCAAAAATCTTGGTACTTCAAGAATTATCATCCACAAGATCAGATCATTGGAAACCCCAATGACAAGCTAAGAACCAGATCAACCTTCAGAGAACAAGACAATTTTGCACTAGTCATTGAGTTGGAACCAAAGACAGTAGACGAGGCTCTGCTCAACAATGGTTGGATTCTAGCTATGAAAGAAGAACTCAATCAGTTTGAAAGAAGTGATGTTTGGACTCTGGTTCTACTGCCCAAAGACAAATCAGTAATTGGAACAAAGTGGGTTTATAGAAACAAACTTGATGAAAATGGTAAGGTAATCAGAAACAAAGCAAAACTTGTTGCTCAAGGTTTCTCTCAAGAAGAAGGTATAGATTATACTAAAACCTTTGCACCTGTTGCTAGATTAGAAGCTATTCGAATCTTACTTTCATTTGTTGCACATCATAGTACTATGCTTTTTCAAATGGATGTTGAGAGTGCTTTTCTAAATGGTTTTATTAATGAAGAAGTCTATGTTCTGCAACCTCCGGGTTTTGAGTGTGAAACCCATTCTGAACATGTATATAAGCTTAAGAAAGCTTTGTACAGTCTTAAGCAAGCTCCTAGAGCTTGGTATGATCCTTTCTTATGGAAAATGGATTCAATAGAGGAAGAGTTGATACAACCTTATTTAAAAAATCAATTAAGTCTAATTTCATAGTTGTACAGATATATGTTGATGATATTATTTTTGGCAATACTAATGAATCTCTGTGCAAAGAATTCTAAGTTAATGCAGAAAGAGTTTTAAATGAGCATAATAGGAGGACTCAAATTCTTCCTTGGACTTCAAGTAAAACAAACCATGGACGAGGTGCTCATCCACCAAACTAAGTATACAAAAGAACTTCTGAAGAAGTTTAAGATGGATGACTGTAAACGAATAAATACTCCTATGCACCCCACTTCCATACTGAACAAAGATGATAAAGAGAAAAAGGTAGACCAAAAGGTATACTGAGGTATGATAGGATATCTCCTATATCTTACTGCGTCTAGGCCTGATATTATGTTCAGTGTATGTTTATGTGCTCGATTTCAATCTGATCCTAGAGAATCTCACTAATCAGCAGTTAAGAGAATATTTAGATATTTAAAAGGAACTACTAATCTGGGCTTGTGCTTTAAGAAAAATGATGATTACAGATTAGTTGGTTTTTGTGATGTTGACTATGCCGGAGATAGAATTGAAAGAAAAAGCACTAGTGGAGGATGTCATTTCATTGGAGCTAATATTGTCTCATGGTCAAGCAAAAGACAAGGTATCATTGCTTTATCAACTACCGAAGCTGAGTATATATCAGCTGCAAGTTGCTGCTCACAACTTCTCTGGATCAAACATCAATTGGAGGACTACAATGTATTTGTAAGTAGTATTCTGCTTATGTGTGATAATACTGCTGCAATAAATCTATCTAAGAACCCAATTTTGCATTCTAGAGCTAAGCACATAGAGATTAAACATCATTTTATTAGGGGTTATGTGCAAAAATGTGTGATTAACATTCAATTTGTAGATACTGACCATCAATGGGCAGATATCTTTACCAAACCTCTTGTAGAGGACAGATATATCTTTATTAGACAGCATATTAATATGATATGTGTGGATTAGTGCAGGCGTCCAGCGTAGAAAAATTTGTTTTGCTAATTATGCGTCTATTACCTATGCTCGTCTAATACATGTTTAAAGTTGTGCATCTATTGTATACCGTATTGCACGCGTCCACTGTTATTGATGATCGCGTCCATTGTATAAGTTTCAAACGACTTCATATCTGCCTATTATTAAAGTTATTCTATTTGTGTGTTAATAAATGCATTTATTTTGCACAAGACAAATTTATCCTTTATTCTCTTTGCTGAATCAGTACTTCCATCAATCCCATCAAGACCCTTTTATGGTCCCAAGTTACCAACGTCGTTTTATCATAGTGACATGTCAAAAGTTTTTTTAAAAAAAAACCTTTGATATTCAAAATTCCTTTAAAAGAAATCTTTTCCCTCTGAGAAAGACTTTACGCTTCCATAACCTCTCGAGCTATCTATCTCTTTACCTCTCTCTGCTTTCCAAACCCTAAGCTCTTTGATCATCTACAATGGCATCTTCAACCTTCAACGTGGACAAACTCAACTTAGCTATAGAGCATCATTTCAACCTTAGTGTGCTAAAAGACTAAAATCTTGACATAAGCAAATATGTCAATGCAGCTGACTGGGAAGGACTCTTCGGGGAGAAAGTCTCTGTTTTCCCAAATCTTGTCAGGGATTTTTGGAGAAACATCCAACTGACAGAAACTAACTTCTACTCAATAGTATTAAGAAAGAAGATTACAGTCTCGGAGAAGACTATTGCTGAAGTAATCTTCTGTGCTTAGGAAGGACTAGTTTTCACTGAGTGTTGGGAAGAAGACTTGTGAGGCTCTGAGACTATAGAAGTCTGTCTCATGAAGGAGGACACGGTCAGGACTCACTCGTGAAAGACTGTTGAAATGAAGGATATTGTTCGTATCCTTCACCAGCTTCTCAAAAAATTGGTGCTTCACAAGGTTGGATCAAAGGACAACCTCTCATCTCTTCACAAATTCTGCCTCTACCATCTTCTCATAGAGACAGGAATCAATCTTCCAAGAATCCTTTATGGAAGATTCAGAGATGCAGTGATGAACAAGAAAAGACTCTCTGTACTTCCTTTCTGCCACCTTCTCTCAAATATTTTCAAGGCTCAAGGAGTACATGAGTTTCTTGCTGCTAAGACTCCTGAGGAGCAAGTGAGGTTACTGACTGATAAACTAATGTCTACTGAAGACTTTGGAAAGATGAACATAGCCAACATGAACCTCAGTACGTATGATGCTGCTGCAATGGCTAAGACTGAGGAATTAATGGTGGCTAAAGAAGAGATAATTGAACAGAATAATGTTGAAGTCCTAGGGGTTAAAAGGGTAACTAGGCAAAATACAACTGCTACAAGGAAGCCTGCCCCCAAAAGGCCAGCAAGTTGGATTGCTATCAGGGAGCCTTCTGATGTCCCTGCTGCAAAGAGACCAAAGAAAATTATCCTCTCTCATAATGAAGATGAGGAAGCTGATGAGGATAGCATTACTATCAGTTCTATCCTAAAGAAGCAGAAGACCTCTGCTGCTGCTGTTGAGACCGTTGTGCCTGATCCTTCAACTGTACCAACAAAACCAAGGAGACAACCAACAAGAAAAGCTAGGTCTACTAAAACTCCTACGGTATCTATCTCTGCTAATGATCCTGTTCAATTAGCAATAGATGACCTTGTATCCAGTTTAGAAGCTAGGATTGATGATATACATGTCCCCTCTCCAAATGATGTATATATTCCCACACCTCTCTCACCCCAACTAACACAAACAACCACTTCACAAACCGATGATCCCTGGTTAAATTATCCAGATGAAGGCATTTCCCCTGGTGCACCTTTCCCCAAACCGCTGAGAACTCTATTTCCTCCCCTCATCCCAACTTCTGTCCTTTACAATGGCAAATCTGAAGATTGGGCCAAAGTAAAAAGAGAATGGAAAATTCTGTTTCATTCTCACCAATCTGAACCAGAACACATCCTAGACAGATGGTATCCTCTACCTGAATATGTGGAAGAAGTTAGCTAATCTGTTGAACCCCTCTACCTAGTGTCAATTAATCAAAATCGTGCCTTCTCAAATGCACAATGATTTAGGGCCTTTAATCACTCACCTACCTTTAGCCAAATCTCCCCCCCCCCCCCCCCAAGAAAATTTAACCAAACCTTGTCAAAACTTCTCCATTCATACCAATTACTGATGGGGTCGAGAGACACATTATACCCATCTGGGAGACTGACCCCAAGAGGAAGAATCTTCCTGCTATTCTTGAGAAGAGAGCTAGATCATCTAAGCATGTCCCCATGATCATGCCAAGGGACACAAAATGGATGTCCTTTGAGCATCCCAGAATCTATGGGAGGGCTACCGATTTGTTTCTGGATCAACTCTGCTATGATATGTTGAAATGTGAGTTCAGCCAACTCAAAGCTAATAGAGTTGCAAATTTTGTTCCTCCATCCTGGCTGAGGCATAAGGAAGCAACCAGGATTGGAATCAAGCCTTACAGGATCTGTCCGAGATTGCCAATACTGGATCTTAACAAGGACAAGGACTTGAAGAACAGAAGGTTCAAGGGAGTGATGCCTGAAGCTGAGTCAGCATTGCTTGACCTTGATCAAGAGACTTTTGATTACTCAATGTTGGATTTCCTTATAAATAATGAATCCTTGAGTTAATCAATGAGCACAAAGCTGCTGACATTTGGAAGTCACACATAATTCACTGCACCAGTGAAGCATCTTTCTCTGGGTTGTCTGAAGAAGAAAAAGAAGATATTCCTAAGGTCAGAGGAAGGTGTGGACTCTCACACTTTAGGTACATGATATACAAAGACCTCTGGGGACTTTCAATCAATAGCAGGAATGTGGAGTTTATCTACCCTGTTAGATGGGCAAAGGAAATCATAGTAAAACCCAAACCTACTCCAAAGCTTATCTCAAATGACCTTGTTGCTGAAGCAAATGGACAAATTGTCATTGCTGGTAATTTGGAAGACACTGTTGAATCCTGTCACCAACAGAGCTCATCAGAAAGACAATCTTCTCAACCTTTGGTACTAGTTGTAATGTACCCTAAAGATCAGTCAAGAACTCTGAGCACTTTTCAAGAATCTGCAGAAAGCTCAAAGCATCAGACTCTGTCATCAAATATTGAAGAAGTTCTTGGAAAGCTGGTTGATGAAAGGGTTGGAAAATTAGTAGATGAAAAGGTTGACAATATAGCTGAGAAGATCAAGGAGGATGTTCATCAGTAGGTTCAACCTCAATGGCTCCAACCTTAGAGGTTGTGAATAAAATGCTTGAATTTCTTATGGATTTCAAGAAGAGTCAAACTCAGAATCCTCCTCCACCACCTCCATCTGCTTAGCCTTCATTTTTTTCCTTCTTTTGTAGTGACAATGATGATCCTCTCCTTTTTACCTTTTTGGCTGATGACAAAAAGGGGGAGAAAGGAAAAGAAAAAGAATTATATATATAAAGTCAGTTGTTGAAAAGCTCTTATGTGTTTGCAATTGCATATTCTTTTCTACTTGATTTATTGCTCTGATATACTTGTGTTTATATAGATTCTAGGAATGATAAGTGATTATATCTATCTGTTAGCTTATAAATCTGCTTAAGTATTTGAATGCTTTGTCTTAGGGGGAGCCCTGCAAGCTCTCTTAGACTTTTTTTTTCAAATTTAATTAGTTTTGTCATCATCAAAAAGGGGGAGATTGCTGGAACCAAAGTGGTTTTAGATTTAATAATCTCTAAGTTTTGATGCTAACAAAAGGATCAAATTTGATTGGCAAAGTAATTAGTTGAGATCTAACTAGTACTTTCAGTTATGCAGGAACGCTTTTATAAGTAAAATAAACTTGGGATAAGTTTTAATTGAAAAATACGCATCCACCCCTGTAGACGGGTTGCTCAAGCACCATGGTAAAGTTACCTTGTTGTTTAATTAAGTAGACTGGCTTTCTTTAGTAGACGAGGCTATAAATACCTAAATAACTTGTTAGGTACAGCAAGTCCAAGGACTTGCAAATAAGCACGTCCATCTTGCCACGTCAGTAGACGGAAGTATTAGTTGAAGAAAATAAACTATAACACAAAGTAATCTAGTAGACAAGCTTTAACTGCCACGTCACTAGACGGAAATCTTTATAACTCCTTAAGGAATAGCAAGTCTGAAGACTTGATAGATAAAAGGATATGTCACGTCATCAGACGAGCTAAGAAAAATATCGAATAGACTTGGACTCTCATATGAATGAGTAGACGGAGTTTCTTTTTAGACGAACCCCATCTTAGAATGAATTAAATGCAATCCGAATCTCTTATATTTATTTCAAATGATTGATATTTATTTCAAAAGAATATTTGTTCTTCACATTTGTTTTATTTGCTTTAATATTTCACCTTGTTATAAAAGAAATATAGTTCGTACAATAAGATCTATACGATGACAACTTTATGATTGAAAAAGTTGAATTATACACAAAGAAGAAATAACAAGTACTCAAGCTGCAATACACAGGAGTGAACCTCCAAATTCATGCTACCTTGATAAACAAGAGTACTATTCAGCATTGCTACAGTCAAGCTATCAGTCACAATGGATATCATGCATTAAATGCTATCTCTAAACGGGATTATCAAAAGTAACCATTGAAGAAGTACAAGTGAATAAGAAGGTCACTATAAATTGAAGACCTCGGATACTGAAGAATAATGCTCTTGCCTACACAATCTTGCTAGCTGAACTTTTGCCATTTGATAATCATTTATTCCATTATTCTTTCAAGAGCAAGAGTCTGTATTTATTAGTTTGAATATTGTTGTAATATTCAACTGATCTTAAACTGTCATATTCTCACACATAGTGAGTTAAGAAGATCAACCTTTAAATCTCTTTGTTAGAGTTAGAGCCTGAAGAGGCTTGGTAAGAAAGGAAAC
Source organism: Sophora flavescens (assembly GCA_030762895.1). Lineage (NCBI taxonomy): Eukaryota > Viridiplantae > Streptophyta > Magnoliopsida > Fabales > Fabaceae > Sophora > Sophora flavescens. The sequence continues at coordinate 49,623,752 of CM061068.1, read as the reverse complement.
TTGTAGCCTGGAGAGGTGTTGAATACTTGTTTGTAATCTATTTGGAGAAATAGTGGAAAAATCCTTCAAGTCGAAGGGACTGGACGTAGCTCTTGGTTGGAAAAGAGTGAACCAGGATAAAATCTGTTGTGTGAATCTTCTATCCCTAAACTTTTCTGTTTTATTTGCTTATACTAACTGTGGGGTTTTGATATTGCTTTTGTTAAAGTCTTTTAAAAAGGATCTTTGTTTTTGTGTGTACTTCTGTTTCATATCTTCTTGAGCGCAAAATTTGTTTCAAAAGGTTGTTTTCAAAAATTATTAACAAACACAATTCAACCCCCCTTCTTGTGTTTGCATGTGTCAACTTCAATGTTCATTAATTAGCTAGGAAGTTATCTGTTGTTGATCTCGTTGCAATTGGTAAGTGTTCAAGACTACATTTGTGCACCAAGCAACTTTTGATTGGCTTTACTGAATGTGTTGGATTAATTTGATGCAGGCTTTGATTTGGGTACATATAAACCACTCTTTTCTTGGAGTTGAGGTAGGTCATATACTCTTTATTATGTGTTGTTTGTTAGTGGAGAGCAAAGACCAATAGGAGTGTTCCTGTTTGATATGCACTATGCTGGTTGTGTACTAATAGTTTAGTAAATATGCATGTGTTTGTCAATTGTGATGTGGTTACCTAGGCATAAGGAAAAAATCAAGAAGACTTTCACACGAAAGCCTCTAAAAGACTATCCGAGGAGCTCAGTGATGCTTGGAATGAGGGAAAAAAGCCCCCTTGAATGGGACCTGATGTTTGGAATCAATTGTGCGAGAAGTTGAATGTACCTACTTATCACGAAAAATGTAACAAGGCTAAGAGAAATCACGCGTCTAAAAATGGTGGGAGCTTGCACACGGGTGGCTCCATAGACTTCCATGAGCATGCTCGTCATATGGTACGTACGACGTATATTTAAAAAAACACATTTGTTTTAATTTAAATACAGATATATTGAATGTTTATCAACTATTGATGCTTTCGTTTGAAGGCTGAGGCGCTTAAGTGATCTGTACCATTAGATGAAGTATTTGAGCAAACCCATGCAAGGAAGGGTACCGGTGAGTTTGTTGATGAGAGATCTAGGCAGACACACGTGAGTTTCTTTTCTTGCTTATTATATTTTTGTATCTTCATAACTTTTATTATATTTCTAACATAATGTATGTATTTGTGAATAATAGGCTAATTTTGAGGCCAACCTTTCTCAAGCAAGATCTTAGATTACATCCAGCACTGATGGCTCAGTATCCACCCTCTAGATCCCGCTGAGAAGGAGAGACTTCGGGCTCGTTGTTGGATCGAGGCTGCTGGAGGTAAGAATAAGGGATGACTTTATGGGATTGGAAATCTTGCTCATGGCTGTGGACCCGAAGGCAACTTCTCACAGGCAAGTTCCAGTCACTCTCAGGAATCACAGGAGATGGTAGAGATGAGACGACCACTTGCTGCTAGTGAGGAGGTTGCTCGTCAGGTGTTGCAAAACAACGATAGGTTGACTCGCCAGTTCCAGTCATTACTCACTCATGTCCTCCCATTACTACCAGCTAGCGTGCAAGATGAGGTGCGGCAAGAACGCGACAACCAACAACAACAACGCAGAGACCCCCAACGACAGTAGCAGGATGACCAGCAGGAGATTCAGATTATTAGTTAGTCGTTAGTGAGAACTATATTTTGAATATTAATAACCGGTTAGACTTTGTTTTATGTAAAAAATACTCCTTTTTGCACTTAAATTTCAATTAGAACTTTGTTACACTTGCTATGAATTTGGTCATGTTTTCTATTTTTATTATTTTTATATTAAATGAATGAAATTATTAACTATTAATAAAAAGTAAAAAAATTAAATTAATATAAAAAAATATTATCGACAGATTTTTTCGACAGATATTGTTGTCGGTACAATTATCGACGGATAGATCCGTCGGAAATGGTCTCTCCAATTTCCAACGGATTTGTCCGTTGGAAATTTTACCAACGGACGGTAAAATCCGTTGGAAAAATCCGTCGGAAAATCCGTCGCAAAAGTCACCCCTTACCCACATATTTTTCCATCTGTAAATCCGTCAGTAACAGTTTCCAACGAGCATTTTATCGACGGATTTTTGGCCGCCGAAAATCTGTTGGTAAAATCGTATTTCCGATGGATTTTTAAGGTTACCAATGGATTTTGGCCGTCGGAAATACGCGAATTTCTTGTAGTGTGGGTTCTCCCCTAACAAGCAAGGTCGCTGTATAATTTACCAACGAGTGTTTCCTCTCACACACCATCGTCCTTCCGTCAAATCCATAAACGCCTAGTAATCCCAAAATTGGTTCTTGCCGAGAAAGAGGTTCAACTCTTGGATTTTTATACATGTGCCATTTTCGCTGGTTGCATGAAAATATCCTCCCAAATCTAAGTCCTCTGCACTTTTCCTTTTACTGTGAAACTATAAAACCACTTTTGTGGCATGAAAAGTAAAAAAAATTGGCTAAATAGTGAAGGAGGAGATAGTGAGTTGAGTGAAGTAGTTGGAAGATGAAGAAAATTTAAACCAATGCTTGTAGAGGTTCTCTATAAATAGAGACCTCATATCACTACAAAAAAAAGGGTGTTTGGAAACCGAAGAAATCGGTCGTTATTTACTAAAATTTGGTCGCTAAATTGGATAGCGACCGAACAGCGTCAGTTGCTAAAACCCTGGTCGCTAAACAATTTAGCGACCGAATTTGAAATCAGTCGCTATTAGCGACCGAATTGTTCGGTCACTAAATTATAAAATTTGGTTGCTAAATTGGTCTCCAATACCTATTATGGGACCAATTTTAGCGACCGATCGCTAAATTGGTTACCAATTCAAAAAAAAAAAAATCACTAAATTGGTCCCCAAAACTTGTTCTAGGGACCAATTTAGCAACTGATTTCTTTAAAAAACATATAATAAACCAAATGTTTTGAAATAAATGAAAGATAACTTTTTACATAATCCTAATTGTTCAGCCATAACATAACAATACAATACATTAGTATCCTACAATAAACACCTAATTAAAGAAGGTGGAGGGGAAGTGACTGCACTCTTGACCTTTGATAAGCATCTGGCTTATCTAGTTTTATAACTAGATGGACTGTGGTTTTTGTGCAAATTATTCCAGTTCACTCTCGTTTTCGCCCAAATTTGCCTTGTTTTGTTCCTAAGTTGGACTTTGACTCGTTCTAGGCAATTTTTGTAGTTTTTAGTCTATTTTGAATAGAATTACGCTTTTTGTTTCTTTTTATTGTTTCAGGTTAGAAGTGAAGCTCCAAGAGTCAAGGAAGCACTTCGAGTCAAGGAAACAGTGAAAATTTCCATTCTGGAGATACTCGCCCCGCGAGTAGATGCTCGACTCGCGAGCCTGAAGATCAGCAAAACAGCAACAATCATCAATTCTGGCTCGCCACGCGATAGGCTTCTCGCCTCGCGAGATCCTGAAGACCCTGGAAGACAGTGACCATCACGTCCTAGCCGTGATGAAGGTCACGGCTATGACAGATTAAGGTTTGAAGACTCGCCCCGAGAACACCCTCTCGCCTCGCGAGAATCCAAATTGAAAGCGTGCCAAAACTAATGTTCGCCTCGTAAAAGATTTTTCGCCCCGCGAGCGGGCGAGAACCAGAATCCCTATTTATAGGTTGTTTCAGATCAGAGCCCAGGGGGATTAGATCCGAATCCTAGTAGTTTTTCCACTGTTTAGAGTAGCGTTTAGGACGATTTCTTTTCTCTTTGGAGCTGCGTCTCCTCTTGTCTTTTCTTTTTCTTATTTTACTATGGTGGTTATGTCCGATTGTTTGTCTATGAGCATGAGGAACTAATCCCCTCGTCTGAGGGAACAATGAAGCCACCCATGGCAGTGTAGATTCGATGTGATGCATGTCTTTCTCCCTTTTTCTCAATTAATGTTTTCCAATTCTGATTTGATTGCGTTGATCATATGCTTGCGTGATTGACTTGTTGACGTTGATGAGGCTTAGTCAGCGATTCGCGTTTAGAACTTGAATTGGGATCACTAATTGAATATTGCACGAGAGTGAGTAGGAGATTAGTGCAACCTTATAGGGAACAAGAATTAATAGAGTTTGATGATTAGGATTATGAGACCTAGTAAGTAATTAATCCAATCATTGAATACGTCCTATTGAGCACGACAGTGGATATAGGAGAATTTGGGGGTCCTGGTTGACATTGTAATTGAACTTATGGAGGAATTCATCATCACTTGGGTATGCATGATTGGGTAGGTGAATTTGTGACCTTGGACATTTTAATTTCAGATTTTTAGTTAATTATTTTATTAGATTTGTTAATTGAATTGCGATATTAATCTCTCTCTCTCTCAACCACTTTCCTCTCTTGACCAAACGTATCGGATTTCCCGCGAATTAGTTAAATTGGTAGCCCAATCCTTGTGTTCGACCTCGGTAAATTCTTACCGTGTTATTTTATTACTTGCGACGACCCGGTACACTTGCCGGTGACTCAACAAGTTTTTGGCGCCGTTGCCGGGGATTTGCACAACCAATTTTCCTAATCTTTAGGGAAGTTTGATTATTAGGTTAAGTTACTTTTATTTTTATTTTAATTTTCATTTTTTTTATTTTTATCTCTCTCTACTTCTTTGATTCCACTTGGTCTTGCCTTGTTTTGTATGCGAGGTACACGAGGGAATGCTTCCGGGTTGCGAATATTGTAATGGAGACCATGACACTTGGAGCTGTCCGTTCTACTTCTCTCAAGAATATGTGGACTCATGCCATAATTTCTATGACAGCATGCCCCAGGACAACTATCAGAGTCAGAATCAGTATTGGGGTTATATGAGTAGAGACCATCCGGATTTCGCTTGGAGTAATGATGGCGGTGGTCTAGCCTGGCAACCACAACCTCAACAAAATTGGCAACCACAACCTTGGGAGTTGGCTCTGGAGAAGATGAATGCGGCAGTTGAGAAGTTTGCAATCAATACAAGCACAGCCATTGACAAGTTGGAAACTCATACAGGGTTGGCAATTCAGAATCTAGAGATGCAGATTGCCCAGCTCGCAAAGCAACTAAATGAGCCTCTCCCAGACACTCTCCCAGGTGATACCGAGAACAACCCTAAGAACCAATGCGAAGCCATAACAACTAGAAGCGGTAGGGTGTTGGGATCTGACTGGGATGCAACTAGTTCTCAGGAAGTTGAGGAAGAACCACCACATGTTGAGGAAGGGCAACCTGAGGAAGAGGAGTTGACAAGTGACAAGGCACCGGAGCAAGGGGGTAGAGTTCAATTTGAAGATAAAGTGGTAGTGGACTCCACCATGCTTGCCGAGCAATCTGATTTTGCTGCATTGGATAAATATGTTGGCTTGCATGCATGTGTGGCCACTGGTAAGTTAGACCCTCCCACTTGTCTGGCACACTTCCTCGTGAAAACACAATTTGACCCGAGAGGAAGTGAGTTCGTAATTGCGGAGGTCAAAGAAGTTTTCACACTCAGGCCAGGTGAAATCATGGATAGAGTCATATTGCTCCTGCAAGTGCCACTTCACAAACCATGGGATCCGGGTGGAGGATTTGATATGATGAGAGTCTCTTGGCCCTTGTGCCACAAGCTATGGGATCCAGGTGGATGCTTATTAATAAGTCAAGCTAGTGACGTTAAAGAAGCGCTTATTGGGAGGCAACCCAATCTAGGTATCCTTTATTCTTAGTTTTTGACATTTTCATTTATATTAAAAAAAATAAAAAAAATAAAAAAAATAAAAAATAAAATAAAAGCTTGATTCGCCACGCGAATCCACAGTGGCCGCGCGAGACGGAAGCCCTGAATCTCAGAGGCTTGCTCACGCTTCTGTCTCGCGTCACGAGGTATACTTTCGCCTCGCGATTCTGGGCATCATCATCTGTTGGAATTCCAGATTCGCCTCGCGAGATACTACTCGCCTCGCTATTCTGGAAAGTGTGAAAACAATTTTTCCAGATTCGCCTCGCGAGTTATCTCTCGCCTCACGAATCTGCAATTAAGGTTTAATCTGCAGGAGTTCTTCCAGGATGCTATGCAACAGAAGGGAGCCCGTGAGACCAATTGGATGAGGATGCAACCATGGAAACTGGATCAGGGAGCACCCTCTCCTCTCCTCACTTTTGTTTTTTTTTCGTTTTTGTTTTTGTTTTGTTTTTGTTTGTCACTCTTGAATAATTTGAGAAGATCAAGAGTTTGTGTGTGAATGTTGTGTCGGCGAGCTTGTTGGATTTTAATTAAATTTAGCATAGATTGATTGCATGAATTATTTTGACCATTGATGATTTCCCCCTAGGTTCTGAAATTAGAAAAGTTGATCCCCATGTGAAAAATTGAAAACTGAACTTTGAGAATTTTATTGTGATTACTTGATTTATGATAAGTTTGGGGTGAGGGGGTGCACACACTAGGAATTGTATCTCGGTCAAACAATTTGCAAAATGTCCAGGTGAGGATTTGAGCCTCTAACTTTGTTTTTGATTGAGTGAATCACTTTCATGTTGCACTTTCCCGAATTTGCTTGAATCTCTTCATGGTTTGCATGTTTATGTGTTGCATCAAATGATTTAGGCAATTTTCTTTGAATAACTACTTGGCCTAAAAAGAACCATCCCTAATGCATGTTCCCTAGTTAGTCCCATTGAGCCTAATTAGCCTATTGTTTCTTGATGACCCTATATTATAAGCCGAAAATCTGAAAAACCATGTTAACCCAATCTTAGGATTAGGAGAGCATGGAAGCTTAGCAAGAGAAAGGTTGTGAGAAACTAAGTTTGGGGTGGCTACAAGGTGATGTGTCATATTGGGGTGAGAAAAAGAAAAATAGAGGTTGAAACCCAAATATATATATATACTGCCAAAGGAAAAGGGGCAAAACAGAAAAAAAATAACAAGGAAAAGGCTGTAGTCACCCGAGGCAAAAATAAAAATGGAAAAAGGAATCTGAGTGGAATATGTGTCAAATGCTCATGCTCTCTTAGTTCCTAGGGACTTAAGCCTAGTATCCTTGAATATCCTACCCTTAGCCAGGCCCCATTACAACCTTTAAAAGACCTTCTGATGTTGCATGCATGTTTTCTTGGAAACTATTTTTGAGATGAAAATCAAATTCATGGAAAGTGCTCTTGATATGTGAAATTGAGTGAAAAGTTGATAGCCTAGACGAATTTGAGCGAATGAGTGAATTACTAAATGCCCTTGTGAGGAAGACAATTGTTTGAATTTAGTGATCTCCCTTTTGTGTGTAACTTGGATCCTCAACTTAGATTAATGATTGCATGAATGATGAAGTTCTCAATTTTTTTAAAGTAAATTAATGTGGGGATTACATCGATACAAGGGGGGAAATCATTGGAGAAAAACTATTTTGATTGCATGAAATTTGTGCGAAATCGATTGATTCCTTTAGGCTTGCCAAGTCTTGAGTCCTTTTTGAGTTTTAGCTTGCTTTTAGGGACAAGCAAGGTTTAAGTTTGGGGTGTTTTGATAAGCCTCTGGCTTATCTAGTTTTATAACTAGATGGACTGTGGTTTTTGTGCAAATTATTCGAGTTCACTCTCGTTTTCGCCCAAATTTGCCTTGTTTTGTTCCTAAGTTGGACTTTGACTCGTTCTAGGCAATTTTTGTAGTTTTTAGTCTATTTTGAATAGAATTACGCTTTTTTTTCTTTTTATTGTTTCAGGTTAGAAGTGAAGCTCCAAGAGTCAAGGAAGCACTTCGAGTCAAGGAAACAGTGGAAATTTCCATTCTGGAGATACTCGCCCCGCGAGCAGATGCTCGCCTCGCGAGCCTGAAGATCAGCAAAACAGCAACAGTCATCAATTATGGCTCGCCACGCGATAGGCTTCTCGCCTCGCGAGATCCTGAAGACCCTGGAAGACAGAGACCATCACGTCCTAGCCGTGATGAAGGTCACGACTGTGACAGATTAAGGTTTGAAGACTCGCCCCGCGAACACCCTCTCGCTTCGCGAGAATCCAAATTGAAAGCGCGCCAAAACTAATGTTCGCCTCGCAAAAGATTGTTCGCCCCGCGAGCGGACGAGAACCAGAATCCCTATTTATAGGCTGTTTCAGATCAGAGCCCAGGGGGATTAGATCTGAATCCTAGTAGTTTTTCCACTGTTTAGAGTAGCGTTTAGGACGATTTCTTTTCTCTTTGGAGCTGCGTCTCCTCTTGTCTTTTCTTTTTCTTATTTTACTATGGTGGTTATGTCCGATTGTTTGTCTATGAGCATGAGGAACTAATCCCTTCGTCTGAGGGAACAATGAAGCCACCCATGGCAGTGTAGATTCGATGTGATGCATGTCTTTCTCCCTTTTTCTCAATTAATGTTTTCCAATTCTGATTTGATTGCGTTGATCATATGCTTGCGTGATTGACTTGTTAACGTTGATGAGGCTTAGTCAGTGATTCGCGTTTAGAACTTGAATTGGGATCACTAATTGAATATTGCACGAGAGTGAGTAGGAGATTAGTGCAACCTTATAGGGAACAAGAATTAATAGAGTTTGATGATTAGGATTATGAGACCTAGTAAGTAATTAATCCAATCATTGAATACGTCCTATTGAGCACGACAATGGATATAGGAGAATTTGGGGGTCCTGGTTGACATTGTAATTGAACTTAGGGAGGAATTCATCATCACTTGGGTATGCATGATTGGGTAGGTGGATTTGTGACCTTGGACATTTTAATTTCAGATTTTTACTTAATTATTTTATTAGATTTGTTAATTGAATTGCGATATTAATCTCTCTCTCTCTCAACCACTTTCCTCTCTTGACCAAACGTATCGGATTTTCCGCGAATTAGTTAAATTGGTAGCCCAATCCTTGTGTTCGACCTCGGTAAATTCTTACCGTGTTATTTTATTACTTGCGACGACCCGGTACACTTGCCGGTGACTCAACAACCTTCCACTCATAAAAAACGTGACTTTGTCTTTAGTATCCTATTCAACAAGATGAAGGGGCTGCCCTCTTGTTGTAAACTTGAATCCTGCTTTCTCCTTCTTCAAAACAACCCTATGCAGGAACAAAAGCACTCAAAGGTGAGATAATCTTGCATATACCTGGAATTTAACATAGATTGAAATTGAAAAAAGTTAGGTCACATGTAGTCATATAAATCAATACATGTTTACAAGGTATTAAAAAGTTTAAAAAAACTAATAAGTGCAAACACACTACAACTTACACTGTTAATAATAATTTCATCACTAAGACAGTCTAAAAATACATACTTTTAAGCAAGAAACTTCCGCTTGCAAGCTATTAGTGAAGCTCAGCACTCAGCAGACATGACTTCACAATCAACCAAAAAAATGGCATTTATTCATAAAGAGGCAGGAATTCAGAAATCCAATGTCTTAAAAAAGGAAATACCTAACAAATAATACAGAGATATAGCTAGATCGGTTTTAATGAAGTCATGCAGAAAAACAACGGCAAGGTGGTAAGTTTATTGTCATGGAAAAAAGTAACAATTTCAAACAGGAATAAAGCTAGATCAGTTTTAATGAAGTCCATACAGTTGATTAAGAAATCAATCCATAAAATAAGTAAGGAATGCAACATACATGTCAAAAGGAACAAACACATCTGGAAGTTGGTTTTTCTCCTTGAGATGATAACTACAAGCAGCAACACAACATGGAATGCTCCCGATCCCATCAGCCAAGGTTCCTAAAACAAATGGCCAAGGCAAAATTAGTAAGTCCAAATATTACTAAATACTAATAACTAGGAAATGCAAAAATTACTAAATGATAGACATTCAGTACTATTAGAATAAACAGCACAGCAATATGATCTATATTATCTATCTAATTACTATATACATAGTACATTGAGATGCACGAAGTATAGTTGGAAATCTCAGGGGTATCTCTTCCATCGATATTATGACAGTTCGCTAACCAAACAATAATTCATCCAATCACCACTTTACTACATTCAAAGGCAACAACAAATTTCAACAGTTTTTTCAACAAAAACAAATTCTTAAGATTATCACATGCACTTATTCCCTTATTCAAATATAACCAAATCTAAAATGAGGCCTTCCTGCTCCTGTCTCCAAAAAATACCAGATCGGATTCAATAAAATGAAAAAAAAAACACACCACAAACAAACATTGAACCACAAATTTAGCCACAAAACTAAAACTTTGAATCTTACATCATTTTTTGTTTTTTGCACTTCAAGCTTGGCTCCACTTGATTTATCACATACCCAGATACAAAAAAAAATTGAAAATTGACACAGAAGGCACAGAGCTTGGCGTACACCATTTCAAATCTTATACCATTTTTTACTTTATTTTTATTCTTTTGCACTTGAAGCTTGGCTCCACTTGATTTGTCACATACCCAAATACGAAAACAGGAAAATTGACAACACCTCATTAATCTAAAGCTAAAAAAAAGAGAGAAAGGGGGTGCAAAGTTTGAGGCACACCTTCCAATCAATGGCATGGAAGAAACCCATGAAATCTCATATGCTGGGAGAAGACCAGCACGAAGCTCCGAAGAGAGTTTATGAACAAGATCTACTATCAGCTCCATGTGCTCATCCATGACAGATTTTAGCTCCTCCATTATGGACGAGATGGAACCCTAACCCACAAACGAGATGGAACCCGAAATCAAGAACGATATGGAGAAGGATAAGCACATTGAGCAGGGGCGGTTGTTGGAGGTGCAGAGAAAAAGCTAAATGAATCCCTAAATCCCTAAATGCAGGGAGGAGCAAGAGAGAATGAAAGACAAAGAAAGAGGGAACGAGAGACAGAGAAAGAGGGAGGAATACTTACGAAGGAGGAGGAGGACGGCGGCGCTGCATCAGTGGTGATTGTGGTGGCGCGACGTGGTGTGGTGACCGGAACAAGAAACGAGAGATGAGCAGGGGAGTGAGAGAGATGAAAATAGAGAAATGAGGGAGAAAAAGGGGTGTGCTCGAGATTTAGGGATTTTATTTTTACTGACCGCATATTTCGGTCACTAAATAGGTCGCAATTCACTTTAAAAAAATCGGTCGCAATAAATCAGTCGCTATGTGGCTCTCTTCTAATTTCAATCAGCGCGTTTTAGCGACCGAATTCAAAATCGATCGCTAAATAGCTCCACTATTATCGTTAAAATTAAATCGGTCGCAAATAAAGTCAAAAAATTTGGCTTTGTAATTAATTGGTTTAGCGACCACTGAACTTGCGACCATACAAATCATTTGCTAAACACATGTTTTATAAAAAGTATGAAAATCATGAAATCAGTCGTCATTTCGGTTGCTATTAGCGATGGACTTGTTCGGTCGCCAAATTTCGGTCGCTATTTCAACTTTTTTTTTGTAGTGTATGTTCATTTTTAGCATCCCAGCCAAGAGGAAACATAGAGTGAGTGAGAGAAATTTAGAGAGAGAGAGATAGTTTCTCTTGTAAGGTTTCTCCTTGTGTACATTCTCCTCTATTCACGAGAGGGAGCTATTGTTCTCTCCTTGTGATGATGGTTGGAATATCAAGCACTTAATCCCATTAGGCTAAACCATATCATGCGACGATGATGCTATGATGCACCTAAAGGAGTTTTATTCTCTAACCCTTCGTTTATATACCTTGCTAGATGAATAAGCAAATCTTGTTATTTTATTTTTTATTGCTGTCATAACCTCCATTTCTCTTGTTTTCTTGTTTTATACTGAAATTAGAGGAGATTTCGAAAATCCTTTATCATTTTCACTTTAGGGTTCCTCTCTGTTTGATGTATTGATTAGGTTGAATGTTTAAAGGTTAGGGATGCAGAAAGAGATGAAGCGGGAAGAGAGAGATGAAGCAGAGAGTGAGGAAGAGGAGATAGTTTTTTACATCATTATCAATTTGGTCCCTGTGTCAAACTAGTCCATGAAATTAGAGTCTAATGTGAGTCATCTGACATGGAAGCCACCTGGGAACTTAACGTGCCACATAAGCACCGTCAACGGTGTCAGTCAACTGGGGTTAAGGAGGGGACTAACTTGATTAACGTTTTGCAGTTTCAGGAACTTTTTTGAAATTTCGTTAATTTCAGAGACCAAATTGATACGTCCTAACAATTTCATGTACCAAATTGGCTATTTACTCATTAGTATTGGGTACTCCCACCATGTTAACTCCTATTGGAGTTGGGCCTGTGGCCTGCACCAGGATGATTTTCATCTCGATATGAGAAGTCACAATCTTTAGAAGATCACTGGATGTGTCTGAATAAATAGCTTAATTAAGTAATTATTCGATAAATTTTTTGATTTCAAATCCATAAAAACAACTTATTTTCACAAGTTTTTTTTTAACAAACTCATTATAGTAAATTAAAATGAACTTATTAAAGGCATTCTTCAGCTACTACACTCTCTCTTATACCCACACTATATTTTATACAATGTCACACCAAACATTGTATAATATATATTAAAATTTTACGGGATCTTATCCTATCAAACTTTATCCTACTGTGTATGTTAAATAGACTCTAATTTTTTTCACTAATGATATTTGAACACCCATTTGGGACACCTTTTCTAGACACCCCAGACATAATGGTAATTGTGTAAATAGAGATAATGACAATTGTGTATATATAAGTACACTATTAACACACATTTTTGGATGTCCATCTTGGGTGTTCATATAACACACCTCAATTTTTTCCCATGTGCCCATCCATGTCTCATTCTCATTGGTAGAAGCATGTTTAATCTAGCCTATTTTAATTAAAAAAAAAACTTATAATCAAACGTTTTATGAACTTTTTTTTTAATAAAATAAGCAATCATTTTACGAGCAATAATATATATTTCAAATGCACTAGTTAGCCGTTACCCGTTAACAGTTAGATGGTAATGATGCTTTCAAATGCTTATTGGCATGGACCATTTTTTGAAACATTGCAACGTACATATGCCTGTAGAATGGACAGCCTCTTTTTCTGGGGTCACAAGTCGAGGTCCCTTTGCATTTATATTTGCAAAACTTTAGTGCGATTGAGCTCCATCGAAATAACCCCGATCCTCATGTGATGGTTACATATATGCATGTGTCGCATGGTTCATGGTTGATGGTTGATTGTTGGTAGTTGTTTGAGAGTGATGAAGAATTAATTTCATTGTGACAATCTTCTAACAAATACTAGAGCTAGGAAATATAGGAGAACTTCCCCCAATGTGGTACTGGTACCTTATGCCGTATTTGGAGTAATTTATCAGATATTTGCTAGGTATCAAAAAGTTAAAAGTTGATGGCGATCATCACATGTGCTTTGGGCGTGATTACGGTGGCGTTTGGAAGAGCTTATTTAAACTCCTTTTGACTTATCTGATGACATAAGCTCTTTTGCAGTGTGTTTGGCAGAGCTTATAAAAATAACTTATGTCATCCCATAAGGAGTTTTTGACTCATTTTCATAAGTCACTGGGAGAAGCTTATGGAATTATCATAAGAGCTTATGCACTAAACACCCTCTCCGTATTTTTCACTATTCGAATCCTCTCATGTCCCTTTCGTTTTTTTTTTATTTCTTTAAGCGATTATGGCATAAGCTCTCATGCGATAAGGTTTTATGTGATAAGCTCTTAATTAAGTTGTTTACCCAAACACACCCTATATTAATCTTTACACTTAAATTTTGGAACACAATGAAGTACTCTGTGTCGACATGGAGCGTGGGACACAATTAAAACATCACTATGTCATCCGTTAACTCCTTAAATGATAGTCATCCATATCTTTTTATTTTTATTTTTTGACAGTATGATAGTCATCCATATCGGTGTTGACATTTTTGGACTTAAAAAGTGCCATCTTGCATCTATCGCATTCAGCCACTAACTCAGTTTTCTACCCAAAAAAGAGAAAACAAGGAGGAAAAAGAAAATAGGAAAAAAAAATCTCTCTTCTTTTGTTTGCATGAAGACATTGAAGAGAATAAGAAGAAAAAGAAAATGATAACGAACTTGTGAGAGTTAAACCAATATTTTTTTTAATTAAAAAAGTGATCTTTAGAAAAGGATTTTTCCTCTCTAAACTACAAATTAATTGTCATTTAACATTCTTTTCCCCTCCTCTAGTTCCCTTTGCATATGACACAAGAAAATTTTTAGGTGATCCCATCACTTTCCTCTTCTCTTTATTTTTTCGGCAACTAAATAAAATAAAATTACATAGTCATTTCAGTTCTGACATGGGTTTTGGAGTTCGACATTATGGTTCGAGTTGAGATCAACCGGTGACTTTTACGAGGGAGAAAAACATAGTACATATAGAGTGAGGAAACATAGTACATATGGAGTGAGGATTGTTGAGTTATTATGAGTGGTTATGAGCATTGATGAGGAAGATTACAAAGTTATTGTGGATCATCGGAGTAATTGTGATGATTTTTATGGTGCGTTTGATACGTATTAATGCACAAGACATTACAAGATAAGTAAGATAGCACATGATAGTACGGGACAACCCATTGAGTCACATGACAACTTTTTGTCATGTATATCATTTTATAGATAATGCACAACATAAGTAAAATAATATTAATTTTACTATGATATCATTTGTAATATATATTATTAATATATGTAAGTATTAGGCAATACATAATATATTTTATAAGTTTATATAATAATATATTATTACCATCATAATAATACTATATATATATATATATATATTAGAGAGAGAGGAGGGAGAAAGAGGAGAGGGAGAAGAGAGGAGAGAGAGAGGGGATAGAGAGAGTGGTAATGATAATTTTGTCTTTTTAAGTTGTCTGTTCATGGGACAAAAAGTTATCCCATGGTTTGGCGACAGATAAAATTTTGGGTTTTTGTGTTGTCCCTAACCTTTTTTTATCTTGTTCCCCGACTACTTTTCAAATCAAACATGGAACAAAATTTTTATGCTGTCTAGTCCCCTATATTTTTGTAAATCAAACGCACCCTTAATGTTGTAAGATAATCGACCTTAGTCTCGTATGTCTTGTTGGCTAGCCTGGAGCAGACCCGATCCATCGGGCCTCGAGTTACACTAGGGTTGAGGGCCCAATCTATGTAGTAACAAGAGTCTCTCCCAAGTTTTGAACTATTTTGCAGCAACGTGGCTCCAAAGGAAAGTAGGTTTGGGTTGAGGTCTGATCCGTATCATACAATTTCATTTTCTCTTCTTTTATTTACTTTTGTCCTATTCTTACATCAATCAGACATCGGACAAAAGTTTAATTCAAATAATTATTTACAGATTCTTAAAATTTACAATCTCATTCGATAATTCACATCCACATTTTTTTTATAAAAAAAGGTTGGCATATCTTTTCACGATCATTTCATTTAAGTCATTTACAAAAATTGAGTATACTACCAAATGGTCACTGCATTTTGTCAAACCTTCAATTGATTTTAGTACCAAATCTAGTTTAGTATCAACTGATTAACCGACAGAGACATTTTTTTGGTGGATATTAACCGACAGAGACACGAAGGCTTTGTTTGGTAGAAGAGAATATAAAAAGAGAGAAAATAGGGAGAAAACATAGTTTTCTCTTATTTGGTAAATGAGAGAAATAGATAAGAGAGAATAAATTTGGTGGGACAACATTTCTCCCCATGGGTGAGAAGAAAAGAGGTGATGATGAGAGTTATTGTATGAAATTACATGTGTAACCTTATTTTTGAATAAAAGTTTTTTTAATTAGGAGCATTTTCGTACTTTAAAAAACAATCAACATTTATTTCTTCTATATTTCTTTCATTTTTCTCTTATATCAAACAATACATCAAATCTACTTAAATTCTTACCTCTTTCTCTCTTTTCATTCTCTTTCTCACCTTTTTCCCTCTTCTCATTTTCTTTCACCACCAAACACACCCAAAATGATTCCATCATACTTAATTTAGTTTAGTATAAAATGGAGAGGATTTAATTTTTATCCTTTACTTCTCAGCTCCCTTTTTTCTTATATTCTCTTCATGATGATTCCATTAAAAATCTATCTAGATATTTTGCTTCACCAGTATATAACATAAGTACTAAAAAATTAGTAACTACTTTAGTGATATTTGCATAGAGATACATAATATAAAAGGATTTTGCACCTTTTGAGAAAAGTTTCTAAAGTGAGAAATCAAGGGTGTATTCACCCTTAATTTGATAAATGGATAAAGATCTTAACCCATTAAAAATGATCCAAGGGTTACATTACACTCTTATTTTCTCCCTTTAGGCTATGTTTGTGAATTGGTTTTGAAGGGGAAGGGAAGGAAATGAGAGGTTAATTTTCTCACCTTCTTGTTTGTGAGTTCTATTAATTGGAGGGAAATGTTTTGTGGTATTTTAGTTAATCCCACATTCTCCTCCTCAACCTATCTTTTTCATTTCACTCCCAAACAATGAAAGAGATATACTCTCCTTCTCCTTCTCCTTCTCCTCTCATCCCTCCCCTTTCATTTCCCTTTGATCCCCTCCCTTTCATTCTCATCCAAACTCGCAAATAGACCCTTAGATAATTTATTACATTTGAGATTTGAATAGTTAAATAACATTTATGATATAATCATATTTATATATTAAATACAAAATAAATTTGGCAATAAAAATTTGATCTAAACAAAAAGTCAAATATTAATGAGTGTCATAATTATGAACATTATTTAAGAAATATGAAAATGAAGTTTTTACGAGAAATTGTATATTGAATATAGTAAAAAGAGATATACCTAATTTTTTAATGAATAATTATCTTATTTAAAATTCTTAAACAATATTCCGTTGACGCTTATTTGTAAGATCCAAACAAAAATATCTAAATAAGCACTTTCTCATAGGAAAAAGAAAAACACCGAAACACCAATAGATAAAGAAAAGAATGAAAAGAAAAAGGACCAAAAGAAGAAAGGATATAACGGTAAATAGATAAAGGGTAAACGCGTGGGAGGGCATTCCTACGGTGATTCCAATAGGGAGGCCGTGTTTATTGCGTAAGGGAAATCCCGCCCTTTTTCACAAGACACTCTCTCTTGCTTTTTTCTTTTTGATAATAATAATAATAATAATAATAATATATATATATATATATATATATATATATATATATATATATATGATTTATGATATTCTGACTTTTAAAACAAGCAAGCAAGGTGAAGAAGGGAATGGAACGTTGAAATGAAAATAAAAAAGATATATAAGAATTGCAATTCCAATGGATGTGAATCAGTGAATGTGTATGGCGCATGCATCTGAATAGAAGAAGGGGAGAGAGGGAGGATTCCGTTCCATGTTTGTAACAGAAGACATGATGAGAATCATGAGATGAGAACAGGATTCAATTCAATTCAACTCTCTTCTCCGCAACCTTCACTCAGGTCTTCTCCTCCTTCTTTCAATTTTATTAATTAATTTCACGCCAATTTTTCTCTATTTTGATCCTGTTGCGTAGATCGGTTTCTAACTATTTCTCCACTATTCCGTATCTCTAGATTCCATCATATTATGATGATCAGCATGAAATTCAGAAATTGGTGTTTTGTTTATCTCAATTTTTGCAAATTAGGTCATCAAGTTTGATCTCTGTTTTAGAATCTTAACGTCGTATTCAACACACCATAACCTGAATTTCCTTTTATTTATTTATTTATTTATTTATTCTTCTCATTCTTAATTAAGCAGTTAATAAATAAAAGTTATTTTGGAATTACTCGCTTCTGTCTTTTGCTTATATATATTATTTAGAAATTAGAAGTAGGGATTAGGGAATGATGTAAGTAAATGTACCTTGATTTTCATTTAGTTAGCCGGTGAATCATGTTCATATCTCTTTCTTCCTCTCTCTATTATTTTTTGATTCGGTAAATTTTATGAATACATTTTTTTGTGTGGTGTTTTTTGGCACTGCATCAAGCTACTGAACTATATATGTCAAATTGACCACTGATTTTCTGGAAGATTAACTGTCGTTTTCTGTTTGGTATTTTTCTGCCCAACAATTTGCCCATCATGCTTTGCTGCCCATACCATATTCCCTTTTTTTGAGAATATATTTTCTATCTAGTAAGTGCTGTCAGTTGGATGACATTATGACACATGATTCTCTAACAATGACTGAAGTTCTTTTGTTTTTTATATGATCAGGTTTTGTGTACATGAAATCCTTTGACAGCTGAGTTCAATCGAACAGCCAATAATAGTGAATGATTTCACCATGATAGATTTGGGAATTCCATTTTTGAGGTTGCTCACAAGCCCGGATGCTTCCGGTGCATCTATTTTAGGATGGCTGATTACTGGATCGTTTGGACTTGTGGCTATCGTATATGCTCTTCTCAAGTGGCAGAGAAGATCATCTCTGAATTGGATTAAAGATGCAGCCAGAGCAAAGAAGAAAATTTGGAAAAAATTTAAAGTACCTCTATCGCATCATTTGTGGGTTGAAGATTATACTTATAGGGAACAGCCATCCACTTGCTGTTTTTGCTTGACTTCCCTTTGGCCCTCTCAAAACTTAGGTACAACAGCCTCACCGCGTACTCCCTTTCATCATTGCTCTGTTTGTGGTGTTGCGGCTCATTTCTATTGTTCTCAGTTTGCAGCAAATGATTGCAAATGTGTGGCTCAGGCTGGTTTTGGCCATGTTCGACACCACTGGTCCGAAAGATGGGTTAATGTGGATGAAAATCATGATATGTCTGCCTTCTGTTTTTACTGTGATGAACCATGTGGCGTACCATTTGTCAAAGCTTCCCCTACATGGCATTGCCAGTGGTGTCAGCACCTCATTCATGTGAAATGTCATAACAAATTGACTAGAGATTCTGGTGATGTTTGTGATTTGGGTCCTTTGAGGCGAGTTATCCTCTCTCCACTCTGTGTCAAAGAAGTTGATGAAGATCAAAAGGGAGGGAGACTAAGTTCTATTATAACATCTTCTGTTCGTGGTCAGATTAGAAAGCGGCGCAACCGCAATAAGCATGGAGGTAGTTGCCGTAGTAATGGTAAGTCGCATGATCCCTCGGTTAATGATGCAGCATTATTGGAATATGTGTTGAATGGCTTGTCAGATTGGAAGAAGTCCAATGATGAGCTCTTTGACCACGTGAACAGTGGCAGATTACCGGGAAATGGTGAAACTGCTACCCCTAGACAAGTCAAGAAACACACATTGGTTGATTTATCACAAGATGCAAGGCCACTTTTGGTCTTCATCAATGCCAGGAGTGGTGGGCAGCATGGGCCTTCTCTTCATAGGAGATTGAATATGCTACTAAATCCTGTTCAGGTGATTACTTAAATCTTTGAAAACAAACATTCTTTTGCCTTTTAAGTATTGGCATTTATCATTAAGCACTTTGCAGATATACCTTTTAGATCTTTTCCAAAGTCAGATCAGATCATATGATTTACTGATTTAGGAGTTTGATTTGTTAAATTTTAATCTTGATCTTAGATCAAGAATCACTTGATTCTACTGTTGCTTTATCCTTCAAACCCCGTTGTACAGTGCAGACAGGAAAAAATTTGAAAGATCTGTATTTTTTGTTGTAGCAGCCTGTTTCACATAGAACTGCAGAGTGACGACATTGGTGGAGGACCCAATCGCAATCTGATAGAAACCCCACTAATCTTAACCTTTTCTTATTGAATATTTTATATACAATAAAGGTTACCTGATATGAAGATTACATCAGTATCAGCCTGAGATTTGTACAGAAACTTAAATAAAAAACACATAAAACAAAAAATGAAAATTTAAAGATAGAGCAGCACTTCAAGAGGCTGCCACCTCCCTTCCCAAACCTCACTAAATTATTGCCTGCCTTTACTCTCTGTCTCTCCCTGCTCCCTTATATTATTCTGTTTCCTTCCCTTGCCTTCCTATCCAGATGCTGAATGTGATGTCCAGGTAGTTACAGCCAGATCCCCAAAATGATTGTCGTGCATTCCTTCCTTGCTCACCTGAGACATAGATCCACTGTTTCTCTTCCTTTTCTTCCTTCACACCTTATTAATAGGCGGCTGCCTAACACAATATAATTTTTTTTTTTTTAACTAATATTCAGTAGAGGAGAATAGTTATCGAACAACATACTAATATTTGTTTACCTACTTCAAATTTTTAAAAGGAATCATATTTTCACGCATTTTCTTTTATAATAAATATTTCAATTCCACCATACTGCATGAGCTGTGACCTTTTGTCACAACTTCCAAATGATAAAGATTTTAATTCTAACATTATGTGATTTGGATTCATGTTCATCAAAATGTGAAGGATTTTTTGCAATTGTAACTCAATATTTTTGGAACTTCCTTTTATTATTTATTGTGGGAGAAATAAGAATAAGAAAATTAAAAAAAGCACCAATGTCGTAGTTTCATTATTAAGCATTGATGTCCAAATGCAAATAGCCTAAGAATGAAAATTTTCTCCTGTTTAGTTACCTTGTGGCTCTGTGTTGCATCCATATAATTCCTGATTGCATAGCCATAGAGCTGTTGGGTACGCTATGTTAACAGCCTGTTCATTATTCACGAAGGTTAAAGTATATTATATTTTTTTCATGTTGTATTAAGTGTTTAACCTTCTTTGAAACTGCTGACAAGTTAATAAAAGGAAGAGATACGTTGTTCTTTTGTAGTTGAAAAAATTTAAACGTAGGTTTGCATTATTCTCAATACCATGCAACCTGATAAACTCAACATATTATTTTTTCTGTTAATTGTTATCTTACAGTTTTCTCATTAAATAAGTGGCTTTTCTGTGAAGTTATTCCTTTTTTCTTTTTTTTGTAAAAGAATCTCGTGTTGTTATAGTGAATCTCTGTATGAAATTACATATTAGAGTAAATTATACCTCCATCTCCTGAGAGATAAAAATGCGCTACATTTTAGTCTATTTTTTTTATTAAAGTTGCCTCAAGGTTGAAGACTCGAAGTTGTAGCAGCCACTACTTAGCAGGGTCAAAGTCGCAGGTGTTGCCTGTTAGTGTTAGGCATGACTACGATGCTGTCAGTGCAATTTAGTCTAGTTAATGAATAATGAAACAGTGTAGAACTACTCATTAAAAGATTCTTAAATACCTTCTTGATCACCCCTATCCTGCAGGACAGTGCTACTGCTGTGTCCAATGACCAACACCTGTGACTTTGTCCTTCCGGCTGGTGGTTACTGTGACTTCAGGCCTTTGACTGTGCGGGAGTTTTAACGGAAAATATAAAAATGGAATAAAGCGTAGCATATTTACATGTCTTAGGTTAGGAGAGTGTAATTTGTCAAAATAGGGGAGAGGACAGTGTAATTCAAGCCCTTCAAGGAAGGGGACTGTAATTTACTCTAAGATTAATATTTCATTATATCCTACTGAATAACTCTGAATAAATTATTGATGAAAACTATTTTCCTCCTTTCTTTTGTAAACTGGAAATGCTTGGACATTGTCTCAATGAACATTTTCTGGTTTGGCTATTTTACTGTAGATCTTTGAATTGAGTGCTTCTCAAGGTCCTGAAGTGGGGCTGGAATTGTTCAAAAGTGTACAATATTTTAGAGTATTGGTATGTGGTGGGGATGGCACTGTTGCATGGGTCCTTGACGCTATAGAAAGACACAATTTTGAGTCACCTCCACCTGTTGCAGTTCTTCCCCTAGGCACCGGAAATGATTTATCCAGAGTACTGAATTGGGGGAGGGGCTTCTCTGCACTTGATGGACAAGGCGGATTGACTATGCTTTTACATGACATTAGCAATGCACCAGTTACTATGCTGGACCGCTGGGATGTTAAAATTGTAGAAGAAAACTCCGATGGAAAACCAAATAAAGTGAAAACCAAATCCATGATGAACTATCTAGGTACTAACTGAAAATCTGAAATAACAACTATCTGGGTTGTTTCTTAATAATTACTGACATCTGCAAATTGCTTTTGCAGGCATTGGATGTGATGCAAAGGTCGCATATGAATTTCATGTTTCCCGAGAGATTTATCCTGAAAAGTTTTCTAGTCAGGTAGATATTCTCCCTTGTTTTTCATCATTGTAAAACATTCATCTTAGACAATGTCAATTGTCTAGTTTGCTTTCAATGCATACTCTTTAAACTACCATATTAAAGGCTGGTCAATATTTGATAAAAATTGTACTGCTGGTACATACTAAAAGACTAGCCGTATTCTAAATAACCTTATTCCAAATGACTGAGAAGAGACTAATCGAGACTTGAGACCGATTCTCTTAGTGTTGTTTATCTATCTCTTAACAACAACCAGTAGAGACCATGGTGAAGATGAGTGGATGGCCAGCAACATGGTTTTGGACATTTTAAATTTTTTCTACATGTTTACTTCCTCATTTTGGCCCTTTCTTATTAAAGACCTTAGTTATTTGTCTGGATCTCTTATCTTGGAGAAATTATCAGGAAAATAGTAGATTCCCAGATGTTTTTAGCCCCGTTGGCATGGATGAATGTATTGCTATGGGCCCCCTTTGGTAGACCCCACCACACAGTGGGACCCACAATTTTTATAAAAAAATCTATTCGCTCTCTCCTGGGCTCACTTGTGATCCGGGTTATGTAGCAAGTTTTAAATAATTATGTACTATGAGAGTATTACACTTAGTCCACTGAAAAGTAACGTGGACAACATAACCATAATGGTGCTAGATTTGAGAGTATTACCTTAGATTTTCTCCTTATGTGGGTATTTAACTTATGCAATACAGGCAAAGTCCTCTTGCTCCTTGATACTTTGTGGGTTTATTTATTTCTGATGATAATGATGATTCTATTAACAGTTTTTCAATAAGTTGCGATATGCCAAAGAAGGAGCAAAAGATATAATGGACAGGACTTGTGCTGACTTGCCATGGCAAGTATGGCTTGAAGTTGACGGGATAGACATTGAGATTCCTAAGGTAAATTACTGATACTGATAATTATTTTCACATTCTAGTAATTATGTTGCGAATGTTGGCTTCTAAATTAATATATAAAGCATCATTTATTAATTCTTCTTTTATGCAGGATTCAGAGGGCTTAATTGTGCTCAATATTGGGAGCTATATGGGTGGAGTAGATCTTTGGCAAAATGGTTATGAGCATGATGATGATTTTAGTCTTCAATCCATGCATGATAAAATGCTGGAGGTGGTATGTGTTTGTGGAGCATGGCACTTAGGAAAACTTCAGGTCTGAGATTCTTTAATCTTATGCACTTCTGAAATATTAAATTAAGTCTTTATAATGATGCTGTTTATTTAAATTATTCTACTTGTTAAAAATTAATTCACATAAATATATTTTCATATATTTATAATGGCGTGAATACATTTAAGTGAGCTCTGAAGGTGTTATATATTGCTTAACTATATAATTATTTATATAGATCAGACATTAAAAAAAGTAATTCAAATACTGGAACCACCAAACTGATAAACCAATGATATGTATATTTATATGCTCACTTTACATTTGATAAATCAATGAAGTAATTAAAATTTTGGATTCATGTTGATTATAGTCGTACTCTTGCTTCATTTGAAAATCTCACTTGTCCATATCGTATATTTATGAGATGTTAAATCCATTGTCAATATAAAATCATTTTCACTGCCACACACCACATTATGCATTATTGTGCTGACCAAGATTATATATATATATATATATAAACCTTGTCTGTTACTTGAAATGATTATTTTAGATATTTTAGAATAACTATTGTTAGATTAATATATTTATACATTTATTTCAAACATACATTTTCTGCAGTGCTTATATAACAGATAATAGATAACTTTGCAAATTCATGGTAAATTAGTATGTAGTAATGCTTAATTTATTGTATAGGTTGGCCTTTCACAAGCAAGAAGGCTAGCTCAAGGTAAAGTCATCAAGATACACTCCTCCAGTCCTTTCCCAGTTCAAATTGATGGCGAGCCATTTATCTTACAACCAGGCTACTTAGAGATAACTAATCGCGGGCAGGTAATCTTAAGCTTTCATGTTTGTGTAGTAAATTTATTTTCACATTTTCCAACTTACAGCTCTTCAGCATGTGGTTCAAGTGAATCATATTCTTGTGCTTGTGGGTCTGGAATGTACTTACATCGATAAACCTATAATTGCTCATTTTTTATCATAAAACGTGTGAAGGCACCTTCGAGGTTTAAAACAGTGGTATCTCACCAGCCTTTTATAAAACAAATCAAAGTTAGACTTAGAATCATGTTTTGTTATATTCACTCGTGAAATATTAAAAGGAGGGGAGACGGGGGTGTTTCTGATTGTTCCTACTTCAATAGCTAAAACTGGTTTGTAGCTCCAGTCGATGCCAAAATGAGGAAAACATGCAGATTGTAACGGCAATATGCATGGTGGGTTTAAGTGTGTGATGTGCTAAAGAGTAAAGAGATTTTACTGTCTGCATCATGCATCCTCCAATTCACCTTTGCCGTCCAACTGGTCTAACCTGCTCCCAATTCCACCTCATTGAACGAAATACTATTGTAGACTTTAGCATATGGTAGACTTGATTGGGTGTTGCATATTGAACTGAATAATGGGGAATATAGAATATTTTATTAAGTCGGTTTAGTTCTTATTTCTTAAGAACTGGGAACACAACAGATTTCACTTCTGTATGGTGGTTGATCTCATTGGATTTTGTTTTGCTATATTCAGGCATTCATGTTGAGGAGGACATCAGAAGATGAACCTAAAGGGCATGCAGCTTCAATTATGACAGAGGTATTACTAGATGCTGAGTGCAAGGGCATTATTAATGCATCTCAGAAGAAAGTTCTTCTCCAGGAGATGGCCATCCATCTTTCTTAAGATCCATCTCTCGGTCAGCCCATTATAAATAGTTGTAAGTTGTTTGCCCATACATGGGTTTTTGCCCTCTATTCTTTTTTTTATAGGAGTATTTTTGGTAATTCTCGGAGATAGAGAGAGGACATAGTTCCACGAAGCAACTAGAAGAGAGTGAAAAATGTGCGGCGGCATGGTCCAGTTTTTCATTTATTGTTCTTCTCCAGGAGATGGCCATCCATCTTTCTTAAGATCCATCTCTCGGTCAGCCCATTATAAATAGTTGTAAGTTGTTTGCCCATACATGGGTTTTTGCCCTCTATTCTTTTTTTTATAGGAGTATTTTTGGTAATTCTCGGAGATAGAGAGAGGACATAGTTCCACGAAGCAACTAGAAGAGAGTGAAAAATGTGCGGCGGCATGGTCCAGTTTTTCATTTATTGTTGTGTTGTATAACACTCCTACGCTGTGTATATGGTAAATGTATCAAATTGCAAAAGCAATATAAATAGAGAGGGAATATCATTTTCACAGGAGTTATGTGTCATTGACATTGTGTCAATTACCATTCATCAATCCAATACTAGCTAGACAATTAATGAATTTAGGTAAATCGGAAAAAAGCGAGTAAATATAGAGAAATTAAAAAATAAAAAATAAAAATATTTTAAAGAGGTTTTAAAATGAAATCGACTGAGACGAGAAAGAGAAAGAGAAAGGTGTTAGGGTTTAGTTTTATTTATTCTTATATATTAAATTAGAGCACACCTTTTTTAATGTGATTATTTTTTCACAATTTTTTGCTTCCTAGATCAGTTATGTGACATCCTCTTCATTATTTAGATTTTATTTTTATTTTTTAGTGTATTTTAAAATCTACTAATTGATTGTTATTACTGTATTACTGTCAAATTTCATATAGATCATTTTAATGATTTCAAGTTATTTTGTTTTCAATCGGCATGTGTCATCACCCCAATCATTTTCCCTTCATAAAAACAAGCTTATATTATATTACTAGTAACTGAACAAATGAAATGCACGGGAATAATTTTTGTAAAAGTGAAAATTAGTTATATAGGTGTTTTTAATATCTAAAATATAGAAATAGTTAAATAAATTTAGATCAATACATGGTTCATAAACGCACAACAAAAAATTTATCTTTAATCTAATCAACTAGTAAGAAAATTATAGCATCAGTTAATAAATGAAAAATAATAATAAGAGAATTATTTTTGACATAAAAAAACTTTTACTTTTATTGTAAACTAGATATTTTACTCGTGCCATGCACAGAAAAATATATTTAAAGAGATATATTTCAATTTATTTTAAAAGAATATTGATACTTAAGTATATAAAATAATAAATTAAAATAGTAACAAATAAGTATTTTGAAGAGACTGTTATAATTAAATGTATTTCTTATTTTCTTTTAATATTTATAGATGCCCATATTTTTGTGGGTAAAGATGCCCACTGTTTTGAGGGGATATAGAAATTTCTCTTCTACTTTTATATATAAAGATATATAAAGATGCCCACAGTTTTGGTGGGAAAAAATATAGATGTTTCTCTTTTACTTTTATATATTAAGATGCCCACATTTGGGGGAGGGGATATAGAAGTTTCTCTTCTACTTTTATATATAAAGATCATTAAATGTATTTCTTATTTTATTTTAATATTTAATCTCCTTTAATGAGTTGTGATTTTACTAAATTACCCACAATTTGGAGGGATATAGAAGTTTCTCTTCTACTTTTATATATAAAGATATAAAGATGCCCACAGTTTTGGGAGGGGAAATATAGAAGTTTCTCTTCTATCTTTATATATAAAGATTTATTGTTATAATTAAATGCATTTCTTATTTTCATTTAATATTTAAAGATGCCCACAATTTTGTGGGAAAAAATATAGAAGATTCTCTTTACCCTTATATATAAAGACGCCCACAGTTTTGGTGGGAAAAAATATAGAAGTTTATCTTCTACTTTTATATATAAAGATGTCCACAGTTTTGTGAGGAAAAATATAGAAGTTTCTCTTCTACTTTTATATATAAAGATAATTAAATGTATATCTTATTTTATTTTAATATTTAATCTCCTTCAATGAGTTGTGATTTTACTAAATTGGCCACAGTTTTGGGAGGGAAAGTATAGAAGTTTTTCTTTACCCTTATATATAAAGATGCCCAAATATAGAAGTTTCTCTTCTACTTTTATATATAAAGATGCCCACAGTTTTGGGAGGAAAAATATATAAGTTTCTCTTCTACTTTTATATATAAAGATGGTTAAATGTATTTCTTATTTTATTTTAATATCTAATTTCCTTTAATGAGTTGTGATTTTACTAAATTGCCCACGGTTTTTTTTGTGGGGGGGGGGGGGGGGGGATATAGAAGTTTCGATGCCCACAGTTTTGGGAGAAAAAATATAGTAGTTTCTCTTCTAATTTTATATATAAAGATAATTAAATGCATTTCTTATTTTATTTTAATATTTAATCTCCTTTAATGAGTTGTGATTTTACTAAATTACCCATAGTTTTGAGGGGAAAAATATAGAAGTTTATATTCTATTTTTATATATAAAGATATAAAGAAGCCCACAGTTTTGGAGGAAAAAATATAGAAGTTTCTCTTCTATCTTTATATATAAAGATTTATATATAAAGATAATTAAATACATTTCTTATTTTATTTTAATATTTAATCTCCTTTAATGAGTTGTGATTTTACTAAATTGCACACAGTTTTGGGGGGGAAAATATAGAAGTTTCTCTTCTACTTTTAAATATAAAGATTTCTTATTTTATTTTAATATTTAATCTCCTCGAATGAGTTGTGATTTTAATAAATTGCCCACAGTTTTGGGGGGAAAATATAGAAGTTTCTCTTCTACTTTTATATATAAAGATGCCCACAGTTTTGTGGGAAAAAATATAGAAGTTTCTCTTTACCCTTGTGTATAAAGATGCCCACAGTTTTGGTCGGAAAAAATATAAAAGTTTCTCTTCTACTTTTATATATAAAGATGCCCACAGTTTTGGGAGGAAAAATATAGAAGTTTCTCTTCTACTTTTATATATAAAGATAATTAAATATATTTCTTATTTTATTTTAATATTTAATCTCCTTTAATGAGTTGTGATTTTACTAAATTGCCCACAGTTTTGGGGGGGCATATAGAAGTTTCTCCTCTACTTTTATATATAAAGATAAGATATTTGGAATATAATTAAGATAGATATTAATTTGTTTGATGATAAAATCGAGTTAATGACCAATTAATATTTGTAAGTTTTGAATAATGGTGTATGAATAATTGATTTGACAAAAATAAATAATCACGAAAGATTTTGATATCTAAAGAGATTTCATGTGGAAATGAAATATGAAGGGTTGATTTAATCATTTAATTAGAATAAGTTTTTAATTTAAATATTCATTTTTAACTTAAAATCAATTGTATAACGAATAATGAATTGTAATGAATACTAATGAATTATGATGGTTTTAATTTACTTGATTATTGTTGTTTTTCAATCACATGTGAATTTAAAGGATTTTGACTGTTTTCAATTTTTTTTAAAAATTAAATATGAACGAAATTTATAAATAATTTCCAGATAAAAAAATCCTAAAACACGTTTTTTTCTATGCTATCAATATCTGTTTTGATTTTCAATATCAGTATAATTTGCTTGATAGCCACTATTTTTTAATTGTTCCGACTGTTTTCCTTTAATTTTGCATGGGAATGTGAATTTAAAAGATTTTGATTGTTTTCAGATTTTTTTTTAAAAAATTATATATGTACGAACTAACCCATCATAGGTAAAAGAGTGGTTGTTTCCTTAATTACCAAATACGAAAAGCCTAAAACACATTTTTTCTATTCTATCAATATCTATTTTGATTTTCAATATCATAATAGATATTCAATGTTGGATTAAATATACAATATTTCCCACATATTCAAAAATTTAAAGAAGACATATATAATAATATTTGGTCGTATATTTTTTAGAAAATTTGAGCATAAAAATATTTAATGAAATAAATTAATTGAATATAAAATAAAGATAGATATTATTTTGTTTAATGATAAAATCGAGTTAATGACCAATTAAGATTTATCAGTTTTGACTAATGATGTATGAATAATTGATTTGACGAAAATAAATAATAATTTATAATTAAATCATATGTAACTGTTGTGGAAAATATTTCATTTTCATTGAACCTTTAAGGATCACAAAATATGGGCAAATAGAACAATTGATGCTTTTAATGTGATTCCCAGATTTCATGTTCAAAATTTTATGAGTTGATATGAAATTTAAATTACTAATTACCAATTGAAATTTGAAATTTACCCTACCCCGACCATATGGCTTTTAAATTTCAAAATGTTTTAAATTGTTAAAGTCACTAGTGCAATAAGTGCTTTTTACGTCAGTTAAAATTGATTTTATACGTCAGAATATTGCTGACGTAAATACAGCTGACGTTAATAGTTAATATTTTAACGTCAGTTGTTTAAACAACTGACGTTAAATATAAAACCTTTAACGTCAGCTGTTTAACACAACTGACGTTAATGTCGTTAAAACTAACGTCGGTTGTGTTAAAGAACTAACGTTAAAGGTTTTATTTTTAACGTCAGTTTCCTAATACAACTGACGTTAATAGTGTACTGTGTATTTTATAACATACTATTAACGTCAGTTATTTGAGACAGCTGACGTTAATATTTTTTTTTTAAATTCAGTTTTAAAATATCACTCCCCTTAGCTATCCCTGCATTCAGTAAATATCCCAGTAACTCAGAATATCACGCACATTACAGAATTGCAAACACTACCCTTAAATTTCAATATTAACAAAAAGAAAAGAAATATACAAAGGAACAATGGGGGGACTTAAAACCAAAACCCATGTATAGGAAAAACATAACTATCTACAAGTATATATATATAAATTTTAGTCTCTAATGTCTAAAAACAAAACTACCAATCTAAGTATATATATAAATACATGTTATTAATTAGTTTCTAAAGTCTAACAAAAAAACTATTCATCTAAGTATTGTGGAGGTATCTTGTCAATTCCTTTTTCAGCCGCATACTTGAAGAAGAATTCTGCTAAGCGCATCCTCAAGTCTCTAAACTCATCTTTTTGAAGAGGCGATTGGTCGTTAAATGCCTACACACGTTCAAATAATAACAATAACATTAACGCAAGTTATCACCAAAACTATAATATATAATTTAACAAGTTGTTTAAATATTACCTTCCTCCATCCATCCGTAATAGATGCGGAGACTATGTTCAGCATATGAAGCATCACATAATAACCGCACGACCACCCGTCATGTTGAAATCGAGACTACAAACAAAATTAATTTCAATGTTAGTTAAATATACATACAAATTAGTAATTATAATATTAATTATTTGATAAATAAACTACCAAACCTCGAGGATGGTCCATTCAGGATTTGCTTTAGCCTTAGAAGTCCTACTTCTCCCGTTGGCGCAACTTATGCTACTCGCCTTCAGCGCGCTATCATAAACAAATAATCATGTCAATTAACAAATTCATATATCATGTGTGTAATAAACTAAAAACAACTAATATTAAAACTTAAATTAAATTTAAGATTAGTTACTTACGTATTCACAGCTTCCACCACCTCCTGTGGCGGGTTTTGGCGGAGAGAGCATAAGAATATGACGGTATGCCTAGACGGGTGAAGTACGAACAACTGCCAATGGTTATTCATACAGTAGGGAGCCAGATATAATTCTTTCCTATTGTCTCCCATCAAGTTCCCTATGTATTTACTAATTGCATCGTCAGCAAAGAATTGGGGTACAACGATTGACGGATCTAAGAAGCCGTAAACTGATGCAACGCCCTTATCAAGCTGAAGACGATGGAGATACCTAAGATATGAAAAGGTGTGGATGTTAATTACATAATATATATATTGAAATTAAAATAAATTATTAAATGTAAAAATACCAAAAATAAATAAGTTATAAAATTAAAATTAACTTACGTGCACCAGAGACTCAAACCCGTGCTGGCCATCCAGACGTTATCTCTGCAGGCGTGCCCGATATCTTCACCACAGAAGGAAAATATCCTCTGTTGATTTGGGCGTGCCACCCATCCATCGTGCTCCAATGGACTTTCAAAAATCTCAAACGCATAATCCTCACCAAGTGAGAACAAACGAGTGACAGGTGACAGCGACACCGATGTCGACTTGGCCTTCAATTTAGGAAAAATAAAATAGATAAGTTGTTGATAATTAAAAAAAACACAAGTAATTATTTGACTAATTTGGACATTAATAATGAATACATACCTTTGTTAACATTTCGAGCTCACGTCGTTTGAAGTCCAACTCGAGCTCACGCCGTTTCATTTCCAACTTAAGCTCATGGCGTTGGACTTCCAACTCCCGCTCCCTAGCTGCCAACTCATCGTCCTCCACATGTGCCCTACTATAACTCTCTTTTGTGCTCACATGTGAAGGGTTGGCATGCCCTGCGGTGTCCTGGGATGAACCGACGGAGGAAAGCTCTCTAGCAAGCGCCTGCTTGAATTCTGGGTTGGATAGTAAGCTTTGCATCAGATGCGTTGTAAGAGCAGGGTTGGAGATGAGCTGCTGAGTCATGTCATCCAAAATTGATGCCTCATCGACAACCCGCTTTCGTGAAGCAGACTTGCCATAATATTCTTTGATGGTCACGTTCCTAGGAACACCGATAACCCGACTAGGATGGTCTTTCTTGTCTAGAGCAGTCATCAAGACGTCCCGCCGTCCAGAAGGGAGGATTGTGCTTTAAGATCCATCTACAATGAAATGAAGTTAATTATTTACTTACAATCTTATCTGCCACTTCGCGAGTGGCATCAACTTTAAAAGATCCCGTCTTTGTCATGCGGCCGGCTAACCAGACATCCTCGCGGTCGATGTCCGATGGAGGACTTAATGGTGTGCCCTCAGGCACCTCTCCTCTTTCTATCCTAGCAGAGTGCTCTTCCTGCTTCACCCTCAACCTATCTGCCATCATCTCCTCGATCTGAGTCTCATACCCACCCTGAGACATGGTGTGGCGGTGGACGTTCTTCGCCTGATTCTGCCGACCATTCTCTGCCTTAGCCTATTCAAACAAAAACACATAATTAAATACAGTTAAATGATTTATAAGAAGCATACAAAATTAACTTAATCAACCAACCTGAAATTCTCCATCCTGTCGACTCCTAGCAAACATATCCCAAGTATCCTGATCTGTCCAGGGATAATCCGAGAACATTTTATCAAGCCGCTTCTTCCCAGATACATAGTACCTGGTAAGATCATGCTTGAACCCATTCCAACGCTTTGATGCCGTTTTCATACATTTCTTACGATGATCCTCGTCATTTGGCACAGTCCAAGCTACCTACACATTAAATACATAACAACTGGATGGATTATAACTCGGATAATTATCTAATAATGTAAATCAAAAGAATGTAAAGGTAAAATACCGTGATAGCCTCCTAAATCTGATCCTTAACGTTCTGTGGAACGTCATTCCAGTGGTTGTAGTTGATGCTAACGTGCTGCTTCGCTTATAAAAACACCAACTTTTTAAATTCTTTAGCATGGGGTCCCTGGGGATTTAGATTAGCATCGAAGGACACCTCAAGCTTCTGTCCGCTTTGCCTGACCTTCTCTAGTTTCTTCAAAGAGGTGGCTCCTCTACCCCGTTTCCTATGAGCCTGTGATGTCTGTATGGACAAAAAAATGATAAAATAGAGGGTTGTAACATTATAAACTTACATTAAAAAGAAGTACTAAAGATAGTATATAACATGTAAACTTACACTAGAATCAGGCGTAGGCCCCACAGTGTCCTCCTGTGCATGTGGGCCATCCGACTGATCCATATGTATGCCTGTTCAGAAACAATATATATTTATTAACATAGGTTATAACTAAAAATAAATACAGAAGTATAAATAAAAATAAATGTATACTAAGTTTAAACTACCTATATCAATATCCCTTCAAATTTACACCATTTTCAGGTTTCTTAAGACAAAAGAAATAAGCAGATGAAGATAAATTAACAAAACAGAATTCCAATGAGCAATATATTGTTGATGTCACATGCTACAAGGAACTCTAAATTTCTTCCCATTTTGAAATAGGTCATGATAGTAGAAGAAAAACAAGAGAAAACACAAAACCCACGACCAGAAATAGAGACATTCCAAACAACTCAAACTCACAGTTTCAAGTTTCAACTACAGAGACTACATTTTCAACATACACTCAAAACCAAAAATAAAAAAATGTGCCCTAAAGACTCACTAAAAATAGGTGCTCGCGTGGTGGTGGGGAGGGGAGCTCGAGTGGTGGCTAACGTTTGATGTGGTTACTGAGAGCAGAGGGACAAGGAGAGTTAGTGCGCGGGAAGGGGAAAGAGAGATGTCAAGTTATTTCAAAGAATGAGCGGGAAAGACAGAGTTAGGGTTAAGAGTGTACCTCAGTGTGGTGACGAAGAAACCCTCGCGGTGGTTGCGGTGGAGATGAGCTCACGATTAGGGCAAAGTGAGAGTGAGCGTGATGAAAAGAGAAAAACAGAGACGTACAGAGCGAAGTGAAGAAGGCGCGCGGGTGTAAACGTTATAATCAAAAACCAAAAATAAACAACATTTTACGTCAGTTGTTTGTAACATATGATGTTCAAAGTCATTTATTTAACGTCAGTTGTCTTTAACAACTGACGTTAAAAGTCATTGTTTAACGTCAGTTGTATTAAACAACTGACGTTAAAAATAAATAGCACAGTAATCATGGGTAAGTAGCATAGTAGTCAAAGAAATGAGATTATACACTTTTAATGTCAGTTGTATTAAACAACTGACATTAAACATAAATATTTTTTATTTAAAAATACTTTTAACGTCAGTTGTTGAAGACAACTGACGTTAAAAGTGTATGAGTTTCTTCAAAAACATTCATTTCTTTGACTACTGTGCTACTTACCCATGACTAATGTGCTACTTACCCATGCACCTTGTAACTTAATCCTCTTAATGAGCATTAAGTTTATGGATCCGTTTTCAAGAAATTCAGGTAGTCTCTCTTCTCTATATAAAGAACCATATTCTTCTGTATCAGTCGATCTGTATTACACCCCCCTCTTCTTTTCCTCTATATTTCGTGCTTTTTCTATTCCTTCACAATATGCCTCTATCATATTTGAGGTGTTGTTATTTCTTCCTATTCCTAGACTTAAAGGTCTTTGTCTTAATGGTCAACAAACTTCTGAGGTTGAGTAAATCACGTAACATGGATGGTAAGGTTGGGTGAATCACGTAATTTGATTCCCTCGCTTTATTTCATCCCCGTCATCCCTTTCACTTTGCTTTCGCTGCAAGTGATTGTGGATTCAAGACGATGCATCAAGGAATTCCAGTGAAGGAGGTGATGCAAAGATCCCTTTCACTTTGCTTTCGCTGCTAGTGACTGTGGATTCACGATGCATCATGGAATTCAACTGAGGGAGGAGATGCATCGATCCATCCATTGGAGTTTCTGAGGACAGGACTGAGAAGAAAATGATGTTGAAGCAGAAACTTTTTTATATTTTAGGGCTATGTTGCAGAAATTTTTTATCTTTTAATCATGTAATTGTGAGTTTGAGGACAGGACTGAGAAGAAAATGATGTTGAAGCAGAAACTTTTTTATATTTTAGGGCTATGTTGCAGAAATTTTTTATCTTTTAATCATGTAATTGTGAGTTTCTGAGGACAGGACTGAGAAGAAAATGATGTTGAAGCAGAAACTTTTTTATATTTTAGGGCTATGTTGTAGAAATTTTTTATCTTTTAATCATGTAACTGTAACTTATGAATCGCTTCAATGAGATACGATTTGATTATACATATATATATATATAACTTGTTTTATGTTAAGTGTTTATTTATTTTAATTTGCACAAGAATTTGTTTACTAATTCAAGCTAATTAATTAAGATTAAAAATAAACTTGTTTAAAAAAAAGTTTAGAAATAAACTGCACTATATGGAGTGATCTGCGTTAAGAGTGACAACAGGGAGATGACAACGAAAGAAAGATAGGAATAGTTAGGGATATAGGATTATATACGTCAGTTATTTATTTAACCGAAGTAAAAATCACACTTTTAACGTCAGTCGTATAAAAAAACTGACGTTAAAAGTGTTAATAATTCTTGCAAATCACTTTTAACGTCAGTTCATTAAACAACTGACGCAAATAGTGATTTGATATTTACAAAACTGTTACCGCCTTATTTTTAACGTCAAACATATGGTCAACTGACGTAAAACGTTCTCGTATATTACATTATTTCCACTAGTGAGTTTATTGCTGATATGATATTTGTGTTAATGGGATTCACAAATATGAATATGAATAAACACACATTGATATACAAATATGTATTAGTTGAGCTAATTAATACACAAATATAAATTAATGTATTGTGAAATCATTTCATATTCATTCAAATTGAAATAGTAATCAATTAACAAATCATCTTTCCATCTTCACGTGTATTCCCATGATATTCAAATTGAATTAATTAGTGCATTCCAGAAATCACATATATAGTTCAAATCAAATTGAAATATTAATCAATTAAAAAATCATCTTTACTTCTTCACGTGTAATCACATTAATATCATATCAATAGGTATATTTCTGACCATATGACTTTCAAATTACAAATTGTTTTAAATTCATTAAAATCATCTCTGTAGGTGTGTTTAATGCTGATATGATATTAATCTTGTTTTTTTACAGGATAATAATTGTGTTAATATATGAGTTGATAAGGTATATGAATTAATTGTGTTAATGTGATACACAAATATGAATATGAATTAACACATGCTAATATACATATATGACAAAATAGTTGATTACATAATAGAGTTATAATCTTTTATATATATATATATATATATATAATAACTTACAATACATATCATAATTCTGTAACCAAAAATAAAATATCATAATTTATAATATGATATAATAAATATTAGATTGGCAGCATTAAATTATAATAAATAATTATTATTTACTATTATTTCATTTTCAATTAATGATTATACCAATTACATTTTAAGATACTTAAACTACACCTATTAGCTACAACCTGAAGAGTATTTAAGGTGCAATACTGATGCTTCATTTTCGCAGGTCCATGATTGCACTGGCTGGGGTTTTTGTGTTAGAGATGCTTTGGGGAATTTTGTGTAAGCTTCTACTAGTTGGAGTAGGCCTTGCATGGATATTCATGATGGTGAAGCCCTTGGTCTCTTGTTGGCAATCCAGTGGTGTTTGGATATGGGTTACTCATGGGTCATTTTTGAAACAGATTACAAAGCTGCTGCAGATAGTATAAATAAGACTAGGGATGATTTTTCTGAATTTGGTTCTGTTAAGATGAGAGAGAACAAGAGACATTGACATAACCCTTGTGTTTCAACTACACCACGGAGATTGTATTATATGGGCAGTGAACAAATCAACACTCCCCCTCAAGCTGGAGCATATAAATCATATGCACCAAGCTTGCTACATATATAATTTATTCGAGGACCTCTCAAAGACTTAGTGAAGACATCTGCCAGTTGATCATTTGAATTGACAAAATTTGTGGTGCTGTCCCCAGATAAAATCTTTTCTCTGATGAAGTGGTAATCTATCTCGATGTGCTTTGTCCTCTCATGAAAAACTGGATTTGAGGCAATGTGTAGTGCAGCTTGGTTATCACAAATGAGTGTCATCTGTGTAACATCCCTAAATCGTAGTTCTTGAAGAAACTGTTTGAGCCAGATGAGTTCACAAGTAGCTGATGCCATGGCCCGATACTCGGCTTCAGCACTTGACCTTGCAACAACATTATGTTTCTTACTCTTCCAAGATATTAGATTATTTCCAACGCGCACACAAAATCCAGAAGTGGATCTTCTATCAGTTGGAGAGCCTGCCTAATCAGCATCTGAATATCCAACAATACGTGTATGACCCTTATCCTCATAGATGAGCCCTTTACCTGGGGCCCCTTTGATATATTTGAGAATATGGATCAAAGCATCCCGATGACCTTCGCAAGGTGAATTTAGGAACTGACTTACCACACTTACTTCAAAAGAAATATCTGGATGAGTGACTGTGAGATAGTTTAGTTTCCCAACTAGTCTTCTATACTTTCCCGTATCTGAAAGTGGCACCCCCTGCTTTGGTAGAATTTTAGTATTTGGATCCATAGGAGTATCAATTGGTTTTGCATTAAGCAGTCATGT
The DNA here is from genome assembly GCA_030762895.1 of Sophora flavescens. Lineage (NCBI taxonomy): Eukaryota > Viridiplantae > Streptophyta > Magnoliopsida > Fabales > Fabaceae > Sophora > Sophora flavescens. The sequence goes on along the minus strand of CM061068.1, from coordinate 49,586,468 downwards.
TTCCTCAAGAATGTCCATCACATACTTTCTCTGAGAAATAACAATGCCATTCATTGATTGTGCCACCTATATGCCCAAGAAGTATCGGAGTTTTCCAAGATCTTTTGTCTGGAAATGGTGACAAAGATGCTGTTTTACCTGTGATATGCCATGGTGGTCACTCCCTGTAATGACAATGTCGTCAACATATACAATCAAGTAGACACATCCTCGAGCTGAATGACGATAGAAAACTGAGTGATCTGCCTCACTCCGTTTCATCCCAAACTCCTGAACAACAGTGCTAAATCTGCCAAACCAAGCTCGAGGTGATTGCTTGAGGCCATACAAGGACTTGCGGAGGCGACAAACAAGACCAGACGACTCCCCCAGAGCAACAAATCCAGGAGGTTGCTCCATATATACCTCTTCAATGAGATCACCACGGAGAAAAGCATTCTTGATATCCAGCTGATACAGAGGCCAATGCCGAATAGCAGCCATGGATAGAAACAAACAAACAGATGCCATTTTAGCAATTGGTGAGAATGTGTCTCCATAATCCAAGCCAAAAACCTGAGTATAGCCTTTAGACACCATGCGGGCTTTAAGACGATCTATCTGGCCATCCAGACCCACTTTAACAGTAAATATCCACCTGCAACCTACAACAGACTTTCCAGACGAAAGAGGAACAAGGTACCAAGTACCACTGCTATGAAGTGCACACATTTCATCGACCATAGCTTGTCTCCACCTAAAATGAGATAAGGCGTCACCTACAGTCTTAGGGATAGACACAAGACAAAGAAGAAAGGCAAGCAAAATGTGGTGTAGAAAGGCGGTGAAAACTTAAAGTAACATAGTGAGGAGAAGGATTACGGGTGGAGCGTATAACCTTTTCAGAGGGATATGGGAAGTTCAGGCTCAAGAGGCAAGGCCGGAGCAGGCGGAGGAGCTGGCGTGGGAGGAGAGTCAGCAATGGCAGTACCAGTATCATTCGGAGGAACATGCTCAACTTGTGGCGGTTGGTGACGCTGATATACCTGCAAGGGACGAGTGTGAGCAACCGGGGTAGGAACATTAACAGTAGGTGGAGTATAAGATGTATGGACTGTGGGTGGAGTATATGAAATAGGGACAGGAGGAAAAGGAAAGACATCCGTGACCGACTCGGGAGATGTAGGTGGCCCGAAATAAGGAACGGACTCGAAGAAAGTGACATCAGCCGATACAAGATAACAACGTAGAGTAGGAGAATAACACTAGTAACCCTCTGTGACCGAGGATAACCAAGGAAGACACTTTAGTGAGTGAGCAAAGAGTTTGTCAATACCTGGTTGTAGGTTATGAACAAAGCATGTAGACCCGAAGACACGAGGTGTTAATGGATGGAGGGACTGATGAGGGGACAAAACAGAGTGAGGTACTTGGTTATCATAAACGGAGGAAGGCATCCTATTAATGAGATAGCACGCAGTGAGAACAGCATCACCCCAAAAACAGAATGGAACATTGCCATGTAGTAAGAGGGTGCGAGTTGTTTCAATAATATGTTTATTTTTACGTTCAGCAACCCCATTTTGTTGAGGGGTGTAAGCATAAGAAGTCTGATGAAGAATACCCTGAGAAGCCATGAAAGATTGAAATGGTTGAGAGGGGTATTCTCTAGCATTATCACTACACGGAGTACGAATAGGAATGGCAAATTGATTTTTAATTTCATAACAAAATTGTTGAAATATAGAAAATAATTCAGACCAATTTTCCATTACAAATAACCGAGTACAATGCGAGAAATCATCAATAAAAGTAACAAAATATTTCAACCCTAACGTGGACACAGTCCGACTAGGACCCCAAACATCAGAATACACTAAAGAAAAAGGAGACTTAGCACGATTAACGACACAACTAGAAAACGAACTACGGGTATGTTTTCCTAGTTGACACGACTCACGAGACAAAGAAGTAAGCTTAGACAAGCTCGGCACCAGCTGTTGGAGCTTAGCAAGGCTGGGATGTCCCAATTGAGCATGAGTGAGAATAGGGGAATCCCTGATAGCACAAACCCGAGAAGTAGGTGACAGCTGGTACAAGCCATTGAACTCACATCCGGTGCCAATCATTCGTCCCGAACTCCGGTCCTGCAGGAAAACAGAATCTTTAGTGAACGAAATGGTGCAATCAAGGGAACGGGTCAAGCGACTAATAGAAAGCAAATTAAATGGGGAACACGGGACATAAAGCACATTATTAACCGAGAGGGAAGGGAAGGGATGGACAGTACCAACCCCCTGGGAATGTGTTTTAGAACCATTAGCCAATGTAACCGTGGGTAAATAACCGGAAGTAGAAAGGGTGAAAAAAAGGAATTTATTACCAGAGATATGATCGGTGGCACCAGAATCCAGAACCCAGGGACCTAGGGACGACTGAGAGAGACAAGCAAAGGAATTATCAGTGTGTGCAACAGAGGCAGTGGACCCAGTGGCCTGACGTTCTTCAAACCATTTAAGAAACTCTGCGTAAGTAACAGGCGAAGAAGTAGACTGAGGAGATGGCTCAGATGGGGCTGGTGGATCAACCTGGGCAACATTAGCAGCGCGAGGAGGACGACCATGTAAAGTCCAACATTTATCAATAGTGTGGCCTAAGCGGTGACAGTGATCGCATTTCGGGTGTTTACCCCGACCACAACCACGATCACTACCACCACTACCCTGAGACACAAGAGCAGAAGCATCAACAACAGTAGGAGGTAACTCATGGCTAGGAGCAGCAAGGAGCATAGAGGTAACCGATGTCTTGGACAGGACCCGAAGCAAAAGAGACCAAGCCGTGTTTAGAGATAGGACATTAGGAGAACCCAAAGTCTGATCACGGGTGGTGGAGTACTCTGCAGGTAAACCGTATAGGGCCAACAACATGAAGAAGCTACTACACTGCTCAAGTTCCCTGACTGGAGTGTCGGCCGGTGGCAAAAGTTCATTGAAATCATGTAAAGCACCACGAACCTTTCCCAAATAAGCAGAAATAAGACCATCAATCTGGCGAGGAGCAATGACATTCATGAGATTCTGACGGACACCATAGAGGTGTTGTGTATCATTGGTGTAAAGAACCTTGGCTTGCTCCCAAACGGACTCGCAAGTGAGATGGGCAAGAAAAATCTGCTTCAAAGAAGAGTGAATAGTGGACTTGATAATGCTACACAATTGAGCATCAATCTTGGTCCATTGTGGGTGTTTAGCTTCGGCAATGTCAGTAGCCTTCTTGGTCAGGTGTTTGTCATATTCTTGTCCATTCAGTCAGAGTTTGATATCAGAGGCCCATGTGTCACAATTGTTCCCATCCAATTTGTCAGTGCAAAGAGGGGCACTCACATAATTGGGGAAAACAGGAAGGTCAGCCTTGGAGGAATCCTTAGGAGTATCTGAGGGTCCAGAAGCAGCCATTGATCAATAAACAAAACAGAAAACTGAAACCACAAAATACCTCGGAGTAACGACACAATGGAGGGATGCACAACAAGTCCGAAAGAGAAAAAAAAAAGACCAGATCCAGGTAGGGCAGGCCTGGACGAGTTCGACGCACTAAACGGCAGCCGGAACGACCACCGGAAACGCCCTCACGCGCGTGGTGGCGCGTCCGGTGGCTATTGGCAGGGCCAGAGACGTTACCGGAGCATGGTGGCGCGTCCGGTGGCTATTGCCATCGAGGTTGGGACGGCTGTGTAGATCGGCGGACGACGAGTCTAACCGTGTGGTCATCGGCCTGAAAGGTCGTCGGACGGCAACGGCGGACGACTGACGGCAATGTATATGACTGGTGGAGATGCCGGAAGGAGAACACGGCAACGAAAGGTGGTGCAAAACCGGAAAGAGAACATGGTTTTGCAGAAAAATTTTCACTGATGAAGAATTAGGGTTTTGTCTCTTGTTAGGCTCTGATACCATGTTAACATGAGAGAGAATAAGAGACATTGACATAACCCATGTGTTTCAACTACACCACGGAGATTGTATTCTATAGGCAATGAACAAATCAAATTACAATCAGTGTCATAATTACAAGATATTCACAATATCTGATTATCCTAATTATCCTAATATTCCTATAATCAGAATATATTATTTACATAAATATCAACAGGTTCCATTACTCTGGAGTGTTCTAGGCTCTTAAATTTTTCCCAAAACCTTAGTGTGAGGTTTGTTAGGAGGCAAGCCAATGAAGTTGCTCATTGCCTAGCAAAGGCAGCTCCTTCTATTCCTAGCCCCCAAAATTATTATCATGTTCCACGTTGTATTGATTTGCTTATTGTTGGTGAAATGAATTAAGTTGTTTCCCTTCATAAATTTTTTTTTACTTATTTCAAAATTTCTAAGTTGCCAGAAATGAGAGAATCCAAAGAAAAAAAATAGCCACATTGATTGCCTTATTATTCGCATGCTTAATGCGTCTAATCTTGTTTAAGAACAAAAACAAAAACAACGTTCTAGAAGTAATTTAATAAATAATTTATAACATTTTACTAACATAGACCAAATTGAAAACATGGAGAATATATTATGTTTTCCTAACCAAACGCATAGAGTCAATTTGAATAAAACTTACATTTCAAAATTCAAAAAGTTTCAAAATACAAACACTTTCAAGTGTAATTTACGTTAAAATACATTTAATTGTATCTATTGAATAAAAAAAAGGGCAAAACTTAGATGTAGTTGGCTGTGTGCAGGTTTTACTTTTCTCCAATGACAATTCAACACATGGATTAACCAACCAATATAAAAAATAAGAACATTTAAAATTTGAATTTAAATGAAAAATTTAATATTTATTTTGATTTCTATGCTATCACCAGATAAAAATTTGAAATTTGAAATAATTTAAAATAAAATAGAATATTTTTTATGGGAATCTACAAAATTTGTATTGGAATTATATGGGTAATTAATGAGCAATTAAGAAAAGTACATTCAATTTTATTATTGTTTAAAAAAATTACACGTTAAATTTCATATAATAAGAAAGGAAAACAAAAACTCGGAAAAAATAATAGATGGGTAAAAACTAACCCATCATTGTCCAATTCGATAACCTTCAATGAGGATTTTTTACCATTCTTCATATATTCCTTTTCCTATCCAACACCAGTAAGTAGACCGATTACATCTGAAAAGCATTACATCGATATTGATAATAAAGAAAAATAATAGCAAGTACATTACTAAAAATGAATAAATGAAATAGCAAGTATCTATATTAAGGTTGGAAAAATTTGGGTTTCTTGCATATGCTGCACTTGAATATCATATAGAAAATTAAGCTTGTATCCATGCCTTCATGTCCTATAGTCACCTGATCCATTAGAGCCAACACCAACACCAGTTATAAGAATAACTTCCCCATCAGACAACAGACGTTGAAACATATAAATAAAAGATTTGTGAATGGATGCTTGTCAGCTAGAAGCAAGATATATATGATGACTGATAGTGATTAGGGGTCAACAATTTATAGATGGAAAATAAGTAGTTGGCAGGATTTTGGTTATAATGAATAATTAATTGTAATTAGTAATAATGAATTCTGATGGTTCGAATTTTCTCTTCTGTCAATGCTATCAATATCTATTTTGATTGATTTTCAATTTCAGTATAATTTTTAATATTAGATTTTCTATACTAATCTTACACGTTCTATTTATGTATTAAAGAATTTTGATTGTATTCAAATTTTTTTAAAAAAATTTATAGCATTAAAAAATTGTTGTATTAAAGGATTTTTTAAAAAAAAATTGTTGTCCAGATTTTTTTAAAAAATTTCTATAATAATCTTACATGTTCTATTTATGTACTAGATTTTTCACCCGTGTGATGCATGGGAGAATTATGTGTAAAAAAAAATATTTGACTTTTTTTCTGAAACAATTTTGATACTTTAATATATAAATAAAAAATTAAAATAGTAAAGAATAAGTATTTGTGTAATAGAAGAAGGGTAAATAGATCGACGAAAGAATGAATAAGTTTAATGGTATTTGTATAAAATTTGGATATTTTTATTGATACACCAAAATGATGTCTTTAGTAAAAAAAAAAAACAATTTGTGATGTGTTGTTGCATGAAAACTTTTGTCACTATAATTGCAGAAGAGCATTGTAAAATAGTGTTAAGTTAAAATTTAAAATTAAATCATCAATGACAAAATAATTTGAAATTTATGGCTAACACTATGTTCAAACTTCTAATCACAAAAACGATTAACCAAATTCCTTTGCTGTGACAAATACGAATAATAATAACGAAATGTAATATAGTAGTTTTTGCAAATGAACAATAACCTCAGCTATTGCCAATGTTGCTCTTCAGCTATCAGTACATCTTCCAGTTCCATTACCTGTTGGAAAATAGTATCAATTATCAATATCTTTCCCTAAATCAGAATTAATGTTTTTAGTCAATTACGTGTTTTGTTGAAAATATGATGACAAACACAATAATATTCTAAGAACTCATAAGCTTGAAGCAAATAAAATCTTGTAGGTACAATTTGCTTTGCTAACATAGCTTCTTTTGTCATGCAAATTAATATGATCTGCTAACTAAATTGTTAAGTTGTTCCTATACAATAATTCTCCATATAGTAGCAAGATACAAAACTAAAACAAAATGGTCAGATTTAGTATGATGAATGGTAATGACATTTTTCTACTAAAACTTTAATAACATCATTTTATTGTTGTCATATTTAACAGTTCCATGGTACTATTTCCCATAGAAATATTTATACTGTTGTATATTCCAAAATCAAAAAACTTTGAAGGCCTTATGTGTTAGCTGAAAATTTTCTTTTTTTAAAACGACAAATAAAAAAGAATTAGTGCTATTATAAACTTTAAAATTTTAAATACTGAAACGAAGTAAATGACAATAAAAACAACACATACAAATAGCATAGTTTTGTTATTGTGAAAAGCAAACAATTTTTTGCCCAACAATATAATATTATCCATGGTTGTTCTGAATCCAGTAAGAGAAGAGCAATAATAATCCTACCTGACTCAATCTATTAGCATATCGGCATTTTGATAGTATCCTTCCAACAAAGGGAGCAACCTCAAAAGCAAATTCCCTAATGTTGGAACCAAGTTCTCAAATCGCATCCTTGATTCCTGATCAAGCATCATCTAAAACAATGATACCAATGTTATTAAAATATCAATGGATTAGCTATAGGCAGTAAGACCAATTTACACAAAATTCCTTACTTCTAAAATTCACAATTCAAGAATGTAAAATATAATCTCTTAAGTTAAAACAACCCAAACATATAATTTATGAAGTATGAGTTACCTGTTGTAAATTTTGAAAGACTTCTTTGTAAACTACATTAGAAGTCATGTTGGAAATTTGATGTCCTTGGTCACATATAAGTAACTTCAACCCACAATGTGAAGTAACTCTTGAAATTGCAACATATAACTGACCATGTGAAAATACTGTTTGCGGAAGATAGATGGCTATATGCTTAAGAGATTACCCTTGACTCTTATTTATGGTCATTGCAAAAGAAACTATTTCAGGAAATTGTTTACGTTGAAACTTGAAAGGAATTATGATATCTGATGGAGTCAATGACAATCTAGGAATATAAACCTTCTGACCAAGATTGCTTCCTGAGATGACTTTCATAACTGCTCATTTGGGTAATTATCAGCCGAGTGCATTGCTTAGTCCTGATGATTGATCTATATTTCTCAATAACATTATTGGAACACCAATCTTGAGTTTTAATTCATGATTTGGAAGTCCAGAAGACTTTATGGTGTTCAGAAATTCCGAAGTATGAATATCATCGCCCATCGGGTCTATCCATATTTTCATTCAGTGAACAAGGGATATCATAACTTAAATAAACTTTTGCTTTACCAGGAATCATTGACAACATATAATCATTCAAAGCATCAACAATATCATTCGTAGGTGCTAAAATTGCCCTATCTTGAAAAAAATTGATGGATCACTCATATTGTCCATAAACGATGGATAAGTTCAATCAACAATAAAAGCAAGAGGGTCACCTGAGTTCATTATTAGCATATCATTTGGGATTTCAATGTCAGCACCCCCATCATTATTTTCTCCAATACTTTTATCCCCAATACTCAATATCCAGTATGAGAATTCTTTCATTTGGTTGACATCGGAAGATGAACACCCAGTTTGAAGCCTCATATTTTTAGTTAATTTTAGGACCTGGAAAAATTGCCAAAGGTATGAGGAATTAATGCTGGCATGAACAACTTCTTGTCTTGCTCCCTTGGGTATGACAGGAAGTATTTGCCTGAAATCACCATCCAAGACTACAACTTTTCCTCCAAAAGGAAGATTCAGGCTGCTAGGATTAGAGAATCAAAGTATATCCCTAAAGGTTATGTCAACAGCTTCAAAACAGTGCTTATGAGTCACCGGTGCCTCATCCCATATGATAAGTTTTGACTTGATTACCAATTCAGCTAAATGACTGCCTTGCTTAATGTTGCAGGTAGAATCTTCATCAACATTTATTGGAATGTCAAATCTTGAATGTGTCATCCTACCACCAGGAATTAGTAGAGCTGCTATACCACTGGAAGCAACTGTCAGAACAATTTCTCCATAAGACCTAATGATAATTGCTCTCCAAATAAAAGTTTTGCCTATCCTCCCATAACCATAAAGAAAAAGACCTTAATCATTTTTATAAATCTTATCAGTTTCATGTTAAATAATTTTGAAAGTAAATCAAACCATTAATTCACGTAAATGGAAACAATTAATTACTATTTTTATAACTTTTCAAACAATAAAAGATATACATAAAATAAAAAAATAATGTCTAAAATTTACTATTACTTATTATTTATTATACATAACAATTTATTATATATTATTAATGATTAATTATTATTCATAATTTTCTAATATTTTAATCTTATTTAAAAGATGAAGTCCCCCCCCCCCCCCCCCGGGGCAGTTTCATTACTTCTTTTATATATAAAGATAAATATATAAAGATTTATTATTTATTATTAACGATTAATTATTATTCATAATTTTCTAATATTTTAATCTCATTCAAAAGATACAGTTTTTTGGGGAGAATTATATAGCAGTTTCATTGCTTCTTTTATATATAAAGATATAAAGATTTATTATTTATTATTAACGATTAATTATTATTCATAATTTTATAATATTTTAATCTAATTTAAAAGATGAAGATTTTGTGGTGGAAAATTTTATAGCAGTTTCATTTCTTCTTTTATAGATAAAGATGTCTAAAATTTACGATTACTTATTATTTATTATTCATAACAATTTATCATTCATAATTTTCTAATATTTTAATCTCATTTAAAATATGAAGTTTTTTTGGGGGAAAATTTTATAACACTTTCATTGCTTCTTTTATATATAAAGATAATTATTTATTATTAACGATTAATTATTATTCATAATTTTCTAATATTTTAATCTCATTTAAAAGATGATTTTTTGGGGGGAAATTTTATAGCACTTTCATTGCTTCTTTTATATATAATAATTTTCTAATATTTTAATCTTATTTAAAAGATGAAGTTTTTTGGGGGAAAATTTTATAGCACTTTCATCACTTCTTTTATATATAAAGATTATTATTTATTATTCATAATTTTCTAATATCTTAATCTCATTTAAAAGATGATTTTTTTTTTTTTTTTTTTGGGGGGGAGGGGGTTATTTTATAGCACTTTAATTGCTTCTTTTATATATAAATATTAAAGAATTTTGATTGTATTCAGTTAAAAAAAATTAATTTTATAAGTATTAATTATTAAAATTAAAATTTTATAGCATTAAACTACTGATGCGTTATATTTTTTGTATCAAAGGATTTTGATTGTCAATTAGTATAATTTCCTTGCAATCAATATCAATACTTATATATTAATTTTTGGAATTATATGAATAATTAATGAGTAATTAAGAAAATATCTTGAACACAATTTAAAACTTGAAATTCGAAATTCAAAGTAAAAATGTTAAAATTTAAAATTTAAAATAAAAGAATAAGTTAGAATATTATATGAGAAACTATTGCATTTAAAATTGTACTATGAAATTTTTTTTTTAAAATTTTATAGCATTAAAAAATTGTGGTATTAAAGGATTTTTTTTTTAAGTTGCGGTCCAGATTTTTTTAAAAAAATCTCTATACTAATCTTACACGTTCTATTTATGTATTAAATAATTATGATTGTATTCTAATTTTTTTTAAAAAAATCATTATTTCATAAGTATTAATTATTAAACTACTTATGCGTTATAATTTTTTATATTAAAGATTTTGATTGTATTCACATTGATTGTCAATTAGTATAATTTCCTTGTAATAAATACTTATATATCAATTTGAAATTCGAAATTCGAAATAAAAATTTAAATTTTAAAATAAAAGAATAATTAGAATAGTATATGAGAAACTATTGCACCAGAAATTGACACATGTCAAAATATCCTTAGCTTGAACCTTCTTTTATATATAGTATAGATAAGTTACTTCTCTCTTACTTCATCGTCATTTAATTTTAAAAAGCATTCAATTATTTGTATTCAAATGACCTTAAAAGTATAGAGATTTACATGATAAAACCCAAGAACGTTTGGATGAGATGGTACGAGTCTCTTCTAGCTTAGCCATAGGTCTTAAGTTCGAATCCTGCCTCTGGAATGCGAGAGAGAGCTTTGCCGCTTTGCACGTGTATGATACCTTGGAAAAAAAAGATTCACATGATAAATTTTTTTTAAAATATCATTTTAATTCATTTATGATAACCCATTGATTGCAACCAGAGGTGCATCCAAGGGTGGCTCTTGATGACCACGACACCCCCCTATAGGACTAGAAGACCTGACTAAGCCCAGCTCCCTCAAGGCCTAATTCCAAACAATCAACTACTATTTTAGAAACAGAACCACAAACGAGAAATCATGGTACAAAATAATTCCAATTTCCAAAGCAGTGCAAAAACGCGTGTAGGTTGAGTCAGAACAGTTCAATTCAATTATTTAAACTTTTTTTGTTTTTTGCAATTCAATGTTTTAATGCGTACAATAATGTTCTTAAAAAATTTATTTTTTAGATTCAATGGTTGTATTAGAGTGGTCTTTGAGAAGAAAATAATTGACTCATTTTTTCAAGAAAAGAGACTAAATGATGGTACACAATGCAATACACCAATTTTAAATTTATAGAGCAACATTGAAAAAATTGTTAAGCAACCTATCGAGTACTAAAATGGTGGTGGTCTTCGCGACTTCTCACGTGGTCGGTGATCATAGAGGGAAAAAAAAGTAAGAAAAAAGGGATTATAGGGGGTTATGTTGATGGATTATGGATTGGGACTTCCAACTCCCAGACAAATTGGGCCAAAAAATCACTTCATTTAAAAAAAAAACAATTTCAACATTGAATAGGTTAGTTTTCGAAACCCGTTTTTAACCCGATTTAATTGGTTTTAATTGATTTTTCTAATCCTACTAGGACTGGAAAGGTACTCAGTAGACGATATAGTCCGGTTCATTGATTTTTAAAACGTTGTCAATGACATCTAAAATCCTTCTTGTAGTTTTGGTACTAGTACTACAATTAGTCAATCAGTACAATCACATTCATTAAGTAGCATTAATTATACATAACTGTCTGTCACGATTAAGTGTCGATCTGGTAAAGGGGCAAATGCATCTTGAAATTGGAGGTTTTCTTCTGGTTGGAGAAAGTCAAGTTAATAGTCACGAATCGTGACCTTGAATTATTTATTGGACGCTTATTCAATAGGCCACACCGTTGATAAACCGCAAATATCGGTGCCTTTTTTTTTCTTCCCTTTTTTCTACATTCGTGCATCCTCCTGTTAAAAACTAGAGACTAATCCCTCAAGATACTGAGATCTATTATTTAAGAAATTAAGGGCTCGTTTGATGGTCAGATAGGATAGGGACAGATAGGATAAGGGAGTAGGATATGATATGAGCAAGATAAGCTGTTATCCTATCCGATGTTTGGTGTCCACCAGATAACCAACTGGATAACATTGTAATTTTAGCATAATTTTAAAATTTTGGTTCTTGTTCTGAATGTTTTCATATTTTATTAGATTTTAGTTTTTTTTATAATTTTCATTTTTTAAGATTATATAAAAAGACAAAATTATCCTTGTGATTAAATTACATATAATATTTAAAAAATTTAAAATATTGTTTAACTTAAATTAATTTTTTCATAATTTTAAATATTCATTTTTAGTTTTTACTTTACATATAGTTAAATTATTAGAATATATTTATTTATTTTTCATTAAAAATAATATAAAGTAACAAAATTAGCCTCGTGAGAAGAAATAATAATTTTTAAAATTAATTATTAATATTTTTATTATTTTATGTTTTATTATATCTTTTTCGGTAACCATATTATAACTTATTATACTTTAATTTTTTTTATATTTTATTATACTTTAAATCACCTTATCCTATCCTGTCGAGTTCTAACCCAGCTCCCCCTCATGATAGAATTTTAACTAGATGGACATGTTAGGATAGGAGACAGGATTGATTTATCCTATCCTGCTAGCTCACCAAACAATAGTTTCAGACAGAATATGATAACTTATCCTATCCCATCTCTCTCATCCCGACCACCAAACGAACCCTAATGTCTCCCAAAAGATATTCTTCCATATCCTTCCTATAAGATTTTGTTAGTATGCGGCAATCATGCGATATGACATCTAGGTCATCTTTACCATACAACTACAACCGCCCGTGCCATACTCTTTTTTCTTTTTCCAAAATACAATTGCTTCTTCTGCGGTTCTCTCGACCTAACGCGTTTATTAATATTGGAGTTATTCACCCTTGCTTTTCGTTGTTATATCAGAAATAAACTGTTTGCTTGTTCCCTTGCCACAACATTTGTCTTTTGTGTGTGAACGAGAGTTGTATAGGAAATTATTTCTGAAACACATTTCCTATGTTTTTTTTTTCCATATATATGAACAGTTCATGCAATGTAGTACTAAGTTGTTGTGTTGTCCTATTTGGTAAGAATATATATATATTTTTTTTTAACTCAGGTATCCCGACCTGGAGCCAGAGACTAATCCCTTAAATACGTATTACGTACTGAGATTCATTTAAGGGGTTGACCTCTTTCAACAGATGTGCTTCCATACGCATGAGCTAGGAATCGAATCCTTGACCACATGCTTAAGAGACACAGTTATCTACCGACTGTGTCACACCATATTGGTACAACATATTTCTCCTTCATTGACATGGCGTTTTTAACCGACGCCCTAACGATATTGATTAAGAAATCAAAAAATAAAAACTTTTGTATTGAGGATCATAACTTTTAAACTTCGAAAAAGTTGAATATAATATTTCCACATGGAAAAAGCTCTTTAGTATGGAACCTTAACTTTTTCGTGAAATTGGGTACAAACTGTGTAGCACTACTCTTATTAGTTGGATTGATGCTGCGTTTTATGGTTAAAGTTTTTTCTTTATTGACTTCGAACTATCTCTAGCACTGCTTTTTCCCAATACATTTTGTTTCCTTTAAGAAATGTTCTTGAGGCACTGGTTAACATTTGTCTTTATATAATAGTTTAACTTCTAAATATGCACTAACAAACTAAGCATAACTATAATTTTAGGATTGGGAGGTATAAAGTGAAAAGATCTTTCATGAAAAGTGATATTCTTTTATGGGTGAGACTACGTCTTAATCCAAAACCTTAAAGACATTAGGTTTATGGGTCTATCCATTTATATGACCTTCAACTTGTTCAATGTGGGACTTCTTCATCCAAATCTTCCTCACACTTGAAAATTGATTCCCGACAATCTCCCCCTCAAATGTGAGTCCCTAACATAAGATCACTTTCCTTTGAGTGAAAGTCGTCTTTCAAGTAATTTACTGTTGTTAAGATCACATCTTTAGACATCTCTGATTTTGATGAATCCAAACAAAGAATGATTTTAAGTGAACCTTATGAAGTTTACTAATATGTCTATTAAGTGTGAAGATCAGTATACAAGAGTCTCATGACAAAGAAACAAAGTCTTAATGATGAGTCTATAGTATGATGCGTCTGGAGATTAACTCGATCACTAACAAATTCTGACCAAGCAACAGAAAGTTCCTCGCTTCAACAATATTCAAACATAACGAATATTCTCAGAATATTTCCAATAGAGAAATTCCCTATCAGAAAGCTCAAAGCACCATTCCGCGCCTGAAGAATCTATTTGTTGCAAACAGCAAAATGAACTTTACTTGAACACAGACCCGCTTAGCACAAATAAGGAAAGTCGCGTTGCCCAAGTCTGAAGAGCAACAAACGTCTGCTCTGAATCAAACTGCACTCTGATAAAGCTATGCCAACCTATGCATTCAATTTGTCTTGAAGCTCACCAACGATCATGAACATTTAATGCAAGACCAGAACGACTCTATTGGCATTTATTGATGAAGAACAAAAGAATACTCAGTTGAAGAACTCTCCTCAACGAACCTATCTCTTTTGAGTATAAATAGAAGACTTTCAAGATCATTTAACATACACCTGAACTCATTAACTCTAGCATTCAATACTCTCAAATCTCTCTTAAGTTCTTTGCTAGAAAACTTCTCTGCTCAAATCATTTGTATTTATTGAGAAGTCTTTATTGCGATCTTACCTACCTTAAATACTTATTCACTCTGTGAGTGTTACTCGAAAGATTTGCAAAGTTGTAATCCGTGAAGCTGTTGCTTCATTCCAACTCCTACCATTTGTAGAGCCTGTGGAGGCTTGAAGAAAGAATACTTGTTTGAGCCTGGAGTGGCTAGGTGTGCAAATAATACTTGTCAGTTGAGCCTGTGGAGGCTAGGTGTGTAAATAATACATTCTGTAACCTGATCGATTATCGTGCAAATATTTGGTGAAGTCAAGGACTGGACGTAGCCCAAGGTTTAGGGTGAACCAGTATAAATCTCAGTGTCTCCTTTCTTAGCTTAATCTTTTCAGTTTAATTTATTTTAACTGTTCTAACTGGGTTGAAAAATAAATTTCCTTTTTATAATACGCATCATTGTGTTTTATCGTCTAAATTGCAACGTTTTTAGAAAAGTTTTAAAACACAATTCAACCACCCATTCTAGTGTTTTACATCTGTTCATTTCAGTTGGTATCAGAGCTTAACCTCTAGGTTGAGCACTTAACAATGTTGAGGAAAGATCCTGTTGAACAGACATCATGACAGCTGTAGCTAGCACAAGCGGAAGCTACACTGGAGAAGGAGCATCTATGGCGAGACCTCCCTACTTTGATGGAGAAAACTACATCTATTGGAAAGAAAGATTTCAATGGTTCATCATGTCACCAAATTCTGATTTATGGGATATTATCACTGATGGTCCCTACATACCAAAGAATGATGATGACACTGACAAACCCAAAGCTTAGTGGACTGCAGCAGAAAAGACTAAATGGGAGCTAAATCAGAAAGCAATGTATTCCTTGATGTGTACTCTCAATCAGGAAGAATTTGAAAAGGTCCATGCATGTGAATTTGCTAAAGAAATCTGGGATAATCTCGAAGTTACTCATGAAGGAACAACAAAATAGAAAGAAACAAAGATAAACATGGTTGTACGAAAGTATGAGTTATTTATCATGGAAGATGGAGAAAGCATTGCTCAAATAATAGGAAGATTTCAAACTATTACAAATAGTCTGAAATCACTGGGAAAAATCTATAACAATGCTGAGAAAGTTGGCAAAATTCTAAGAAGTCTACCCAAACAGTGGAGACCTCTGGTTATAGCAATAACTCAAGCCAAAGATCTCACGACGCTTCAAATGAGTGATCTTCTTGGAACCTTACAAGATCATGAGCAGGAGTTGAATGAAGACAATTCAAATAAGAAAGGAAAAACCATTGCCCTCAAGGCAGAAAAAGAATCTTCAAAAGCTCTAAAGGTTGAAGAATCAGATCAAGCATCAGACGCCTCTGAAGAAGACTCTGACAGTGATGATGAAATGTCATTACTAACCAGAAAAATGAGAAAATTTTGGAAGAAGAAGAATTTCAGAAAGGATAGACCTTTCAAGAAGTTCAACAAAGAAAAATCCTTCAAAGAAAACAATAGTTCTGACAAAAGCTCCATTGTATGCTATGAATGCATGAAATAAGGACACTTCAAATCTGAATGTCCTCAGCTGCAAAAGCAACCCTTCAAAAAATTCTATAAAAAGAAAAAGAAAAGGGATGATGGCTACTTGGAAAGATCTTGATGGTAGCTCATCTGATGATGATGAAGGTGAAGAAGCAAATCTTTGTCTCATGTAAGATGACGACTCAGACTCTGAGGTAATTTCTGATTCTAATGATTTACAAGATGCCAATGATGAATTGATTGAAGAACCTAACTGTTTAACTAAGGCTTTTAGAACACTTAAGAGGCAATATGTGAAACTCTTAAAAGAGCATGAATATAAGACTCAAGAATGTAACAAACTGTCTCAGGAAAACAGTAAGCTTAAAGCTAAAAGGCTTAAGGCTAAGATCACAGTTGAGGTGCCACAATCTGAAGAAGTTGTCAAACTTCAACAAAAGGTTGAAGAGCTCACCTCTGATCTTGCTCGTTTTGTCAATGGAAGAGATAACCTGACTAAGTTGTTAGCAACTCAGAGACCTTCTCTTGATAAAACTGGTATAGGATTCATTGACCAGATACATCATAAAGTATCTAACAAAGTCTCAGGACAAAAACCTGAAACTCTTTATGATAAAGTCATTACATACAAAAGTAGTTGTAAAAACTATGGAAAAACTGGACATATCACGTCTTAGTGTAGTCACACAAGAAAAAAGTTGTCACAAACTTCAAGAAGTAACAAAAAATGACCCAAAAGAATATGGGTACCTAAAGCTTTGATTATTCCTGTTGCATATATCCTTAATAGGACAAAAATGACACCTATCATGGTACCTGGACAGTGGCTGCTCACGACGCATGACAGGAGAAAGGTCTATGTTCCTAGACCTCCAACCTAAAGAAGGTGGACATGTTACCTTCGGTAGAAATCAAAAGGGAAAGGTCACCGGGATGGGTAAAATTGGTAGGAAATCACCTCTATCATCTATCTCTAACGTTCTTTTAGTTGAAGGATTAAGGCATAATCTGCTAAGCATAATTCAATTATGTGATAATGGATATAATGTTTCATTTACTAAGAATGCATGTGTAGTCAAAGACACTAATGGCAAAGTTCTCTTTTCAGCAAACTGACAACAAAATCTTTATAAGATTGATCTAACTAAACTATCTAAACAAAATGTGACTTGTTTTGTGTCAAGAGAAGATGAAAGATGGGTATGGCATAAGAAGCTAGGACATGCAAGTATGAAATAGATATCTAACCTTCAAAAGTGTATACTAGTGAAAGGTCTACCTGATATAAGTTTCAAAAAGGATGTCTTATGTGATTCTTGCCAAAGTGGAAAGCAAGTTAAATCTAGCTTTAAATCCAAGAATCTAGTGTCTTCCTCTAGACCTTTACAGTTGATACATATGGATCTGTTTGGTCCAGTTAGTGTTGCTAGTAAGGCAGGAAAGAAATATGATTTTTTCTTAGTCGATGATTATTCTAGATATACATGGGTACTCTTCTTAACCCACAAGGATGAGTCATTCATAATGTTCTCTACATTCTGTAAGAAAGTTCAAAATGAGCAGGGAATCTGTATCTCAGCTATCAGAAGTGACCAGGGAGAGTTTGAAAATGAGCACTTCAATATATTCTGTGAAGATAATGGTATCTCTCACAACTTTTCTCCTCCAAGAACTCCTTAGCAGAATGGAGTAGTAGAAAGGAAGAACAAATCTCTACAAGAGATGGCCCAAAAAATGCTCACCGAAAATAAACTCCCAAAGTACTTCTGGGCTGAGGCAGTAAACACTGCTTGTTATGTACATAACAAAATATTGATAAGACCATTCTTGAACAAAACTCCCTATGAATTGTGGAAAGGTAGAAAACCTAACATTTCGTATTTCCATGCTTTTGGATGTGAATGTTTTATTCTAAATACTAGAGATCAACTTGGAAAGTTTGATTCAAAAGTAGATAAAGCTATATTCCTTGGATATTCCGATACTTCTAAAGCTTTTAGAGTTTACAACTCTAGAACAGAAGTGGTTGAAGAATCTATTCATGTCAAGTTTAATGATGGCTTAAAGACTGATAAGAAATTATCAGATCTTGAAGATGATTTTGCAGGATCGGATCTTAGAAAACGAAGCAATTAGACAAAAGATGACTTGAAGAACGAGGATTCAGAATTTCCTACTCAAGCGTCTGAGCCATCAACTCAACAATCGTCTAATAAGGAACCCCATACGGAACTGGAAGTTCAAAACTCATCACCCTGAACAGTTGATCATTGGCAACCCCTCTCAAGGAGTTAAAACCAGATCAACATTCAAGGATTCAAACAATATGGCATTTCTATATGAGATTGAACCAAAGAATATCAAAGAATCTCTTGAAGACGAAATCTGGATTTTAGCTATATAAGAAGAGCTAAATCAAATCAAAAGGAATGATGTATCGTTCTTAGTTCCAAATGAAAAAGGAAAGTCAGTTATTGAAACAAGATGGGTATTCAGAAACAAGCTTGATGAAGACGGTAAGGTTGTCAGAAACAAAGCAAGGTTAGTTGCTCAAGGCTATAATTAATAAGAAGGTATTGATTACACTGAAACCTTTGCACCTGTAGCTATAATTGAAGCAATTCGTATACTTATATCATATGCTGCATAACATCAAATCACCTTATTTCAAATGGATGTCAACAGTGCATTTCTTAATGGAATTATTGAAGAAGAAGTATATGTTAAACAACCACCAGGATTTGAGGATAGTGAGAAACCAAATCATGTCTATAAGCTTAAGAAAGCCATCTATGGATTAAAACAAGCACCTAGAGCTTGGTATGACAGACTAAGTTCTTTTCTTATGAAAAATAATTCCATTAGAGGAAAAAGTAGATACAACTATCTTTAGAAAAATTTCTAAAAAGGATATCATTATACTACAAATCTATGTTGATGATATCATATTCGGTGCTACTAATGAAAAGCTCTGCAAAGAGTTCTCCAAACTAATGCAGAATGAATTTGAGATGAGCATGATGGAAGAATTAAAGTTCTTCCTTGGTCTTCAAATCAAACAGACAGATGATGGAATATACATTCATCAACAAAAATATACTAAGGAGATCTAAAGGAAATACAAGTTGGATACAGCTAAGCCTATGAAAACTCCCATGGAAGCAAGTGCAAAATTAGGCAGAGATGAAAAAGGTAAAAAGGTAGATCAAACTACTTACAGAGGTATGATTGGTTCTCTCTTGTACTTAACCTCAAGTAGACCTGATATTCAATTCAGTGTCTGTATGTGTGCAAGATTCTAATCAGATCCTAGAGAATCACATATTAAGGCCGTTAAAAGAATATCAAGATATTTTCTTGGAACCACTAATCTTTGTTTGATGTATTTGAGAACACAAGAATACAGATTAGTAGGATTCTGTGATGCTGATTATGTAGAAGACAGGATAGAAAGAAAAAGAACAAGTGGAGGATGTCAATTTATTGGAGCAAGCTTAGTCTCTTGGACAAGAAAACGTCAAACTACAATAGCTCTATCCACTACAGAAGCAGAATACATTTCAGCTGCAAGCCGTTGTTTCACGACTCTGATGGGCTCGAATCCGCAAGTGTACGGCTTCGTCGTCAAGTAATAAATAGATCAAATCCACAGGGACCGTGATCTTAAATAACTATCAATTATTAAATCAATTAAACTGGACTAGAAAAAGATTTGGAAAAGATTTGGTTTTTAAAAGATTAACTAACAAATCAAATATCTAAAACGCAATCAAACAAAATCGCAATCAAATCAAATATGGGATTTTTTTCAATATCAAATCAAATCGGTAGGAATGAAAAATTTCCCTACCTTTATGGGGACATTCTCTAGTATGCCTAGAGGAGTTTTAGATGTGCCATCCGCAAATTGTAAAGAGAACTTGGATGGACTCAATTCTTTGGTTCCTAACCTCTCAAAGATGGTATGTGGCATCAAACTCGCACTAGCCCCTAAGTCACATAAGGCTTGGTCTATTTTCACTTCTCCAATTGAGCAAGCAATAAAGAAACTTCCTGGATCTTTTAGTTTAGGAGGCATATTAGTTTTTATCATGCCATCAAGCTCCTCAATTAAGCTCTTAGTTTCTTTTTCTACTTGCTTTTTCTTGACCAACCTTTGTGGGAAAGGTATTGGGGGTTGGTAAGGTGGTGGAGGGACATACTTTGGCTCTATCTCTTCTTGTTCACTCACGTCCTCCTCACATTCCACATCCTTTTCAACTACCCCAAGCTTATCATCCCTCAAGTATATAGCATTACACTGCTCATTGGGATTAACTTCGGGTTGTCCTGGAAACGTACCCTTAGTTCTAGAATATGTACTAGCTTGTTGGGCAATCTGAGTTTCTAACATCTTATTATGGATGGATAAGTTATCTACCTTAGATGTTAACGCTTTTATTGCCTCATTGACTGTCATACCTTGTTGCCTAAACTCTTCATTTTGCTTTGTTTGAGTTTCAACAAAATTTTCCAAAAGAGACTCAAGTTTAGACATTTGTACCTGAGGATGCCCCGATGCGGGTTACCTATTACCTTGACCTTCCTGGAATTCGTGGTTCAATGTGTTGTTGTAGTTCCCGTAGGAGAGATAAGGACTATTCTTCCTCACTTGGTTGTAAGGATTTGGAGGAGCATAATTTGGCAACTTTGGGTTCGTGTCATAGAAGTTGTGACAAAAGTTCACTTGTTCCCCCGAAGTACCGGATCCAGGAGCAATACCATGTGGGCACTCCATTATGTCATGTCCCTCCATTCGACAAATCTCACAAACAACATTAGTAGCACCTATTGAACTCACATCAGCCTTTTCAAGCTTATCAAAGCGTTTATTCAATGAGTCAAATTTAGACACAATTAGATCAGTGCTATCATTTCAAACCTACCCCCCGAAAGCTTTTTCGGGTTATTACCTCTTTCCAAATCCAATTGGTGATAGTTGGTGGCTATGTTTTCAACGATATTGAATGCTTCAGTCATAGGTCTATTCATAAAGGTTCCACCAGCTGCGGAGTCAAGTGACACCTTCGAAGAGTAATCCAATCCGTTGTAGAAGGGATGAACTAACAACCACCTCTCGAGTCCATGATGTGAGCAAGACTCTAGCAATCCTTTGTAACAATCCCAAGCTTCGGATAAGCATTCTCCGTCCTTTTGGAAGAAGCCGGTGATCTGAGTTCGTAGGTAAGCAGTCTTGGATGGGGGGAGGAATTTTTCCAAGAATGCCTGCTCCAGTTGGTCCCTAGTTGACAAAGTATTAGTGGGCATTTGCTTCAACCAAGCTCTTGCCTTTCCAGTCAGAGAGGAGGGGAATAATCTCAAGCGAATAGTATCAACCGGGGCACCATGAATTCTTATTGCATTAGTGAACTCCAAGAATGTCTCCACATGATTCGTCAGGTCCTCCGAGGGTAATCCTCCAAAATGATGTTGCCTAATCATTCCAATTAACTGAGGCGGTATAGTGTAGTTTTCCGCCACAATTTCCGGCCTAGCAATCCCAGTTCGCAAACCCCTAGCATTTGGGGTTGCGTAGTCCTTCAGTGGTTTGGTATTCGGTAGATTCGCCATGAGTGGAATGAGAATCAACCTCTCTCTTTGTCTTTGTAGTCTCCCACGACTATGAAAGGTTCTTTCGATCTCGGGGTCAACTTCAATAAGATTTCCAAGACTTTGGGATCTTTGCATAAAAGAGAAAAATACCTGCAAGAGAAAGATAGATACTCGAAGAGAAAAGAAAAAGAAATAAATAATAAATAAAAATAAAAATGTCCAGAAAAATCAATTTTAAAATTAAACTGAAATTCAAGAAAGCACGGTTCCCGGCAACGGCGCCAAAAACTTGATAGGCTCGAATCCGCAAGTGTACGGCTTCGTCGTCAAGTAATAAAAAGATCGAATCCACAGGGACCGTCATCTTAAATAACTATCAATTATTAAATCAATTAAACTGGACTAGAAAAAGATTTGGAAAAGATTTGGTTTTTAAAAGATTAACTAACAAATCAAATATCTTAAACGTAATCAAACAAAATTGTAATCAAATCAAATATGGGATTTTTTCAATATCAAAAGAGATTTCCAGGAATTGAGTTACCAACAAGACTGCTCATGCTACAAAATGACTACCCCTCTTGTTAATTATCGAAATTGCTTCGAAGGTGAATTTATCCTAAATGAGTTAATGTTCCCTATCTGGATACAAGAACCGTGCCCAATTAAACCAACCCTTACTCTCGTGGTAATTGAATTTAAATCGAACCCTTTAAGCTTTGTGACAATTCAGTGAACCCTCGAAGGACCGCTTCTAACTCTCGTAATTTAAGTCCTAAGTTTGATTCCTATAGATCAGATACCTAAGTTCACCGCTAGGTTCCTCCTTAGGGTATCTATGACATGCAAATAAGTGCGCACCAAATTCACAAGTAATTCATGCAATAGGAATTAAATCGAAAGCGAATTGAAATTGAAAAGAAGTAAAACGTCAGTTCATAACATAAAACAAATCTTGGTCATAGCCCCAATTCCTCGAAATAAAGGAACTACTCAAGCATTGCTATGTTCATAGCAAGCTTGATTAACAAAAACATTAAAAAAACCTAAGAGAGAAGAAGAAATTGAGAAGAAGAGAAATCCTAATTTTTTGCCTCAGGTAGTAGCCCAAGGGATCCCTATTTTCGAGCCTTAGAGTGTTATTTATAATGTAGGGTAACTTGAATCCCAATCTGTTACAAAATCATATCAAATCAGCAATTAAATTTTCAAATTTTGCACGTCACAGTCGTGATGCCTATCACGGCCAAGTCGTGATGCGTTCTGACTTGGAGATGGCTTCACTTCTTGGTCTGTCACGGTCGTGACCACCATCTGCCTGTGAGGGTCTAGTTCAGTTGGCATGTCACGGCCGTGATGGCCTTCACGGCCTGGCCGTGACCAGTTCTAAGTTTAACCTTCTTTCTTTTCATCCCTACTCGATCACGGCCATGATTCCTATCACGGCCAGGCCGTGATGAGCTCTGTTTGGCTCATTTTTCTTGCTTTTTCAAGCTCCGTCTTTGTTCAAGCTCCAACATAACTAATCCTGAGCATTTTAATCTTCAATTCCTGCACACAAACAACACAAAGCCACCTTACCCGTTCCAAGGTAAAAACTAACAAAAATCAAATTAAAAATGCCTAAATGCATGCAATATGATAAAGAAATATGAGGTGTAATCACACTCATAAAACTACCCCAAGCTTAAGATTTTGCTTGTCCTCTAGCAATAACCAAGGCCATACAAGATAAAAAATCAGAGCATGGACAGTGAACCAAGAACCCGAGTAACAAATACAAGTAAAAGGCATATCCAAATAAGTAACCAAGAGACAATCAATTTCAATTCCAATTAGAAGCTTAGGTTCTCTAGATTCATGCCTCTCACTAATTCGGGAACTCTTCTCACCTCACTCAAGTGTTTAAGGACATTTGACAATTCACTCAATTTCCTCAAGGAAGGTACCCTACCATAAGCTTGACTATTAACCAAATCTCTACTTTATTAACTAAAACTCATAAGAATCAAGAGGACTTTTATTTTGATTTTAATGGGGCCATGGGATTAATTGTTAGGTGGGGAAATTAAGAAAGGGAAAATTCAAGAAGGCTAAACAAAATATCAAACAATGCAAAGCATGACAACCTTCTCAAATAGCTTTTTGAGCTTTAATTCACCTTTCCACATTTCTTTATTTCTTTCTTTTTTTCTCATCCCCTTCTCCATTTATTATTATTATTATTATTATTTTATTTATTTAGAGAAGGGGAGATTCTCAACTTAAGAGAAATATTTTTCTAACATTTTCATCCCACATTTTTTTTCAAACCACCTTTTTAACCTTTTTGCAATACTTTAAAAGGTGTCATACCAAGCATCATTCATCAAAATAAATCAAGGTACCAAGAAAAGCATTTTATTCTTTTAGGCTCAAAACTGGGCAACTAAGGGGTAGCATTTAATCAATCAAAGCTCAAAAGGCCAGAAAAATACCTAGGGCCTCAATCATTTTCAAATATGTTTTCAAATTTTTTAAGTTTCAAAACGGTTTCAAATCAAGTTCTAGAGAATACAATCCAAGAGGAATAAAACACTCAATCACAAAGAATGGGGTAGATTTAGTGAGTACCCCTTTAGGCTCAAAAAAATATCACATGTAGTAGTTTGAAATCAATGAGACACAAATCTAAGGAACCACATAGAGCTGTTAGAGGACGCGTCACGGGCGTGACATTCATCACGGTCAGGCCGTGATCAATTCTGACTTCCTGCTTTTTCACATCACGCCCGTGATAGCTATCATGGCTGGGCCGTGTTCCTTTCTGATATGTAGCTGTTGGCTAATCACGCCCGTCACTGCCTGGGCGTGATCAATCCCAGTCGCACGTTATGGCCATGATCTCCTCTTACATCATTTTCCGTGTCTTTTTGCTCTCTATGCCTTCATAACCTGAAAATACTTGACAAAACCATCAATTTGTGATCTTTCTTCTCTTAATCTTCTCAAATTATTCAAAAACAAAATTCAAAAACAAATTAAAAAGGGAAAGAAAGCTTGGGTTGCCTCCCAAGAAGTGCTTATTTACGGTCTTAAGCTTGACCATACTCCTTTCAATCAACCGGGATCAACTGGGCTTGGAAGTGAAAGAACACCTCTCTTTCATGGAAGTCCTTCAAAGAGCCTATTTTTCAAAACCTACTATTGCCCCTCGGAAAGACCTCAAGAGGAAAGCTGCTGTTGTAACTACACCAGTTAGAAGATCAACAAGGCTGAAGCCGGTTGAATCTGTGCAAGTTTCTTTGCAACCCACTGCATCACCTCCTAAGTCATATGAACCCTAACCCTCTTGACCCATTGTTTCATCTTCACCATCCAATTCCTTATCCTCTTCCTCACTTAATTCCCCTCTTCACAATCAGATCTCAAATGCAGAAAATCTTCTTGCCTTATCTGTTCGAGATTTCAATTTAAATCTCACTCTAGATGACCCTTCACCACAGCCTGTTCTTCATAACTCACCAAATCACATATCCAACCATTCATCACTCTCTCCCCCACCAACTCAGGAAATTCAATATCCTGTCCCTATTTCAAGAAATTTTTTTATTCAATTCTATCACCTCTTTCTCACTCTTCTTCATCACCTGAAACCTCACCACAATGACCCCAACCTACTTCTTTCAACTCCTCTGAGCCTGTACCTATAGATCAAATCAATCCTAATCTTCTCAGTCTGTATGATTTAAAAGCAATTAGCAACCTTGTTGCAAAAGAGGCTGCAGTTAGGCTAAATCAAGCCTCTTGGAAACACAGGCCTAATCCATCTGCTTGCATGAAGCCCAATACAGTTTTGAAAATCTGTCCTGACAGAGGATTTGTCTGTCCGAGACCAAAGTTGAATCCAAAACCTAATAAGCCCTTTGTCTTCTTGAAAAGAAAATATCAGAAACTGAAGTTCCCTCGATGGTCTACTTCATTTTTGAGCCACCCCGAGCCTTATATCTTTCAACATCGAGCTCATCATTGTGGACTCTTTCTGCTTGACAAAGTTAAGACTCCTAAAGATACTGCTCGACTAAGTTCTTATCAGATTCCATGGATCGGATATCCAGATGAAGTCAGAGCAAGCACACGATAACTCTATCCCTTCCAACCAACTCTTATTTTCACTCCTTTTCTTTTCATTTTACCTTTATCTTTTTATGAAAACCTTTTTTCTGTTTACTTCTTTGATTTACCAATTTCTGTTGAAAACTTGATTTGGTTTTTCGAAAATCTTTCCTCTTTTTTCATTTCTTTGTCTAATCTAGAAATCCCCTCTTTCAAAATTCCCTTTCTGCAACCTTTTGGTTCGTTGCATTCAGTCTTTCCTTTAACTCTCTCTTTCTTCCCTAATATTATTAATCTGTCTTTTATTTTCTCTTTTGGTCTTTCTCTTCCCTGGCATTGTCTGGAAATTGTTCCTTATGAACCTCCCTCGACCGCCACCTCCTCTAACCCTGGACCCTCTTTTTCATCTCCGCCTCATGATACTGCTGCACTGGCATCCAATGTCATTGGAATAGATCCAGTAGCTCGTACAGAAATCAACGGTCTTCGTGAGACAATGCAATGTACTACAGTCAATGATGGTTTAATCAATAAATGTTATTTTCAGCTGCATCTTTACTATGTTACTTTATCTTTTTACTGATGACAAAGGGGGAGAAAATAGATTGAGAAAATAGAACAATAAATATCTATCTATTAAAGATAAGATGCTACCTTAATCATGAGTCTACGTTCATTATAGAAGCATCAGTTCAAGGGGAGCTTGAGAAGCTTTTTATGGAGCTTAAGAAACTTAACTTAAATATTCTTATATGCTTGTTATGACCCTTTTGTGTTTAAATCTGCTTTTATCCTTAGTTCATTAAAATCATAAGCCAATGTCTGTCATCATCAAAAAGGGGGAGATTGAAATAGACAACTATAAACACGAGAAGGGGGGTTGAATTGTGTTTATCAGAATTTAAACAAAGTTAAACAGATAAGAAAACTAAAGCAACAAAAGAGTTTACAAGGAAAGAGAGATTGACACAGTTATTTATCTTGGTTCACTCTTCAAAGCAAAGAGCTATGTCTAGTCCTTGGGAGCACCAAGTTTTATCCACTATAACTGATCAGGTTACAGACTACAAGTATACTTTGCACACCTAGCCTCTTCAGGCTCCAAGACAAGTATTCTTTGCATACCTAGCCTCTTCAGGCTCACTCAGATTTGTTTGAGAAATTTGGTTTGTAATAAATACAACTTCAGACGGACAAATCTTTCACTAACACTCAGAGAGTGGTTTAAATGTAAAGCTTAGGAAAACCTGTGTAATAACTTCAAATGATTGAAGAATACAGAATGAAAGGATGGATATATTAATGCGCAGAGTAATGGCTCTTTAATGCTATATGTATTCTCTCTATCTTCATCTTCAATGACTTCTGTATTTATAGTCTTCAAGCATTGAAGATCCGTTAGAGAGACATTCCCTCAGATGTTGGCTTCAAGCAGAACTTCATTAAATGCAATAGAGTCGTTCTGGGTAGCAATTAATGCAATATGAATGTTGGTTGTACTATAACTTGAAGGATCATGGCTTTATGCATCGTGAAACAGCCATATCAGAGTTGTGCAGAGAGCTTTTTGTACTTTGCTGAGTACAATTCCCTTTTCGTGTAAGGACCAGAGGTACTAGGGAATAAAGCACGTTTGAAGCATTCATTAACTGGTCTTTGGTTCTGATATCCGAGGTTGCTTGAGAGAGTAACTTCTGACTTTTCTTGATAAGCGTGAGACTAAGTAGGAGAGAAGGCTTCGAGTCTCTTTCTGATGGGACAGCCAACAAAAGTTTGTTTGGTCCTCGATTCTTCAACGAGTAACCTCAGACAAGTGTAGGAACTCGTGGGGACACAGGTTGAAGACGTATCTCGAAAGAAGTCAATAATCCTAGTCAGTAAACAGGTTGACTTTCGCTTATCCAGACAGGTAGTCACCTATATTGGAAGATAGATGATTCTTACTGTTTTAATCTCCACATTAGATAGACAGGTTAGCAACCAATATGAAGGTTAATTAAATCATTAACCAATGTTTAGTTCTCATCAAAACTTAGGGAAATGCACATCAGACATTTTAGAGACTTAACAATCTCCCCCTTTTTTGATGATGACAAACATTGAGATGATTTAATAAACCTCAGAAAATATCAACAAATGAAAGTAGCAAATATAAGGTAGCAACCCTTTTCTCTAAGAGCAGCCTAGCTCGCTTTTCTTCATCCAGCTGTCTTCTTAAGTCTTCTACTTGTGTTTGAAGCAGATGAAAGTCTTGTAAGGCCATTGTCTGAGAAGTGGAGGCTTCTGTAGACAGGCTTGACGAAGAGACAGACAGAGAAGAGTGCCAGGGTAAGGCTAAAACTGAGGGTGCCTTAGGTAGAGATAGGGGAGAGGTGATGGAAGGGAATAAAAGTTCATGGAGAGTTTGAAGAGCATAGAAAGGAAGAAAGATAAATTTGAAAATAAGACTGATTCTGACAAAGTCGGTATCAGGTGAAGGAAACACACATGAAAGTCTCTCGGACAGAGACAATCTGGTGATGATTATTTGGATAGGTGGGGGGGAGAGGTGTTCGAGCTGATACAGATGGAGGGATAGGTAATAAGGAATCAATATGATAAAAGAAAGAATTTGATCCAGTAACTAACATAAAGAAATACCTAGACCTACGAGGTAGCATCACAACAGAAGTAGGATAGTGACTTCCAGTTAATGTTCTAATGAAGACAACAATAGGTGGGTAGAGGAAAAGTTCTCTACGGGGGTTAAGAATATGAGGTGGAGGAGAAGGAATGAAAGAGACATGTGAGATACTTGCAAATAAAAGAGATTGCAGATCAAACACAAAGAGTCTCGATGATATGCCAGTTTGTTCTTTGGGAGCAGAGTCCCTGTGAACAACTGTGTACTGACATTCATCAGGTACGATAGTGAAAAAAGATTTTTCAATTTGAAAGGAGTAGACAGGTGAAGAAAGAGGAGATGCAATAGAGAGAGGTTGAACAAAAAGGGCAAATGGAGAAGAGACAGATGGGGTGATGACACCTTGATGAAAAGGGGAAGAAGGAGTTATCTGGTTTTCAGATAGTTTCAACTTCTTGTGATATGGAGACACTTGGTCATCCTTGGGTACAACTGTCTAAGCTTCTCCAGACATGTCTTATGCAGTGTTAGCTTCTGCAGACACTTCAGTCTTTGAAGGTACTGGGTAACCAGATCTTCTCTTTTTGGGAATAATTCCCAAAATGAAAGTCTTCTTTGGTTCTTCCAGGACTTGCTTTGTTTGCTCCCCCTAAGCAGATGCTTCCTCTTTGCTAAGCTCAGACTCAACTTGTCTAACCTTGGCAAAGGTCTTCACCAACTTCCTCTTCTTGCTGGGATGAGCAGGAACATCCACTAGTTCCTCAGCTTCACTAGTCTTCCTCTTGGGAGAGGGTCTCTTCAGCTTGAACCTCAAGGGCTCAACAGTCTCAGAAGAATCTTCAGACACTGAAGGTTGCAGCTCTGGAATTTGGTCTTGTCTGGCCACATTTCCAGACGATTTGAACAGTCTCTCAGAAATGGGGACTTCTGACTCATCAGTGGAAACCATTGGTTCTTCCTCCTTCTGCTCAACAGCGGGCTTCTTCTTCTGCTTCATCTTATCATCTGCCTCCTCATCAGCAAGAGGGATTCCCTTGTTGTCCATCATAGATAGTATCTTCCTGTCTATGGACTGTGACATGTCCACAAAGTGAACATCACTAGGAACAAACAACTTGTTCCTGAAGACCATTGTCAGCAACATCTCATAAGGATAGGTCTGCATGTTGGTTCTCATGATCAGAGTCTCAAGGTACATGAAGATAAGGTCGTTGATGTCAACCTTGATTTTATGGATCAAGTAGTACAGTGCAAATCTGTCCATCTTGGTCACACTATCTCGTGAGCCTTTCCTTGGCATCATGCACTCCAACAGAAATTTGTGCAGAAATCTGCACTTGACCACCATGTTGACAGGCTTAGGGTTCACAGGTTTGGAAACACCATAGATGGCAATGCTGACATTGTCAACTCCCACTTCATCTTCCCAGTTGGGGGTGAAGCTAGCTCCGATTCTCGGACATTTTGTGACAAGCTCCAGAGAGCTAATGGGGAAAAGAAGGGTTCTCTCCCCCATTTTAGCCTTAAAGCTCTTGGTTCCGTTGAGTCGGTTGGTGACAACCACATCATTTCTCCCGAACGTTTGAACGAGCTTAGGGTGAACAAGCTCCTTGATGTCGAAGAAAGGAGTCCACTTGGAGTACTCCAACTCTTCAATGACATCCATACCTAGCTTCTTCATCTGTTGAAGATCAACGGTCTTTCCCGGAATGATCTTCTCAATCTCAGTAACCTTGAGATTGTATTTCTCAGCTATTTCTTTTGCAGAGAGACGCTTGGATGATGCCATTTTTGAGAGAAAACAATTCTAGGGTTTCGAGAGAGAAGAGGGTTTGAAAGATGAGAAGACAAAAAGATTTTGGTTTTTGAAAACGTAAAGGTTCAACCTTTTTGATCTATTGTCTTTTATAGTCATAAAGGTAGGAGAGAGAAAAAAATGTCATTTTTTTTTAATTCAAAAAGGCACGATTTGTATGGGGAACACAACACCCACTTAAGACATAATGAAAACATGGTTTCGAGATATATAAACTACCATGCACATGATTAGCTTCAGATAAAGGAATGACCTTAATTAATTAATAACCATTTCAACAAAATTGTTGAGTTCTAGCATAGTGACTCAGCAGAGTCAGATAGGTAGGCATAGACAGGTGATAAAGCACAGACATGTTAACATTCATACATGTAATTCAACAATGCAATGCATGTTTAGATTATCTCTAATAAATAAAAACCTTTCTTCTGCTAGGGTTTTAGTGAAAATATCATTCCATTGATTTTCAGTTTTAACAAACTTAATATCAAAGATGCCTTTCTGAACATATTCCCTAATAAAATGATATTTGATTTCAATATGCTTAGCCTTAGAATGCTGAATTGGATTTTTAGTTAAGCATATAGCACTAGAATTATCACACCATAAAGATATGTTATGCTCATAAATAGAGTAATCCTCAAGTTGATGTTTTACCCATAAGTGTTGAGAGCAGCAACTAGCAGCTGATATGTATACTTCAGCAGTAGACAGGGCAACAGTTGTCTGCCTCTTGCTTGACCATGAGACTAAGCTTGCTCCAATGAAGTGACATCCTCCACTGGTGCTTTTTCTTTCAATTCTGTCTCCAGCAAAATTAGCATCACAATATTTTACTAATCTGTATTCTTTTGATCTTAAATAAAGCAAACCAAGATTAGTAGTTCCATGCAAATATCTAAATATTCTTTGAACAGCCTTAAGATGAGATTCTCTAGGATCAGATTTGAATCTAGCACACATACATACACTAAATTGAATGTCAGGTCTGCTTGTAGTTAAGTACAGTAGAGAGCCAATCATACATCTGTAGACAGTTTGGTCTGCCTTTTTACCTTCATAATCTTTGCTTAGTTTTGCATTAGGTTGCATAGGGGTTTTCATGAGGTTTGCATTTTCCATTTTGTATTTCTTGAGTATCTCCTTGGTATACTTTAGTTGATGAATGTAAATTCCATCACTTGTCTATTTGATTTGTAATCCAAGGAAGAACTTCAATTCTCCCATCATGCTCATCTCAAATTCAGCTTGCATTAGATTTGAAAATTGAGACACCCCGTTGTGCCTCGGTGTTTTATTAGATTAATTACCTTCTTAAATCAATTCTTAGCCGCGCGCTTATCATGAAAATACTTAAAAATTAAAGTTTATTTAATTATCATATAACTTCTGCAAATTTAAAACACAACAAATTTAACATATGTAAATACACACCAAATTGTTCATTACAATACCAAAACACTGTTGAGGGTATCCTCTCAGTATGATCCCTCACAGGCATAAACTTAATAACAGACATACTTAGCGGAAATATAAAAATGCTCCTTAGACACACTGGCCATAATGTCTATACTCTAATCGTCATGGATCACAGCTCGACCCCCAGTGTCTGGTTCGTAAGGAATTCCATCCAACTCCTCAGCAATCTCCGTTTCATACAGAGTTCCGTCCAGCGCCTCAGCAACATAACCCTCCATCGGGTCTTCTAACGTAAACCAAAGTAACCCACAAAAATACAGAAACATAGGGGATAAGAAGCAGTTCTATCATCAAAAAGCGGAAAAGAGTCATAATACATTATATAGTAATTGTCACAGACAATCAACACACATAACCAACGAATAATCCTCAAGTTAATATATATCATCCTCTACCCTTACTCTCAAGCAATGTGACACTTTATTTTAACGTAACCTCTCCAATCCTGTCACCATGTCTTTACATTATCATAGCCACTACCACTCCTATTACTAGCCCTCATTTGCATCGGGGCACACCCTCATTCCCGTTAGGATGTTCCACCTAGTGCACACCTCCGTTTCCGTTAAGGTGTTCCACCCCCATTCCCTAAGGTGGAAGTGGTCTCGCGAGAACTCTTGATTTTACGTGTATTATATTACCAATATACGGTGTGTTATATTACCAATACACAGAAGTGTTTTACGTGTATTATATCACCAATACACGGTGTATTATAATACCAATACACAAAAGTGTTTTACGTGTATTATATTACCAATACACAGATTTCCTTGCGTATTATATTACCAATACAGTTTTATCTTTGTGTATTATATTACAATACACTTTTTTCCTTGTGTATTATATTACTAATACACGGTTGTGGATAACAACACCTATACTTGAATCTCACCAACCCGTTTTAATAACATCCTAGTGCCTTAACCTTCCATTAGAACTTGACACCTATTCTATGCCATAACACCTTTTTAACATACATCATCTAGTTTAGGTACTTCTAAATCATTATTGTCCTCAAAACCAAAACAATCATCTCTTAGACAACATATATATCTTTGCTTAAAAACCACTAGGCATAATAATACAAACCAGGCAGATCATGCACAACACAACATCAATCAAAATATTCTCATATCACCAACATAGAACAAAATCAATTCAATAAAGGTAATAAATCAAATCAACCATCAACAATATAAAATCAACCTAATATGAATCACCATTGGTTTTTCAGAAAAAGGTTTCCAAAGTGATTTTGGTGTTGTCGATTACTCGCCTACTAGAAGGGTTTAGGTCACCCTACACGATTATTATATAATCTACTACTTATTCATTCCGACGATAGGTTGGTTCTTTCCCCCACCTAGGTTATCAACGAACTCCCGAACTCGAAGCTCCTCGTCGTCACACCACAAAGTACTAACTCCACCTTCTGTGAAGGTAAAGAGATTAGATGCTCGAAGAGGTATACCACGAACGTCCTCGTTTCCTCCGCGATGGAAGTCTAAGGTTATGAACACAAAATCACAAGTTAAAATCAGACAAGAACACTAAACCACAAAGTATAGGTTCGGCCAAGACTAGTTCTTAGGGTTAGAGATTCCCGAAAATTATACAACTCATGGATTTATGATCCTTAAGTGTTGGGAGTTCATAAACAATGATCATTTAACAAAGTTGAATTAAAATCCCACTAAGTTATAAACTTAGGGTATTCGGTCAAGGCTAGTAAAATAGGGTAGCATTCACTAAACTTTCCAATCTCTTAGGTTTAGCATCCATATGTATTAAGGAGCTCAAAACCATGATCATTTTGGAAAAATAAGAACAAAGTATCATAGGTCCATAACCTTCTAGGTTCGGCCTTCATAGGATTTATAGGTTAGAAATCTTTAAACTTCCCAATCTCTTAGACTTAACATCCAAATATCTTATGGAGCTCAAGTCCATGATCATTTTGGAAAACAATGGAAACTTAAACA
This sequence comes from Sophora flavescens, assembly GCA_030762895.1. Lineage (NCBI taxonomy): Eukaryota > Viridiplantae > Streptophyta > Magnoliopsida > Fabales > Fabaceae > Sophora > Sophora flavescens. The sequence continues at coordinate 49,552,638 of CM061068.1, read as the reverse complement.
TTCCAATCTCTTAGACTTAGTATTCAAATATCTTATGGAGCTCAAGTCCATGATCATCTTGGAAAAATGAAAGTAATACATCCTAGCTTTAATAACATAGAATAAACAAGTTAGAAATCCTTAAACTTTCCAATCTCTTAGACTTAGCATCCAAATATCTTATGGAGCTTATGTCCATGATCATTTTGGAAAAATAAAAACACAAACATCCTAGCACCTAAATACTAAGTTTCGGCCATCATAGGATGATGAGGAAAATATTCTTTGTTTAACAATAACTCTTAGGTTTAAAATCACAAGGTATTAAGAGTTCTAAATCCATGATCATACTTGGAAAGTTGACATATAGTATCCTAGGTTTACTTATTCATATTTTCAGCCATTATAGGAACAAGCTATCAAAACTTCCAAGATTTATAGATTTAAGATAAATGGATAGTTGGAAACTCAAACACATGATCATATTTGATAGGCTCCGACAGGTGTACCAAACCGAAGCAAGTAATAATTAAAACGGCAAGTAAATTACCGAGTATCGAACTCAGGGATTGGGAAACCAAGTACCACTTCACAAATTAAACAACTATTTTAAACTAAGAAATAAGTGTGAATAGATTTCAAGAAAATAAAAAGAAACAATAAAAGAAATCAAAATCAAATATTTTTTTGTTTTTAAATATGAGAAGAGATTTCTAGGATTGAGGCTACCATAATCATAAATTATGAAATCTAATTCACTACCCATTTATTAATATTTAACTCAATTGAAGGTGAATCATCCTAACTTAGTTAATGTTCCCTCTCGAGATACAGGAATCGTGCTCAATTAAACCAACTCCTACTCTCGTGGTAATTGTATTTAAATTGAACCCATTACGATTTAAGATAATTCAATGGTACCCTAGAAGGACCGCTTCTAACTCTCGTGATTTAAGTCCTAAGTTCAATTCATATGGATCCAATACCTAGGTTCACAGCTAAGTTCATCCCTAGAATATCTAAGACATGCAAAAAGGTGATCAAGCAATTCAGGTGGATAAAGCACAATAAGAACCAAATCAATGAATCAAACATTAACAAAAGAGAAAAATCAAATATTCATCATAATAATGTCAAAGGGCATTGCCCAATCCTAAAAACAAAACAACTACTCAGCCATAAAAAAAAATAACAAGAAGAAGTAAAGAAAACTCCATTGAAATTGTATCCACTGCTCCTCTCTAACTGCTTCTCGCGGTACTGCTCCAAACTGGGACTCTGTTGTGTGCTACCTGTACGGTACTGGAACTCCACCTCCTTCTACCTCTTGACACTGTGGCTTTTATAAGCATAAAAATACTATTGGAGTACAATTCCTCTTCCTTCCTCACGTGGCCCAGCTGCCTGCCCTCTGTCAATTTCCCAAAGATCCAAATCCAATCAAATCATATCTTTCCTTTCTAAAATCTGTTTCAATATATCCATCCCATTTAAATTGCATCATCGCATAGGAATCATTTCAATCTTTTAATTCAAATACAAATAACAAAAGATATGCATCTAAATTCTAAGCTTCCTAACTTCACGTGACTTTTCCTTTAATTGCAAGATATTCTAATTTATTTATTTTCCCTTTTCAAAACTTGTTTACGTGCCCATTATCTTCAACAACTTGATAAGGCCAAACTAATTCATGTAAATTCATTAAAAGTGTCCATTGCCTAATCAAAAGTCAATCATTTATTTGATTCCCTTTTTTAATTCAACCAGCATCAACCAAAAGTCACCCAAGTCAAATTATCTTCATGTGGGTCGCATATTAGCAATTTGAATTATATATTTTCCATTTCATTTAATTTCTCTTGAACTTTTTGATGTGATAAATTCCGGCAAGTGTACCGGATTCGTCGTCAAGTAATAAAAAGAAATCGATCCCACAGAGACCGTGATCTCAAATCGCAACTAATTATCAAATCGATAAATCTGAACTGTAAAACAAAAGGATTTTGAAGAAGTTTTGATATTTGAAATAAGAGATAACTTGGAAAAATCAGATAAGGAATGCAATCAAGTAAAACATAAAGAAAATCAATTTATGGTTTTTCAGATCTAAATGGATTCCTAGGAATTTGGGTTACCAACAAGATTGTTTATGTTACTAAATTGATTATCCCTTGTTAATTATCGAAATCGCTTTGAAGGTGAATTTATCCTCAAATAGTTAATGCTCCCTCTCGGGTTACAAAAACCGTGCCTAATTAAACCAACCCCTACTCTCGTGGTAGTCGAATTTAGATTGGACCCTTTACGTTTTGTGACAATTCGTTAATCCTCGAAGGACCACTTCTAACTCTCGTGATTTAAGTCCCAAGTCTGATTCTATAGATCCGATACCTAAGTTCACCGCTAGGTTCCTCCTTAGAGTATCTACAACACGCAAATAAGTGGCCACCGAATTTACGAGTAATTAAAACACTAGAAATCAGATCTAAAGCAAAATCGCAATTAACAAATATAAAACATCAATTCGCAACATAAAAACAGATCTCGGGCATAGCCCCAATCCCTAGAAATTAAGCTACTACTCAAGCATTGTCATGGTGATGACAAGCTTGGTTACAAATAACATGAAATAAAAATAAGAGAAGAGAAGAGGAAGAAGAAGAGAGATCCTAAATTATAGCCTAAGAGTAGCAGCCAAAAGTCCTTCTTAGTCTCTGCCCAGATGCCTTATTTATAGATTAGGGAAGTTAGAATCCCAATCTAACACAAATTCAGATCCAAATCAGTTGCTTCAGATCCAAGTAATGCGTGTCACGGCCGTGATGGCCATCACGGCCAGGCCGTGACGGATTCTGCCTTGGGCGTTTCTTCAATTTTTGGTCTGTCATGGCCGTGATGCTCATCACGGCTAGGCCGTGATCAGTTCTGCCTGTTGAGGGTCTGGTTCAGCTGACATGTCACGGCCGTGATGGGCATCACGGCCATGCCGTGACCAGTTCTGACTTTTGCCTTCTTTCTTTTCAGTTTTGCTCGATCATGGCCGTGATGGGCATCACGGCTAGGTCATGATGGGCTCTGTTTGGCTCATTTTCTTCACTTTTCAAGTCCTATCTTCATGCAAGCTCCATCATGGTCAATCTTGAGCATTTTATCCTTAATTCCTGCAAAACAACACCACAAAACCGCCTTCCCGTTCCAAGATAAAAAATAACCAAAAATCAAATTAAATATGCCTAAACTATATGAAATTGCATGCAAAATGATAATGAAATATGAGGTGAAATCACACTCATCAAATCACCCCAAGATAAGATTTTACTTGTCCTCAAGCAATCACCAAGGCCAGAAGATATAAACAATCAGAGCATGGATAGTGAACCAAGAACCCGAGTAACTAATCCTAGCGACAGGCATATTCGAATAAGTACCCAAGAGACAGTCAATTTCAAGTCCAATTAGAAGCTTAGGTTTCCTAAATTCATATTCTCACCGATTCGGGCACTCTTCTCAGCTCACTCAAGTGTTTAAGGGTATATGACAATTCGCTCAATTTCCTCAAGGAAGGTACTCTTCCATAAGCTTGACTATTAACCAAATCTTTACTTTATTAATGAAAACACATAAGAATCAAGAGGTCTTTTATTTTGGTTGTAATGAGGCCATGGGATTAATCATTAGGAGGGGAAATCAAGAAAAGGAAAATTCAAGAAGGATAAACAAAATATCAAACAATACAAAGCATGACAACCTTCTAAAATACCTTTTTGGGCTTTGATTCAATTTTCCACATTTCTTTCCTTTTCTTCTTTTTTTTTCTTCTTTCTTATTTTCTTCTTCTTTTTATTTTATTTCTCGCTTTCTTTTTGTCATCCCCTTCTCTATTTTTTTTGTTTTCTTTTTTTTATATATTTATTTATTTGAAGAAGGGGAGATTTTCAACTTTAGAGAAATTTGTCTAAATTTTTCATCCCACAATTTATTTTTCAAACTACCTTTTTACCCTTTTTGCAATACTTTAAAAGGCGTCATATCAAGCATCATTCATCAAAATAAATGAAGGTACCAAGAAAAGTATTTTATTCTTTTAGGCTCAGAATTGGGCAACTAAGGGGTAACATTTAATCAATCAAAGCTCAGAAGGCCGAAAAAATACCTAGTACCTCAATCATTTTCAAATGTGTTTTCAAAAATTTTTAAGCTTCAAAATGGTTTCAAGCCAAGTTCTAGAGAATACAATCCAAGAGGAATAAAACACTCTATTACAAAGAATGGGGTAGATTAAGTGAGTACCCCCTTTTGGCTCAAAAATCTCACATTTAGTAGTTTAAAATCAATGAGAAACACAAATCCAAGGAACCACATGCTAATTATCAACTATCACAAGATTATCTCAAGCATTTTTATTTTTAGCCTTGTCACAAGAATAAAAAAAATTGGGTTCAAAAATTCGTTATCTCAATTTATTTGGCACCAAGTTCTCACAATTGGATGCATATTTTAAGCAAGGGGGCAATCTAATCATGTGATCATGCAAAACTATGCCTATATGAATGCAACATGAAAAATGCAAAAATGCAAAAATTTTTGCAAAAATACCCCTACCCCAAGCTTAAAAACTTACATTGTACCCAATGTAAATAATCAAGTCGGAGAGAGGAGAAAAATGGAACAACTCACCGAGGTGGTAGCGGGTGCTGGCTCACATGTCAGGCCAAAGAGGTGCTGGAAGATGTGTCACGGTCGTGACCTCCATCACGGCTTGGCCATGATACTTTATGATCTTTAGGGTCCTTCTCATCACGCCCGTGATGCTTATCACGGCTGGGCCGTGATCCTTTCTGGCTTCTCTATTCACAGCCTGGGCGTGATGACTTCTGACTTTGTTTGTCCTTGCCCTTTTTGCTCTTCCTGGCTTCATAACCTAAAAATACTTGGCAAGTCCATCAATTAGTGATCTTTCTTTTCTTATCTTCTCAAATTATTCAAAAAACAAAATTCAAAAACAAATGGAAAGGGGAAAGAAAACTTGGGTTGCCTCCCAGGAAGCGCTAATTCATGGTCTTAAGCTTGACCATACTTCTTTCAATCAACCGGGGTCGACTGGGTGTAGAAGTGAAGGAACACTTCTCTTCCATGGGAGTCCTTCAAAGAGCCGATTCTGCTCATATGGCCAATTGCGCTTCCGCTTTGCTCTTTTCACTCTGAGCTTCATGGCCTTACTCCCTCCCGGCAGAAGTTTTGTTTCCACATGATGAGAAACTCCAACTTCATCACCATTTGGTGCATCATTTGTCTTGCAAATCTTCAGAGTTGCTTCCATGTTGAGCTCTTCCTTTACCTCTGGAGACATTATATCGATCCTGCACACATGACTCTCAAAAGGAGGGTTGTTATATGAGTTAGTCAATTCAAAATCTACCCTACCTTCCTCTACATTCAGAGAGAGTTTGCCATTCCTTACGTCTATTATCGCTCCAGCGGTGACCAAAAATGGCCTTCCTAAAATAATGGGGAATTTAGAATTCCCGTTCATATCCAATACCAGGAAATCGGTAGGGATGAAAAATTTCCCTACCTTTACGGGAACATTCTCTAGTATGCCTAGAGGATTTTTAGTTGAGCCATCCGCAAATTGCAAGGAGAATTTGAATGGACTCAACTCCTTGGTTCCCAACCTCTCCAAGATAGTCAGCGGCATCAAGCTCGCACCAGCCCCTAAGTCACATAAGGCTTGGTCTATTTTCACTTCTACAATTGAGCAAGCAATAGAGAAACTACCTGGATCTTTTAGTTTATGAGGCATATTAGTTTTTATCATGAAATTGTGCTCCTCAATTAAGCTCTTAGTTTCTACTTCTACTTGCTTTCTCTTGACCAACCTTTGTAGGAAAGGTATTGGGGGTTGGTAAGGTGGTGGAGGGACATACTTTGGTTCTTGCTCTTCATCTTCGCTCATGTCCTCCTCACATTCCACATCTTTTTCAGCTACCCCAAGCTTATCATCCCTCAAGTATATGGCATTACAGTGCTCATTGGGATTAACTTCGGGTTGTCCCGGAAACGTACCCTTAGGTCTAGAGTATGTGCTGACTTGTTGGGCAATCTGAGTTTCTAGAATCTTGTTATGGATGGGTAATTTGTCTACCTTAGATGCTAGCTCTTTTATTGCTTCGTTGATCGCCCTACCTTGTTGTCTAAACTCTTCATTTTGTTTTGTTTGAGTTTCAACAAAACTTTCCAATAGAGGCTCGAGTTTAGATTTTTGTACCCGAGGATACCCCGATGCGGGTTTCCTATTACCTTGGCCTTCTTGGAACTCATGGTTCAAAGTGTTGCTATAGTTCCCGTAGGAGAGGTAAGGACTGTGCTTCCTTCCTTGGTTGTAAGCATTTGGAGGAGCATAATTTGGCAACTTTGGGTTCGTGTCGTAGAAGTTGTGACAAGAGTTCACTTGTTCCCCCGAAGCGCCGGATCCATGAGCAATACCATGTGGGCACTCCATTATGTCATGTCCCTGCATTCCAAAAATCTCACAAACAATGTTAGTAGCACCTATTGAACTCACGTTAGCCCTTTCGAGCTGATCAAAACGTTTATTCAGTGAGTCAATTGTAGACATTATAATATCAGTGCTATTCATTTCAAACTTACCCCCCCGAAATCTTTTTTGGGTTATTACCTCTTTCTGAACCCCATTGGTGGTAGTTGGTGGCCACGTTTTCAATGATGTTGAATGCCTCGGTCAGAGGCCTATTCATAAAGGCTCCACCAGCTGTTGAGTCAAGTGACACCTTCGAAGAGTAGTCCAATCCGTTGTAGAAGGTGTGCACTAATAACCACCTCTTGAGTCCATGGGCAAGACTCCAGCAATCCCTTGTAGCGATCCCAAGCTTCTGATAAGCATTCTCCGTCCTTTTGGAAGAAGCCGGTGATCTGGGTTCGTATGTAAGCCGTCTTGGATGGAGGAAAGAATTTCTCCAAGAATGCTTGCTCTAGTTGGTCCCAAGTCGACAAGGTATTAGCGGGCACTTGCTTCAGCCAGGATTTTGCCTTTTCAGTAAGAGAGGAGGGGAACAACCTCAATCGAATAGCATCAACCAGGGCGCCTTGAATTCAAACTGCATCGGTGAACTCCAAGAATGTCTCCACGTGATCAGTCGGGTCCTCCGAGGGCAATCCTCCGAATTGATGTTGCCTAATCATGTTAATTAGCATAGGCGGTATAGTGTAGTTCTCCGCCTCAATCTCTGGCCTAGCAATCACGATTCGCAAACCCCTAGCATTTGAGACTGCGTAGTCCTTCAATGGTTTCGTATCTAGTAGATTCGCCATGAGTGGAATGGGAATCAACCTCTCCCTCTCTCTTTGTAGTCTCCTACGCCTATGAAAGGTCATCTCGATTTCGGGGTCAACCTCAGTAAGGTCTCCAAGACTCAGGGGTGTTTGCATAGAAGAGAGACAAACACAGAGATAGATACAAAAAAGGAAAAAGAGATTGATGAATTTTTTTTTTAAATATAAAAATTAAATAAAAAGAAAAAGTCCAGAGAAATCCATTTAAAAATTAAATTGAGATTCGAGGAAGCACAGTCCCCGGCAACGGCGCCAAAAACTTGATGTGATAAATTCCGGCTAGTGCAATGGATTCGTCGCCAAGTAATAAAAAGATATCGATCCCACAGAGACCGTGATCTCAAATCGCAACTAATTATAAAATCGATAAATCTGGACTGTAAAACAAAAGGATTTTGAAGAAGTTTTGATATTTGAAATAAGAGATAACTTGGAAAAATCAGATAAGGAATGCAATCAAGTAAAACAGAAAGAAAATCAATTTATGGTTTTTCAGATCTAAATGGATTCCTAGGAATTTGGGTTACCAACAAGATTGTTTATGTTACTAAATTGATTATCCCTTGTTAATTATAGAAATCGCTTTGAAGGTAAATTTATCCTCAAATAGTTAATGCTCCCTCTCGGGTTACAAAAATCGTGTCCAATTAAACCAACCCCTACTCTCGTGATAGTCGAATTTAGATTGGACCCTTTACGTTTTGTGACAATTCGTTAATCCTCGAAGGACCGCTTCTAACTCTCGTGATTTAAGTCCTAAGTATGATTCTATAGATCCGATACCTAAGTTCACCGCTAGGTTCCTCCTTAGAGTATCTACGACACGCAAATAAGTGGCCACCGAATTTACGAGTAATTAAAACACTAGAAATCAGATCTAAAGCAAAATCGCAATTAACAAAGATAAAACATCAATTCGCAACATAAAAACAGATCTCGAGCATAGCCCCAATCCCTAGAAATTAAGCTACTACTCAAGCATTGTCATGGTGATGACAAGCTTGGTTACAAATAACATGAAATAAAAATAAGAGAAGAGAAGAGGAAGAAGAAGAGAGATCCTAAATTATAGCCTAAGAGTAGCAGCCAAAAGTCCTTCTTAGTCTCTGCCCAGATGCCTTATTTATAGATTAGGGAAGTTAGAATCCCAATCTAACACAAATTCAGATCCAAATCAGTTGCTTCAGATCCAAGTAATGCGCGTCACGGCCGTGATGGCCATCACGGCCAGGCCGTGACGGATTCTGCCTTGGGCGTTTCTTCAATTTTTGGTCTGTCACGGCCGTGATGCTCATCACGGCTAGGCCGTGATCAGTTCTGCCTATTGAGGTTCTGGTTCAGCTGATGGGCATCATGGCCAGGCCGTGACCGGTTCTGACTTTTGCCTTCTTTCTTTTCAGTTTTGCTCGATCATGACCGTGATGGGCATCACAGCTAGGCCGTGATGGGCATCACGGCTAGGCCGTTATAGGTATCACGGCTAGGCCGTGATGGGCTCTGTTTGGCTCATTTTCTTCACTTTTCAAGCCTTATCTTCATGCAATCTCCATCATGGTCAATCTTGAGCATTTTATCCTTAATTCCTGCAAAACAACACCACGAAACCGCCTTACCCGTTCCAAGATAAAAACTAACCAAAAATCAAATTAAATATGCCTAAACTATATGAAAATGCATGCAAAATGATAATGAAATATGAGGTGAAATCACACTCATCACTTTTCTTCCTTGAATTTCTCAAGTCATGCTCCTCCTTTGTCCTTAATATTTTCCTAAAATTTAAAATAAGAAAAACATAAGAAAATAAACTAAAATCTAATTAAAATTAACTAAATGAACTCATTGACTCTAAAATAACCAAAATAGGAAAACAAAGTCTAATTTGGGTTAAATCAAGTATTCAACAAAATTTTATTGATGAAATACACTCTAAAATAATAGCTAAAACATGATAAGCCAGCGAATTATCAAAATACCCCAAACTTAAACTTTGTTTGTCCTCAAGCAAACTAAAACTCAAAAAGACTCAGAATTAGGTAAGCTCAATGGACTCAATTAACTTCGCACAAATTTCAAGCAATTTTTTCAATTCAATTTTTCTTCAATGTTTCCCCCTTTACATCAATGTAATCCCCATATTCATTTACTTTTAACAATTGAGAATTTAATCATTCATGCAATTTTTAATCTAAGCGAAGGGTTCGAGTTACACCTAAAAGGGAGATCACAAATTTCAAACATTTGCCTTCCTCACAAGGGCATTTAATAATTCACTCATTCGTTCAATTTGTCTAGGCTATCAACTTTCACTCAATTTCACATTTCAAGAGCACTTTCCATGAATTTGATTTTCATCTCAAACAAATTTCCCACTAAAACAAGTATGTATCATCAAAAGGTCTTTCATAGGTTGTAATGTGGCCTGGCTAAAGGTAGGATATGCAAAAATGCTAGGCTTTACATCCATAGGAATTAAGAGAGCATGAAACTTTTTACACATTTATTTTCACTCTAATTCCTTTTTCCATTTATCTTTTTGACGCTTTGGGTGGTTACAGCCTATTTCCTTTGACACCCTTTTATTTTACCCCTTTTTTGGCATTTTTTATTTTTCTTCTTTTTCTTTTTCCATTTTGCCTGTGGCTTCAACCTATATTTGTTTCTTTTTCTCAACCCAAAATAACATATCGAACCCTTGTAGCCACCCCAAACTTAGTTTCCTTCAACCCTTGTCTTGCTAAGCATCCATGCTCTCCTAAATCCTAAGATTGGGTTAACATGGTTTTTCTAGATTTTTGGCTTATAACATAAGGTCATCAAGAAGCGGCTCAATGTGGCTAACTAGGGAACATGCATTAGGGATGGTCCTTTTCAGGCCAAGTAGCTGTTTCAAAGAAAATTGCCTAAATCATTTGATGCAAACATTTAAACATGCAAACCATGAAGAGATTCAAGCTAATCCGTGAAAGTGTAACTTAAAAGTGATTCACACAATTCAAAAACATTGTTGGAGGCTCAAATTCCTCACATTGACATTTTTCGCAAATTGTTTGACCGAGATACAATCTCTAATGTGTGCATCCCTTCACCCCAAACTTATCATAAATTTTGTAATCATGTCTCAAAGTTCAATTTTCAATTTTTCACATGGGGATCAATTTTCAATTTTCAAATCATTAGGGGAAATCATCAAAAATTAATATTTATCATGCAATCCATTTATGATAAATTTAATAAAATCCATTCAAGCTCGCTGACAGAAGGCTCAACACACATATGACTCAAGTAAAGAAAAGTAAAATAATTAAAAACAGAAGGGTTTAGAAAAACCCATTGAAGACGCTTCCACCCGGATCCCATAGCCTGTGGTAAAAAGACCAAGAGATGCCCAAGATGTAAGACCTTCCTCCCGGATCCCATGACTTGTGGAGTGGAGATGGAAGAAGCAAGTGTGATGAAATTCTATTTACTTCTCTAAGTGCTATTATGAGCCCACTTCCTCCCGGGTCAAATGGTAAGTCACCTACTCCAAGAATGACATTTATGTAATTATTTTCTCCATGAAGCACTAGAACCATAACTTTTTGAGGTGACCTTAGAGCCTTTGCCGCTATTGATGAAAACTCCCAATTCTCAGGCAAAGACTTGAACTCCAAAGTTGGTATATTTACTAAGTAATATGATAGACAAATTGCATACACCAACTTTGTAACATCCACACATGCATGCAAACCAACATATTTATCCAACTCATGATTATGAGGCTCCTCAATAGGATTGGTGAGAGAAGTATTTTTCACATGATTTGTCTTATTTGTCCCTTGCAAAGGAACAATATGAGTTATTTCCTCCTTGCACTCCTCTTCATGATCCTCTCTTCTTGAATCATCTTCCACCACCACTTAATCATCATTTAAGTCCATATTGGCAACAACATTCTCTTCAATTTGAGTCTCGTACGGCTTTTCATCTAGCAATTTAGAAAATTCGTCAGCTTGCTCTTCTAACCTTTGAAAGTTGTTACTTAGAATCTCCGCTACCAATCGAGAAAGTTTCTTATGCACTTTATACCTTTTAATCATGAAACTAAATTCCTCCTTGCTACGCTCCATGCTCTAGATCAAATGTTGAGCTGTTATATCCCAAATTGATTCGAGCACCTCGGGATCCAGCTTAATGTCTGGTGGTGGTTGTAAGGATGACAAATAGGATCTCCATTCCTCCTTGGAGTATATCTTCACATGCTTATCAGCAATACAATCAAGCACGATCAAATCAATTTGAGATTCTCTAATTAGATAGAAACAATGGTCCATGTGTGTCATCCACCTAACACAAACAAAACTCAAAAGAAAATATCAAATATATACAAAATAAAAAAATGTCTAAAGTAGTTGTTTTCCTTGTTACTAATGATATTGGTAATGTCAATCCCCGGCAACGACGCCAAAAACTTGATAGGCTCCGACAAGTGTACCAGATCGAAGCAAGTAATAATTAAAATGGAAAGTAAATTGCCGAGTATCGAACTCAGGGATTGGGAAACCAAGTACCACTTCACAAATTAAACAACTATTTTAGACTAAGAAATAAGTGTGAATAGATTTCAAGAAAATAAAAGAAACAATAAAAGAAATAAAAATCAAATATTTTTAGTTTTTAAATATGAGAAGAGATTTCTAGGATTAGGGCTACCACAATCACAAATTATGAAATCTAATTGACTACCCCCTTTATTAATATTTAAATCAATTGAAGGTGAATCATCCTAACTTAGTTAACATTCCCTCTCGAGATACAAGAACCGTGCTCAATTAACACAACTCCTACTCTCGTGGTAATTGTATTTAAATTGAACCCATTACGATTTATGATAATTCAAAGGTACCCTCGAAGGACCGCTTCTAACTCTCTGATTTAAGTCCTATGTTCAATTCCTATGGATCAAATCCTAGGTTCACTGCTAAGTTCATCCCTAGAATATCTAAGACATGCGAAAAGGTGATCAGTCAATTCACATGGATAAAGCACAATAAGAACCAAATCAATGAATCAAACATTAACAAAAGAGAAAAATCAAATATTCATCATAATAATGTCAAAGGGCATTTCCCAATCCTAAAAACAAAACAACTACTCAGCCATAAAAGAAATAACAAGAAGAAGAAAAGAAAACTCCATTGAAATTGTATCCACTGCTCCTCTCGGACTGCTGCTCGCGGTACTGCTCCAAACTGGGACTCTGTTGTGCGCTACCTGTAGGGTACTGGAACTCCATCTCCTTCTACCTCTTGACGTTGTGTCTTTTATAAGCATAAAAATACTAGGGGAGTACAATTCCTCTTCCTTCCTCACGTGGCCCAGCTGCCTGCCCTCTATCAATTTCCCAAAGATCCAAACCCAATCAAATCGTATCTTTCCTTTCTAAAATCTATTTCAATATATCCATCCCATTTAAATTGCATCATCGCATGGGAATCATTTCAATATTTTAATTCAAATACAAATAAAAAAAGATATGCATCTAAATTCTAAGCTTCCTACCTTCACGTGACTTTTCCTTTAATTGCAAGATTTTCTAATTTATTTATTTTCCCTTTTCGAAACTTGTTTACGTGCCCATTATCTTCAACAACTTGATAAGGCCAAACTAATTCATGTAAATTCATTAAAACTGTACATTACCTAATCAAAAGTCAATCATGTATTTGATTCCCTTTTTAATTCAACCAGCATCAACCAAAAGTCACCCAAGTCAAATTATCTTCATGTGGGTCGGCATATTAGCAATTTGAATTATATATTTTTCATTTCATTTAATTTCTCTTGAACTTTTCTTCCTTGAATTTCTCAAGTCATGCTCCTCCTTTGTCCTTAATATTTTCCTAAAAATCAAAATAAGAAAAACATAAGAAAATCAACTAAAATCTAATTAAAATTAACTAAATGCACTCATTGACTCTAAAATAACCAAAATAGGAAACAAAGTCTAATTTGGGTTAAATCAAGCATTTAACAAAACTTAATTGGTGAAATCCACTCTAAAATAATAGCTAAAACATGATGATCCAACGAATTATCAATATTCGAAAAGTTGAAACAAAAACTTCCTAGGTCACAAATGCAAGTATTCGGCCTTCATCGGAAGAGGTAGGTAGAGATTTTTGTTTTACACAACCTCTTAGTATGTGAAAATATAAGTTAATACAAGACTATAGAAAGTGGTTTCAACTCAAAAGGAGTTTTCTACCATTTTAGAGAGATTTTAGAAGTTTAAAGTATATAAAGAACACATAAAGTAAACTAAGAAATAAAAGATGAAACTTGCAAAAATATTCATATGAGAGCATTACCCTTAGTATAAGGAAGAAATTTAATGAAGAACTTAAGTAGAAAAGATGAATAAAAACTAAAGCTTTAAGAGCTTGAACTTTTAGAAGAAAGGAAGGAGATGGAGGTTTAATGGAGTTTGAAGAAGGAAGATGATGAAGTGAAAATGAGAGGTGTATATATAGAGAAGGGAGAGAGTGGAACGAAATTGAGGAGAGATGAATGAGCTTGGAGAGTAAGTTTTGACCTTGTGCCTTGTTTGGTTTGAGAAAAGAGAGAAAAATTGGTTTTTAGAATATAATATGATATAATTTGAAAAGTATGATGATTATACTTTTGGAGTGTGTCATAACCCATTTCCATCAAGTCACTTCACTTCTTTTGTGCTTCCTAATCTGCTCCACTTCGTACCCGGTTGTATTTTCCGATCGTAATTCTTCCGACATTTTCGCCTGAATAAAATATTATATTCATTTTTGAACGAAAATTTTCAAAATACCCAAAGTTGAAGGAAACATATTAAAAACACTAACCGTCTCGTTCACGGGTCAAAATTAAGTTTTCTGCACAGTAAACTTGTACCGACAATGAACACGCAGACCGGCTTTCTTCTGAATTTTCAACCGAAATTTTTACCGTAACCCTCTACCATAAAGTAGACTATCAATATGATTTTACTTTAATCAAAAAAACTTTCTAACTCTCAAATTAAAATATAATTAATTATATTTTAATCGGTTGAACAACATAATTAAAATCAGGCTGTTACAAAAATTCCTTGCACAACTTGTCATTAGTTGCTCCAAAAATAATATCATCAACATATATTTGAACTATAATAAAGTTCTCTTTAGAGTATTTCTTGAACAGAGTAGTGTCTACTTGTCCTCCAGTAAAACCATTATGCATGAGAAAAGAACTAAGTCTATCATACCATGCTCTAGGTGCTTGTTTCAAACCAAATAATGCCTTCTTAAGTTTAAAGACGTGATCTGGTTTATCATTGTCCTCAAAACCAGGGGGTTGTTTAACAAACACTTCTTCAATTATACCATTTAGAAAAGCACCTTTTATATCCATTTGAAACGGTGATTTGGTGTTGTGTAGCATATGACATTAAGATGCGTATAGCTTCTATTCTAGCAACAGGTGCAAAGGTTTTAGTATAGTCAATACCTTCTTGTTGGTTATAGCCTTGATCTACTAACCTTGCCTTATGACAACTTTACCATCTTCATCAAATTTGTTTCTGAAGACCTATCTTGTTCCAATAACATATTTGTTTTTAGGCTTAGAGACAAGAGTATAGACATCATTTCTGGTGAACTGGTTAAGTTCTTCTTGCATAGCAAGAATCCAGCTTTCATCCTCAAGAGCTTCTTCAATGCATTTTGGCTCCAATTCTGATATAAAGGCCACATTGCTTTATTCTCTTAGTGTGGATTTGGTTCATACTCCTTCAGAATGATTTCCAATAATAAGATCCTTAGGATGATGATTGTTGAACTTCCAATCCCTTTTGAGATCATCATGAAGATCGTGACTTGTCTGCTGACTCGTCTGCTCCACTTGTCTGGCATCCTCAAGCACAGGTTCTGTTTTGGTTAGATCGGGTTGTTGACTTTCTGGCTTGTTTATATCAAGACCTGCAAGATCATCTTCTAGATCTGATAGTACTTTATTAGTCTTCAATTCATCACTGAATTTAACATGAACATGTTCTTCAATTATGCAAGTTCTTGAATTGTAAACTCTAAAAGCCTTAGACGTTTCAGAATATCCTACGAAAATATCTTTATCTACCTAAGAGAAATTTCGTTTGTAATAAATACAACTTCAGACAGACAGATCTTTCACTAACACTCAGAGAGTGGTTTAAATGTAAAGCTTAGGAAAGTTTGTGTAATAACTTCAAATGATTGAAGAATACAGAATGAAATGATGAAGATATTAATGCACGGAGTAATGACTCTTTAATGCTATATGTATTCTCTCTATCTTCATCTTCAATGACTTCTGTATTTATAGTTTTCAAGCATTAAAGATCCGTTAGAGACATTCCCCCAGATGTTGGCTTCAAGCAGAACTTCATTAAATGTAATAGAGTCATTTTGGGCAGCCATTAATGCAATATGAACGTTGGTTGTACTCAAACTTGAAGGATCATAACTTTATGCATCGTAAAACAGCCATATCAGAGTTATGCAGAGAGCTTTTTGTACTTTACTGAGTACAATTCCCTTTTCGTGTAAGGACCAGAGGTACTAGGGAATAAATCACGTTGGAAGCATTCTTTAACTGGTCTTTGGTTCTGATATCTGAGGTTGCTTGAGAGAGTAACTTCTGACTTTTCTTGATAAGCATAAGACTAAGTAGGAAAGAAGGCTTCGAGTTTCTTTCTGATGGGACAGCCAACAAAAGCTTGTTTGGTCCTTGATTCTTCAACGAGTAACCTCATACAAGTGTAGGAACTCGTGGGGAGACAGGTTGAAGACGTATCATGAAAGAAGTCAATAATCCTAGTCAGCAGACAGGTTGACTTTCGCTTATCCAGACAGGTAGTCACCTATATGGGCAGATAGATGATTCTTACTGTTTTAATCTGCACACTAGATAGATAGGTTAGCAACCAATATGAAGGTTATTCAAATCATTATCCAATGCTTAGTTCTCATTAAAACTTAGGGAAATGCACATCAGACATTTTAGAGACTTAGCATAGATTGTTAAGATCACATCTTTAGACATCTCTGATTTTGATGAATCCAAACAAAGAATGATTTTAAGTGAACCTTATGAAGTTTACTAATATGTCTATTAAGTGTGTAGATCAATATACAAGAGTCTCATGACAAAGAAACAAAGTCTTAATGATGCGTCTGTAGTATGATGCGTCTGAAGATTGACTCGCTCACTAACAAATTCTGACCAAGCAACAGAAAGTCTCTCGCTTCAACAATATTCAAACTCAACGAATATTCTCAGAATATTTCCAATAAAGAAATTCTCTATCAGAAAGCTCAAAGCACCATTCTGCGCCTGAAGAATCTATTTGTTGCAAACAACAAAATGAACTTTACATGAATGCAGACCCGCTTAGCACAAATAAGGAAAGTCGCACTACCCAAGTCTGAAAAAGTAACAAACGCTGCTCTGAATTAAACTGCACTCTGATAAAGCTATGCCAACCTATACGTTCAATTTGTCTTGAAGCTCACCAACGATCATAAACATTAAATGCAAGACCAGAACGACTCTAATGGCATTTATTGACGAAGAACAAAAGAGTACTCAGTTGAAGAACTCTCCTCAACGAACCTACATTACATTGAGTATAAATAGAAGACTATCAAGATAGTTGAACATACACCTGAACTCATTAATTCTAGCATTCAATAATCTCAAAGCTCTCTTAAGTTCTTATCTAGAAAACTTCTCTGCTCAAATCATTTGTATTTATTGAGAAGTCTTTATTGAGAGCCTGTGGAGACCGTGAAGCTGTTGCTTCATTCCAACTCCTACCATTTGTAGAGCCTGTCGAGACTTGAAGAAAGAATACTTGTTTGAGCCTGGAGAGGCTAGGTGTGTAAACAATACTTGTCAGTTGAGCCTGTGGAGGCCAGGTGTGCAAATAATACCTTCTGCAACCTGATCAGTTATAGTGTAAATACTTGGTGAAGCCAATGACTGGACGTAGCCCAAGGTTTAGGGTGAACCAGTATAAATTTGTGTCTCCTTTATTAGCTTAATCTTTTCAGTTTAATTTATTTTAGTTTTGCTAACTGGGTTGAAAAATAAATTTCCTTTTTTTAAGACGCATCGTTGTGTCTTATTGGCAAAACTTTAACATTTTCATAAAAGTTTTTAAAACACAATTCAACCCCCCTTCTAGTGTTTTACATCTGTTCATTTCAACCGTGTCACCAAGATTTCAACCCGCCTTCAAATAGAGTCACATACACTTTATACATGTACCATCATCTACAACAGAAAGCGTCTAACCTCTACATTAGTAGGAAGATTTTCTACATAAAGGATGAGACGCCCCGACGTCCCATTAAAGAAAACCCAAAATATTAAAACCTAATTTCGTTATTGTCGTTAAGCGAGTATATTAAAACAACGGAAAATATAAAACTTAACATATATACATAACATATACACCTCAAGTCCTGATACAGTACAGTAGAGGGAATCCAATCAGTTGGATCCCAAAATGTACAAACTGATAATCAAACAAAATAAAAACAACATCCTAAAGAGACAAGACAAGCTGGCCATAGACTCTGTACCCAACTATGAGGATCCACTGCTCCTCCTCCAACGTCTGGCTCATACGAGGTCCCATCAAGCTCCTCCATAGCTGGATCCCCCATAGGATCTTTTCATCACAATCATAAAAAAAGAAAACATATGCAATATAGAGAAGACAGGGATAAGAAACCATATAACATCAAACGTGGAAAGGGTTTAGCAACATTTAACTAAATAACGGCACACTAAACATCCGTATCCCAAGTATAAATATATGTAACACAATCACCCTTAATCCACATCTAGGATCTTTCCTCTACCCTCCATCATGATTCAATGCAAATGCTGTATGAATAATCTCCTCAGGTATCGGCCATATCCGGATATCACAACAATATAATCGACACGTCCCAGAGTCCCCGGCGCACACCCTCGTCCGTGGATGAAGGGTGCCCACGCAAAGCAATGGCACTATAGCCGCACAACCCAGTGCACACATTTGGACCACAATCCAGGATGCTCATGCAATACATGAACTATAGCTGCGACTAAAAATGAAATCATCTCTGGACGGTCTGTCGTTAGCCTATCACTGGGAATTTTCCCTCCGAGGCATAGACCCCACTCGACCATGTTTCAGGTCCACTCGACCATGTTTCAGGTCCCTCATATCACAGACCATATTTCAGGTCACCCCCTAGTGCCCTAACCGGTCATCCTAATCTCACAGATAACCTCAAAATAATCTCATCTCATTAATCTCAACCTCATCTCACGATAATTATCTCGGTTGGGCACTGCTATCACATATCGTATGCAATCCCCAAATACATCCTCGTGTCTCAACATGACTTATGATTTACTCAATCCTCTAAGCACAATCATTACACTCATCCTATCATCATAATCGTCATCAT
This sequence comes from Sophora flavescens, assembly GCA_030762895.1. Lineage (NCBI taxonomy): Eukaryota > Viridiplantae > Streptophyta > Magnoliopsida > Fabales > Fabaceae > Sophora > Sophora flavescens. The sequence continues at coordinate 49,533,802 of CM061068.1, read as the reverse complement.
GTTATCCAAAATCATCATCATATATCCTCATATCATAATATCATTTCTGAACAATAAATACCAAAATATAATAATAATAATAATAATAATAATAATAATAATAATAATAATAATAATAATAATAATAGTCACAGTTGTAGTAGTAGTAGTAGTAGTAATAGTAATAGTAATAGTAATAGTAATAATAATAATAATAATAATAATAATAATAAGTATAAACACTTTTAAAATAATTACCACACTCATGATATCATATATCAAGTATCAAGTTCACATCAACCAGTCAAACAGGCAATCATCACATAATAAAATAATATCTGTATGTAGCGTAACAACGATAAACGCACAATTTCTATATCATCATCGGTACCACTGAGTAGTTCCCAATGTAGTATAGACATTGTCTGTTACTCGCTCTCGTGTAGGGTTTGGGTCGCCCAACACCATTATATAATTAAATGTAACCACGCCGTTTCCGATGTTAAATAGTTTCTTTCCCCCACCTGATATGTCTTAGGCTTGCTCTGGAGTAACGAAACGGACACTCCCCATACTCCCTCAAATCTGCCACGCACAGTTCTACACCCTCCGGGGCTCCAAAAATTCACCCGAACACATCATTGTGAAGCACACGTTACGTATAATCCAAATCTGAAGACGGAATTGGAAACCGATAAATGAATTGAAAGATAACCTCAATACCGTCGCCGACGGTATTTAGGCATAAAAAGGACATAGGCTTACCTTAGCCTAATCAATAAAAGAAAGATAGGATAATGAAGTAGACGTCGTGAGGATCACAACGGTATAATCAGAATTTTGATAGGACGAACGGATTGATCGGAAATCTCTCTAGAATTTTCTCTCACTCTCACGGTTTCTCTCTCTCTCTCTTTCTCACGTTTTTTTCTTCACACACTCTCTCTCTGACTTATTGCTTTCTTTCATGTTAATTTGACTAGCTAGCTATTTTTCTTTCCTTTTATGCTAATTGATAAGTAAGAAACAATACTTTAAATTAAGTCTAATGAGTCACTTAAAGCTATACTCCCTAGGCCCCAAAGCTGGCGTGAAATGAAGAAGTGAGGGCAAGAGGCGTGGCCCAATATTGATCAAGAGATGGCAAGCAGCTGCATGGCTTAATTGTGATCCAGGAATTTTTATGAAGGAAGAAAATATTAAGGAGGAGGTGGCGTGAAAATTTAACACAAAGGGAAGGCAAGCAGGAGGTGGCGTGAACAAAGAAAGAATGAACTACAAGTCCCTAAAATGTCCAGCAGATGGCGTGGTGGTTTAATGATCAAGGAGTAATTTTTGAGTGAAAGGAAAAATGGCCTAAGAATTACAATTATAAAGAGCACAAGCAGGAGGTGGCCAAGTAAAGGTATGCAGCATGGTAGCCAACATTTTTGACATTGTTAATCTTGATTTTTTTTTACATAGTTTAATCATAACTTTATTTATTTGCTTCCTTTGACCGTGTACCATGCTTCTCCTTATGTATGCTTTGTTTTGAACAACTAAATCGTTTTATTGGAAACTCTTACACGTCCAAATAGTTGTATCGTGTGGAAACTCATCCATTTTCATCAAGTAGGAGGTGTCACTTATTTGAAGCATGTCATGTTTTTACTAGCATGATGTGTTACCTATTTAGTTAATGATTTTTTTCAATTAATAGAATTTTGGTTGTCCTTGCCGACTAGCTAGCTAGACTTAAAAGAATGATTTCAATATAAGGATTGACTAAGATAAGTGTTTGATTAAAAGTTGGCTAGGCTAGCCGTATAAAATTTAAGGTGTTTCACCTTTTAACCAAGTAGGTGGTGTCAACATGCTTATGCTTGTCATCCTTTATGAAGTAGGAGGTGTCACCATGTTGTTATGGTTTTACTTAAGCTTAGGTGTCTTCATATGGTTAAAAGTCTAATCCTAGTAATCTGTCTTAGTTTTTTTTTGGCCGTATGTCTTTGCTTCATTTACTAATTCAACTATTAGTTATAAGCATAAGTATCCATAATTAGCTAATTAATTGTGATTAGTGTTAATTAATCATGATTAGTAAAACTTGAGTTAAATTGATCATAATTACTTAAATATGATTAAGACCTATACCTATGACTAATTATCTTGTAATTTGGTTAATGATAAACCACCTTAATTATTGATTTAAATTGAGGTGCTTCCGGTAGGGGTTTTTGACGTACTTGCTTGAGGTGCTTGCCTACTGAAAATTTTGAAGTGCTTGAATTTTATTTTAAACTTGCATATGTGTTTAGATTCTTAAATAAATTTTAGATTTATCTAACCTTCACTCCCATCTAATTAAAATATTTAATTTCACGAAAGATAGGATATTATATTACTACCTCCCTTAAAAGAAATTTCGTCCTCGGAATTTACGTACCTCAGAAAAGATGTGGATACTGCTGCTGTATATCCGCCTCGCGCTCCCACGTAGCATCTCCGGTAACCTCATCCCAAATGACCTTAACCAATGGAATCTGTCTATCACGGAGTTCTTTAATCCTTCTATCTGCGATCTTAACCGGTAAAGCCTCAAATTCTAGATTCTCTCGGAGTTGTATAGACTCGGGCTCAATTACATGAGAAGGATTAGGGTAATATTTTCTCAACTGGGAAACATGGAAGACATCGTGAAGGTTGGAAAGGTAAGGTGGTAAGGCTATCTGGTAAGCTACTAGACCAATTCGTCGAAGAATCTGAAATGGTCCAATGAATCGGGGAGTCAGCTTTCTAGACTTTATAGCTCTGCAAATTCCGGTCTTCGGAGTGACTCTCAAGAACACGTGATCACCTTCTTGGAACTCTAAGGGTCTCCTCCTCTTGTTACTGTAGCTTCTCTACCGATCCTGGGCTTCCTTCATTTTCTCTCTTATTTTCCTAACTTGTTCTGTTGTTTGTTATACCACATCAGGACCCAACACTTGGCTCTCGCCAGTCTCATACCAACATAATGGAGTCCTACACTTTCTTCCATACAGAGCCTCATACGGTGCCATCCCGATGCTACTGTGGAAACTGTTATTGTATGTGAACTCAATCAGTGGTAGGAATTCATCCCAACTGCCAACATGTTCCAACACACAAGCTCTTAAAAGATCCTCCAATGATTGAATTGTTCTCTCATACTGTCTATCAGTCTGAGGATGATAAGCAGAACTCATCCTCAACTTTGTTCCCAACGCATCGTATAACTATCTCCAAAATCTATATGTAAATCTAGGATCTCGGTCAGAGACAATACTCGACGGCACACCGTGCAACCTCACTACTTCCTTGATATAGATTTGGGTCAACCTTTCCAGACTATAACTTTCACCAATAGGTAAGAAGTGAGCACACTTCGTCAACCTATCAATGATAACCCAAATCACATCAAACCTCTTCGGAGTTCGTGGTAATCCAACCACAAAGTCCATGGCTATACTATCCCATTTCCACTCTGGGATATCCAAGGACTGCAACAACCCGACGGGCTTTTGATGCTCTATCTTAGCTTTCTGACATACCAAACATGATAGAACATATTCCGCCACTTCTTTTTTCATCCTTGGCCACCAAAATATCTTCTTCAATTCTTGGTACATCTTGGTGGCTCCTGGGAGGAAACTTAGCTTACTTCTATGTGCCTCCTCTAAGATCATCTTCCTAATCTCTAAGTTCTCTGGCACACATATCCGATCCTTAAACCTTAACACTCCATCTGATCTACTCCTAAACTCTGAAACTTTACCCTTATCTATACGTCGATTCACATCCACCAAATATTCATCCTTACCCTACTTAATTTTAAGGTCTCTCAAAAACTCACTACTGATGGTGATCATACCTAAGCATATTCTATCCTCAATCAAATCCATACCAAGGTTCAAATCTCTAAACTGTTCAAGCAACACCATCTCTTTCACCATCATTGAGGATACGTGCAAGGATTTCCGACTTAGTACATCCGCCACAACATTAGCCCACATCAAGATGACATATAATACTACATAAAACTGGAATATAAACACTACATGCCATAGAGATGTCGCGTCGGACTCACTACCCAACTTCTAACCATAGTTGTTATCCGATGTGGATTCAACTAAATGGCCAGTTCACCCTAATCACAGTGCCTACAGTCCGTTCCAGAACCGAACTGCTCTGATACCATGAAATGAGACACCCCGACGTCCCATTAAAGAAAACCCAAAATATTAAGACCTAATTTCGTTATTGTCGTTAAGCGAGTATATTAAAACAGCGAAAAATTTAAAACTCAACATACATACATAACATATACACCTCAAGTCCTGATACAGTACAGTAGAGGGAATCCCATCAGTCGAATCACAAAATGTACAAACTGATAATCAAACAAAACAAAAACAACATCCTAAAGAGACAAGACACACTAGCCATAGACTCTGTACTCAACTATGAGGATCCACTGCTCCTCCTCCAACGTCTGGCTCATACGAGGTCCCATCAAGCTCCTCCATAGCTGGCTCCCCCGTAGGATCTTTTCATCACAATCTTAAAAAGAAAACATATGCAATATAGAGAAGACAGGGATAAGAAACCATATAACATCAAACGTGGAAAGGGTTTAGCAACATTTAATTAAATAACGGCACACTAAACATCCGTCTCCCAAGTATAAATATATGTAACACAATCACCCTCAATCCACATCTAGGATCTTTCCTCTACCCTCCATCATGATGCAATGCAAATGCTGTATGAATAATCTCCTCAGGTATCGGCCATATCCGGATATCACAACAATATAATCGACACGTCCCAGAGTCCCCGACGCACACCCTCGTCCGCGGATGGAGGGTGCCCACGCAAAGCAATGGCACTATAGCCGCACAACCCGGTGCACACCTCTGGACCACAATCCAGGATGCTCATGCAATGCATGAACTATAGCTGCGACTAAAAATGAAATCATCTCTGGACGGTCTACCGTTAGCCTATCCCTGGGAATTTTCCCTCCGAGGCATAGACCCCACTCGACCATGTTTCAGGTCCACTCGACCATGTTTCAGGTCCCTCATATCACAGACCATATTTCAGGTCACCCCCTAGTGCCCTAACCGGTCATCATAATCTCATAGATAACCTCAAAATAATCTCATCTCATTAATCTCAACCTCATCTCACGATAATTATCTCGGTTGGGCACTGCTATCACATATCGTATGCAATCCCCAAATACATCCTCGTGTCTCAACATGACTTATGATTTACTCAATCCTCTAAGCACAATCATTACACTCATCATATCATCATAATCGTCATCATGTTATCCAAAATCATCATCATATATCCTCATATCATAATATCATTTCTGAACAATAAATACCAAAATATAATAATAATAATAATAATAATAATAATAATAATAATAATAATCACAGTTGTAGTAGTAGTAATAGTAGTAGTAATAATAATAATAATAATAATAATAATAATAATAATAAGTATAAACACTTTTAAAGTAATTACCACACTCATGATATCATATATCAAGTATCAAGTTCACATCAACCAGTCAAACAGGCAATCATCACGTAATAAAATAATATATGTATGTAGCGTAACGACGATAAACACACAATTTCTATATCATCATCGGTACCACTGAGTAGTTCCCAATGTGGTATAAACATTGTCTGTTACTCGCTCTCGTGTAGGGTTTGGGTCGCCCTACACCATTATCTAATCAAATGTAACCGCACCGTTTCCGATGTTAAATAGTTTCTTTCCCCCACCTGATATGTCTTAGCCTAGCTCTGGAGTAACGAAACGGACACTCCCCATACTCCTCCCTCAAATCTGCCACGCACAGTTCTACACCCTCCGGGGCTCCAAAAATTCACCCGAACACATCATTGTGAAGCACGCGTTACGTACAATCCAAATCTGAAGACGGAATTGGAAACCGATAAATGAATTGAAAGATAACCTCAATACCGTCGCCGATGACATTTAGGCATAAAAAGGACATAGGCTTACCTTAGCCTAATCAAGAAAAGAAAGATAGGATAATGAAGTAGACGTCGTGAGGATCACAACGGTATAATCAGAATTTTGATAGGACGAACGGATTGATCGGAAATCTCTCTAGAATTTTCTCTCACTCTCACGGTTTATCTCTCTCTCTTTCTCACGTTTTTTTTCTTCACACTCTCTCTCTCTGACTTATTGCTTTCTTTCATGTTAATTTGACTAGCTAGCTATTTTTCTTTCCTTTTATGCTAATTGATAAGTAAGAAACAATACTTTAAATTAAGTCTATTGAGTCACTTAAAGCTATACTCCCTAGGCCCCAAAGCTGGCGTGAAATGAAGAAGTGAGGACAAGAGGTGTGGCCCAATATTGATCAAGAGATGGCAAGCAGCTGCATGGCTTAATTGTGATCAAGGAATTTTTATGAAGGAAGAAAATATTAAGGAGGAGGTGGCGTGAAAATTTAACACAAAGGGAAGGCAAGTAGGAGGTGGCGTGAACAAAGAAAGAATGAACTACAAGTCCCTAAAATGTCCAGCAGATGGCGTGGTGGTTTAATGATCAAGGAGTAATTTTTGAGTGAAAGGAAAAATGGCCTAAGAATTACAAGTATAAAGAGCACAAGCAGGAGGTGGCCAAGTAAAGGTATGCAACATGGTAGCCAACATTTTTGACGTTGTTAGTCTTGATTTATTTTTACATAGTTTAATCATAACTTTATTTATTTACTTCCTTTGACCGTGTACCATGCTTCTCCTTATGTATGCTTTGTTTTGAACAACTAAATCCTTTTATTGGAAACTCTTACACGTCCAAATAGTTGTATCATGTGAAAACTCATCCATTTTCATTAAGTAGGAGGTGTCACTTATTTGAAGCATGTCATGTTTTTACTAGCATGATGTGTTACCTATTTAGTTAATGATTTTTTTCAATTAATAGAATTTTGGTTGTCCTTGCCGACTAGCTAGCTAGACTTGAAAGATAATGATTTCAATATAAGGATTGACTAAGATAAGTGTTTGATTAAAAGTTGGCTAGGCTAGCCGTATAAAATTTAAGGTGTTTCACCTTTTAACCAAGTAGGTGGTGTCAACATGCTTATGCTTGTCATCCTTTATGAAGTAGGAGGTGTCATCATGTTGTTATGGTTTTACTTAAGCTTAGGTGTCTTCATATGGTTAAAAGTCTAATCCTAGTAATCTGTCTTAGTTTTTTTTTGGCCGTATGTCTTTGCTTCATTTACTAATTCAACTATTAGTTATAAGCATAAGTTTCCATAATTAGCTAATTAATTGTGATTAGTGTTAATTAATCATGATTAGTAAAACTTGAGTTAATTTGATCATAATTACTTAAATATGATTAAGACCTATACCTATGACTAATTATCTTGTAATTTGGTTAATGATAAACCACCTTGATTATTGATTTAAATTGAGGTGCTTTCGATAGGGTTTTTTGACGTACTTGCTTGAGGTGCTTGCCTACTGAAAATTTTGAAGTGCTTGAATTTTATTTTAAACTTGCATATGTGTTTAGATTCTTAAATAAATTTTAGATTTATCTAACCCTCACTCCCATCTAATTAAAATATTTAATTTCCCGAAAGATAGGATGTTACAATTTATTTTAGTTGTGCTAACAGGGTTGAAAAATAAATTTCCTTTTTATAAGACGCATCATTATGTCTTATCGGCTAAACTGCAACGTTTTTATAAAAGTTTTTAAAACACAATTCAAGCCCCCTTCTAGTGTTTTACATTTATTCATTTCAACCGTGTCACCAAGATTTCAACCCTCCTTCAAATAGAGTCACATACACTTTATACATGTACCATCATCTACAACAGAAAGCGTCTAACCTCTACATTAATAGGAAGATTTTCGACATAAAGGACCCCACACATGAATCCACTAAAATTCATGAGATCCCAAAAAATTAAAAATGTCAACCCACACAATCCATGGAACAAATAAAACATCAAATTTCTCTCAAAAAAAAAACAAAACATAAATCATTGTGTTCACTATACAGACTATGTTAACATGAATCAAAGTTACAATAAATGAGTTTAATTTCTATATATTATATCAATCAGAAATCATGGAATTGATGATTTTTATGGTAGTTAGATGGAGAGTCAAACACTTTTAATGGCATGTCGATTTTTTATTGGTTGACATTGTAAAAAAACTTTACACTATGATGTATACTAATTAAATCCATAATAAATTAACCACAAATAAATAACAGGTAATTTTACAGGTGATCTTTTTGTATACGGATTCGATTACCTCTTGTACTCAATATATTATACTTTGGCTTATTAAAAAAAAAACAATAACGTTTTTAAAAAAAGGTAACGAACCAATAACAGAACATTCTATCTCCTAGAGTAGTTCCATTAATATCTACGGAGGATTTTGGCTTATCCACAAAAAACAAAAAAGGAGGATTTTGAAAATTCCATTCAGTAACTAGAGATGGCAAAACTGATCTAACTTGACAGATTGACCTATTTTATAACTTGCAAAACCCAGAAAAGAACCCTGGTTCCCTCTTTTCAATATGTGATTAATTACCCCCTCTCCCCAGGTTTTTAAATTTGAGAATTCCATCTATTAATCAGTCAGTGTATGCATAACTTCATTAGCCACTTATCATCTAACATGTCTAACTAATATTTTGAGTTAGCCAAGGAAATTTTATCCATATCGTTCTATATAATTACTAGATACCCATAACCCATGAAAATGTAAGCGAAAATATAAATAAAACACGTACTAATTCTTTATTTTTTTACTTTAAAAAAAAGTTCAAAGCATGGATTAAAGAGTGAAGCATTATTCCAAAACCTGGATTCATAAGTAATTAATTGCCAAGTTTTGATCTCTGATCACATAGAAGTCTTGCAGGCTGTAGGTGGTCAACTAATCCTAAAGAGGAAAAGGACGAAATTCTTCCATGTTTTCTGGACCTTTGTACCAACCAATTCACCCATGTAACAACCTATGAAGTTAATTTATGTAACTATGTATGGATGTGGCACCATGTGAGGCCATTACAGCTAGATTATGGCACATAGCTAGTGCTGTCAAATAATGCCAAGCCTTATATACGACACCATAGGATCACGATATTATTGAGTGGTGATCGAAATATGTTTGTATATGATGAGAGAGAGAGAGAGAGAGCACAGTGTGATATATGTCGTATGAGGCACGGTGTTCAAGGATGGACAAGAAGTGGAACTAACAGTGTGTAGAAAAATACAGATGGGATTGATAGGAAAGGATGCATACAAAGGGGACCCATCGTTTCCTCAACACTCTATAATGCATGCGGATGAGGCTCCGTCTTAAACGTTAGACAACAAGTGTGTAACTAACAGTATTATAGGAAAATGCAGAGATCGATAGGGTTGATAGGATAGGATATATATACAGACAAACGCGACCCATCAACACTATAATGCATACACATGAACAGAGCTGAGAAGATCGATAGATACAGTACAATACATGTGTATGCAAAACATTTGAATATATTAATATGGATACTACAAATTTTTAATATTTCTTTAATTCCCGTGACTATAATGACCAGCAAGAAATAGTTGCATGCGCTCTGATATCGTTTGTTTTTGTATTATTTCTCATAAAATCTTTTGGCTTATCACTTGAGACGCATTATATTTTGATTCTTTTTTTTTTCTGGGTGCTCACATTATATTTTGATTCTTTCAGTATATTTTTATAATATTAATAAATAAATTAAACAATACTATAGCCTAATAGGTTAGTGATTGGAAATTAAATAATTTAAGGAAAATAGTGATATTTGTTTATCTAAAAAGACATTCGCAGCGGCACTGTATCTTCAAGAGTGGTACATTGGGTATCTCATATATTATATGTTAGATTAAAATAAATGTAACATATACATTGCTAGTATAAAGATTTTATACACTATTAATCAATTATAAATTACTATATCATTAAAAACATTTGACTCTTAGTATAACTACTTTATAAGTCATATATAAAATGATTTATGATTAGTATATTTTATCTTTACAAATACAGTATTGAAAAATGGGTGTAGAATGTAGATGATGCTGAAATTTTAATTTTATCTTTTTTTAAAAAAAAGAAAACCTTCTTCCGGGTTGACTGGCAGTACAAAATACAAATACAGTTCAAGTGATAATAATTTTTTTTGACATGCAGTTCAAGTGATAATAAATTCATGATGAAGCTGTCAACAATAAAGGAGTGCAATTGTTGCTGGCAGTACAAATACAGTTCAAGTGATTATATATATATATATTTTTTGACATGCAGTTCAAGTGATAATAATTTTTTTTTTTTACATGCAGTTCAAGTGATAATAAATTCTTGATGAAGCTGTCAACAATAAAGGAGTGAAATTGTTTCACTCGTGAGTTTTCTTATCCCATGCTTTAAAATATTTCTAGTAGTTTTCGTATTAATAAATAAAAAAGGTTAAATAAAAATAATAATGTTAAATAATAATAATAATAATAACTTATTAGAGTAGAATGCTAACGAGTATCTTTAAGGCATTGTTTAAGGAATAAAAAAAATTATATAAAAAAATGGTGTATTAATATTTTGAAAAGTGATACACTTTTCTTTCTCAATACAAACATTTTTTTGAAAATTGTGTATTCAATTCCTTAAATGGTCTTGCTAACGAGTGTCCTGAGGACATTGGCTAAGCGACCCACAAAAAGAAAATTCGTATTAAAAAACTAAGTATTATACTTTTCGAAATACTAAATACATAATTTTTTATATAAATTTTCTTTTTTTATTCATTAAACAATACACTAAAAACACTTATTATCGTTCTCTTTGACTTAAAAGTTAATATTTCAGATAGAATATTTATATTTTACTATTACTTAGAGAAACAAGTTTGTCATGAAACGATCCCCGAGTAGCTGTCTTTGCCTCAGTAATTCATTTCCCAAGAAACGTCAGATATAGTCTACATTTACTGTCTTCACCATCTCTTTCCAATTTAGTTGTTTGGTTTTCAATTTCAAATGCTAAAAGATCTCTACTATTACTATGACTCCACCAAAAGCTGATAGTCTTGCTGATCCGAGCTTTTCCTAAGATGGTTTCTGAATTTTCAACAACTTTAAAAGCTCCATAAATACATTACACTAAAACACACATATATCAGACACAAACGCTCTCTATCACACACACACATACACATATATGGAAGAGAAGAGAAGCACCGTTTTCTCTTTCTCTCTTTTCCATGGTTTAGTTTGCATCAGCTTATGCATGCAAGATATCTATCTGGGTCGTCATGATAATGGAAGCTGGTCATAGATTAATCTATCTGCTAGCTCTCTAGGAAGAAGAGTGACAGATTCATAGATATATCTTTCTCGTTAACTGTTCCAGCACATCTCTTATCTCTATTTCTATGCCATTTTTATCCCTTCTTTCATTCACTGTTTCACATATACCTCAGCAACTTCAGCAACTAGTGCATTGCCTTCAATACTCATGACTGTCATTTCACTACATAACAAAAACTATAATAAATTCAATAGTACAAACAATATTAATTAAGTTTCAAATGCTCACATCATACATATATACATCCACACACACGCAAAGAAACTTATCTATTAAGTTTATTGCTTTCTTTACTGGGTAACTGTTAATTTACCTGAAGTACATTCATTCAGATTCATGAAAATGATGCCTTTTTTAATTCCCAGTAAATTGTAATGTAAGCTTCCCTTCCCTATAGTTTTCACCGGTCTGAAAACTGGTTAATTCAAAAAAGCTGAAAGGGTTTCAGAAGAGGGATGTTATACTTTGAAACGCTAGTAAGACCTAGAGATGGAACAGCTAGCTGCAGATAAAGAAAGAATTTCACTTCTGATAGGTCTTCACTGTTCATGGCTCATGCTTTCAGCTTTCTTATTCAGGGGGATTGATTAGACAGTTTATTTGCTAATAATATATCAATAATGTGAAATGTTAATCTTAAATTAAAGAAAGTGTTAGTTACACAAAGAAATTAAACACGAAAAACCTCACAAAGTTTATGTGTTCATATAAAATCATGAAGTTTTTTTTTTCTCTTGGATGTTTTCCATGTGACATCTGTGAAGCTTCTGTGTTCATTTCTTCTATGTAACTATAACTATCCTTAAATTAATATAGCAGAAAACTTGGGAGATTTGAAGTTGCATTGCAGATATAGAGATATAGAGAAACAGAAAAGGGTACAGCCAGGTAAGGCTGAGAAGGAGAAAAAAATTACAGCTATATATGGGATACAATTCACAGTTACATAATCTAAGCAGATACAACTGAAACATCTTATTTTCTGTCATATTTAAGCAAACTGGTTCAGCCATCACAGAAGTACATAAACTCATGATCATTTTAAGTTGCACTCTTCAAGCTTGCTTGGAACTTGGAAGAAACTAGCATAACAGCATAAGGTTAGTCACAAGTGTACAGGAAAGGGTAACAAAAAACACAATCTTTATAAGAATTTACAACAAGCATATATACCAGTGGTATCACATTAGAGATTAAATTCTGACCTTGCAGATATTATAACTGTAAAAGAGCCTTCTTTTGTGGTATATATCTGATATATAGAAATTAAGATGAAGGAACATAACAAAGGTTGGCTGAGGGGAATGAAGCCTGGTCCGAGAATCATTTTGGACCCTCGAGCCATACAACATTCCTCTCAACTTAAACCTTTGAGGGTAGCTTGGCTAGATTTAACCATACATACCAGAAGTAAAGTGAGAGCATGATCTATATATATGATTGATTTCATAGGCTTCAAAGCTAGCAAACAAGTTTTGAGGGGAATGAAGCCTGGTCCGAAGCCTTATAGTTCTTCCACTGTGAACTTTCTTTGTGAAAAGCCTCGAGCCAGCCAACATTCCCCTCAACACCAAACCCATCTGATGAAACGTTTTGCTGTTTGCCTCCTCACACTGGAAACCCTAACCCACATACAGCTTCTTATATATAGGGAGGCCGCGTGTGTTTGTGTGTGTGAGAAAGAGAGATCACTGACTCACTCTCCACTAATGGTGCTTTTTAGTTACCTATTCATATGTTCCAAAATGAGCTTATGCAAAACGGTATTATTTAAACTAATTACTACCGAGCTGTAAGATAAAATAAACATGAGTTGAATACAAAATTTATACATCACATATAAAATGATATGTTTTTGTTTCTATTTTTTTATCCAATTTTATCATCTTTATATATACGTGTTGCGAGAATATAAAATAAAAAACAAAAACAAGATAGACTTCATACGATGTCCTCGATATATGTTCATCAAACATAAACATAATTCAATAAACAAAAAACCAAAGCATTGGAGTTACGCAACACCATAAAAGTTGTACGTACGGAGACATTCTTTCAACGATGAACACCTAAAAGTGATTTATTTTATCGAAGGAAAATCCATCTGAGTCAAGGAAGGTATTAAAGTATACTATATTCTAATATGAAGGGGATATATTATACATGGGAAATACAAATGAGTGCATCCAGAATATACGTTAAGCAATGAAGAAAAAAAAATTATATTAAGAATTTATGTATTTAATATTTAAAAAAGTTAAATACTTAATTTTTTCATGAAACTTGCTTCTTTAGCATGACCCATTATATATAAGAGATTTTCTATCATATACAACTTTACATAGGTTTAGAAACCTAAAAACAATAACTATTTATTGAAATATCAAGTATCTGAGTTTTAAAAATATAAAATACACAAATTTTTATAAAAATTTACTTTTGTAATATCCTTACCTGTGCAAAATTTTGCACAGGTTAGCTAAACCGTATATACAAATACGATAGAAATATCAATTAGGTGTAGCATCCAGTTATTCGAATTATAATGGAGTTATTTATCTGGAATGAGAATCAATAATTTCCTATAGGAATGACCTGCTGCTGCCGGTCAACCAACCGGTCTGTTACCTGCTACCAGCAGTTGCCTCCCAGTCAAACACACAGAACAAGAGACAAGAGGTGTATTTAAAATAGACTTTACAGGATACATGTAACATGTGTGCCTTTAATGTGATCCTTTCATCATTGCCTTATTATTTTTAGCCTTTTGTTACCCTACTTTCAAATTCCCCTGTACGATACTTTGCCCCCACGATCACACAACACAATCACATACTATTTTTCTTTTTCTTTTTTGATAAGCACATACTCTTGTTTTTCTTTAGACTTCTTTCCACCATGGCCTTTTAAGTGGGTTTGATATGTCTCATCACCGGTTTATATTTTGATGGAGGTTTCCAGCCCAAGACCATCTTAATTATGGATAGTCAAGTCATGACCCGACTCACTTGATATTTAAATAAATTATATAAATCTTGACACACACACACACACACATATATATATATATATATATATAAATTTAAAAGTAAAAAACTAGCATAAAGAGATATTATAAGTTATATATTAATATAAAAAGAAGGAACATATAGGCTAGTACGTAAGTCAAGACATTCTTACACCCAAGACCTAATAACAGAATGATATGTCCCTGACCTTAATTTACTAAGCATTAAAGAGGTTCAACCTCCTTCATCCCCATGTTGCATACCCCCTTCAGTCCAATAAGACCTCCGTAGAATAGACACTTCAGAGGAATAATCATTACTTAAGTTGAGTAGTGGTGCTCACCTTAATACTAATACTACTTAATTTATTTATTTTTTGATAAGCAAAAGTATATTTGATAACGAGCACAAGGGATACTCCAACCCATATACAAAGAGTTAAATAATAAAACCTATGTAGAGATGATATTAATACTACTTAATAGTTATTAGAACAATTGGAAGTATAAGAAGGAAGGAGGAAAACATGAGTCATGGTGTTGATATGCTGATATTATTGTTAGAATCTTAACTATGAGAAGATCGGTTTCTTTTTCGAATCAAGAACTGCCCTCTAATGTTTCTGCTATTGTTTCTATTACCGAATGAATATAAAACACATTTATATATGTTCTCATAGCGTTGCAAATTAGGTCTTTGCTATGGTTTTGTTGGACTCATCCTACTTTTTTTTTTGTTAAACACAAAAATGTATATATATTAGATATAAAGATACCTAAACCCATATACATAATGACAAAAGAAGTAATAAACAATGTACAACTTCAACCAAGAGAACTAAAGACCACTAAACTAATTCAAGCTACTTTCATGTCTAAATTGATTGTTGGAGTCAATCACCTTTTTTTCTTTTTAATAATTCACAAAGTATTCATGTCTAAAGTTACCGAGGGCACTGACAATACATTGCACTTGCAGATTCAAGGTCTAATTCATGTCTAAATTTACTGTTGCCTAGTGTTCTAGCTCCTTTGGACCTATTAACTTTTTAACTTTCAGTACGCTCTGAATAATGAAATATGTTTATCCACTTTTTATTGACATAAGTGCTTGTATCACACTACTGCAATAGAATTTTTCATCATCTGATGTCCTTCTTCAGTGTTAATTTATATTTTTACTGGTATTTACCGTGTTTATACCTGTCAATAAGCTTCCAAGAGTTTGTGCTATGATAAGCGGAACTATATACCTTTAAAGCGTTATGGATATGTTTCTGTCAGGCTTGATATGTACTCCCTAATATATGACACGCACTAAAATGCTCTTATGCATGTTTAAACTATATTGAGGGCAAGGGATGAACTAAGTCCGACCTGTGTGTTCCATATTGGGTATCGGAAGTGATATTGTTCTTAGTTTAATATTTGCCTTTAATTTAGATATTCTAACAAGCATTAGTATAATTCTATGTCATGCATGCCTCAAATTCTCATCCATGCTATTTTATGGACGAGACATGCAACCTCAGAACCTCTGCTGCTTGGGGATATTTGACTGTTACCAACACAGTTCTAGATTCCTTTTTTTTAATACAAAAATAGTAACAAATGAGCTATCACTATGAAGCCTGCGACGATGGGAGCAACCCTTCCTTAAGGAATTTATTTTTCGTCAGTATTGGAGTCGGAAACTTACCACATTCTAAGAGTATCCTTGTAGAAAACGTCATATTTGACGGGCCTAACATGCATCCATTAGGCCAACCCGGGTTTAGCATAGTTCTAAATTCGGGTTCAGATCGTGATTGCATTGATATTATAATTTTTTTTTGTCAGGATTTGAACTCTGGACCTCCTACTTCTCCAATTTCGTATACCCTTTGCTCAAACCAGTTGAGCTACTCAACCCTCACCACATGGACTTTTAATATTAGATAATCACTAATTTATCTAGGTAGCTTAGTTATGTAGATCAATTTTAGGCAAGAGACGTTATTCACTCACTTATATTACATCTCTATAGTTTTTATTATTTGATTAATTATGACCAGATATTTTTTTTTTTTTTACACACATGTATATATATACACACACTCCATCAAGTGAGGTTGACATGAGTGGTTAAAGGTCTCTCGTCCCTTAATCAAGGTCTCGAGTTTGAGCCTTAGGTATGGAAAAACTTTAGTTGGGAGATATGCCACCCTTAGAGATGTCGAACAAACTCCTGCGAGATATTAGTCCCCGCCTCAGATTGACGATTGGATACTCTTCGAAATAGAAAAAAAAAATACACACACTGCGATTTTATTAAATAGGCAAATGTGAATCAGATGTGAGTGTAACAATGAGTGAGTAGCATTAGAGAATTCATGAAGTTTGGAACGTGTTAATGACTGTTATGGAAGAGCTAATAATAAATCATACCCATCATAATGGTTGCAGTAGAGGGGTCAGCTTTTTACTTGTTGGGAACTTAAGAACAGAAAAGATAGTTCAATCTGTACAAACCGTATAGATGTAGAACATTTTTTACAATCTAAAATCAAGATGACTAGCTTGATCACTCTACTGGATATCAATAATTAGAAGAATAGAATGGAAATGATAGTGCTTATGATTGATTATGCATGCAGTTGGGGATCCTGATCCACTCTATAAATAGCTACACTTACATGTTATGTGCTGCTGTTTATAAAAGGAGTATGGCTGTGAGCGTCAACTGTGTCTTCCGTGAAACACGTCATCAGAAAGACGGCGAATAGGGAATGCGTGAATCATGGCCGTTCACTCCCACAATCCAAGGGCCAGGATAATAGAAACCGTGGACCGGACATGTCGGTGTCAGCGGGAGCGTAGGAACGGGAGAACCGAGCAAAGAAAGAACCCGACTAACGAGGAACACATCAAATTACTAACATCACCCAACGCCCTATCATCATCTCTGTATCATATCATATGATACAGACACAGACACGGCAGCACAAGCATTTAATCCTCTTGACGTGGACCACTCGAAACAACACAACACAAAGAGAAACTCGTCTTTCTTTGGAGTTTATCAATTGGAGTACGACAGAGTATGTGATACTCCCTCCTATAAGCTAAAATTGAATAAAGTATATTATAGTTATTTAGTCTCATTTAAAAGAGTCATTGAAGAAAAAAAATTAAGTTTGTTATCTAAATTACTCTTCCTTTTATTTATTTGTGTCAGAAGTCATTAGAAAACAAAATTTGTATTAAATGAATGATATTTTGAGAATAACTTCATTAAATAAGATGAAAATAATTGAAATTTGTTTATATTTTGGATCAAAAATTTAAATTTTTTTTCTTATATTGTTGATCGGAGGGAGTAGGTTGGAGGTTTGAAGTCTCACTAATCATCCCGATAGGGGGATAAGTTTGTAAGACCAACTTCAATGGTTGTTCTTAAGGTAATTCTTAAGCATAACAACTTTCATCGGAGGTAAATGAGGTGATTGTCATGGTGTAGAACGGTTCTTATAAAAGAATCGTTCTTGCCAAACAAAATTTTTTTTCTTCACAATTTTCAACCAAAAAATAAAAGTGAGGTCATATGTGAGACCCATTTAAGAATCAAAAATGAGTTCTTCTATTAAAGTAAAATGAAAATTGAATTCTTATATTTTTTGGATCCACCATATGATAGATAAAAATTCAAATATAATTCTTCCTTTATGAATGTAATATGTGCTCTTCGAGTCCGAACTTTTTTTTTTCTACATTAAAATGAGACACCATCCCCAACCCTAATTTTTTGTATATAAAAAAAAGAGAAAAACTCATCTTCTCTCTCCTCTAGTTGACACTATCATCTGTTCCTTTCTCCCCCATCTTCGAAGTTCCAACCTTTTTCACTTTTTTTATGTAACTGAAATAAAACTAGAACCAAAAACTATAGTTTTTACTGGATGAAGAGTCAAACCCCTGTGGGTGGAATCGACGGCTGGGATTCTCCGAGCACGGTACGCTGCAGGCATCTCCACGTGATTACATTAAATGCTCGTTGGTACGGCGGAGAGTGGGTCCCGTCCCGAGGGGACAAGAGCACGTGGTGTGAATTGAAGAGGTGGGTCACGTGGTGGACCACAAATTGTGACCAGATATGTTTGGTTCCTGTTCAGGTAGGGACCACCACCGTTGCAATTATCGGATCATCATAATGCTCATCAGTTAGTATGTTCAACGCCCTACACTGCGCATTTTTCGGGCCCTCCTCTAACACATATATCGCCTGCATGTCCCCTGCACATATTCATATCGCTTCTAATTTTTGTAGAAACATTTGTTTTATTGTTGGAATTAATTGATATATAATGACAGTGTCAACTAATCAGAAATTGATATATTATATATTGACAGTGTTAACTAATTAGAAATTGATATATCACTATAAATATTTATTTTTATCCTAATTATCTTAAAAATTATCAATTCAATTTATTATTACTGCCACTTTATTAAAAAAAAAAATCACTAATTGCAACTACTTTTTTTTTTGTTTCTCGGAGTGTAGTTCACACTATAGGTGAGAGATTAATCTCCAGTGATACTGTGACGAGCATAAGCGAGTGATCCCTTCCAATGATATTTTTTCCATACACATGATTCCAGGAATCGAAGTCAGGACCACATGCTCAAGAGACTCAAACTGTCCTACCACTTAGACCAACACCACATTGATCTAATTGCAACTATTTAGATCAATACATGATTAATTAATAATATATATGCACAAATAAAATCAAACTCTTATTAAGGTGTTACCTACATGGATAAAATCAAACAACGTCTATGTTCGATTCTTGAGAAGACATGTTGAATAAAAACATGCCGTTTTACTCATGAATTCAAATAAATTAGAGCTTGAGTTTAGTCAATAGTCATGCATCCTTCCCAATTTCTTTTGTAGAGAAGGTTTATAAAAAACATAAATAAGATCATTTTCAGAAAATAAAACTCTAACTAAATTAACTAATAAAGATCTTTATCGTTAATTGAGAGGTCTTAGAAATCTCAATTTCACCTTCCATCCTCCTCGAAATGTATAAAAATGATTTACTAGTACCAAATCAAATTACTCATGATCAAACTGAAATAATGATATATGATAAATAAAATAAGATTTGAACACATGCTAAGAATAAAAAAATTAAATGTTAAATAAAAGTACATCTATTTAACATTCTAAAAATCCAAAAATATATTTTTTGTAATTAAAATAAATGAATGAATATTATTTTATAAATAAAATAATCTTGTCAACCAGTATCCTAAGAATATTAGTTATGGAATCCATGTATAAAAGTTTTTTTTTTTTTTGAAAATCACAAGAGTTTTCAAATTTAAATCTATTAAATGCATCATCTCCCATACAAGATTTTTATCTTTGATTCATTAACCAGTTAGTATTTGCCTAAATATTACTCCTTCCGGTTCTTAATATAAAAAAACAAATGTATATTTTTTTTTTCTAAAATATAAGAAACATGCATCAATTTTCAGATATATTAAATATTAATTTCCAATATTACCCTCATTTATAATAAGATTTATATTTACGAGATATATCAATTTTTCATACAAGTGAGTTTTTTTATTAATTAGGAGTATTTTTAGAAATTTATATGAATATTAATTACAATTAATTCATTTTAATGTATTTCCTTGATCAGTGTGTTTTAAGATTTTGTTTCTTATACTAAAGATCCGAGGGAATATAAAAATACTAACCTCCTAAGGACATTGGTCATGAAACCAAGATTAGAAAAATTACATAGAAAAATTATGTATTAAAATCATTAAACTTTTAAAAATTGTACTTTTCAATAAAAATGATATTCTTAGCACACTGATTAATTATATTATTAATTTATTTTCACGGACACTATACACATGTTAACAAAACCCAATGTGGTGGTCTGGTCTCGACTCTCAATTCTCGAGCCATAAGTTCAACAGGAAAGCTATGTCCCAATGTTTTGACTTATCATCGCAGACATTTATTGCCCTCGACTTTATATATAAAGATGTGTGCGTGTCAAACAACGGAATCCAAAGATGTTTTGCGTTTCGACAACTTCAAAATCAGCTGAGCTTGCATTTACCACATAAAAAACGTATCAGAAGCTTTATCTTTTAAAAGGACAATTAATTGGTGATTGGATTCGAATGAAGTTAATGGGGGCAAAAGAAAGCTGAAGTTTAGGACCACTGCAATGCCTTTTTCATGTTGAAGAAATCAGATCATTAAAATAAAGATTAAGACGTTAGAGTAGTCTTGGTAGAAATACCACGGGCCAAGAATGAAATTTTCTGACCACTGTCATGCCATATTAATTGTTCTTTCCATCTTGTTGTTAGTCAATCCAAAAAGATGAACTACAATTTCGTATTAAAATTGCCCACCGCCGTACGAAGTTGCTGGTATTCCTATATGCCTTATCCTTGATGGATGCCTTTTTGTTGCAAATTGCAAAGCCAGAAATCAATGAGAATAGCCATACACAACAAATAAATAAAAGAGAATAGCAACAGAACGTAGGGTGACAATTAACTAGATATAGGCTCATATAATTGCACCATGATTTAAAAGAACCACCTGGTAAACTTTTCTTGAGGAACAACGCAAATGAGATTCGTTAATTTATTTAGGGTATAATCCAAAGCTCAGCAAAAAAAAAAAAAAAAAAAGGAAAACAAATTCACCCTCACCCCTGCCATTATATAGTCCCATTCATTTTTCAAAAATTCACATCTGGGTCGCAAACGGTATTGAAAGCATGATATCAAATGGATAGTAGATACAGACGACGAAAAGCAGAGCAATTGCAAATAGCTTTACTCAGATAAAAGTTTCACTGAAGCTAGTACACAATCATGACAACAGATTCTATCAGCCAGTTTTGTAAGACTGTTAGCTTAATAGTTAGTTCATCAGTCTGGCTCACTTGCTTCAACTTAAGCTAAAAAAAAATGGGAAGTCAAGTACTAATATAAAGCCCAGTGGCCTGCATTAAGTTGTTGTGTTATTTAAACACAAAATTTTAGACATAATATATAATATCGTATATGTTTATTTTTAACTTTAACTTTTTTATTTATTTATATATACACATATCAAGAATATCAAAAAAAAAAAAAGAAAGAAAGAAATACCATATGATGTATCGTTTATGTGTTCAAAAAACATTGTTATTTGTTCAACTCAAATATGCAAAACCCTATCTTTATAGCTATATTTCTTTTCTTTTCTATTTTTTTTTATAGAAGAATTTTAGCTTACTATGTTCAGCACGTGGAAGGCTACACACAAGCAGCAAGTTTTACGTCAATGCATGTCTAGACGGTAAGGGACTTGAACACCTTAAGTAAGTAGTCAGGAGTTCGATTAATCCTGACTCGTGTATGCAGAAAACCTGATTGGGAGGGGAGAACCCATCTTGTGTGTCCAACAAGTTCCCCGACAAAAATTCGTCACTACTAACTGTGATGGATACTTTATACCTATATCATGGTTTAAAAAAAAAAAAAAAGATGCATGTCCAGACATAATTTGATAAACATAGAAAAGCAGTTTTCTGCAAACTCATTTCCTTAATGGTCATATCTCCAACAATTCAACTGTAAGGAAAAACGGCACTGCAAACCAGGCAAACAGAAGGCTTCAAGAATGGACTGTATAAATGACTTCTGAAGAACTGAAATAAATAATTTTAAGAGTCAAAACACCAGCATGCAGATACAAAACAATGGAAATGTAGACAAGTAACAAGTTCTAGGGATAGGCCCAATAGGATACCCAATTCCAGCAGCCACTTTTTGAAGCCAAGTATAAAACCAATTTACCAAATATAAAAAACAGAACCATTTTCTGCAATATTTATAAGAAATGAACACAAACCAAGAATGAATTCCCACTGGAGGGTACAACCGAGGGATGCGCAGAGAGAATAAAAGAAGAGAATAGATACGGAGAGAATAAAAGAAGAGATAAATGAATTCGCGTACCATCGGTCCAAGCTGAATTTAGCAACTAAGCAGCTAAATATTTAACCAAATAATACACTGTATGAAGCCAAAACAACAGAGATGAGAGCTAAGAGTTTCAAGCCAATAGATTTATCTCAAATTAAAAACAAAGAGGCGATCATTGAATTTCAACAACACACATTCCCTCAAGATCTTTTATAACCCTTGGGGCATACTCACTTCATGATTATTATTTTTTTATCAGTACTCACTTCGTGATTGAAAGAAGTATATCAATATATACACACAAAAATTGAATATTGTGGGTAGGTAGCAAGGAATCATAGTCAAAGCATCACCGATTGGATACTGGGATTTTGTCCAGTATATCAAATATAGGCAACATGATTGCAAAGTTAATTTTCTTATAGACAAACTCTGACTAAGGAATTCAGCAGGCACATTTGGAGAGCTGAATATACACTCAATCTTATAAGTGTCATGTCCATGCACAGGATTAAGTCACAAGCATTTTTGTCCTCTTTTATCGACCATTCAGTGTGTGCCTTCTGCCATACTTGGAAGTATAAATACAAGAATTGGATGTGAAATTAACAAATACATTATATTGTGATGGAAAATGGTCAACGATGGCAGAGAATGAGACTGAAAGCTGACAAAACAATTGACAGTAGTCAACCAGTAAGCACATTTAACTACAGGAATTATCAACTTCTTCATGGATAATAACTTCATAACAATTTCATCATCCAAATTCTAATCATGTTTGCAATGCTCTACAAAAATTACCCTCTCCAAGAATTCATTACGATTGACTCAACAATCTATTTTCTTGAACATATACAGTAATACAACTTCATCTTATTTTAATTTTTAGGTTATAAAGACAAGCTAAGGAGTGTGTGGTTTGTTTTATATTTTCATTTTCAAACTGTCAGTTGATATGTTTTAAAGAATCTTAGAATGCTTGATTCATGGCAATGACCCAGTCTACCAAACCCTCCCATCCCCAAACTTAAAGCCTCCCCTATCCTCCATCTCGAGAAATAGAAACAGCAACTGAGAGTGCACTAAGGATACTTAGTGCATAAACAGAGTCATGTCTGTTTTGAGGAATTGAATGAGAACCAAAATACTGATAGGGTTAACTCAAGATGTAATAAACTACGTTTCTGTTGAAATAACAGAGTAAATACCATGAAGAGAATACAAATTGTCAAGCAATGACTAATTCTAAGCGTGTGTTTGGGGGATCCAGATCCTCTCCCGCGACCGCACGGTGTGCAGCAATGCCTTTTTTTCTCAATTACCAGGCACGGTAGGTTGAGTTTGTAAATTTGAAATACAAGACAATTCAATTACTTTAATTGAATTACTTTCATTTTGAAAATACTTTGTTTGGATAGGGTAATTTAAATACCTTGTATTTTAAATTCTTTATTTGGATAAAGCATTTCAATTACCTTCAATTACATTTTTTTTTTTAATATTCATTTAAAAAATTGGGATTTCAACTGTCTGGGAGCCGGCGCCCCCGCATCGGTTGTCCGGGGGCCGGTGCTTCACCGCATCTGGTGTCCGAGGGTCGACGCCCCCGCACCGGGTGTCCGAAGGCCGGCCCCCCCGCATCGGGTGTCCAGGGGTCGGGCCTGGGGTGGTGCCGGGGCCGGGCCCCGGAGGTCAGGGGTATCGGTCTGGGAGGTTCTGAGACCGGCATCGGTGGTAGGTGGCACATGAGTAAGAAGGGGGAACTTCAAAATACCACCTCTTTAGGCGGTACTTCAAATTCCTCAAATTTACTTTAAAGAAAATACCCCCATAAAATTCTTTGATTTCTAAAATCCTTCATATTTAATACCCAAACAAAGTATTTTAGAGTGAAGTATTTTAATTACCCTCTTAGAATACTTCACCCTCTACTAATGCTTTATCCAAACACACCCTAAAAGTTTGAGATATTAGGTCCTGGTCTAAGAATGGTTTTTTACTTTAAATATCTAACCTCAAGGGCTTTAACCTATGGGGCTTGAAGTGTGGACAAAGCACATGACTGCTTTGGTTTTAGCTGAAATTTAATTGTGATGAAGTACTGAAATCTAGGTTACTTAGGAAACGCAGAAGATTTGAATAGTATTTATATGGCTGTATTTTGTCTTGTCTATATAATTCTTCCACTCTCACTTGCTCCATCTTCTATCACTGTATCTAACTACTAATCATCCGACATGAATCTGTACAATCTTACTTGAAATCAGATATACAATGGACTTGTATCTTAAAAAATCGATCCGTACTGAGTTTAATATTCTACCTCTCAGCTTCTCTCGAGTCTCCATCAATCTATCTATCCATGTTTCAAACATGCTACCTAATAACCTGATTACTAATACTAATCATCTATCAGACAGGAGTTTTTACAATTCTAAAGTGCAATGAATTATGCATTGGGCTTGTATCTTAAAAAATGAGTCCAGCTGTGCATTGTATAAGGGGCATCTGTCTTGGTTTGTCTCTCTGTCACTCACCATCCATCTTTCTGTCATTCTATCTGATTACGAAACCAGCTGCTAAACATATATCTAACATGAATATGGTTAATTCTAAGTGGCAATCAGATAATCGTTAGACATATACCTTGCAGTGTTTAAGCCATGTGACATAGGATGCCATAGCATCAAGTGTAAATTCAAAGATAAGATTATCTTAGTATTCAGGTTTGCTTTTATAGTTATGGGGCTCACTAATATTTTATATAACTTAGCATGCTGTTACCTTTATTAATATTATATATCATCAGTCAATGCTAGGGAGTATTTTAGTAAATTGCTTTTTATTCACTGGCTTTTATTAGGGTTTAGGTCAGTGTTATTTAGGTACAACTGGATTTTGTGTCCAAATTTTCCATTATGAGTCTAACAACAAATAAACTCTCAATCTATGAGGAAGTAGGACTTATTCCTAATTCTTGTAAGATAAGTTATATCTTATTTGCATTTATCTTATCTTACAAATGCAAAGTAACTAGGTAAGACTGACTGCTATAGATGTACATAGTGGGTTTGGCCCTTCCCTGGATGCTGTGCATTGCGGGAGCTTTATAGTATCCCCTTCTTGTAGGATAAGTTACAAGAGGTCTATCTAAACCTTTGTAATATTCTCTTTTTAAGTTTGCTGTGGTGCCTAATTTTACACCACTAAATAGTAGGCATCAAATGCATGATTTGTTTTTAACTCAATAGGTACCACAAAATTGAGAATAGAATTATTTCCTATATTCCCTTTGCAAAGCAAATTTGAAGAGACTCTGTTAGAAACTAAATGACTCACTAGTCACTTGACACACTTCATAAATCATTCATCTATGACCCAAACTACAAGTTACTAAATACCAAACCTTCGAATACATACAGTAGGCACCAATATGTTTTTAAAAAAAATTAAAAGGGTTTTGAATAATTATTTTCTTAGTTACCCTTCTATTACAAGCTTATTTGCATTGATTGCAGTGTTCTCAACCAAGTAATTAATCTACAAAACAAAAGGAAATGCACTTATCTGCAACTGGACCACAGAACAGTCTACTCTAAATGTGAATTAAGAAAACAATTTGAAGAGGTCATACCACTGAGTAGTGTTTATTTTCCGAAGTGAACGATCTTCTAAAAATCCCTAAACCTGAAAACGGTTTAGCTCGGAGACCGGATTCCAAGAAATGGAGAGAATTTCGATACCGCATTTCGTTTTCGTTTGCGATATAGAAGAGGTTGATGGAGAAACATGAAGAGATGCGGTGATGATGCAAGAATATCGATGGAGAATCGTGTTCCCGCTACAAAAGCGACTCAGAAATTCATCACATCAAGTTAAATATGTCCAACGGGATCCAATAGAGAGAAACCCACACGGCCCGTCTAGAGCCTTTGCTCTGGCCCATTTTCTAAGTAAGTTAGGTTAAGAATATTTTAAAAAGCTCCTTTTACTTAAAAAAATCAGGCCTCTAAGGCTAACTATTTTTAGGGACTAATATGCAAATAACTAATAAATGGAATTAACAGACATGATAAGTTAACTTTTCTAACTGTTCAATTAAATAATATTATATCGAATGGCTGCTAATGTTGCTTGACCAGTGCACTATCCATGTGATAGCACTGAACTACCTTAGACGTCATGTATATATAAAAGTTTAATTAACTTTTTAGTCCCTGTAAAGTAGGGGTCTTTTGAAATACGTCCCTGTAAAAAATTTTGTGTGGTTTTCGTCCCTGCAAGTTCAACTTTTTTGCTTTAAGTCCCTGCCGTTAGTTTGCCGTTAATCGGCCGATTTGACGGCCACGCCAAGATCGCTATCCTGTCTGACAGTGCTGACGTGTCAACCACGTCAGCTACCATGTAATTTTTTAAAAAAAATTTGGAATTTTTGAAAAAAAATTATTTTATTATAATTTTATTTTTAAAAAAAAGTAAAAAGCATAAAAAAAATTAAAAAAAAAAGATTTTTGTTTTAAAAAACCCTAAGCCTAACCTTCTTCTTCCCTCGACCCGCCTCCCCCCTCCATCTTCCCTCAACCCGCCTCCCCCCCTCCATCACCCTCCATCGACCAACCTCGTTCTTCCCTCGACCCGCCTCCCTCCTCTACTCCTCCTCTACCGTGATGCGAAATCAACCCAGAACTGCCAAAACAGGGAAGGAAGGGTGATGCGAAATCAACTCACCATGAACATAGACAGCCTCGAACGCCCTCTGTTCTTCGACACGGCATCAAGATAGCGGCGTTCACGGTGGCTTCGACGAGGAAGCTTTGAGATGACAGTTTGAACGGTGGGTTCTTGTGCGTACCACATGGGGGTTCCAATGATCGGCTCTGTTTCTACAAAGGAGGCCCATTGTTGCCGGAAAATGCATAGAGAACGGCGGCTAGGGTTTCCAGTTTCTCCCATGTTCAAAGTTGGAACCTTTTCGACCTCAAAGTTCGAACGCTTGATTTCGTGCCTTACATCTTCTGCTTCTTACCTAGGATTTTGATGTAAGATGTTGAAGTTGAGAAGAGAAGAGAAAGGTTGAAGGAGTGGGTTGTAGGTAGGGGGGCCTCGAGGAAGAAGATGAAAGGCAGCTTAGGTTACGGTTTTTTTAAAACATAAACTATTTTTGTAAATTTTTTAAATTTTGTATATATTTTTTTAAAAATTAGAATTAAAAAAATTAAAATTAAAAAAAATAAAAAATTATGTGGCAGCTGACGTGCCTCACACGTCAGCACTGGCGGACCAGATGACAGTGCTGATGTGACGAACCGTCAGCCACGTCAGCCAATTAACAGCACAAACTAACGGCAGGGACCTGAAGCAAAAAAGTTGAACTTGCAGGGAGGAAAACCACACAAAAAATTTTACAGGGACGTATTCAAAAGACCGTTACTTTACAGGGACCAAAAAGTTCATTAAACCATTAAGAGAGATAAGTTTTTTTTGTTTTGATGGTGAGGAGATAAGTACTTTCATGTGAGAGTGAAAACATCAAATTTGAGTCTTTGAATCACATTTATTATCAAGATTAGAACATAAAAGTTAGGTGTCTTTTTTTAAATAATCTCTAATCTTGTGACCTTAGATTAACTTCTAGTTTGACCATCTATGTATAGACTAATGACTCATCTATGTTGGCCTTTTTATGACATAAGCCTGCTGACTGTTATGTAACTCAGCAAGTATATGATTTTATCAAATAGTAAAAATATCGTTTCACTAGTAACGTGTTAAAGAAATACCTCAAAAGAATAAGAATGAACATACTTTCGTGATTAATGGTAAGTCAAGTTTTTAGAGTTCCAAAAATGAAGCCCGCCTTTTAATACTTTTCCCAAAATCAATAATCATACAAAGATATGGCCAAGTGTTTTCACAAGCATTATGTATGCTAAAAACTTAATCACAAATAATTCAACATATATAGGAGGAAGGAAAAAGTCTCAACAATACAAAATTTGGCTAATCCCTCATCTTAACATGGAGAACTACTCAAACATCTTCAAAGTACTACAATCCACGAGAATCGAGTAAAACATTAATAAACCAGAATATGAGCTTATAAAAAAAAACCAGAATATGAAATATAAAATGAAAACCAAAAGAACTTTGAGAGTTTTAACAGATAATTTCGTTTTTATAAAAAAAAAACAGATAATTTCGTTGTCACTCCTCTTCTCCCTTGAAAACCCTCTAGATCTTGGTATTCCTTTGTATTTTTCAACGTCTAGATACCCCTAATCCAATTTCTCGACGTCCCTTTTATCAATTCAGCGTCGGTAAAAGGAAATAAAAGAAATAAGCGCGTGCTGACGCTCCACGCCAACTTACCCGTGAAAACAAAGAGAGGAAAATTAAAGAATTTCTCCCATGTTTCAATAAAAGCACCGAAATCACGTCAACGAAGGTTGATTCAGTTGATAAAAATGAGACTTATATATCACAAGATCGTGAGTTGGAATTCTATTGTTGACACGAGGATTTCGTTGACGAATAATGTATAAGTACATCTGTTTGTCCTGATACTAGTGAGCCACCCAACTCGCTTAAGCTTTTTATTAAAAAAAAAAAAAAAAAAGCACAGAATCACACTTGACATTGCAGGAGTCTTACGTTTGAAAATTTTATTTGAAGCATAGTATTTTCCCTTTCAGGTACCGTGCACGGCAGCGTTAAACTCTTTTTCTTATTTCTCGGGGAAAAAAGTGTAAAGTGAGACTAAACAAGAGGAAATTACAAAAGCAGACAGCGTCGGTGAGTGTAAAGTGGGAATTGACAAGAGTGGAAATAGAAAGCAGCATGAGGTAATTGATGGTGATGATAATGATGATTATGGTGGTGAGGATTATTGGACTCTTTCTCAATTTGCCAACAGAGATGAAGAAAATCATCCACGGAACTTGGCAGCTTAAGGGGACCGTCGGTGTGATACCCATAAACCTCATAAGCTTTGTCCAGAAGGCGCTTGAAAAGAGGATGATAAAGATACCATATAGGGATCACAAATCTTTGAGAGTTACAATTACTACTACTACACCCACCCTCTTCTTCTAAACCCACTTGAACCGCTAGCCGTCCCTTCTTCACCTTCATCTTCTTCTTCTACTCCTGCATTCTAATGCTAATGCTACCAATCTCTTCTTTTAACTCTCACTCAAGTAGAGGGAACCAAACCAAGGGTATTATTATAGTGTGCCAAGACACGTGGATTCAAAGGTCAGTAATGCCTTATCATAATGATATAGAAAAAATTAAAACATGAGAAAATAAGGTTGTATCCGTGAGCGTGTTGTTGGTACCTAATACGGAATCAAATGGAGGTGGGTGGGTGGCCCAGTGACAGTGAGGAATAGTGGGTTCCCTCTGCCGTCCCTATTCGGAGTTGTAGGGACTCTCTTGGAGTGGACTAAGATGCATGGCCAGCATGGGGTGGGGACTTCATACAATCTTATATTAAAATTAAAAATAAATATAACTTTAACTTTAACTGCTTACTTTATTACTTTATATGGGACATGCACCATCCATATTTTGTATCACCCATTACACCATTCATATGTGATAAATTTTAGACCAATCAAATTGCCACATGAGTTTGGTCAAAATTTCAAACTTTCTAGTTATATTTCTACTGTAGTCCAATATATGAATACAATATATTATAGTATAGTATATGTACTCTTTGTATTCACAAATTTAGCCCATATTAAAATAATTTTTTTATTAAAAAATCTGATTATATTAAAAAAATAATATTTTAATATGAATTAAAATAATGTTCGTTGTCAATAATATTTTGTAATATAATCAGTTTTTTTTAATCAAAAAACATTGCTTTAATATGGGTTAAATTTACGAATACAAAGAGTATATATACTATACTACAATATACTGTATTCATATAGTTTGACTACAGTATAATACAACTAGAAAGTTTGAAATTTTGACCAACCTATATGGCAATTTGATTGGCCCAAAATTTACCACATGGGTGGTGTAGTGGATGGTGTAAAATATGGGTGGTGCACCATAGCCACACCCTACTTTATAATAACTTTATAAACATACTCAAATTAAAGAGTATTTTTTTCTAAACAACATTTAATTATCCGAGTGGTAAGAAACTCTGTTAGAGTCAGGAATTCAAATCCTGACTCTTATGTACGGAGAAAACCTGAATAAGATCGAATGAAGAATTCACCTTGTGTGTTCAACAGATTCTCAGACGGAGATTGGTCACTGTTAAATATGGTGGATACTTTCATATCTATAACATTGTTTAACCAAAAAAAAATATTTTTTGAAAAATTAAGGTAGTGATACTACTCTTTATTTTCAACTTTCACTTTTAAAGTAGAACAAAAGAAAAACGTTGTATACACATCAACATTAATTATCTTTTATTTTCTTTTGTATGTTTCCTTTTAATTATGGTTGTTGGACTCTGACGGCTCAACGTGATTAAACAAATCAAAATCAATGAATCATAATAACACGACAATGTTACTGACGATGGCGCACACCTACGGATATATATGCTTTAAACTTATAATTTTCTTTATATTTTTGAAGGATCGACCGATCGAGCAGCATCAGTACAAAGCTTGCTACTAATACCACTCACACTTGCCAAATATTAGTCAAAGTTTGTCTTCTTAGTCATAATCTATACGTACGGACGTCCGGCCATTTCTCTGTCATTGATTTAGTTAAGATGATTATTTTTTTTGGGTAAACATTAATTTAATAATTTTTTATAAGTGAATATAATTATTTTTTAAAAAACGCTTTGTTGTGTTATAGCCAGGAGTTTTTCGAAATAATATGTGGGGTTGTTAAGGATGTCAAAATTAATCATATTGAAATGGTGTTTGAATAGCACAAACGGGATGGATTAGCTTTGGAGAAATTATTATACATTCTTAAAGTATAATGAATGTGTACCAACATGGTGTGATACAGTTGGTAGATAACTGGACCCCTTAGGGTTCAATTCCTGACTCATTCATATGGAAAAAAATATGTTAGGAGAGGTAAACCCCTTAAATGGATATCCGGGTTCATCAAAAAAAATATATAATAAATGTATGTTTGAAAATAGGTTTTATTATTAAATTTAAATTAATAACTTAAATATATTTAGTTAAAATTAATATTGCACTAACGGCATGTGGAATTGAATCATATTAGGGGCCTATGGGTAAGATAGAAGAAGCCACTCTCTTTCTCTGTTTTCTCGGACATATGTAAGCCAGTGAAAGGTTTCTTACAATACTTTTTTTTATTCTTCAGGATATCCTCGACATGTAATCATACGGAGATTAATTTGTCGAACCGAGTAGAATCACAAAGATGTATTTGTTTGATAATGTCTTATTTGGCAGTTGGTTAAGGACCTAAGGTTAACTTTTGAGAGATATGTAATATTAATATTGGTGGTCTCCTCAAATGCTAAGGGTCTTTTTGTGAGTTAGGTTTTGGAAGGAAAGAGAATAGAAGATCTAAATTTTTTTTTAATATATATGTGGATCTATATTTGAGATTTTAAAAAAATGAAGAAATAAAATAATAGATGATAATATAACATTTCAATCACTATTCATTCATTTTTATAAAATATTCTATAGGTTCCTTAGTTTAGAAATGAACGTTCATTCGTTTTTCCTCTAAAACCCTTCACCCGAACATTCCTTAAAAGTGCATGTTAGCATGTGCAAATTAAAGCAAAATGTTGCTTTCAAGTGGGATGTAAATTGTTTTACATTTCTTTGTGTTTTTGGTGAACAATTGCTTTACATTTCTACTACTGCTAACTTACGCTTGCAAGTTGCAATAGCAACCGTTATAAGGATACAGTTCATTTAAAATAATCAATTTTCATAAAAACTTCCATCCCTTTTCTCTTTTGTATAATTTTATTTGGATTTTGACATTTTTACTTTTTTTTCTCTTGTTAGGAGAGATAAAGATACAGAAACAAGTTTTAATGGACCCTACATATATAAACTTGCTTTTGAGTCTTTGTCTCTCTAAAATAAGAAAATAAAAGGAGAGAAAAAAATGAGAGGATCCTAATCCAATTTGTTACTTATTTTCTGATATTTAAAAATTAGAAAATACCCGTAGAAATAAAGAAATTTTTTGATTTAACAGGAAGAGAATATGGGTCAAAATTTTGTCTCTTGCAAGAGCTGGATACAATATGGCCATGGGCTATTTAAAGTTCGGTAAATGGGCCAGGCCCTCTGAATGCTTGGGAGTTATGACAATATAAAAGATTGGGAAAGACCAAGTTAGGAAGCCCAGTTAATTTGTTGGTTCAGAGGAAATGGATGAAACAATCGGTTCAAACTTCAATGGTACCTTACAAGCTGCAAATTCCGATGGAGTTGAATGTAGAACTATAGAGAAATAATATACTCAGTTTTTCAATAAAAATTTTCTATTACCGATTTTCTAATTAGCGCTTAACAATAACTTTTATGGCACTATTAAAAAACACTCATGAGTACGACATCATATATAATGTTTGATTCTATTTAAACTACTTTATCAGCCATAAACATGGCATATAGAGAGACACAGAAATACTATTTAGTCACCACTTGAGCCTCTCGCGTGACAGTAATATTTTTGACATTGTCTTTCACGACCAATGCACAAGTTCAATACAAGTACTCTAAGGAAATACTATTTAGGCAAGAAAGTCAAAATGATTTTGTTTAGTGGGAAGGAATATTTATCATTTGAAATTTATTATTTGATATTCTTATTCCATAAACTTTTATTCTTGCACTAAAAGATGTTTGGAATTTGGATCCAGGCATCAAGCCTGAGCGATGTGAATCTACCTAAGATTTAAAACAACACGAGGAGGTCATCAAATTAATAGTGGAAAGAACAAAAACAAAAAAGATGTTACATACGTTACAACTGGGCTGGAAAAGTTATATTGGATCTCGAGTTCATGTGTCACCTCTTATCTCATCCAATTAGATTGCGCTATATCATTTATAAAAGAATATATTTCTAATAAATAATATGACTAATTTTTCAAGTGACACAATTTATGATAGAAAGTGCACCATTTTAGACATGTGATCCCCATCCCATGAAAATTTGCAATTGTTTTTAAAATTGTGTGAGATCCGGATATGTGTGGTCCTTAAATATGTTTTATTATTAATAAATTGGAAACTGTAGTTCAATAAATTAAATGGTTGGATCATGAACCGCACACCTTCAGTAAACTGCAGTAGATCGCATCCACCCTCATGGCAGTATTAGATATTACTAATGTTAAGGTTTGAAAAAAAAAAAAAAAAACCCAGCACATTAGATATCTTGATTAGGCTTTCTCCTTGTTTGCTTAAGATCTTAAAAGAAATGGATTGATAAAGATTTTAAAATTTTACATTATTTGAATACTATGAAATAAATTTATTTTTAGACTGAATTTTATTTTCTTTTCCAAACAAGCAAAGAAGTTTTAAACCTATAACCTCTTGTAACATCTAGCAGAGTGAAGTAACATCTTTGATTGTTGGTACCGGGCTTTGACTCCTTTACAATTTGCCCTGAGAACCAAAAATAAAGAAAGAAACTAGGAAAGAAAACAAAGTTGCAGCAACTAGTCTATTACAAGCACAACACTTATCCAAGGTTACAAAAGGCACAGACAGCTGTTATACACATATTGCAACCAGAAACCTCTCCTCTATATTCAAGTACATCAAATACTCTGTGCCACCCCCAATTCCTTCGTTCTTTTCCTTTGTATATCCAACACTATACCTATAAAATAGTACTTAGGATAAGTATGCCCTTTTTCTTTAGATACACTGAAGTAAGTACATAATATTATTATACACACTATTATAACAAGCAAAGCAACTATATTATATATATATAATTCAAAATTGACTCCAGCTCCTCCTATCTTGCTCTGGAGAGCTGTATAGCCTCTTGATCAATAGTAGATTCATCACTCCAAGCAAATTGGTGAGTCAGTGAGAATTCTTGATTCCTAGTCTCTTCAAGTTGCTGCCAGTCAGCCCATCTATCTGCCAAACCCACTCCCTGCAGCATTTTTACAACCTCTGACATGCTTGGACGATCCTCAGGAAATCCTTGAGTGCAAAGCAGTGCAACCTGAAGAATTGTCTCAACTTCTTTGGGATCATAACTCTCCAAATTGTTATCCACAATGTCCTCCAATCTATTTTCTCTCAGTAGCTTTTTTACCTGTTTATAGAACAATATTCATCAAAACAAACATCACATCTTAAAAATATATTATAACAAAAGCTGAAAGAACAAAGACAGATAACCAAGTACCAATTATACAGTACAAGGTAAACAAATATTTCAAGGGGTTAGAACACGTTAAGAGCATCCTCAAGAGCATAAGAACAATCATGTATAAATAACCATTAAGCAGCATTTATGTTACATGATTAATGGTTAAGAAGATAGAAAATGTTACATGATCAATCAGAAGAACATCCTCCTCCTCTTCAAGCCGAGATAGGTCTATTGCACGCTGACCGGTGACTAGTTCAAGAAGTGTTATACCATATCCAAAAACATCTGTCTTTTCTGATGATTTTCCAGTGGACAAATATTCTGGGGCAATGTGACCCATCGTGCCCCTTACTTGAGTGGTAACATGAGTCATCCTTGCATCAACCAACTTGGCTAGCCCAAAATCACCTAGAACGGCTTCAAAGTCATCATCTAGTAGGATATTTGCAGCCTTTAGATCACGATGTATTATCTTAGGATTGCATTGCTCATGTAGATACTCCAAACCATGTGCTGTACCAAAAGCCACGCGTTTCCTTGTTGGCCAGTCTAAACCTTTCTCATCAGATTTTAAATCTAAAGCAACATTAGAAATAATGTTAAGCAATTAGCACAAAGCTTTAAATCTTTGTATGTACCTTCAAATAGTATTAAAAATAAATAAATAGCATATACATATTATGTTTTCAAAGATTGTGACTTGTTTAATACTGAAGCTGAAGTTAAAAACTGCAATCCAGTCTCTAAGCATTAAATTAAGAACAAAGGATGGAAGAAGTAATCATTTTTACCTCTCAATCGATATGCTGCACTTAGATTTTCCATGAAAGGATATACAAGGATTCTTTCAGTTGAAGTAGTGCAGAACCCTATTAGTCTCAGGAGGTTTCTATGAACTGCAACGCTTATAAGTTGAACTTCTCTTTCAAATGCAGCCTCTCCACCAGGGTTATGATAATCAGAGAGACGTTTCACAGCAACCTTTGTGTTATCAGAGAGTATTCCTTTGTAAACTTTTCCAAAGCCTCCTTGGCCAATTACATTGCTTTCACTGAAGTTTTTAGTAGCAAGTTGGAGTTCACGCCAAGAAAATCTTCTCAATTGCCCAAATGAAATTTTGCTCTCGTCTTCACCTGTAAAATGTATCAGGTATTACTTTTCAAAGGAATTTTAATGAAGTATAGAGTATGTATTACTCTGAAGTTCTTAAAATCATTCATAGAAAAAGGATGCAAATGAAATACCATTCTCCAAATTGTATGCCTATATATTTACTAAACCTATAGCCAAATGTTTTCTATGTTTCCATAAAACAGAGGAAAACCATTTCCTGCTCGGCACAATCAGATTATGATTAGACAAGAGGATCTTTGATAGAAAGGAAAATTACCTGAAACATCAACAAACACATCACCTTTGTTTCTGTGCATTTTATAGTACCTATATGTAAAGACAGCCCCAAGACATAGAAGTGCAAATGCACCACAACTTGCAAAACGTGCAACCTTTGCAACTTTTGATTTGCTGGTTGAAGCTGCAGGAAGAGGTAAACTTTAGGAAGCAGCTAGCTTATTAATTTTTTATTTTTTTTTGTGGTTCATGTTCTTCAAGCCAAATTACATTTTCTTTCATTTTTACCAAAAAGAAAGTCACATTTCTTTGGTTATACAAACAAACCTGGATGTTCAGATTTAGAAACACAAGGCTGCTCAAAGCCAGAGCCACAATGAAGGTGCGTATTAGAAAAGCTGAAAGTAATAATGCAAAAAGTAATCCATAAATTAATAGTTTAAAGAAATATTTGTTACTAAACGAAAATACTCAAGAGAATATGAAGCTATAGTAAAATTTACTTAAACATTGGAGCTGAAAATAGCTGCATTGGGATACTTCCAGTAAGATCATTTGATGAAAGATCCCTGTCAAAAGAAAACACTTCAAAATAATAGTACCTATAGCATTCAAGATAAGGGTAGAAGTATAGGGCAAGCTTTTTAGAAAACAATTTTTACAATTCTGGCTACTCTCTAAGATGCAACAGCATTAGGAACATGGTCAGATTAGTTGTTCAGTCTCAAATCTCAATACACTGAATCACACATGAGGTTATCACTTTCAATTATAAACTGTTTGATCCACCAATAAGTTTCTTAACTTTTTATCGTTTTCTATACATACAAGGAGGGGAGGATCAGGTAAAAAAAATATGGAAAGTGCTGCCTTACAGATGCTTTAGACTGGAAAGTTGAACCCATGTAGCTGGTATAGAACCCTTAAAATTATTGTCAGCAAGATTTAGATATTGTAGGTTTGTCAAGTTGGCAATGTAATCAGGTAAGGAACCTGAAAGATTGTTGTTCTGTAAGTCCCTGCATGAAGAGTATAGTTAAGAGAAGCTGGCAGGTATCAAGGAAGGGGAGAAAAACAAATCATTAGTAAATCTGTTCACTAAACCAAACCTGGGATATGTTTTGCAATGATTTCATATAATTTGCAAAAATAAGAGTTGGTCTACCTTACAATTTGAGGATAAATTTTTAAAGACATAAATTATTCTTTGTAAAATGACTATTTGGGACAACCCAAAATAAATGAATATTCAGAATATGAAATTTTCAAGTTTATAACAGAGAATGAGGATCCCAACATGCAATTATGCATTTGTCTAATTCATTGAAGATTCACAAAAGTAAAATCCAAACACTACATTAATTTTTATGGCATGATGCTGCAATTCTAGGAAGATTTACTTAAGATAAGTTATGCTAATCTGATTAGCTGGATTAGTACAGTAACAGAAGTTGCAAATCCTACAACTTATCAAGATGACAACTTACAAGCTAACCAAGTATTTCAATTTGGCAATTGAAGGAGACAGTATTCCAGAAAATCCATGCGAAGCCAGAGTCCTGCAGATTGATTAGAAAATTGTCAAGCTAAATTACTGCAAACCTTGGAAATTTTCCAGTGAGAAATAAAATTAATAGAGAAAAGGATGAAAAAACTAGATTAACTAAATAGTAGTGAAAAAGCAATTTTGTACTTTATATGTGTATATGCTTAAGCTTACAGAGATATGACATGTCCATTTCTACAAGTGACATGAGACCAACTAAAGCACGGGCTCACAAAATGACTATCCCAGTCTGTTATTTGATTATTGGAATCATTGAGGTACTTCAAAAAATCAAGCAGAGCTTCTCCTGAAAGTTAGCCAAAAAAGGTTCAGAATGATCCACCTATGTTTGTCAACAGATAACAGAAATTTGTTGCATAGGGATTGAAGTTATGCACGAACCAGAGAATAACATGGTCAAAATAAGGTTTATGGAAACAAATGTGGTACTAATCTAACTTATATCATGTGAATAAACCAAAATTACTGATGGGATTAGAGCAACACAAGAGTGATCCTGAACCTAAAATTATATCAAGGTTAGGTTCTAGCAGTCAGTCAAGTGTAAAAGCAATATTTTAAATTTGATCCTCTCTCAGTATTGAACTTTAGATACTGACAAGTTTGTACACTGTGAATAAACAAAATTGTGTCACATCATTATAATAACTAAAGTTTGTCAATACTCATTAGTAGTGAAGTGAAGGCTTTAAACAGTTCCTTCAAACATGTATGATCATATGATTCATTGATATCTTAAAATTCATTACACATAACACATGGAATCAAATTAAATTCAAAAAACATATGCTTCTGTGAGAAAGGAAAAGCAGCTAATTTTACCATACCTTCTACATCAGGATCTTTAATTGCATAACTGAGTTTCAAGAAGCTAAGGAATATCAGCCACCTCATCAGAGTTTTGAGAGGTTCAAGGCTAAAATTTGGGGGAGACATATATATAAGCCTCTTTGATCTCCAAGGAAAAGTCACCTGGTCCCTTTTCAGAATTTTCAAGTGAAAGAAGAATTCACCAACAGAAACAGTTCAATAACATTATAACAAAAAACTTAAAAAGTTATGCACAAATGTTTTGCCCAGAAATATATTTTCACTGTCAAACATGGCTACACACACACACACACACACACACACACACACACACACATATATATATATATATATATATATTGATTGACATGGATGTTCATGTTTGTCTTTTATCTACGTACACATGAAGAGAAGCACTGTTAATTAATAAAGGGACAAAAAACATACTAGTTTAGCGCGGTGCAGACCAACATGAACACATAGGAGAGAAGCAGTTGAAGAATGAGAACTTTGATGTTGCCATAATGGTAAGTGTCAAGATCAAGTGAATGAAGTTGAGTGATGGTGTTCTAGTGCAAGGGACCCACGTGGCAATGAGCAAGAGGGCTTAAAAGGGAAACGACGAGGACTATTTTTTTTTCTTTTAATATATTCAGCAAAATAAACAGGAAAAAAGAATATACTGAGAGGCCAATGGCAAAGAATATATGAGAGCTAATAAACAGTATTATTATTTATTGGTAGTGTGAGTGGTGGGAAGAGAACGAGAATCCCACTAAACTAAGATTTCACTTTCTTGATATTAATCGCCTTGTTCATGTTCATCACCCCTTTATCTTTTTTTTTTCTTTTTCTTTTTCTCTTTCTCTTTTAATAACAATTTGATGAAAGATTTAATGCTCCTCCAACTCCTACTGACTGAAAGGCATATATCTTATTCTCATCTTTGTGCTTAGCTGTGGCACAAAAGAAGCTTCCACTATAAAATGTTTTGATTATATATTCTTCTCCTGTTTCATGACAATGCCTATTCAATTTTTTTCCAATGGCCAATAAAGAAAGGCGATGTCAAGGATAAGGAATTGTAGTCGTGGATAAGAAATTGTGGCATCACATCTGAGGTACACGTAAGAAGCTATATATTATGGTGGAGTGGGATTGTGACACCTGTAATGTCTTTGAAGCATGTTTCACGTGGCAATCAATGTTTGGTTAGGCATGGGGCTTGTGTAACTGTTGGCAGTGCCCTAAATTTGACCAAGCTTGAGCGTGTGCTCTTGGTGTGTTGCTGTTGGATATTTAGGCGACAAACAACAGAGAGAACTCACAAGGAAGGAGCCAAGGTCCCAAGGAGAAGAGAAAACTGTATTATATATGTTGTACTTTGTTTGGATTACAAAACCCCAAGTAACTAAATGTTCACATCTTAATTTATTTATTTATTTCTTTTTAATAATAGGTATTATTATTTTAATTATGAATTAGAGGGGCCTACATCACATTAATATTGCATATTTTTTGAATTTTGTAAGGTTGAATATGAATGAAGATCTCCTATACCAAATCATGTTCTCACCACAATTATCATCTTGTAACGTATTCTATTTTTTTATTAGGATAAATGTTGAGTGGTTCGAAAATCACATTACCAAAAAGATACTAACAACATCACTTGATTTGATCCTGTACTGGCCGAGAATGTAATCCCGAGGACTTGCCTATACCTCGGGCTGACCGAGCCTGCCCCGATAATGGGCCTTAACCCAAACTCCTCCAAAGCCGAGGACATATCAGTACACTAGGACCGCCGAGGATAAATACTCGGACTTATCCTGTCATGAATGAAGGACAAGTACACCTCGGCCCTTTACGGACCAGTCATAAATGACCGATCCGCATATCACTCCGCATAATCAGGGACCTGATCCTAATATCTCCCCGTATATCTCGGAGCTTGATCCTGAGAGATCTCTATAAATAGGGGGCTTAACCCCTCATTCAGAACTACGTTTGCTTTGATTCTCATTTGGATACGTAGGAGCAGAGTCCACACTCTGTCAAGCTCATTCCAAAACAATCCCACTAAACTTTCTCTGGCCGAGTATCTCTCATCCGAGATATTTGGACGGAATATTTTAAGTTTGAGCCTGGTGGCCGAGTACGAGCCAGTTAAATTTCTAAGACCAATTTTGAGCCTGGTGGCCGAGTTCGAGCCA
Source organism: Sophora flavescens (assembly GCA_030762895.1). Classification (NCBI taxonomy): domain Eukaryota; kingdom Viridiplantae; phylum Streptophyta; class Magnoliopsida; order Fabales; family Fabaceae; genus Sophora; species Sophora flavescens. The sequence goes on along the minus strand of CM061068.1, from coordinate 49,493,073 downwards.
TTAAATTTTTAAAGGCCAAATTTGAGCCTGGTGGCCGAGTACGAGCCAGTTGAATTTCTAAGGCCAAGTTTGAGCCTGGTGGCCGAGTACGAGCCAATCAAATTTTTAAAGGCCAAGTTTGAGCCTGGTGGCCGAGTACGAGCCAGTTCAATTTCTAAGGCCAAGTTTGAGCCTGGTGGCCGAGTTCGAGCCATTAAATTTTTAAAGGTCAAGTTTGAGCCTGGTGACCGAGTACGAGCCAGTTGAATTTCTAAGGCCAAGTTTGAGCCTGGTGGCCGAGTACGAGCCAGTTAAATTTCTAAGGCCAAGTTTGAGCCTGGTGGCCGAGTTCGAGCCGATTAAACGTTAAGGCCAAGTTTGAGCCTCAAGGCCGAGTACGAGCCATTAAATCATTGAAGGCCGAGTCCGAGCCTAAAGGCCAAGTTTGAGCCTCTTGGCCGAGTACGAGCCATTAAAATGTTCAAGGCCAAGTTTGAGCCTTAAGGCCGAGTACGAGCCATTTCATTTGTAAAGGTCAAGTTTGAGCCTGAAGGCCGAGTTCGAGCCGATTAAACGTTAAGGCCAAGTCTGAGCCTCAAGGCCGAGTTCGAGCCGTCTTAGTTATTTAGGCCAAGTTTGAGCCTATTAGCTGAGTTCGAGCTATCGAGTTATTAAGGCCAAGTTTGAGCCGCGAAATTATTGAAATCAAATACGAGTATCAATTAAGAAAGAACACAGTTTGTGTGGCCGAAGAATAAGCTCAGGTTCATACTTATCAGCTCCTTCGCTTATTCAAGCTCGGAGCTCGGGGGGCTTGTGTACTGGCCGAGAATGTAATCCCGAGGACTTGCCTATACCTCGGCCGACCGAGAGCTGCCGGCAAGAATGGGCCTTAACCCAAACTCCTCCAAAGCCGAGGACATATCAGTACACTAGGACCGCCGAGGATAAATACTCGGACTTATCCTGTCATGAATGAAGGACAAGTACACCTCGGCCCTTTACGGACCAGTCATAAATGACCGATCCGCATATCACTCCGCATAATCAGGGACCTGATCCTAATATCTCCCCGTATGTCTCGGAGCTTGATCCTGAGAGATCTCTATAAATAGGGGGCTTACCCCCTCATTCAGAACTACGTTTGCTTTGATTCCCATTTGGATACGTAGGAGCAGAGTCCACACTCTGTCAAGCTCATTCCAAAACAATCCCACTAAATTTTCTTTGACCGAGTATCTCTCATCCGAAATATTTGGACGGAACAGATCCCAATTCTTGTAACTTACCATATTGCATTTAACATGCTGCTTGATTTTCGCATAGTTGATCTACATACCTCTCGTATGAAATAGCACTTATTTTTTTAATATTACATAAAATTTTAATTGATGTTACAAGATTGAGTAGTTGAATGAGAGGCACTTTGGGGAAGCAAGAGACAAGCTGAAATTAAGGGCGAATACAGTTGGTAGGAATTGGGCTAGCCTGTTAGACTGAGTTCGGCCCGTTTACTTGGGGAGTCAACAAAATCTCAACCTAACCCAACTTATTATGAGCAATAAACTAACGAGGCCAGTGAGAAAAACGCCCTATATGTATGGAAGTCTAATCTAATCTAATAATGGTATAAAGAGAGAACTTTATACATTTATAGCTGGGGATACCCATGAGGTTTCATGACGAAATCGTTAAATGGAGACAAAACGACAACAACAAATAAAAATATAATAAAATCATCAATATCTCAGGTATAAACACAAGCAGAAAACAAATCAGATGCATGTCATTGTCCCCACATGATAAAATAAAGAATCAATAAAGATATTTTATCCTTATTTTGTAGCATCAATATATATATATATATATATATCTAGACAACTTGGGTGGCACCACTTGACGCCACTCCATGGTGGTGGGTGGTGTCATCTTTGTAGATGCTAAGTTTCTCTCCATCACCCCACAAAGCATAAGCCTCTTCCCCATGAACTGCATCATCCCCAATCAAAAGCTCTTCCTCAGTCATTCTAAGTGGAACGATGAGACTTATAACATAACAAATAATTGAGGTGGCAACGAGGTTCCATCCAACGATGAATAAACCCCCCACGATTTGTTTAAGGATTTGGACACCACCAGAGCCTCCATATACTCCTCCTTTGGAGTTGGTGACGGGAAGAAAGAGTGCACTAAGACGGGGCTCGGCGAAGAGGCCAGTGAGTATACCACCTAGAAGGCCAGCCACAGCATGAGTGTGGAACACAGCTAAGGTGTCATCAACCATTTGAAATATTGTCAGCTTCTTCCCTAATACCATCATGCTGAACCATGGCACACTCCCTGATAGGACTCCCATCACTATGGCTGCCCATCCTTGAACCAGACCTATATTCAGAAACAATATACCAACATGATTATGATTTATGAGTTCATATATAGACAAAAGAAGAATTAATACAGTTGGTACCTAGACTGATTGAATCATGTGATCTGTGTTAATGTTATGCAATCACTAATTAATTTTTAATGTAATGTTTATTCCATTTCAATTTTGTGATGTAAAAAAAAAAAACCAAACAAACAAGAAAGTGAGAAGAAACGTGTGTAAATAATCCATATATTAAATTTTAGTTTTGATGGGCTCGATCTTTTGCTATATTATGAGTTTAATTTTAATGCACTGTTATTGATAAGAATTTTTTTATATTAATATCTCATATGCATTTACTTCTGATTACCATCAATTGAAACATTTTTATTATGATAATAACTATCCAAATATTAAATATTCTTTAAAAATATAACACATGATGAATGATAAAAATTTATAATAACAACGGGAAATGAAAATTAAAAATACTACATTAGCCCATGGATACGTAATACTCAAAAGTTAGTATGAAAATAAATCACAGATATACTCATATACTCTCATTTCTTTCCCCGCAAAATCGGGGTTAATTAAAGAACCACACACATGCTACTCTAGATTAGAACTATACTACATTAGAAATATATACCCCTTTTTTTTGGTAAAAAAAAAAATTAGATTGGGGAATGCACGTCCCTAGGCAAGGTTAGGAAATAACACCAATCAGGAAAAATTTACACATTTCCGTGTTATAGGGGAGTTCTAGTAATAGTATTAAAGTAATAGTTAGTGTGAACGGAAATCTTGTGAGGATGTATCAACCCTAATTGAATCATTGATTGTATAAAATATTGGGTATAACAATTGTTTTTTTGTTGGTGATATTGGGTATAACAATTTGAATGCATTATTATTACCTTTGGACTAAAGTGATCGAGTGGTTGGAATCTGATTACAAATTTTAGGTTGAACGTATAAACATGTAATAACATATAACATATAAAATTTATAAAAAAAAAGTATATATAACACATAAAATACAATAGATTCGAATTCAACTTCTCATCTAACACATTAATTAGTAATAATAAATTAAAGGTTTTGCTAACTAATATTTTAAGGTCGACATTGATTAAGAAATCAATATATCAATATATAAAAAGATTTTATGGAAAATCATAACTTTTTTCTTTTTTGTATGTGTTGAATGTAGAGTCCATTAAAATTTGCTTTTGAATTTTTCTACCTCATAATATGAGAGGCAAAGAGAGAGAATAAAAAAAGCGGATCATAATCCGTAAAATTAAGATGGAGTATACTATATATTAAGAACCTCCAGAGAACCCAAAAATAAAGAACGGAACCTCTATGTTCATACCTAAAAATAAATTAAAAGGGTGACAAATTACTATTAGTATTAAATTCATTGGTACGGAACCAGTATATATGGGGCCGTGAAAGAGGGGTGAATGTGAAAGAAATTAATGATATATACATGCAAGTTGCAAGACTATATATAGTATATACGTACCTGCAGCGGGAGTGATGCAAACAAGGCCCGTGATCATGCCTTGAACGGCACCAATAACCGAGGGTTTCTTGAAGAAGATGACATCAAGCCACGTCCACACAAGGAGGCTGGTGGCAGCACAGATGTTGGTGTTGAGCACCGCCATGGAGGAGTCGGTGTTGGCGGCGTAGGGATCTCCTCCGTTGAAACCTGCCCATCCCAGCCATAGTAGCCCTGCCCCTGCCAACGTTAGTAACACATTGTTTGGTGGGAATCTTTCCCTGTCTTTCTTTGATCTCGGCCCTACCTATTGCAAATTGTAAATCAAAATCATTAACATATATAGTTTATTCTATTATAATTGAATTAATGATAAATAATTTATTTTTGCATCTAATCTAAACATAGTCCACCTCAACATCACCATATATCTCAATTTAATTGTGTCTTTTTTCTATGACATCATGACTTCACCTTTATATTTGGTCGCTCTCAAAATAATAGTTTAATTACCATTCAAATAACATATAAACATCATTTACCAACAAAAATAAAATAGCATATAAACATCTAGTTAATTATTTTTAATAGATTAGTTTCCCTTAATTTTTATAATTTATTGTGATGACATCAAGAAAAATAAAAAACGAATCACATTTTGATGAGACGTGAATGCATGGACATTGTTAGATAACGCTACTAAATTAGTATTGATTGACCATAATATAGAATCCCGCGCCCCTAATGCACCATTTGTTTGAATTAACAACCAAAATTATTAGGTAGTGACAGATCAAGGATGTAAACAAAGTAACAAACACTATCAAACAATTCTCTTCTATTATTCATGAAAAGCAAAGTCAGATATTACGATCGAGCAATAATATTTTTGGATCTCAAGCAATCAAATCGGGTGCAAGGGAATTTCGCCCATAAGGTTCTCTGCATGCCAGTACAAATAATATTGATTCTCTCATATATTTTTTTGTTTGACGTGTTAATTTTAAATTTTCTACAAGTTGTGCCTACTTAATTTGCGATTACATACCTTAATTTTGGCTTTTCTAAATTTACGGAATTAGTCAAAGTTTGAAAAACATATATTTAATATTTAATCAATTAATAAATCAGGATGTGCAGTAACGCAGCAATTGCCACAAGGACATTCACATGCAGATTCATCTCTTTTGGGGCAGAATTGAATCTCTAGATGGACGGTGTAAGTGAGGAAAAATAAAAGTTGTAGTTTACTATGTCCTAGCTCTATTGTATAATATTTTCTCAACACGTAGAGACATTTGAGGAGAATAACAAAATTTTAGGGTCTGTTTGGTTAAAATTTTCAGTTTTTGTGAACACTTAATTTTGTCCGGATATTTTATTCTTTTAATTAATATTTACAAAATTAAAAATGAAAAATACAAAAAAAAATACAAAAATGTGTTTATGTTATTAGCCCAACTTGTTTCTGTTACACGTTGTTTTGAATCCAAGCCAAAGTAAAAAATATATGTATATAAAAAATAATAAAATAACAAAAAGAAAAAAGCTTTCAATGTCCAGTGTGTTCTCTCCATGGTACAAGCTTTCAATGCATTAAGCATAGACTTCCATTTTGGGTATTCAGCTTGGGAAGAGTATTATGCCTAGATAAGAGGAGTGAAACACTAAAAATGGAAATGGAGAGATGACCTGAGCATGGTAACCCCCTGCAACACTCAAGTTTGCAAGGTCCCAATGACAATGAGCAGAGTTCATCTCCTTCTATAGATAGAGGACAGCAGCAACAAAAAGAGGGAGGGAAACAGAAGGAAAAAACAGCAAAAGGGACATTCCATGATTCTCCATCTTCCTGCGTGCATCATCTCCTTCCTCCCATCCTTCATCTTCTTCAACCAAGCCAACAACAACAAAACACAAAAAAAATCAGAAAATCAGAAACAAAAATACCTTTCTCTTTTCTTTCTCTCTTTCTTTCTCTTTTTCTCTGCTTCACTTCTCTTACCCATAACCCATCTCCATCTTCCTCTTAACTCCAACCTTTCTTCCTCCTTCACTCAAAACCAAACAAACACCATAACCCATACTTACCCGTACCCAGCCAACATCATCCCTCGTCTCAAACCCACACATCTCCTTCTTCCTTTTGATCCCTTCAAGCTCCTCTTTTCCTTCTCTCACAGCAGACGCGCCGTCCAGGGGCTGCCGTCCGACCACTGCTTGCTTAGCTGCGACCACCGTGCCGCTTGCACCGCCGGGAGGCCGCTAGGAGCCGTCGTCGCCGGCGCGAGGGAAGAGATCCCGTCCCTGCTGCGTTTGATCCGAGCTCCAACGTTCCCCCACCGCGCCTCCGTGACCCACACCAGTCACCGCCGTTTGCGGCCTTCAACCTCGCCGCTGCTCGCGTCCAACCGCCGTTCCTAAGGTGCTGCGTTGCCATCATCTCCACTAAGAACCTTTCTCACTTCTCACGTTCCTATTAGGTCCTCTGACCCTTCTTTATCTTCTTTGTGGTCTTTTTATTTATTTGCTAAAGTGTTTACTTCTTTATCTTCTTTGTGGTCTTTTTATTTATTTGCTAAAGTGTTTACTGTGTTTGCAAGTATGGGATGTGAGGTTTTTAGGCCTTACTTTGGGTCCGAGCATTTTGTTTTTGGGCTTTATGCATGAAATCTTTTTTTCTAAAAAATATTTGCAAAAAAAATCCTTTTTTAAAAAGAAATAAAAAAAATGAGAAATCATCTCTTTCTTAAAAAAGAGGCCTTTGGTACTTCTTTGTTCCTCAACTAAAAAGGGGTCCCCTTTTTTATTATAAATTCCTTTTTCAAAAAAAAAGAGGTAAAATGATAAATCCCTTTTTTAAGATTTTTTTTTGACTCTTTGATCATAAAAATCCTTCCCAAATGAAACCCATTTTTAAAGAAATTTTTTTTTTGTTGTAAAAATAAATCTTTTTAATTCACGCAACAATCTACAACGTTGATGTATGATTTTTCATCCTCAAGTGTTGTATGAATTGTAAGGGTTTATCGTATAGCACTGCTATCTTGAACTCTATGCAAAAGTGAATTTATTCTGAAATAAAATCTTTTTAAAAAAAAATCAAAACAAAATCAAATCTTTATCAAAAATTAACATCAACCAGCCAATCAAATCTTTTCTAAAAGAACTACGTGACTTTGAGTTTCTCATCGCACCCGGGGATACGTAGGAGCAAGATAAATCATCTTGTCGGGCCAAAACTAAATTTTCCTTTTTTTGTGTCTCTTTTTATGTTAAAATAATTAATCAAAATAATTAAACTTATCTATTTTTAGGGATGCTCTATGGACACGGTGTCATGTTCAGTCCCTTAGATTTGAGGTTATCCTGTGGACTCATGTGCCATGTTCAACCTCATTTAGTTTTTTATAAACAATAATTTAAAAAAAATAAAAATTAATAAAAAATTAAAATATTAAAAGTTAAAAATAATTCTTTCTTGTAAATAATTTTTGGGGTAAAATAAATATTTAAAAGGCTGTCAAAATGTTTTTTTGCACAATTAGCTTGAGGTACCGTTTTTAAACGGGCGATGTGGGGTGTTAACCTTCCCTACTCGTAACCGACTCCCAGACTCATCTCTCTCTTTTTTTTTTTAGATCAGTTTTCCTTAAAATAAATGGTTTTTTCCAATGTTTTTTCCTAAATAAAATATTGGTGGCGACTCCGCTTACTTTTTATCCCTTTTCGCGGCTCCAGGACGGGACGGTCGCGACAGCTGGCGACTCCACTAGGGACTTTTGAGAGTCAGGCCTATCATAGTTGGTTGTGGCATTTTTTTTCTTATTTTTTTAACATCTTTGAAAATATTTGTTTTACCCTTTTTTGTTTTATTTCTTTTTTAATACTTTCATAACTGCTTTTGTATATTCTTGCAACCTTAGGGTAGAGAACTTTTGTATTTATGTTGTTTGTTCCTTTTGCAGGTTTGGGGTAGTTTTATTTTAGTAGGTTTTTGTGAAGGTTTGTGTGCTCCCATCACACACATCACTCTCACAACTTGCACACACTTTTGGCTCTATACCCGAGCTTGCTCAAAACTCAAGGATTAGGCGGTGTCTATCTCGACATTGTCATTGAAGAGGTCTCGTACCTCCCTGATATTTGTTGATTCACCACTCAGGTTGTACCCGATATCATGGGATGGTCATATTGAGAGGGTTTATCCCAACTTGTGACTAGATTCATGAATCAGATCCTTATCTTTCGGGTTAGGGGCAATCTGGGAACCATGGCTTTTAGAAGTCTAGACCCTACCTAATTTTCACTGATAGAGCAAACTTAGTAGCCAACCTGTTTAGAGTCATTACCTCAGGTTTGTCCAACCCTAAGTTTTACCCAATTTAGGACAATGGGAGCATACTCTTTCTCTTTCTCCATTTTTTTTTCTGGCATCATAAACATAAATTGCCATGCACATACATATTTATTATGAAGTTTTCTAAAAAAGGAAAAAAGGGGGCGACACATCGTCGCTCTAAGCCCGAATGACATGTTCGAATATTATTGCACTTCTAATAAGCGGCGTGTCATAGTGAAGGTAGCGCATTGACAGCATACCCGACATAGGGTTCCCAACCCTACTGGGGCTCATGCAACATGAAGCATGTATGGCATTTTTTTCATGTGTTTCATTTCTAATTTTTTCTTTATTCGTGTTTCTTGACAGGAAGACCTTAGTATTAATCTTATATCAAAGAATGGAAGGACCTAGCATCTAAAAGAGTACTACAAATGCAAGCAGTTCCAAGAAGAGCATCAAGATCGACGTGACACTCAATGATGTTCAGAGCTTATGGAAAATTAGTCAACAAATGTCAGAAAAGGCATGTTCGAACTTTAACAACAAGTGCGGGAGAACACTAGATCTATTACGTATTCCGGTGGATGCCCCCGCTCTAAGTGCATTCGCTCAGTATTGAAACTCAACTTTGAGATGTTTTGAATTGCCTGACCTAGATGTAACTCCCACCATGGAGGAGTATGCTTACATGCAGAGATTGCCTATCCAAAAGGAATCACGTGTCTATTTGTATTATGGACAATATGTGGCAGATGGGAAGATAGCAAGTCTATTGGAACTTAAACCGGAACAATTGGATAAAGTGGAAAACGGAAACACTACGGGCTTGAAGAGGCGATTCTTGGAAGGTTACCTTAGGGAGTTGGCTCAACAACAACGATGAGTTCTTTTAAATAGGTTGTTGGCTCTCCTTATCTATGGACTGGTGCTTTTTCCCTTTATTCCGGATGTGATTGATCGATCAGCCATGGACGTCTTCTACAGAGTTGAGGAATATGGGGTGAATTTAGTCCCTGTTATCCTAGCTGAAACTTTTCTATCACTACAAGTTTGTCATCAGAATCAACAAGAAAAGTTACGATGTTGTGCACCAATGTTATATGTTTGGATTATGACTCACTTGTATGCTGGAAACAAAATTGATAGAACGGATGACCCATTGAAAGGATTCATTCGCATGCCGCTAAAGTCACGCAAACTATATGAATGGAAACAAGAGTTTGATCAGGTCGACTCACGTTCATTTAGATGGATGTGCCCATGGTACAATGGAGATTTGGTTATATTCAGTTGTCGAAGTTTCCCGAATGTCCCATTGATGGGACCCAGAGGATGTGTGTCATATTTACCAGCTCTAGTAATGTGCCAACTCAGGTGGACACAAGATGAACCCCCAAAAGAGCTGCTTGGTGGAGCATATTTCCTATATCAAGAATGTGAAAGCATCAAGAGTCAGACAATGACAATAAGGTCAGCATGGAACAATATTCACATAAAAGGGCGTGATGAGTTAGGAAGGCGGATCATAGCTCGAACAAAAATATATGAAGCATCGAGAGAGGCAAGAAGGGGGTGTCCTTCAAAACCGGAACCCCCACCCAGTGCTGAAAACAATCCTCTTACAGAAGATCAAATGCTGGAAAAAAAATTGAAATTCTAAAAGCTCAGATGGGGGTTTTGGATGAAAAGAACCAAGTTGCAGAAGTAACTATCGTCAAGTTCCAAAGCCAGGTGCAAAAACTGAATTTACAAATCGAGAATTTGAGAAATGAATGTGCCGATTCCTACGAAGCCCCAAGTCGTATGAAAAGGGCAAGAAAAGAAAAATAAGCAGTGATCCAAGAGTTGCAAGCAAAGGTGGAGTGTCAAGAAAACACGCTAGTCAGAATTCTGAAGAAGAAAGAAGAGCTTGAGTGGGACGTAGGGATTCATGTCGAAACAATACAGATACTAAAGGAGAGAGTTGGATCTCTACAAGAATCCTTGGCCCAAACCGAACTTTACTCTGATCGAGGATGGAACGAAGCTGGCAGATATCGTCAATTATTAGCAGAAGCTAATGAAAGGGAAAATTGGCTCACGACCAAAATGCAGGAAAATGAAAGAGGAGAAGCTCAACGTCACGCAGAATGGGTAAAAGGATGGAAATTGGTTGTAAGGGATGTGATCTATGAAAAGGAAGCATGGAGAAGAAAATATGAAGACATGATTGGTAGAATTCAATATCATACTTCCCAGTTGGTGGATCGATTTGAAGAAGTATCAATTCAGGTCTACAAGAACCCTTTCCTCCAGATACCACCAGAGGTGACTGAGTTCTTCAAGCATTTTGGGAAGCTTGCAAAGGGATTCAGGAAAAAGAAGATGAAGCTCTTGGCATAGTATTTTGAGGTCCCCAAAGATGGGTTAGAAATATGAAAACTCTCGATGTATTGTTTTTCCAGTTGACCAAAGATTCATGTTTGTATTGCAACATCCATCCAATGAAATAGAAGTTTTCATCAAATTTTTGTGGAATGCTCTCTCTTTTTCCAGATGATATCTGTCGAGGAGTGAATTCTCCCTTAGATACTTCATCAACTATATTTTTACCCTAAAAACGATGTGTTTTCCGCGTAAAAATATGGGTGTCATCAAACAATAACATTGCTAGTGCAGATGTGGTCTATCGAGGAGTGAATTCTCCCTTGGACTCGACATCAACTGCAGTCAAGCTAGAGGGAATTATACCACTAGATTTGATTGCAGGATGAGTATTCTTGCTATAAGTGTATGCGACGGTCTTCCTCTCAAAAATGGAGTTTAATTGGTTTATGCTCTTTCTTTTGATTTTATCCATTCATTCATTCTTTTATTAAATAAAACAGTGTGGTTTTTGAACAATTGCTCCAAGACACCCTTATCGCACTCGACCATAGGCAAGAGCCATGGCAGATGAACTAGAAGAAGTTCAAGGGATCAGGGATGAAGTCAGTCAAATCAAGGATCAGATGACTAAGATGATGGAGATCCTACAAGAAATGCAGAAGGAGAGGACCACAGAGGAGAACCCTCCAGCCTCGAATAAAGGACAGCCAGCCACACCTCTCATCCCGCCCGATTTTTATCAGATTCCTATTCAAGGCTTCAACCAACCAGGGGCCATGATGCCTCTCAACCAAACTCATTTTTCATTCGACCCGAACAATCCCCCATACGGTTTACCTCGTGGATTTGTACCACCAATAGCCCCCAGTCCACAAGATGGCATTCAGAACTCCGAACACATCACTCAGACACAAATCCCCACCCATGTTGTCGAAATACCGCAAACACAAACTGCCAACCCTACAGATGGTAACACCCCGATAGTGACACCTTCTGTCAATCCAAGGCCCCCACAATACACCCTGCATTATGGACCCCAGGGGGCTCAAATGATGCCAAACTTCAGTTCCCCCTCCATGCCATATTCATTTCCTCATAATATGTACGGAGAAACTCCGGTGAATCAGTCGGGAGGGAATTCCCAATCTAAAGAAAAGCTGGAGGTACTAGAGGAAAGATTGCGGGCCATTGAGGGGGTAAATAGTTATGGTCTTCGGGATGCCTCGGAACTTTGTCTGGTGCCAAATGTTGTAATTCCGCCGAAATTTAAGGTGCCCGATTTTGACAAATATCGGGGAACCACTTGTCCCAAAAACCATTTGACCATGTATGTTAGGAAGATGGCGTCACATGCCCAAGATGATAAACTCCTGATTCACTTCTTCCAAGACAGTTTGACTGGGGCAGCTTCAATTTGGTATACGCATCTCGAGCGGGCACATATCCGATCCTTCAAAGATCTAGCAGATGCATTCCTGAAGCAGTACAAGTACAATATTGACATGGCTCCCGATAGGATGCAACTCCAAAATATGTCAAAAAGGGACGTAGAGACTTTCAAAGAATATGCACAGTGATGGAGGGAACTAGCTGCTCAGGTGGAGCCTCCCTTAGCCGAGAAAGTAATCGTAGCAATGTTCATTGATACACTCCAGTCGCCCTTCTATGATAGGATGATTGGGAGTGTGTCATCAAATTTTTCTGACATGGTCATCATCGGCGAGAGAATTGAAAGTGGAATGAGGAATGGCAAGATCACCGAGACTTCAGTAGGGAACGGCCCAAAGAAAGCCCCGTTTGTGAAAAGGAAAAAAGGAGAAGCACATGCAGTAACCTTTGAACCAAAGAAACCGAACCAATGGGGACCGAACCAAACAACCGCCTGCCAAGCCCAATACAACCCATATTATCAACCACCTCCATATCACCAAGCCAACCAGCCATACATCGCTGCCACCTCACAATTTCCTAATCCTCAACAGATGGCTCCATACCAACCATCAAACCCTTTCCAACATCAAACCTTTCCCACCATACCGCCCCAACAAAACCTAAATGCAAATCAAAGGATACAACCTTACAACCCAGAAAAGAAGCCCATGCAGTTTGACCCTATACCTATGACTTACACGGAGCTATTGCACAGCCTTATTGAAAAATCTTTGTTGGTCCCGGCCCCACTGTGGCGATATACAACCCCATACCCAAAATGGTTTGACCCAAATGTCAAGTGTGACTATCATGGGGGAGTGATAGGTCATTCAACTGAAAATTGCAAGACCTTAAAGTATAAAGTGCAAGATCTGATCAATGCAAATGTGCTAAGTTTCCAACGAAACACTCTTGATGCAGGAGGTTCTGGAGTCAATGCCGTAGAGGATACTTTGGAACATGACCTTTGAATCTTGTGTAGAGTAATTCATTAATGCTAATCCTTTAGCTCTGCCCAAGGCTTTAGGAAGTTTTTAATAATGGGCTTACTTGTTTCCATTTCAGTATGAATAAATGAATGCATTCAGTTTCCTTCCTTTCCTTCATCTTCTGATTTTACCTTCATCCTTCCTTTTTTAAAAGTTATCAATAAAGCAGATCTGAAGGTGATTCTCTTTAAAAATAAAATAAAATAATAAGTGCTAGAACCTCATCGTATGATCTTCATCACCTCATTAACCATGCTGGTTCGAACAACTATGGAAAGCTTCCTCATGAGATCAACCGAAGATGATTGAGGCAATCAAAGGAAATCCTTTTTTATTCAAGCTAGACCCCATGATTTGAAAAAAGAAAAAAAGAAATTAAAAGGGAAATCGAGAAAGAGCGCCCGGTTATGCTTTTTGCAAGTACTATCATTTTGTCTTTCTTTTAAAATTTCAGAAAATTAACAATCAAAATTTGAGATGAAGAATGGCCATCTTTCTACATCTTTCACATACTTGTATTGTCCCTTGTTACTCCATTTGAGCCTAAAATTCTTTCAAAGAACCCGAGACAAGGATCACCCCTAGGCAAGGGGCAAGCATGAAAGAATTGGTGATTATGAAGCAAAATAAAAAGAAAAAAAGGATAAAAAACTTCATGCAAAGGCACAAAAAAAGGAAGAAATAAAAAGGAAAGTTAGAGGAAAACAAATGTTCTTAGAAATCGAAAAGATCAGGGATCCTCAATCCTATTCAACCTTAAAACATTTGTCTGAGCCTTATATCCTTTCTTTCATGACTCTCAACCATTGGCCGCGTTGTGAGCCTAAAAGGTCCATTCTGATCAATGTATGTGCTTTTTCAATGCATCGCTCTCGGAAAAAGGAAAAGAAAGGAAAAAACAAAGAGAAAACGAAAAAAAAAAACATAAAACAAAAAAGGGGGGCTCGCTGGGTTGAAAACCTGCAAGGGCGACCTAGGCAAAATTAGAGCGACCCGGTAGGTTGAAAGATCGGAAGAGCAACATGCGCAAAAGTTAGGGTCAAACAGATTTCTCGAAGCAACAAACTGGGGCAGTTTGAATTTAAAGGCAAATCATGTCCTCGGAAGGAGATTAAAGCAGTACTCGAGATCATACGAGTGTCTCTTGAAGAAATGCAAACTGCAAACTGGGGCAGTTTGAAGGCAAGTCATGAAATGCTCTCAATATATGAAGACTGGAACAAACCATGTTCTTGAAAGCTGATTAAAGCGGTGCTCGAGATTATACGCATGAGAAGCTAGCACTTATCATCTTAAAAGAGTATCACCTGAAGAAAAATGTGAACTCTATCCTGTCATTGCTTCCTTCCTTCTAACAACCTTTCAATTCTTTTGCTCATATCCTTACCACTTTCCACATATTGCTACTCCCTCATTTACCTACCTCTCTTTCTACCATAGACTCAATTTGCATTATTGAATACATATTGAAAAATGAAGCAAGTATCAATAATGATATCATTTAGAGTTTCTCTCAGGATGCAAAGGTCATGGAAAGTACATCAATCTCCTGACAAAGGGCAATGTTGGAAAAGAAAGAGAAATCAAGCAGTTTCACCCATTGGGATAATCATTATAAATAGGCATATTTGTGACAAGGGGAAAAGCATCGGTTAGGCAAGAAAGTGACAATCCGGATCAATGAGTGATATTCCAGTTCTTCCTAAAATTTGGCTGTGATCGAAGCTTTAAGGGGCTAGAAATCAAAGAGTGGTTTGCGAAAAATGATCAAAGTTCATTATCAATCACTGAAAGAATCTTTTGCATCATGCATTATTTCAACATCATTGCATCACATTTAGGCACAGGGCCCATAAGCTCCCATTTTACTGACTTTTACGGGCTTAGAGCCCATAAGCTTTGCTTTTGTTAGCTTTAGCAGACATAGGGTCCCTAAGCTTTCGTACTTTTTAATGGGCATAGGGCCCATAAGCTTTGTTTTGTTAGCTTTAGCGGACATATGGTCTTTAACCTTTCTCTTGTTTTAATGGGCATAGGGCCCATAAGCGTTGTTTTTGTTAGCTTTAGCGGACATAGGGTCTCTAAGCTTTCGTTTGTTTTTACGGTCTTAGAGCCCATAAGCTTTGCTTTTGTTAGCTTTAGCAGACATAGGGTCTCTAAGCTTTCGTCCGTTTTACTGGGCATAGGGCCTAGAAGCTTTGTTTTTGTTAGCTTTAGCGGACATAGGGTCTCTAAGCTTTCTTTTGTTTTAATGGGCATAGGGCCCATAAGCATTGTTTTTGTTACCTTTAGTTTTAGCAGGCACAAGGCCTCATAAGCTTCGTTATGTTTTTGTTCAGCTTTGACGGGCACAGGGCTCATAAGCTGCATCTTTATTAGCTTTAGTAGGCATAAGACTTCATGAGCTTCGTGTTTGTTTTTGTTTAGCTTTAATGGGCAGAGGGCTCATAAGCTATACCCTTATTGGCTCCTATAGTCATAGGACCACACAAGCTTTTTAATCTTTTGCTAACAAGCTTCGACGAGTACCAAACGCCGTAAGCTCTTTTTGTTTTAAAAAAACTTCGACGGGCAATCCACCCCGTAAGCTCTTTTATCTTTCAGTTCGAGCTTCTGACGGGCAATCCACCCCGTAGGCTCTTTTATCTTTCAGTTCGAGCTTCTGACGGATCCACCCCGTAGGCTCTTTTATCGTTAAGTTCAAGCTTTTGACTGGTAATCCACCCCGTAAGCTCTTTTATCTTTCAGTTCGAGCTTCTGACGGGAATCGACCCCGTAGGCTCTTTTATCTTTCAGATCAAGCTTCTGACGGGCAATCCACCCCATAGGCTCTCTTATCTTTTAGCTCGAGCTTCTGACGGGCAATCCACCCCGTAAGCTCTCTTATCTTTCAGCTCGAGCTTCTGACGGACAATCCACCCCGTAGGCTCTTTTATCTTTCTGTTCGAGCTTCTCACGGGCAATCCACCCCATAAGCTCTTTTATCTATCTGCTTGAGCTTCTGACGGGTAATCCACCCCGTAAGCTCTTTTATCTTTTAGTTCGAGCTTTTGACGGGCAATCCACCCCGTAAGCTCTTTTATCTTTCTGTTTAAGCTTCTGACGGGCAATCCACCCCGTAAGCTCTTTTATCTATCCGTTTGAGTTTCTGACGGGCAATCCAACTAGTAAGCTCTTTTATCTTTCTGTCCAAGCTTCTGACGGGCAATCCACCCCATAAGCTCTTTATCTTTATTTCTAAGATTGGCAGGCAATCCACCCTGCAAGATTTTTATGTGTGTACCTCGTTGGGTAATCCAACCCGCTGGTTCTTTACAGGAAATCGTGTTGTGGTCACGGGTCCTTTTGCTTGTCAGTATATCCCGAACAAAATTGGAGTTCATGTCTTTACTCATTTCTTATAACAATAATAGGTTAACTATAGTTACACCAATTATATAATAAGAAACAAGTAAAGAGGGGCAGCTGTGAACACCTAATTTTGTCCGGGTATTTTATCCTTTTAATTAATATTTACAAAATTAAAAATGGAAAATACAGAAAAAATAAAAAAATGTGTTTATGTTATTAGCCCAACTTGTTTATGTTACAAGTTGTTTTGAATCCAAGCCTAAGTAAAAAATATATGTATATAAAAAATAATAAAACAACAAAAAGAAAAAAGCTTTCAATGCCCAGTGTGTTCTCTCCATCGTACAAGCTTTCAATGCACAGGCTCAAGCATAGGCTTCCATTTTGGGTATTCTTCAAAGCTTGGGAAGAGTATTTTGCCTAGATCAGAGGAGTGGAACACTAAAAATGGAAATGGAGAGATGACCTGAGCATGGTAACCCCTTGCAACACTCAAGTTTGCAAGGTCCCAATGACAATGAGCAGAGTTCATCTCCTTCTACAAATAGAGGACAGCAGCAACAAAAAGAGGGAGGGAAACAGAAGGAAAAAACAGCAAACGGGACATTCCCTTTTTCTCCATCTTCCTGCCTGCATCATCTCCTTCCTCCCATCCTTCATCTTCTTCAACCAAGCCAACAACCACAAAACACAAAAAAAATCAGAAAATCAGAAACAAAAATACCTTTCTCTTTTCTTTCTCTCTTTCTCTGCTTCACTTCTCTTACCCATAACCCATCTCCATCTTCCTCTTAACTCCAACCTTTCTTCCTCCTTCACTCAAAACCAAACAAACACCATAACCCATACTTACCCATACCCAGCCAACATCATCCCTCATCTCAAACCCACACATCTCCTTCTTCCTTTTGATCCCTTCAAGCTCCTCTCTTCCCTCTCTCACAGCAGACGCGCCGTCCAGGGGCTGTCGTCCGGCCACTGCTTGCTTAGTCGTGACCACCGTGCCGCTTGCACCGCCGGGAGGCCGCTCGGAGTCATCGTCGCCGCCGGCGCGAGGGAAGAGATCGCGTCCCTGCTGCGTTTGATCCGAGCTCCAACGTTCCCCCACCGCGCCTCCGTGACCCACACCAGTCACAACCGTTTGCGGCCTTCAACCTCGCCGCTGCTCGCGTCCCACCGCCGTTCCTGAGGTGTTGCGTTGCCACCATCTCCACTAAGAACCTTTCTCACTTCTCACGTTCCTATTAGGTCCTCTTACCCTTCTTTATCTTCTTCGTGGTCTTTTTATTTATTTGCTAATGTGTTTACTGTTTGCAAGTCTGGGATGTGAGGTTTTTGGGCCTTACTTTGGGTCTGAGCATTTTGTTTTTGGGCTTTATGCATGAAATCTTTTTTTCTAAAAAATATTTTCAAAAAAAAAAAAATCCGCTTTTAAAAAGAAATAAAAACAAATGAGAAATAATCTCTTTCTTAAAAAAGAGGAGTTTGATACTCTTTGTTCCTCCACTAAAAAGGGGTCCCCGTTTTTATTATAAATTCCTTTTTTTTAAAAAAAAAGAGGTAAAATGATAAATCCCTTTTTTAAGATATTTTTTTACTCTTTGATCATAAAAATCCTTCCCAAATGAAACCTATTTTTAAAGAAAATTCATTTTTTGCTGTAAAAATAAATCTTTTTAATTCACGCAACAATCTACAACGTTGATGTATGATTTTTCATCCTCAGGTGTTGTATGAATTGTAAGGGTTTATCGTATAGCACTGCTATCTTGGACTCTATGCACAAGTGAATTTATTCTGAAATAAAATCTTTTTTTTAAAAAAATAAAATCAAAACAAAATCAAATCTTTATCAAAAATTAACATCAACCAACCAATCAAATCTTTTCTAAAAGAACTACGTGGCTTTGAGTTTCCCATCGCACCCGGGAATACGTAGGAGCAAGATAAATCATCTTGTCGGGCCAAAACTAAATTTTCCTTTTTTTTGTGTCTCTTTTTATGTTAAAATAATTAATCAAAATAATTAAACTTTTCTATTTTTAGGGATGCTCTATGGACACGGTGCCATGTTCAGTCCCTTAGATTTGAGGTTACCCTGTGGACTCATGTGCCATGTTCAACCTCATTTAGTTTTTTATAAACAATAATTTTAAAAAAATAATAATAAAAAAAATGAAAAGTTAAAAATAATTCTTTCTTGTAAATAATTTTTGGGGTAAAATAAATATTTAAAAGGCTGTTAAAATGTTTTTTTGCACAATTAACTTGAGGTACCGTTTTTAAACGGGCGATGTGGGGTGCTAACAGATTCCCTACTCGTAACCGACTCTTGGACTCATCTTTCTCTTTTTTTTAGATCAGTTTTCCTTAAAATAAATGGTTTTTTCCAATGTTTTTTTCCTAAATAAAATATTGGTGGCGACTCCTCTGACTTTTTATCCCTTTTCGCGGCTCCCGGACGGGACGGTCGCGATAGTGTTCATCTTCTAAAATTTGTATGAATTTTAGTATTTATTACATCATTTTTTTTTCAAAATTTGAAAACACATCCAGCATTTCTTGAAATTTTGAAAAAATAGTTATTTTCATTATTTTCAGAAAATGCATCCTCCCTAACTAACATTCCATCATATTTGTCATAATTGTTTAATATAAGAACTTTCCATTCTCTTGTTAACAATTTAAAATCAATACAAATTTTACAAAATGAAAACTGGAAATAAAAATAAAAAAACTATTTTTTTTTTCTTTTACATGAATAAAAAACTACCTAAGAATTACATGAGGAGCGAGATCCCTAAAGTGGGCCCTAAGCCTTACAAGAAAAGGTAGAGATACCTTAAAACATTGTTTGGTTACACCCGGGGCATAGCATTGGAAATCTGGCTAGTTAATTTTCAGTATTACAGGTAATTTGCTTATCATTAGAATTCAATTACAGTATAGGCGTGTCTAACATATATAAATATAAATATTAATTATAGAATAAAGGAGCAAGAAAAACTACTAACCCAATAAGCAGCAGTGAAGCCAGCAATCCCAGAAGAAACATGAATGACATAACCACCAGAGTAGTCCATAACACCCCAATGGAACAAGAACCCACCACCCCACAAGCTAAAAGCACCAATGGTATAAGAAAAAGTGAGCCAAAGCGGCACAAACATCATCCAAGCCTTGAAGTTCATCCTAGCCAACACAGATCCAGCCAAGATAACAAGTGCAATAGCAGCAAACACACACTGGAACCACACCATAGTGGCCATGGGATAAAATGGTTCAATCTCAGCTAGAGCCGTCAAATGGGCTTACTTAGCCATTTAAATTTCTAATTTGTTAGGTTAAGTAAATAATGGGTCAAATAGTAAAAGCGCCCACATTAAAAAAAGCACAGCGCTAAAAAAGCTCTAAAATGCCTAAAAGAAGGCCGTACGCCATAATTTTTTTGATGGAACTATTTTTTTTTTATTTATAAAACTTGACAAAAAGAACAACAACTATAATCACTATAACATTATGTAATAATATCATTTAACCTATGAAATTATCTATTTCAATATGTATTACGTGCTATAATTTTTCCTTCACTAACCGCAAAACCACTTAAATCCAAGTGAATGGTTTTTAAATTTGGAATATTATCTATCGCAATAATTTGATATCGCTTATTTACTTTAACAATTCATTTCATATAAAGACAAGGATGAAAAGAGAAAAAAACAATGGTTTTCTCTTCAATTTTTTTTAGAAAACTATAAAGACTTAATACATATTTGATAGTTAATTTAATAGGTTAAATGATATTATTACCTAATGTTAACGTGATTATAATTTTTTTTCTTTTTGTCAAGTTTTTATAAATTAAATAATATAAATAGACTATCAAAAAAAATATGGCCTGTTGGCCCCCGACCCTAGCGCTTTTAGTGCTTTTGGCCAATGTGCTTTTTTTTTAATGCGCTTTGCCTTTCTCATGCCTTATCTGGCCACTGGCGCTAAAAGAAATTTAAGTGGGTGGCCATTTGACAGTTTCCATTATGGGCTAAATGGGCCGGACTATTATTGTGGGCCAGATGGGCTGGCCTTAGGGCTTAGGGCCCAATTGACATCTCTAATCTCAGCTGTCTCCAACGCACCGTTTGCATAGTAATGTGGCGTGGCTGGTAACGCCGCTTGTTTGATGAGAAACTTCTGACCCAACGCGGGTTCAGCTTTTCCCCAGAAGGGTAAGAGCTTTTCTCCAAAGCTCATCTTATAAGCCCAGGTGACCCAACATATGATAACTGCTGCAAATGCATAGAGAGCCATGAAAGCAGAGTTCACAGCCCATTTCTTCTTCACTATGCTGCCGTAGAGGATCACGAGCCCTGGCATGCTTTGAATCCCAACTAGGGTTGCTGCTACCATTTGCCATGCGTTGTCTCCTTTGTTCAACCAATCTGGTACTGCTAGACTCGTCCATGCCTGGTATGCTACCGGCAAAGGGTTCACAGGAGGAGCAGCCATCCCTACAGCTACTTAATCAAATTAAATTATCTACCTATAGCTATATAAACCTATATACAATCACTACTGTGTATGTTCAAAAGTCAAGCATCTAAAATGGGGCCCGCTTTCCTATATAACAACCATCATCAACCGAAAGGATAAGGCACACTGCACCACAGCCCCGAAACCAATAACCACATAATATTGCAAAATCCAACCAAATTTCAAGCCACACTCGTTGCCTAATAGACCAACATGGAGAAGATATTAGAACATTGAATAATGACCATCCATCCACTCAGCCAAGACGGGAGGCATGCCTATCTTATCAAAACCGAACATCCCCTTTTGCCCCTGCAGTTGCTTAACATTTTCGTCCCTGGACATGCTACACCACTCATTAGTTCACCTTATCTACTAGTCGTGTGGGACTAATCCGGGTTTGAACATCTAATGGCAGGAACCCTTGTGATTACAAGTTCACCTACTTAAGAGCTAATAAATATGCCATACCTTATTGTTATACTAAAGTTATTTAAAAAGAAAATGCCATCGAGTAAAGTATAATTTATCTAGAAAAACATTAATACTGCCGAGAAGAGTAGAATTCTATGAAGTATAACATCATCTCAAATGGTACAACTTAGAAATATTATTTATATTTGTTCGCCCAAATACCCTGCCGAGTGAGATCTGTCCTATAAACTCTTGTGAGTGTTTTAGAATAGCTTGACAGAATCGGAATCTCGCTCTCCTACGTATCCAAATGGGAATCAAAGCAAACGTAGTTCTAAGTGAGGGGGTTGGTCCCCTATTTATAGAGATGTTTGGGTATAACAGTTTGAGTTGGACTATTATTGAGATCCTATCTAATAGGATCGTATTGTTATTATAACTAGATAAATATAAGGATAAGGCTCCGAGTTATACGAAGGGATATTTGGACCAGCGAGATATTTGGTCTTGGCCGATTTGATTTGGATTGCACGGGACCGAGGTGTCTTCACCGGTGGTCTATTATGGGATAGATCCGAGTATTTATTCTCGGCTGATAAGTGTATTAACGAGTCCTCGACTTTGGAGGAGTTCGGGTCAAGGCCCATTTATAAGAGTAAGCTCGATTAGTCCAGTTTATTAACAAGTCCTCGGCCTTATATTTTCGGTCAGTACACAAGCCCCCCGAGCTCCGAGCTTAAATAAGCGAAAGAGCTGACAAGTATCAAACCGAGCTTATGCTTCGGCTGCTGGACTTTCTTCCTTCAGTGTTTCAAACCGTCATTTCAAACCGTCATTTCAACTGAATTTTCCTCCTGTTAGAGAAGGTTATCATTTCCCTTCAATCTTCTGCTGCACGTTATGGGTGAGTAACCCTAGAGTTCTGCGCTCATTTAATGAGGGGGAAAATTAAAAGTCGCGCCCCTTTTCCTTTTTTATTTGAAGAAATGCGGATCGTTGATCATATATCATCATCAACCGTAGCAGCTATAAATATCTCCTCTAACTCCACCTTATTCCCCTTTGCCCACTACCTTCCTCCGCTCTTCATCTCTGTCTTTCAAGTTTCTGCAATCGTTTTTCTGCCTTTCGCTCTCCAAGTACGCCCAGCCTTCTTCCTTCTTTCATATTTCTAAGTTTATTTCTGGGTTCCGGTCATGAGCTCATCCAAGTCCACTGAGTCGAACACTTCACCTCTGGTGGAGTGAGAGGTTTCCCCCATTGGGGGTTCTCCTTCCACTTCTGTTCCTTCGCAGGAACTAAACGTCGGTCAGGTAAGACCGTCCTCCTCCGTGTCGTCTTCTTCTGAGTCTGGTTCTTCTGGGTCCGATCCTTCTAGGTCTGGTTCTCCCTCCCCCTAAATTTCCAAACCCACCGCTCGCAAACGACGCCAAAGGGTTCCAAAAGACCCTGTTCCCGATATTACCCTCCCTGGGTACACCTGGATTAAGGGCGAAGTTGGGGTTTATTTTTCTAACTATCAGTCTTCAGATTCAATTGCTCGTCTTCGGTCCTAGATTACTATCTCGGCGTCCGGAGACGAATCCGAGTTTATTTGTTCTCCATGCTCGGGTACCGAGTTTGTTTTCCTCAGGGCTCATCCTTCTGAGCCCCATTTTACATATATGTATAAAACACTATTTTCTCAGCTGCACGTGTCTCTTCCTTTTACTGAGTTTGAGTGTGACGTTCTGAGAACCATGAATGTCGCACCTACTCAGCTTCATCCCAACAGTTGGGCTTTTCTAAAAGCATTTCAAATTCTATGTAAATACATCGGGATGGAGCCCACTACTCCCAAATTTATGTACTTTTACCAAACCAGATTTGGTAATAAAACTGGGTGGATTTCCCTCAATGGGCTGAACCGAAGAGGGTTGATTAGTTTATACACATCATCGTATAAAGACTTCAAAGTCGGCTTCTTCCGAGTTCGCCCATCGGGCTCTCACCTTTCCTTCTTTTTTGATGAAGACGGATGTGCCAGGTTTCCTTTATACTGACAATCATCCCCTACCAAATTCGTTGGTTTTGAATACGAATCCCTTCCTGCCGAGGATAAACGGGATATAGATATCTTAGAAAAACTTCCTCGGCCTCTCCATTTTGGACGTCTTCTGAAACTCCCCTTTTCATCCACTCTGAAAGCCGACTTTAAAAGTAAGTGTTCGACTTTTTAGTTTTTAAATCTTTTTTGTATGTGTTCCTGTACTAACAGTTTTTCTTTTCGGCAGTTATCATGGGGAAATTCGACTTCTCTAAGCTTTTGAAATCTTCCGCGAAGGAGGGTCCCTTAGCGACCGAGAAGAAAAAGAAAAGAATTCCTTCGGCCGCTGCTAAGGGGGCTTCATCATCCGCCCCTCACAAAAGGAAAAGGGTGGAAATAGCAGTTGATGCCGAGGATTCTTCCCCTCCTCGCCCGAGTCCCAAACGTCCTACTACGCATGAAACGAGTGCTAAGGAACAAGAGGAGCAACTTCATCCTTCTGCCGACGTGAAGTGGTATAACACTTCTTTGAAAGTAGGAACGAAGACTTCAACCCCTTCCCTTCTTTTGATTCGAATTTCCTGAAGCCTGCCGATCTCCGCTTTATTAAGTAGCATAGGGCTCGGTCTAGCATGGAAGCCCTCTCAGTCTACTGTCTCCGAGCTGCTGCTCTGGCCCGTTTCTGTAGCCGAGAATTGACAAAGACTGAGAGAAAGTCTCAGCACTTGGAGGATGAGTTTGCTTCGATTGAGAAGATGAAGGAGGATTTCACCCGGATTTCCATGGAGCGCGATGAGCTGGGCCAGGCCAATAATCTCCTGAGTACTACCATTGCCGAGCTTAATGGTAGGAACTCCGAGTTGAACTCTCGAGCAAAATTAGCTAAGGAGGAGAAAACTCGTGCTGAGGAGAAGCTCAAGGAGGCTCGAGTTGTAATTGAACAACTTAAAGCCGACTTGAGTGCCGAGACCAAGACCAAGCTGGAGATTCAGGAGGATTTGAAAGAGGCCACCGATTGCATCCTTGAGGAGCATCGGGCAGGTTTCGCAAAGGCCATCGCTCAAGTGCAAATTCTCGCTCCGGGGATTGATATCTCAGGTGCCGATGTAAACAAAGAGGTGCAAAATGGGGAACTTGTTCCCATTATTCCCGAAGAGGAAGAAGAGGTGGAGGGGGGGGGGGGGGAAGATTCTCCCGAGGATCACATCGACGCCGAAGATAGTCATAGGGACGAGTGACTGTATTTTTGTTTTTCATACCCTTGTAATGGGTTTTCCCCTTGTAATCCTTGTTAATCTAATGAAAAACTCTTCCAGCATTTTGATGACTTCCTCTTACTTTTATAGAATTTGTTTGGTCGAGATATTCCTCGAAATTTTTATATTCCGACGTTGTTTGTATTGCGTGCTCGGCTGTTTAAACAAGACCTCGACTAAGGCCGAGATATTTTGTCATCCGTATCAAAAGCAAATAGTTGTTGTCAAATGTGAAATGCATGATAAACGTGTTATATATGTGTTCACACGCTATATGCCTTGGAAATCCCAGTGGGTTCATGCAATTACTGCTTTTTGCTGAGTTTCGAGATTTATTTTTTCAATAAACCTTTTCCCAGCGCATATTCCCCCTTCCCAACGCCTCTCCCCCTTTATAAATATGGTTGTTTCTTTGCTTCACTTCTTCATTCTTCATCTTTTCGACCAGTAAAATTTGTCCTCTTTTGACCCGAGTAGTTCTATTCATAATATTGCTAAGGGTTTACGTTCCTCTTTCCCAATTAACATCCTTTTTTGAGCTTTATGGCTGCCAAAAAGGGTGTAATTGGGAGATGGGATCCCGAATCCCTTTCGCGACCTAATCCTTTTAAAAAGGATGTTAATTGGGAGAATATCGCGGGAGTGGAGAAAGGGGTAGCAACCATCTCCTCCCGAAGCTGGCTGAGTGCCTCATCATCCAGCTTTCTCGGGGGGGGGGGGGGGGAGTGATTATTTCCTGGACCCAGAATGTTCTGGCCACTTGGTCTTGCTCCAGTTTCGAGGATTTTGAGGTTGGCTTGGCCTCGTTTTCTATTTCAGATTTGTATTTTCAAGGCTCGAACTCGGCCTTATTGTGATCTCAGCGTTGTAGCTAAGTTGTAGTACTTTTTAATACTTGAATTCTGCCTTGTTTTCAATTTCAGCATTGTACTCGGCTTCCTTAATAATTTCATGGCTCATATTTGGCCTTTGGATTCAAACTTTGTTCTTTTTAATTGATGCTCGTATTCGATTTCTCTTAACAATTTTAAGGTTCGAACTCGGCTTTAATAATTTAATGGCTCGTATTCGGCCTTTAGGCTCAAACTTGGCCGTAACAATTTAATTGGCTCGAACTCGGCCTTTAGGCTCAAACTTGGTCTTAACAATTTAAATGGCTCGAGCTCGGCCTTTAGGCTCAAACTTGGCCTTAACAATTTAAATGGCTCGAACTCGGCCTTTAGGCTCAAACTTGGCCTTAACAATTTAAATGGCTCGAGCTCGGCTTTTAGTCTCAAACTCGGCCTTAACAATTTAAATGGCTCGAACTCGGCCTTTAGGCTCAAACTTGGCCTTAACAATTTAATATTCGTAGAATAAGTACATCGGCAAAACAAGAAAATAGACCAATGTTCATAATAACTTTTTTATTGGATAGAAAAGAAAGTCTGTGGTGTGCCTCGTTAAAACCTTATCGGTCAAAACCCTTTTTTTGGATAAAATACCGAGGTAGGAAAAAGAGTACATCACCTGACTATACACATCAACTGTAATAAAATTTCAAATGGGAAGCATTCCAAGTTCTCGGGATAGGCTTTCCTGACAATTCTTCTAACCTGTATGCTCCATTTCCTAAGTTCTCTACCAC
Source organism: Sophora flavescens (assembly GCA_030762895.1). Lineage (NCBI taxonomy): Eukaryota > Viridiplantae > Streptophyta > Magnoliopsida > Fabales > Fabaceae > Sophora > Sophora flavescens. The sequence goes on along the minus strand of CM061068.1, from coordinate 49,466,874 downwards.
TCGGAATGGTCATCCCCAATTTGATGCTAGCTTGCCCTCCGTATGATCTCTTCTTGCTTCTCCTCTCATTCTTAGCACCAAGTCTCCGCGCATGAAACTCCTTGGTTTCAGCTTTGAATTATACCTTCGAGTAGCTCTTCGTTTGCAGGCTTCCTCCCTGATTTTAGCCTCCTCTCTGATCTCCTCCACCAAGTCAAGTTCGACCCTTAAGTTGCTTTCATTCTCATTCTGCTCATGTTGCATTCGCCGAAAAGACGGCTCACCAACCTCAACTGGGATCATGGCGTCTGTTCCGTATGTCAGTCTGAAGGGTGTTTCTTGAGTAGTGGATTGTGGCGTGTAGCGGTAGGCCCAAAGAATACTAGGCAACTCTTCTGCCCAAGCTCCTTTGGCTTTTCCCACTCTCTTCTTCAGCTCTCCGAGAATGACTTTGTTGGCCGCCTCGGCTTGCCCATTGGTTTGGGGATGTTCCACCGATGTGACGTGGTGTTTAACACTGAGATTGACATAGAATTATCGCAATGTCTTATCTATAAACTGCCTTCCGTTATGGGTGACAATTGCGAAGGGAATTCCGTGCCTGCAGATGAGGTTTTTCCACACAAACTTTTGTACCTTCTCGGCGGTAATTTTCGCCAAAGGTTCTGCTTCAATCCATTTTGTAAAGTAGTCCATCGCTACCAAGAGAAATTTGACTTGACCTTTGGCTATGGGGAATGGTCCAAGTATATCGATCCCCCACATAGCAAAGGGCCAAGGCGAGCTTAATGTGTGAAGTTCTTCGGGCGGGGTACGACTTACATTGGCAAATCTTTGACATTCATCACATTGTCTCGTCCACTCGATGCAATCTGCTCGGATGGTAGGTCAATAGTACCCTGCTTGGACTACCTTGGAGGCCATTGATCTGCCCCCGCAGTGAAAACACCAGATTCCTCTGTGAACCTCTTCCATTACATATTTTGGCTGGGCTTTGGTCAGACACTTTAACATCGGTACCGAGAATCCCCTTTTATACAACTCTCCGGAAATAATAGCAAAATGACTTGCTCTGAGCCTGATCTTTCTGGTCTCGGCGTGATCTGGGGGCAGAGTATCTGAGGATAAATATTCCCATATGGGTGTCATCCATTCCCGGTCAACCGGTTCGTTGGCCATCACCTCTCCAAGCGTGATACTCGGTTCATTGAGAGTTTCCTGAATAACTGTCCTATGCTGGCCTGGCCTCTTCGTGCTGGCCAATTTCGACAGTAGATCGGCCCGAGTATTTTCTTCTCTGGGAATGTGTTCAATAGCAAATTTCTCAAAGTTGGAAATTAATTGATTTACTTTACATAAATACCTGGTAAGTTGAGGCTCTTTTGTTTGGTATTCTCCAGATATTTGTCCTGTGACTAGCTGTGAATCACTTCGGCATCTAACAGCTTTTGCTCCCATTTCCCTAGCCAGCATTAACCCTGATATCAAGGTTTCATACTCAGCTTGGTTGTTTGAGGTTTTGAACTCAAACTTTAATGATTGCTCTAGGATTAGCTCTCCCGGACCTTCCAGTATTACCCCAGCTCCACTGCCTTTGACATTCGAGGATCCATCCTCATATAAATTCCACCATAAATCTTCGGTTATCGGCAGTGGATTAAGCTCGGCTACGAAGTCGGAGATACATTGAGCTTTCAGAGTACCTCTCAACTCATACTTGAGGCCAAACTCGGATAACTCCACCGACCAAGCAATCATGCGGCCTGCCAACTCGGGCTTTTTGAGAATCTGCTTAATAGGGTGATCAGTTTTGACGATCACCTGGTGACTCTGGAAATATGGGCGCAATCGCCAAGCTGCCGTTACAAGAGCTAAAACTAGCTTTTCTATTACTTGATACCGGGTTTCAGTGTCATGAAGGATTCTGCTGATGAAATACACCAGCATTTACGTTTTCTCTACTTCTTGCATAATGACCGCACTGATGGCGTACTCGGTGGCAGACAGGTATAAATACAACTCTTTCCCTGGGATAGGTCGAGTTAATATTGGCGGTGAAGACAGAAAGGTCTTAAAGTCAACAAAGGCCTTCTCGCATTCCTCAGTCCACGCAAAAGTTTGAGGTTTCTTTAGTAATTTAAAGAAAGGACGAGCTTTTTCTGCAGATCTGGGGAGAAACCGAGATAATGATGCCAGTCGCCCTGCAAGTCGCTGCACTTCTTTAACATTTTGTGGGCTTCGCATCTCAATCACAGCTCGGCATTTGTCCGGATTGGCCTCTATTCCCCGGTGTGTCAACATAAATCCGAGGAATTTTCCACCTTGGACACCAAAAACACACTTTTCTGGATTTAGTCTCATATTGTACTTTCTTAACTGCTGAAAAATTTCCTCCAAATCCTTCGGGTGATTGTTGTGGTCATCGGATTTTACGACCATATCATCCACATAAACCTCCATATTTCTCCCGATCTGTTTTTCAAACACTTTGTCCATGAGTCTTTGATAGGTTGCTCCAGCATTTTTCAATCCAAATGGCATTACCCGGTAACAATAGTTTGAGCCTTCGGTTATAAAAGTTGTTTTCTCCTCGTCTGGGGGATACATTCGTATCTGATTGTACCCCGAATATGCATCCAAGAAGCTCAAAATTCTATACCCGGAAGCACCATCCACCCACCTGTCAATACTTGGTAAAGGATAAGAGTCCTTTAGACAAGCTTTGTTTAAATCTGTATAATCGGTGCACATGCGCCACTTGCCGTTTGCTTTTTTGACCAGAACCACATTGGCTAGCCAAGTAGTGTATTCTATTTCTCGAATGAAGTTGGCTTTGACCAACTTTGCTGTTTCTTCTTCCACAACTTTTCTCCTTTCCTCACCAAGTCTCCTTTTCTTCTGAGCTACCGGTTTTGCCTCAGGACAGATTGCCAGTTTGTAGCATAAGAAATCGGGGTCGATCCCCAGCATGTCTGATATTGTCCAGGAGAACAAATCGGCGTTGCTGCGGAGAACTCCCTTTATTTTTTCTTCTAACTTCGGCTCAAGTTGACCGCCTAGCTCAGTGCACTGATCGGGCTGTGATCCAAGCTGGAATTTCTCCAACTCCTCAATGGGTTGTGGCCGTTGTTCTTGCATGTCAATCCTTGGGTCTAGTTCAACAGAACTAACTGAATTTACAGACTTGTCTTTTCCTCTGTCTAGTGTTTCTGCAGGTGTAGGTTTGAGTTTGCTTACACGCAAACTATTGGCATAGCATTGTCTGGCCATTTTTTGATCAGCCCGGATAGCAATTATGTCTCCTGAGTTGGAAGGGAACTTCATAGTGAGGTGGGGAGTAGAGACCACGGCTCCCAACTCGTTCAAGGATGGTCTTCCGATCAAGATATTGTACGATGTTACTGCATTAACCAACACATACCTGACCAGAATAGTTTTGGACGTTTTGCTATCTCCAAAAGTAGTTAGGAGGTCTATCTATCCTCGGGTATCCACCTGTTCCCCTGCAAAGCCGACGAGTTTACTGTCGTATGGCTGAATAGATTTTTCTGGGATCCCGAGCTTCTGAAATGTTGAATAATATAGGATATCAGTCGAGCTCCCCTGGTCGACGATAGTTCTCTTGACCGAGAAGTTGGCCAATTGCACTGTGATTACCATTGGGTCGTCCTGATTAGGATCCACACCGAAGAAGTCTTCATCGGAGAAAATAATCGGTGGGGAAATCCTCGGGGGTTTGCCCCCACCGAAGTTTATGCCCGAATAGCCCGCAGGTGTTTTCTCCGAGCTGAACTCGTTGTGACTCCTCCCGCAAATCCACCTGAAATAGTGTTTATTACACCTCGGACAGTATTATCCTCCTCCCTCCTTTCATTCCGATCTTCCCTATTTTCTGCTCTTTCATTATTTTGCCGACCGCCGCCCCATCCCGGGCTTTGGCCACCTCCTCTTCTTCTACCTCTGCCACGCCTTTCACCATTGTTGTGATTTCTCCGAACGAAATTATTCAGATGACCAGCTTGCACTAACTCTTCAATCTTGTCACGCAGGACCCAGCACTCCTCGGTGGTATGCCCGTAGTTACGATGGTACCGACAATGCTTCTGTCGATCAGCATTATGGGGCGTGTGGCCATGGTTGGGGAGCTGCAAAAGTTCTGCGTTGTAGGCTTCCTCAAATACTCGAGCTCGATTGGTGTTGAGGGGGGTATAGTGCTCATACTTTGGCCCCCTATGTAAATGCTCAGATGTGTTTTTGAATTTCTGCTTGTCACCTCCAGCCCTCCTCTTCTTTCTCCCTTCTCGTCTATCTGAATCATCGGTTCTTTCTCTTTTCTTAGACTCTTCTATTTCCTCCATATTAATGAATCCGGCAGCTTTCCTCCTCAACTCATCCATACTGGATGGAGGCTTCCGAGCTAGGTGTCTGGTGAAAGGGACGAGCCGTAATCCGGTCAAGATAGTATGTAGTGCGACATCGGCACTGAGATTCCAGATCAGGACAGTCTCTTTGCTGAACCTGGTCATAAAGTCACGCAGAGATACGTTTTTTTCTTGCTTAAAGTTTACCAACGAGGCCGAGGTTTTTTGATGAGCTCGGCTCGTGGCAAACTGAGCATTGAATTTAATCATAAACGTGTCAAAGGAGTCAACTGATGCTGGCGGTAGCTGGGTATACCAGCTTAACGCAACATCTTTCAGAGTAGTAGGGAAGCCTTTACACATGACAGCATCATCATTGGTAAAGAGATATATTTGAGTAGTGAAAGCATCCAGATGATGTTCCGGGTCCGTGGTGCCATCATACCTGTCAATGTTTATTGGTTTGTAGTTGGCTGGTAGAGGAACCTCCATGATGGCGTCGGTGAAGGGATGTCTCGGCCTCCGCGTGTCGGCTCTTTCATTAGGCCTATTTGCCTGAAGTGAAAGTTCAGGGGCCTGCCTAGGAAATTCCTCCTCGCCTCTTCAGTCAACATGGTGAGAAACACGGGGTTGTGGGATTCCTTCTTCTCTGCGCGTGTTTCTGGATCCTTCATTCTCAGCTGTCTGGCGCTCTCTCTCATGAGGAGAAGAGGCGGATCTTTCTCTGCTTTGTTCTCGTTCACGACGGCTGTGCTGCCGACGAATCTCGTCATTCTCCCTTCTCAGCATTGTCACTTGTGCGAGAAGTTCTTGAATAATAGGATTGTCGGTCGTCATTGCTGGGTTTATGGATCGTTCTCCATTGTCCCCATTGTTGGCATTCTCCGGACCCTCTCTCCTGCAGTTCCCGCTCCTTGTCCTCACCATTGTTTGTGGTATGGGAAAATTTTGCTTCGATTCCCACAGACGGCGCCAAATGTTCCGTCCAAATACCTCAAGTAAGAGATACTCGTCCGGAGAAACTCTTGTGGGAGTGTTTTTGGAATAGCTTGACAGAATCGGAATTCTGCTCCTACGTTTCTAAATGAGAATCAAAGCAAACGTAGTTCTAATTGAGGGGGTTGGTCCCCTATTTATAGAGATGTTTTGGTATAACAGTTTGAGTTGGACTGTTATTGAGATCCTATCTGATAGGATCGTATTGTTATTATAACTAGATAAAGATAAGGATAACGCTCCGAGTTATACGGAGGGATATTTGGACCAGCGAGATATTTGGCCCAGTCAGTTGTGACTGGATTGCACGGGACCGATGTGTCTTCACCGATGGTCTATTATGGGATAGATCCGAGTATTTATTCTCGGCTGATAAGTGTATTAACGACTCCTCGGTTTTGGAGGAGTTCGGGTCAATGCCCATTTATAAGAGTAAGCTCGATTAGTCCAGTTTATTAACAAGTCATCGGCCTTATATTTTCGGTCAGTACAATATTCAAACCGATTCAAAAGAAAGTATAAAAAAACTGATGAAAAAATCGAATACGGAACAAAACCGATATATATTGGTTTTTTTGGACTTTTTTGTGAAAACCGATCGGATCGGATCATATCAGATTTCGGATCCTTTATTTGAAAACCGAACCAAACCGAACCGCATATATAAAATTTAATATATATTTATTCTAATTTTTGTATTGTTGATTTTTTTTCTTAATATCCATATAAGAAAAATGCTTATTACCGACGACCAAAAGTTGTCGAAAACCTCTAAAATCTGTCGGTAATACAAAATTACCGACGGCCAACCGATGACTTCCCATCTGTAGGTAAGTAACTCGTCAAAAGCGATTATCGATGACCTTTATAATATGGCCGTCGATATTACCGAAGGCTTAAGCCGCTAGTAATGGGAAACATTACCTACGACTTAAGCCATCGGTAATGTTTCCTATTACCACTATATAAACCTATATACAATCTCTACTGTGACTATGGCTGTGATTATATATGATTATTATTATTATAATATATAACCTCTTCTTGTTTTCTCTATATATGTGGGGAGTCTGCATAGATCCAAATGCAAACTAATATTTTTTTCGATTGAGGAGTATCCCATAGTCTACATAAGATGGGAATTAATTTCCCGTGCGAGTTTGTTCAATATCTCGATGGTGACATTCCTCCCAGCTGAGATCTTTTCTATATCCAAGATTCGAACCCAATACCTTGATTAAGGAACGAGAGGCCTAACCACTCACACCAACCTCAGTTGGTAATGGAAACTAATATGATATGATGATGGATGATTTACTTTGATTAAAGCCAGGTTGGACTTGGGTGTTTTATAATAATATAGCAGATTGAGGCAATGAAGTTCATTTTGGTTTCCTAAAATATTATCCTCGTGATTGAGAGACTAATTAATCCCCTGTATATGTTCAAAAGCCAAGCATCTAAAATGGGGCCCGCTTTCCTTGTGTGATTCTATGTATAAAGTGTATTTCTTAAAGAAATTTTTGTATAAAAACTTATATAACTTAAATTATATAATTAATTATAGTACGTTATTGTCGACATCTGTAACTAATCTAGATGTAACTATCAAGATCTGTCCTCTCAATAAAATGGGCAATATAAAGCACAATGATTTTATAACCGCACCCTCATAATAAATGTTATTCATAATCACTTATAATGATTCATTACTCCTATAAATAACCACCGCCTTATGCTAGACACATTCTCCATACACTGAAACACATCAAGTATCCGATTGAGTTGGGATCTAGAGGCCTTTGACATATATATACCCACGTGGAAGATCTTTGACAGATATACTCACCTTCTAGAGACCAGACACCGCAAAAGAGGATTGATCTCAACTCTAACACCGATTGCTTATAATAATAATAAAAAAAAAAACCTCTAACGCCGACCTTATCAGAAACTTCGGTCATAAACATAAAATATTATAGTAATTAATAAATAATTAATTATAAAGAATATTATTAACTAATAATATGATTAGTCAGGAATGTATAGATTTGTTTTCGAATGGCAGGAATTTATAGAATTTTCTAGTATTGCTTACGTAGTGTAAAAAGGAAGTAAGGTGAGGCCCAACATGCATAAAATCTTATATAATTAGAATTAAAGATAGAGTTTAATTAATTTTCTATAGAATGTCAAGAATTAATGAAAAAAATTAAATATAGGTACCCTATTAGCTCCAAAAGAAGAAAAAAGTAAGCGAATATGTATGACAATTGGACTTCTTTCTACACATAGTCACGTGTCATTATTAGAGGGGTGATTTTGAGCCATTTTTTAGCTTGAAATCACCCCTTTACTTCATTTTTTCCCATTTTATCTAAATAAGTGGTTTTTTCACATAGATCTGTTTTTTTTTTCTTCGTGTTTTTCATGTTTTTCGTCTTCTGTGGGCGGCGGTATTGTTGTTCGTCGTCTTGGTGAGGCGTTGTTTGATTTCCCGTCTTGATGCGGTGTTTGTTTATTTCTCGTCTTAGTGCGGTGTTCATTTGGTTCAGATTGACAGATTTGTTTCGATCCATCACAGATTTGATCAAGAATTGGGCGTCAATGTTACAGATCCGGAGACATGTGTATTCTGGTGACTTTGATTTTGACACTATTGTAGGCATTTTGATTTTGCTGTGTTATGCTATTAACCTGGGTGCTGTGAGTTTGTTTACGGATTCATCCTTTTCGATTTTTAACGATGTTGAATTTGTATTATTCGATGTATTTTATCAATTTGAAGCTTCCACTATAAAATGTTTTGATTATATATTCTTCTCCTGTTTCATGACAATGCCTATTCAATTTTTTTCCAAAGGCCAATAAAGAAAGATATAAAGAACCACTTTAGATTTTAATAATGTAAGGCGAATTGTTGGGCCATGGTGGCGGAAAGGGTAATTGAAGTGTCAAGGATAAGGAATTGTAGTCGTGGATAAGAAATTGTGGCCTCACATCTGAGGTACACGTAAGAAGCTATATATTATGGGGGAGTGGGATTGTGACACCTGTAATGTCTTTGAAGCATGTTTCACGTGGCAATCAATGTTTGGTTAGGCATGGGGCTTGTGTAACTGTTGGCAGTGCCATAAATTTGACCAAGCTTGAGCGTGTGCTCTTGGTGTGTTGCTGTTGGATATTTAGGCGACAAACAACAGAGAGAACTCAGACGGAAGGAGCCAAGGTCCCAAGGAGAAGAGAAAACTGTATTATATATGTTGTACTTTGTTTGGATTACAAAATCCCAAGTAACTAAATGTTCACATCTTAGTTTATTTATTTATTTCTTTTTAATAATAGGTATTATTATTTTAATTATTAATTAGAGGGGCCTACATCACATTAATATTGCATATTTTTTGAATTTTGTAAGGTTGAATATGAATGAAGATCTCCTATACCAAATCATGTCCTCACCACAATTATCATCTTGTAACGTATTCTATTTTTTTATTAGGATAAATGTTGAGTGGTTCGAAAATCACATTACCAAAAAGATACCAACAACATCATTTGATTTGATCCCAATTCTTGTAACTTACCATATTGCATTTAACATGCTGCTTGATTTTCGCACAGTTGATCTACATACTTTTCGTATGAAATAGTACTTACCTTTTTAATATTACATAAAATTTTAATTGATGTTACAAGATTGAGTAGTTGAATGAGAGGCACTTTGGGGAAGCAAGAGACAAGCAGAAATTAAGGGCGAATACAGTTGGTAGGAATTGGGCTAGCCTGTTAGAGTGAGTTCGGCCCGTTTACTTGGGGAGTCAACAAAATCTCAACCTAACCCAACTTATTATGAGCAATAAACTAACGAGGCCAGTGAGAAAAACGACCTATATGTATGGAAGTCTAATCTAATCTAATAATAAAGAGAGAACTTAAGGGGTTCGGATGGGTTTGGGTTTGGGTGGGGTTTGTCGGGTTCGGACGGGTTCGAGGTAAGAAAAATGGAATCCGAACCCGCCCATCTATACATCGGGTTGGCCGGGTGCGGGTAGGAACGGATTTGGGATTTTCAATTATTTAATTTTATTCCAAAAAATTAAAAAAAAAACCCAACGAGCCTAATTAAAATTTAAGGCTTTCAGCCCAATTAAGTACAAAAAAAAAACAAAAGAGGGGAAAAAAAATCTAAGATCCAGTCTTGGCAGCCCATTCTCTTTTTTTTTTTTTAATCGGGTCGGGTCGGGTACCGATGGATGACATAAACCAGACCCGAACCCCGCCCGCTCTTATCCATCTAAAACCGAATTTTACACCCGCCCAACTCGCCAAACCGATTCAACCCGACCGTTGTACAAAAAATTAGTAACGGATCGGACGGTTTCGGACGAGTCATGCAATTTTGCTCACCACTACTTTATACATTTATAGCTGGGGATACCCATGAGGTTTCATGACGAAATCGTTAAATGGAGACAAAACGACAACAACAAATAAAAATATAATAAAATCATCAATATCTCAGGTATAAACACAAGCAGAAAACAAATCAGATGCATGTCATTGTCCCCACATGATAAAATAAAGAATCAATAAAGATATTTTATCCTTATTTTGTAGCATCAATATATATATATATATATATCTAGACAACTTGGGTGGCACCACTTGACGCCACTCCATGGTGGTGGGTGGTGTCATCTTTGTAGATGCTAAGTTTCTCTCCATCACCCCACAAAGCATAAGCCTCTTCCCCATGAACTGCATCATCCCCAATCAAAAGCTCTTCCTCAGTCATTCTAAGTGGAACGATGAGACTTATAACATAACAAATAATTGAGGTGGCAACGAGGTTCCATCCAACGATGAATAAACCCCCCACGATTTGTTTAAGGATTTGGACACCACCAGAGCCTCCATATACTCCTCCTTTGGAGTTGGTGACGGGAAGAAAGAGTGCACTAAGACGGGGCTCGGCGAAGAGGCCAGTGAGTATACCACCTAGAAGGCCAGCCACAGCATGAGTGTGGAACACAGCTAAGGTGTCATCAACCATTTGAAATATTGTCAGCTTCTTCCCTAATACCATCATGCTGAACCATGGCACACTCCCTGATAGGACTCCCATCACTATGGCTGCCCATCCTTGAACCAGACCTATATTCAGAAACAATATACCAACATGATTATGATTTATGAGTTCATATATAGACAAAAGAAGAATTAATACAGTTGGTACCTAGACTGATTGAATCATGTGATCTGTGTTAATGTTATGCAATCACTAATTAATTTTTAATGTAATGTTTATTCCATTTCAATTTTGTGATGTAAAAAAAAAAAACCAAACAAACAAGAAAGTGAGAAGAAACGTGTGTAAATAATCCATATATTAAATTTTAGTTTTGATGGGCTCGATCTTTTGCTATATTATGAGTTTAATTTTAATGCACTGTTATTGATAAGAATTTTTTTATATTAATATCTCATATGCATTTACTTCTGATTACCATCAATTGAAACATTTTTATTATGATAATAACTATCCAAATATTAAATATTCTTTAAAAATATAACACATGATGAATGATAAAAATTTATAATAACAACGGGAAATGAAAATTAAAAATACTACATTAGCCCATGGATACGTAATACTCAAAAGTTAGTATGAAAATAAATCACAGATATACTCATATACTCTCATTTCTTTCCCCGCAAAATCGGGGTTAATTAAAGAACCACACACATGCTACTCTAGATTAGAACTATACTACATTAGAAATATATACCCCTTTTTTTTGGTAAAAAAAAAAAATTAGATTGGGGAATGCACGTCCCTCTGCAAGGTAAGGAAATACCACCAATCTGGAAAAATTTACACATTGCCTATTAATAGTGGAGATCTAGTAATCGAATTCAAGTAATAGTTAGTGTGAACGGAAATCTTGACCAGATGTATCAACCCTAATTGAATCATTGATTGTATAAAATATTGGGTATAACAATTGTTTTTTTGTTGGTGATATTGGGTATAACAATTTGAATGCATTATTATTACCTTTGGACTAAAGTGATCAAGTGGTTGGAATCTGATTACAAATTTTAGGTTGAACGTATAAACATGTAATAACATATAACATATAAAATTTATAAAAAAAAGTATATATAACACATAAAATACAATAGATTCGAATTCAACTTCTCATCTAACACATTAATTAGTAATAATAAATTAAAGGTTTTGCTAACTAATATTTTAAGGTCGACATTGATTAAGAAATCAATATATCAATATATAAAAAGATTTTATGGAAAATCATAACTTTTTTCTTTTTTGTATGTGTTGAATGTAGAGTCCATTAAAATTTGCTTTTGAATTTTTCTACCTCATAATATGAGAGGCAAAGAGAGAGAATAAAAAAAGCGGATCATAATCCGTAAAATTAAGATGGAGTATACTATATATTAAGAACCTCCAGAGAACCCAAAAATAAAGAACGGAACCTCTATGTTCATACCTAAAAATAAATTAAAAGGGTGACAAATTACTATTAGTATTAAATTCATTGGTACGGAACCAGTATATATGGGGCCGTGAAAGAGGGGTGAATGTGAAAGAAATTAATGATATATACATGCAAGTTGCAAGACTATATATAGTATATACGTACCTGCAGCGGGAGTGATGCAAACAAGGCCCGTGATCATGCCTTGAACGGCACCAATAACCGAGGGTTTCTTGAAGAAGATGACATCAAGCCACGTCCACACAAGGAGGCTGGTGGCAGCACAGATGTTGGTGTTGAGCACCGCCATGGAGGAGTCGGTGTTGGCGGCGTAGGGATCTCCTCCGTTGAAACCTGCCCATCCCAGCCATAGTAGCCCTGCCCCTGCCAACGTTAGTAACACATTGTTTGGTGGGAATCTTTCCCTGTCTTTCTTTGATCTCGGCCCTACCTATTGCAAATTGTAAATCAAAATCATTAACATATATAGTTTATTCTATTATAATTGAATTAATGATAAATAATTTATTTTTGCATCTAATCTAAACATAGTCCACCTCAACATCACCATATATCTCAATTTAATTGTGTCTTTTTCTATGACATCATGACTTCACCTTTATATTTGGTCGCTCTCAAAATAATAGTTTAATTACCATTCAAATAACATATAAACATCATTTACCAACAAAAATAAAATAGCATATAAACATCTAGTTAATTATTTTTAATAGATTAGTTTCCCTTAATTTTTATAATTTATTGTGATGACATCAAGAAAAATAAAAAACGAATCACATTTTGATGAGACGTGAATGCATGGACATTGTTAGATAACGCTACTAAATTAGTATTGATTGACCATAATATAGAATCCCGCGCCCCTAATGCACCATTTGTTTGAATTAACAACCAAAATTATTAGGTAGTGACAGATCAAGGATGTAAACAAAGTAACAAACACTATTAAACAATTCTCTTCTATTATTCATGAAAAGCAAAGTCAGATATTACGATCGAGCAATAATATTTTTGGATCTCAAGCAATCAAATCGGGTGCAAGGGAATTTCGCCCATAAGGTTCTCTGCATGCCAGTACAAATAATATTGATTCTCTCATATATTTTTTTGTTTGACGTGTTAATTTTAAATTTTCTACAAGTTGTGCCTACTTAATTTGCGATTACATACCTTAATTTTGGCTTTTCTAAATTTACGGAATTAGTCAAAGTTTGAAAAACATATATTTAATATTTAATCAATTAATAAATCAGGATGTGCAGTAACGCAGCAATTGCCACAAGGACATTCACATGCAGATTCATCTCTTTTGGGGCAGAATTGAATCTCTAGATGGACGGTGTAAGTGAGGAAAAATAAAAGTTGTAGTTTACTATGTCCTAGCTCTATTGTATAATATTTTCTCAACACAACCACATCGGTAGAGACATTTAAGGAGATTAACATAATTTTAGGATATGTTTGGTTAAAATTTTGATTTCCTATTTTTATTTTTTAAAATTTGTATTAATTTTAATATTTGTGACATCATTTTCTTTTTCAAATTTTGAAAATATATCCAGCATTTCTGGAAATTTTGAGAACGTCAAATAATTATTTTCAGAAAATGCATTCTCCCTAACTAGCCTGTCTTTTATTATCTCTTTATCATAAATATTTATTGTAGGAAATTTACATCCTCTTGATAGCAATTTAAAATCAATACAAATTTTAGAAAATCTAAACAAAAAATGAAATAACTAAGTTTTTTTTACATGAATAAAAAACTACCTAAGAATTACATGAGGAGCGAGATCCCTAAAGTGGGCCCTAAGCCTTAAAAGAAAAGGTAGAGATACCTTAAACATTGTTTGGTTATACCCGGGGCATAGCATTGGAAATCTGGCTAGTTAATTTTCAGTATTACAGGTAATTTGCTTATCATTAGAATTCAATTACAGTATAGGCGTGTCAACATATATAAATATAAATATAAATATTAATTATAGAATAAAGGAGCAAGAAAAACTACTAACCCAATAAGCAGCAGTGAAGCCAGCAATCCCAGAAGAAACATGAATGACATAACCACCAGAGTAGTCCATAACACCCCAATGGAACAAGAACCCACCACCCCACAAGCTAAAAGCACCAATGGTATAAGAAAAAGTGAGCCAAAGCGGCACAAACATCATCCAAGCCTTGAAGTTCATCCTAGCCAACACAGATCCAGCCAAGATAACAAGTGCAATAGCAGCAAACACACACTGGAACCACACCATAGTGGCCATGGGATAAAATGGTTCAATCTCAGCTGTCTCCAACGCACCGTTTGCATAGTAATGTGGCGTGGCTGGTAACGCCGCTTGTTTGATGAGAAACTTCTGACCCAACGCGGGTCCAGCTTTTCCCCAGAAGGGTAAGAGCTTTTCTCCAAAGCTCATCTTATAAGCCCAGGTGACCCAACATATGATAACTGCTGCAAATGCATAGAGAGCCATGAAAGCTGAGTTCACAGCCCATTTCTTCTTCACTATGCTGCCGTAGAGGATCACGAGCCCTGGCATGCTTTGAATCCCAACTAGGGTTGCTGCTACCATTTGCCATGCGTTGTCTCCTTTGTTCAACCAATCTGGTACTGCTAGACTCGTCCATGCCTGGTATGCTACCGGCAAAGGGTTCACAGGAGGAGCAGCCATCCCTACAGCTACTTAATCAAATTAAATTATCTACCTATAGCTATATAAACCTATATACAATCACTACTGTGACTATGGCTATTATTATATATAATTATTATTATTATAATATATAACCTCTTCTTGTTCTCTCTATATATTTGGGGTCTGCATAGATCCAAATGGAAACTAATATTTTCTTCGATCTACTTTGAGGAATATATATTCCACCGCCAACTTAAGGTGGGGACTAATTTTTTGCGGGAGTTTGTTCGGCACCTCAATAGTGACATCCTTCCCAGCTGAGATCTTTTCCATACCCAAGACTCGAATCCGATACCTTGGTTAAGGGGCGAGAGACCTGACCACTTGGAAACTAATATGATATGATGATGGATGATTTACTTTGATTAAGGCCAGGTTGGACTTAGGTGTTTTATAATAATATAGCAGATTGAGGGACTGAAATTCATCTTGGTTTCCTAAAATATTATCCTCACGAATGAGAGACTAATTAATCCCCTGTATATGTTCAAAAGTCAAGCATCTAAAATGAGGCCCGTTTTCCTGGTGTGATTCTATGTATAATGTGTATTTCTTAAAGAAATTTTTGTATAAAAACTTGTATAACTTAAATTATATAATTAATTATAGTACATTACTGTCGACATCTGTAACTGATCTAGATGTAACTATCAAGATCTGTCCTCTCAATAAAATGGGCAATATAAAGCATGATGATTTTATAACCGCATCCTCATAATAAATGTTATTCATAATCACTCCTAATGATTCATTACTCCTATAAATAACCACCGCCTTAGGCTAGACACATTCTACATACACCAAAACACATAAGTATCCGATTGACTTGGGCTCTAGAGGCCTTTGACATATATATACCCATGTGGAGGATCTTTGACAGATATACCCACCTTCTAGAGACTAGAGCCACCGCACAAGAGGATTGATCTCAACTCTAACATCGATCGCTTATTAAAAAAAAAACCTCTAACGCTGACCTCATCAGAAACTTCGGTCATAAACATAAAATATTACAGTAATTAATAAATAATTAATTATAAAGAATATTATTAACTAATAATATGATTAGTCGGGAATGTATAGATTTTTTTCGAATGGCAGGAATTTATAGAATTTTCTAGTATTGCTTACGTAGTGTAAAAAGGAAGGGTGAGGCTAAACATGCATAAAATCTTATATAATTAGAATTAAAGATAGAGTTTAATTAATTTTCTATAGAATGTCAAGAATTAATGAAAAAAATTAAATATAGGTACCATATTAGCTCCAGAAGAAGAAAAAGGTAAGCGAATAGGTATGACAATTGGAGGGATGCAAGAGTTGAGGATTCAATAGAAGAAATCAGGCAACAAAGGGACGGCTTGTTGTCGTATTAGCCGGGTTGGCATGATGCAACGTACGAGTGTTCTACTGGCCGAGGTTATTAACCCGGCCCCCGAGCCCAAGTACCCGACCCAGTCCAGAAATTATAAAAGGGGCAGTACCCCTCATAAGAAAAGAGACACTTTTGACTGAACATGGGAACTCTCCCTTAAGCGTGTTAGAGGAACTAGCGTCGACCAAGAGACTATCAAACAGTCCTTGCTCCCTAGTACTCGTCCGATACAAAATTAAGGGATCGAGATCACCGCCCCGCCAAGGGATGAACCTAGAACTACGTCTGACTTTGATTCCCACTGGGATACGTAGGACCGGAATAACTGAATTCTGTCAAGCCCAAATCATAAAATAACCCCCTTGGTTTCACGTTCTATGGAGATTCGGACAAAACGGATCTTGGCAGGAACATTTGGCGCCGTCTGTGGGAATCGAAGCAAAACTTTCCCATACCACAAACCATGGTGAGACGTGAGTGTGTTCTCTCCATGTGAGACGTGGATGTGTTCTGAGTTTTCTATTGCGGTTTGGAGTGTTGCTGCATGAGCAGAATCACGGAGGTTTGGGGTGTTGCTCTGCGAGCAGAGTCACGGAGGATGGCGGCGGGAGGAGGCCCTCGGTGGTTGAAGGATGAGAGGGGGAGGCAAAACACTAACAATTTTGGAGGGAGAAGTAACGGATTTAGTGGAACGAATATCTCCTAGAATCAAGGAGGATGAGGTTTCGATGGAGAAAATCAAGGGATCCCACCCAACCATTCTATTGAAAACAGTGGGGGCAGATCTTCTTCCAACCAATTAATTCAAAGGAGCGCTGGATTTGGAATTAGTGAGGAGAGGGGAATAACGGCTGGAGTGAATGCTGGGGACATGACCGCAAATCAAGGGCTCTCTATCTCATTGGATAAGGCAGTAACCAATCAGCATTAATGGGCATGGGCACTCAAAATCTATCTCATTGGATAAGGCAGTAACCAATCAGCATTAATGGACATTCAAAAAAAAAAAAATAAATAAATAAATAAATTTGGAGAATCAACTGGAGGAAATCGTGGAGCTAATACTGGCCCTGTTTTCAATTCAAATCCCTACGTTCATGGAGGCCCAATGATTGCCACATTAATTGTTCCCCAAAGTACGCACTATCAATCAGTTTTTAATGCAGATAAGGTGTATTCTCCCAACCAATCAGCATTAATGGGCATTCAAAAAATTTTTTTGGAGAATCAACTGGAGGAAATCATGGAGCTAATACTGGCCCTGTTTTTCAAATCCCTACGTTCATGGAGGCCCAATGATTGCCGCATTAATTGTTCCTCAAAGGGGTCTTATGATAATGATGAGGACGAATCAGGTGATAAAAATAAAAAGCAAAATTTATTATGAGTATGGTTTTATTTTCTCTTGCTTTGCCGAAGTATTTATTTTGCAGGCATCTTATTCTAATGGCCGAGTTCGAGCCAGTCAGAGGGGCCAAGTGTGAGCCCGGCGGCCGAGTACGAGCCGTTGGCCGAGTTCGAGCCAGTCAGAGGGGCCAAGTTTGAGCCCGACGACCGAGTCCGAGCCGTTCGATGCCAGTCAGAGGGGCCAAGTTTGAGCCCGGCGGCCGAGTACGAGCCGTTGGCCGAGTTCGAGCCAGTCAGAGGGGCCAAGTGTGAGCCCGGCGGCCGAGTCCGAGCCGTTCGATGCCAGTCAGAGGAGCCAAGTTTGAGCCCGGCGGCCGAGTACGAGCCGTTGGCTGAGTTCGAGCTAGTCAGAGGGGCCAAGTGTGAGCCCGGCGGCCGAGTCCAAGCCGTTCGATGCCAGTCAGAGGGGCCAAGTGTGAGCCCGGCGGCCGAGTACGAGCCGTTGGCCGAGTTCGAGCCAGTCAGAGGGGCCAAGTGTGAGCCCGGCCGAGTCCGAGCCGCTCGATGCCGGTCGAGAGGGGCCATTGAGCCCGGCGGCCGAGCACGAGCCGTTGGCGAGTTCGAGCGATCGGAGGGCCAAGTGTGAGCCCGTGGCCGAGTCCGAGCCGTTCGATGCCAGTCAGAGGGGCCAAGTGTGAGCCCGGCGGCCGAGAACGAGCCGTTGGCCGAGTTCGAGCCAGTCAGAGGGGCCAAGTGTGAGCCCGGCGGCCGAGTCTGAGCCGTTCGATGCCAGTCAGAGGGGCCAAGTTTGAGTCCGGCGGCCGAGTACGAGCCATTGGCCGATTTCGAGCCAGTCAGAGGGGTCAAGTGTGAGCCCGGCGGCCGAGTCCGAGCCGTTCGATGCCAGTCAGAGGGGCCAAGTTTGAGCCCGGCGGCCGAGTTCGAGCCAGTCAGAGGGGCCAAGTGTGAGCCCGGCGGCCGAGTCTGAGCCGTTCGATGCCAGTCAGAGGGGCCAAGTTTGAGCCCGGCGGCCGAGTACGAGCCGTTGGCCGAGTTCGAGCCAATCAGAGGGGCCAAGTTTGAGCCCAGCGGCCGAGTACGAGCCGTTCCATTCCAAAGGCCAAGTTTGAGCCTAGTAGCAGAGTACAAGCTAATGGCCGATTCCGAGCCGTTTAATCCTCAAGGCCAAGTTTGAGCCTGGTGGCCGAATACGAGCCATAAAGTTAAATATAAAGGTCAAGCACGATCTTACTAGCCAAATCCGAGTTATTATTAAGTTATAGACGTGGAATTTAAGCCGCGAAATTAGTAAAGCTGAATATGGGCAAAGAACAAAATTCGGAAAGGCCAAGTACGAGCCAACGGCCGAGTCCGAGCCGGTTATCTTCTACAGGCCAAGTTTGAGCCTGGTGGCCGAGTACGAGCCAACGGCCGAGTCCGAGCCGGTTACCTTCTACAGGCCAAGTTTGAGCCTGGTGGCCGAGTACGAGCCAACGGCCGAGTTCGAGCCGGTTAAATTCTAAATGCCGAGTTTGAACCTGTTGGCCGAGTACGAGCCAGTACATTCTAAAGGCCAAGTTTGAGCCTGTAAATTATTGAAATCAAATACGAATATCAAGAAAGAACAAAGTTTGTGTGGCCGAAGAATAAGCTCGGTTTCATACTTATCAGCTCCTTCGCTTATTCAAGCTCGGAGCTCGGGGGGCTTGTGTACTGGCCGAGAATGTAATCCCGAGGACTTGCCTATACCTCGGGTTGACCGAGCTTACCCCGGCTATGGGCCCTAGCCCAAACTCCTCCAGGGCCGAGGACATATCAGCACTCCGGGCCACCCAAGATAAGTACTCGGACACGCCCGCCAGGGAGGGACATCTCGGTCCCTCGCGGATCGATCATAAATGACTCGATCCGAATATCACCCCGCGAGAATCGGGGACTCGATCCTAATATTTCTCCGCTTATCTCGGAGCTTGACCTTGAGAGATCTCTATAAATAGGAGGCTTACCCCCTCATTCAAAACTCCTCCACCAAAACATAGTTCTACGAGTATCTCTCAACTAGTACTCATTATGAATAGACAGGGAAAAGACAAGTCCGAAAATTCTCAGCCACTCTATTGAACTAGACCAGAGAATTGACATAGCCCATTGAGGAGTTGGAGAAGTTCCGGCTTGGATCACGGCTCGATCACCGCACTAAGCTGCAGGTTGACGTATATAGCTCGGTGTCTGTACTCTTTTTCCTACCTCGGTATTTTGTCCCAAAAAGGGGTTTTGACCGGGGAGGTTTTAACGAGGCACACCGCGGACTCCATCCAATAAAAGAATTTATTGCCAATATTGCTTTATTTTCTCTTATCTTGCCAAGTATTTACTCGCGGGCATCTTATTTTGGTGGCCGAGTTCGAGCTACCACAAGTTTGAGCCTGGTGGCCGAGTGCGAGCCATTAAATTTCTTAAGGCCAAGTCTGAGCCTAAAGGCCGAGTTCGAGCCATTGAAATTATTAAAGGAACCGAGCACAATGCCGAAAGTAAAAATGAGGCCGAGTTCAAAGCCTTAAAATACAAAAAGGAATGCAGGTTCGGTTGAAGTAACAGCTTGAAATAAGGAAGGAAGGAAGTCCACATGGCCAAGTATCGCTCGGTTTAATACTTGTCAACTCTTTCGCTTGTTTAAGCTCGAGCTTGGGGGCTTGTGTACTGGCCGAGGTTATTAACCCTACCCCGAGCCCAAGCACTCCGACCCACCTCAGAAATTATAAAAGGGGCAGTACCCCTCATAAGAAAGGAGACACTTTTGACTGAACATGGGGACTCTCCCTTAAGCGTGTTAGAGGAACTAGCGTCGACCAAGAGACTATCAAACAGTCCTTGCTCCCTAGTACTCGTCCGATACAAAATTAAGGGATCGAGATCACCGCCCTGCCAAGGGATGAACCTAGAACTACGTCTGACTTTGATTCCCACTGGGATACGTAGGACCGGAATCACTGAATTCTGTCAAGCCCAAATCATAAAATAACCCCCTCGGTTTCACGTTCTATGGAGATTCGGACAAAACGGATCTTGGCAGGAACAAGTGTTATTACCTTAACTTATTTCAAGGGATCTGGATTTCTAAAGTTAGAAAAAATAGTGTTAAGTATATTTTGGAGTTAAATTTATTGAATTTTATAAAAATAAAAATATCTTCAAATTTTATCTAAATATAAGAATTAGGGAAATTCAATTTTAAGGAATCCAAATCCGATTTTAGGAAGGCAGCTGAAAATATGGAAGAGGACAAACTGCATATGATTTGTGAGAATGAAAATGTGCAAATGATCAATCTGTCTCTTTCTTAAAACTAAAAGTAGAATCTCTCAGGCAGGTTCGATCGTGTTATTGTCTTATCAAACATGAATATTCTGAAAGATTCCTAATTAACCAAGACTATTGGTTGAGTGTGCTTATAGGGACTTCAATTTTCAAACTAAAATATTGATTGCAATTGTTTTGATCCGTCATTGCTCGATTTGCATGTATAATATAATTAGTTGCGTATTATATAAGCTATGTATGTAGTTTGGTATTTAAATTAATAACTTTCCAAAATGTAATCAGTACTGTTGAGCTGTGCCAGCTAGTCTGGATCATCATTAATTATTATTTTGGATTTATTTCTCAAACAGGCGACCAAGTTATTAAGGACGGGAGAGGATCTGCAATCTAAATGGTCGCAAATCGACTATTTTTTAATTTCTTTGTTTTCACCCTCCATAATAATAAAGGGATTGGGCTAAGGTGTACCGCTCATATTTTACACCACCCACTACATCATTCTTATGTGGCAAATTTTGAACCAATCAAATTGCCACATGGGTTTGGTCAAAATTTCAAACTTTCTAGTTGTATTTCTACTGTAGTCAAATATATGAATACAATATATTCTAGTATAATATATGTACTCTTTGTACTCGTAAATTTAACTCATATTAAAATAATGTTTTTTGATTAAAAAAACTGATTATATTACAAAATATTATTGACAACGAACATTATTTTAATATGAGTTAAATTTGCAAATACAAAAAGCACATGTATTATACTACACTATACTGTATTCATATAGTTTGACTACAGTATAATACAACTAGAAAGTTTGAAATTTTGACCAACCTATGTGACGATTTGATTGACCCAAAATTTGGTACATGGGTGGTATAAAATGTGGATGGTGCACCATAGCCCAACCAATAATAAACTATTAAATTTAATCATGACTCCGTTGAATTCTTTCTTAAGAAAATAACTAAAGCAGGATAACAAATCTCAGAATTCAATAATAAACTAGTAAATTTAATCATGACGTTGTTCATGCAATTAGATTGAATTCTTTCAAAGCCTACATAACTAAGAACTACTGAATTATGAATGAGAATAAGGGGGAGCAAAAGTACGTAGGATTAAATTACTAAAAATGTGGCTGCTGGGATTCGAGCCCAGGTCTCCACGGCCACAACGTGGAATTCTTACCACTAAACTACAGCCACAGCTTTGCTTATGTTATTCTACTTTTTTTTACTTGTCTTTAATCTTTACCATAAACAATTTTGATGCATCGTTTTTCACTTGCCTCTGAAGTTGTTCGTTGTTCTTCCGAGTTCACTTGAATTCTAAGACGTAATGACGTATAACCCGATTAAATTTATTTACAAATTAATTTGAATTCAGTTCAGAATTAGAAATGCCCTTTCAGCGCTTAATGCAAGTGAAATATTTGGCATGATGAAACTGAAACCCTTTGTTGCTTAGTCTAAGTAAGAAACGCTTGACTTATAAGAAGTATAACCCCATTAGATTTGTAAAATTTTATTGGGTTTGCCGATTATCATGAACATAATTAAATCAAACTTCAAAACATACCGTCATGATTTTTATTGGGTTTATTTGCTAGTTCAACAGCATAGTATCTCCTTAAAAAAAAAAAAAAAACAGCATGGTATCTCTTTCAGTTCTGACTGCCATCAAACAAATTAAGCCTCAATATTCCATCGGGTCTTAATATAAAAAATAAATATGTTTTTTTTTTAAATACAAGAAATATGCATTAATTTTCATATATATTAAATACTAATTTACAATATTATCCGAATTTATAATATAATTTATATTTACGAAATATATCAACTTTCCATACAAGCGATCAGTTTGTTTATTCATTAATTAGAATGAGTATTTTTAAAAATTTATATGAGTATTAATTATAATTAACTCATTTCAATGCATTTCTTTGATTTGTGTTTTAGGAAGTCACTTTTAGTGCGGTTCATAACCTTAATGATCTCTAGGCAATATCACCATTGAATTTTCAACTATTACATTTATGACATATCCTACCAATAAATTCCAAGTTCTAATCAAACAATAAAAATTACATTGATCAATATACATGGATTCCCATCCGCCAAACAACGGAACCAGGTTACCAGGAAGCATTCTTCATTATACAAATAAAAGTAAATACATAAAAAGGCAGGGTGGTGTGGGAAGAAATACATTGGGGATAGGAATAGTATAAGGAAGGCAAACTGGACAAAAAATCAACCCAAGGAACCACAGCTACCCCAGTCTCACTTGAAGTGGTCTGGCCGTATTATTGTGATAAAATTAAGGGTACGTGACCCATCTTCCTCCTTCGGTGTCCAAGGTTCGTCGTTGCCTTGGAAATACCAAGATACTCTTGGATAGGGGTGTTCATCAACCGATCCAATCCAATGCCAACCGCACTAACCGAACCGAAAAACTGACAACCGAAATAACCGAAAACCGAAAAAACCGCAAACCGAAAAAAACCGAAATTTTTCATTGGATTGGATCGGATTTCGGATCCTATATGTAAAACCGATCCAATCCAAACCGAACCGAAATTATTTAGTTCAATGAAAATAATTTGATCTTTATATTATAAAAGTAATTATTAGTCTTTATATTTTTATAAGTTATCATTTAGTCCTTATATTAGAGAGTGTAATTGGTATGTAAATGTAATGTTAGTGTAAAAACTTTTGCATTGTTAACCAATTATAAATCATGTTATGAGTGACTTTTAATATATTTAGGACAATAATCAAACATTTAGAATGATTTAACAATTTATAATTAGGTGATGGTGTAAAATATCTTTACACGTGAGAGTGCATATCAATTCATGTATATCCCGTTAAAACACTTATTAGAAATTGTCAATATAATATTTTAAAATTAATTTTTATTTTAAATAAGTAACAAATTCATATGACTCTTTAAATACTCGATCAAATCCAAATCGAACCGAAATATTGGATGTTCTTTGATGTAAACAACTATGTAAATATGTATCGATAATAACCGAATTATCCAATCCAAACCAAACCGCATTTGATTGGATCGGATCGGATTGAATTTTTTGAATGAAGCAAATCGATCCAATCCAAACCGCATGTTGTTTTTATCATTGGATCGGATGACTTTTTTGTTCAAAACCGATCCAATCCAATCCGCGAACACCCCTACTCTTGGAGACAATGGTGTATATAAATCTACATGTGGAGAATAATCAAGCAACGCGTGCACTTTTGGAAACAGCAGCAGTTGTCTCAACTTAAATATCACTAGAAAGTAGCACTAGCAAATACACCTGCATATAAAAAAATTAATTAATTTCACAATTATTAACAAAGTTAGTTAATTTAGTTTAACTATCTTGATTTATATATAAAAAATGAGTTATAATTATTAAACTATGCTTTAATTGTTTTGAGAGTGTGCAATTCTCTTCAAAAAGTAAAAGAAAAATTAATTTGATTGGTTAATTTTCTTGATTTTTGAAATACTGACATTAAATAGAGTTTAGTTGGTTAGATTTTGCTTATATTTGAGTCCAAAAAATATAGGTATTTTTTTGCTTATAATTGAGTCCACTGAGTAATAGATATGTATGTATATATAAAGAAAGGTGAATGCTAACCAGTGTCCTTAGAGTATTGGTCTAAAATAAGAAATTTTGTATTGAGATTTGATGCATTTCATATTTTAAGAAGTGTTGAACTTAGTTTTCTCATAAATCTTTACTTTTTTTTTGTTTCCTTAACCAGTATCCTAAGGATGCTGGTTAGCATGATCATAAAAAAAAGGTTAAAGTAATGTTTTGGTCTCTATACGTGACATCGATTTTCAATTTAGTCCCTATATGTAAAAAGTTATCAATTTGATTCCTATACGTAACACTGATTTTCAATTTGGTCCTCACAGCTAATTGGTCCCTATATAAGAGGACCAAATTGCAAATTATTGTCACATGTAGGGACCAATTCAACAAAAAAAATTTGAAATCGGTCCCTACATGTGATAATTATTTTCAATTTGGTCCCTATATATGATAATAATTTACAATTTGGTCCTCTTATATAGGGACCAATTAGATGTGAGGACCAAATTGAAAATCAGTGTCACGTATAGAAACCAAATTGATAACTTTTTATGTATAGGGACTAAATTGAAAATCGATGTCACGTATAGGGACCAAAAATTACTTTAACCTAAAAAAAATCATTCACCGAGTATCCAGCAAAACTGTTCACATACCACTGCTGCTTTGTGACTTGGTGGTCACAGGTGCTAGTCACAGGGACAACATCTCAATTCATGAGACCCTACCCAAAACCCCACAAAGGTGACAGCCTGTTGCACTGGGCCACCTTTTATACTCCTACTCTTTGTCTTAGATATGCATTATGAGTCCAATGTTTATGAAATTTTCAAAATGATATACCAAGTAAATGTCAAGATATGTGCTCGAGGCTTAGAAACCAATTATCCTATTTCCCCATTTTCAATCGTTCAACACAATGATATAGCTATGTAACAGCTAACTCCTCATGACTAGATAACTGCATTTTGTTGCTCTCTGCTTGATCAACACAAGGTTTCCTTCTCCATATCTTGGTAGTTGTTGCTTGTACTGGTCGAGGTGGTAGACTCGGTCACCGAGTTTGGAGACTTGATCTCCCAAAGACATAGGGAAGAAAAGCTTAGAAGATAATACTTAACTAAACTTAGCTAACAACCTAATTTCAAATATAAGAAATAGATCTCATCTATCATATATCGAGAAGTTGGCTTAAACGATAAGAGATAGGAAGAGATAAAACTAATCTCTAAGATATATGAGGATCCTATTATAAAAAGAGGAGAACCCTAAGAAAAAGACTCACTTTTTGCTAACCTAGATGAATCTCCCTTAAGCGTACTTGAGGAACCAACCGAATCAAGAGACTACCAAAAAGTCCTTGCTCACTGGTATTCGTCATATACAAGATTAAGGGATTGACTTCACCATATGATCGAGGGTTGAACAAGAACAACATTCGTTTTGATTATCTTTGGGATACGTAGGAGCGGAATACAATATTGTGTCAAACTAAAATCTAAAACAATCTTCGTATTCATCCTCGATTATACGCACTCCGGCTAGACTCTTGTAAGTCGGAATTTGGCAGGAACATTTGGCGCCCACAGTGGGGCGGAGCCAAAACTTTTCCCGATTCCACAAGAAACTGGAATGGTGACTACCAGAAATGGACCAAGGGGAGGGCACACAACGCGAATCATGTTGACAATGGCGCATTCAACACACAACAAAACCATGAGAACGTTTCGCCTCCCCCTCTTGATGAAAACAACTCTCCTTTAGGAGAGGTCATGGCACAGTTGAGACAACTGCGTCGCGAAAACCAGGAAATCCGAGCCCAAAATAGGAGGTTGTTAAGAGCTCGGAGCAGAGAAAGACCAGTAACACCCTCTGATGGAGAACAATCTTCACCTGAAGATAGTCAGGGGAGACCCTCGTGTGCTGATGCGTGATTTTTAAGATATAAATAAAGGCAAGTGCACCTCGTCGCAATCAAGTAATACGGTGGTGAGACCGGTTATCGTATCCACAGGGATTGGTTGTCAATTACCAATTCACAAATTTGACAACTATTTAGACTAAAATAAATGATGAGAGATTGAAACAGAAAATAAAGAAAGCAAAACAATATTTTTGGTCTTTTGGGAATTATATCGAACACTTGGAAGGCAAACAGAGATATGGCTAAGATTGTTAGGGTTAGACTACACTAATCCTCCCTTAATTGCAATGAAATGGTTATCAAAACAAGTCCTAATTCAATTATGCCAATCAAACCTTTTCTAAAATACTCAAGCCTAATTCCTTAGGTGCATTGAGCCTAAAACCCCAAATTAAACCCTAATTCCTTAGGTGGATTAACCTGAGATTTTGCATTAAGTCAAGACTTATAAGATTGCAAGCATTCAACACCTATTCCTAGATTCTTGAACTACTTGGCATGTGATTCATGAGCATGCCTTAACACCAACCTTCCAGTCATCTATCAAGGCAACATATCATTCCTATGGGTAGCTAATCCAAGGAAAGCATTAAACACAGAATCACATACTCATAGAGAAATAGAGACTTGCATTAAAACACCAAATCAAATACAACAAGTTCAGAAAAGTTACATCTAACCCCAACAATGGGGATTTAACTACTCATGATAAAAGGAAATACAAAACAGAATGAGAAAAGGGATGGAGAACACTCATAGACAAGCTTCCTCCATCTTCTCCCCATCCAAGAGCAGAGAAAACAGCCCCCTTTTTGGGTAGAAACCCTCTCCAGCCGCCAGCCTCAGCCTGCCTCCAAGTGCAGATCCCCAATTCTGTTCAGTGCAGGTTTATTTATAGATCAGGCCCGCGTCACGGCCGTGACAGCCATCACGGCCAGGCCGTGATGGTTTCTGACTTGGGCGAATTTGCACAAAATGGTCACTCGCGAGGCGAGCCCTTTGTTCGCGACGTGAATCCTAAGTCACGGCCGTGATTCATATCACGGGCAGGCCGTGACAGTCTCTGACTTTTGCCTTCTTCTCTGCTTGATCACGGTCAGGCCGTGATGGGCTCTGTTTGGCTCATAAACTTCACTTTTCAAGCTCTTTTTCATCCAAGCTCCACCAAGGCTGATTTCTGGGTAATTTTCCATTAAATCCTGCAAAACAACACACAGAAACCACCTCATCCGTTCCAAAGGAAAAACTATACAAAATCAACACTAAATTGGCCTAACTATATGCAAATGCATGCAGAAATGTACATGAAAAATAAGGTGAAATCACACTCATCAAATTACCCCAAGCTTAAGACTTTGCTTGTCCTCAAGCAAAAACTAAGGCCAAAAGAGATAAACAGTCAAAGCATGGATAGTGAACCAAGAACCCGAGTAAAATGATCCAAGTAACAGGCAATTCAAACAATTCAGCAAGAGACAATCAATTCAAGTCCAATTAGGGGCTTAAGTTTCCTAGACTCACATTCTCACTAATTCGGGCACTCTTGCTCACTTGAAGCTCACCCCAAGCTTGTTTATTTGCTTGGCTCTCTTTCTTGCCTCACTCACTCAAGTGTTCAAGTATATATAACAATTCGCTCCATTTTCCTCAAGGAATGATTCCTACCATATGCTTGACTATCAACCAAATCTCCACTTTATTTATGAAAACACCTAAGAATCAAGAGGTCTTTATTTGGTTGTAACATGGCCATGGGATTAATCTTTAGGTGGGGATAACAAGAAAGGGATATTTCAAAAGGCTAAACCAAGTATCAAACACTTCAACACAAGACACCTTCTAAAATACCTTCTTGGGTTTTCAATACATTTTTCCACCTTTCTTTTCTTTCTTTTTCTTTTATTTCTCACTTCTCTTGTTTGTCATCCCCATCTCTATTTATTTTTCTTTTCTTTTTTTTTTTAATAATAATTTTTTTTTTCTTGGAGAGGGGAGATTTTTCAACTCAAAGGAATTATTTTATTTTTTTATTTTTTTTGATTATTATCCCAAACTTTCAACTACCTTTTTCACCCTTTTTGTAATACTTTAGAAGGTCCCTTATCAAGTATATGTATCAAAATTTTTCAGGGTACCAAGAAAAGCATTTTATTCATTCAGGCTCAAAATTGGGCAACTAAGGGTAGCATTTACACATTCAAAGCTCAGAAGGCCAGAAAAAACACCTATTGCCTCAATCCTTTTCAAAAATATTCTCAAAAATTTTCAAGTTTCGGAATGGTTTCAAGTCAAGTTCTAGAGAAAAACAAACCAAGAGGAATAACACTCAACACAAAGAATGGGGACAGATTTAGTGAGTACCCCCTAATGGCTCAAAAGCTCACATTTATCAGTTCAAGAACCAGTGAGAAACACAAGTCTAAAGAAACATATGCTAATCATCAACTATCCAAAATCATCTCAAGCATATTCATTTGCAGCCATATCACAAGAATAAACAGAATTGGGTTCAAGAATTCACTATCACAAAAAAATTGGCACTTAGCTCTCACAATCATAAGCTCAGTCTAAGCAAGGGCAATCAGTTCATGTGATCATGCAAACTTAAGCCTATATGAATGCAATATTTACAATGCAAGCAAAAAGATTACCCCTACCCCAAGCTTAAAGATTTACATTGTCCCCAATGTAAACAATCAAGTTGGAGAGAGGAGAAGAAAAATAAAATAAAGCAAAAAAAATTGGAACGGCTTACCAAGGTGGTAGCGGGTGTTGGCTCACATGCTTTATGGCTTGTTTCTCCCTGCTCTTTTTCTCCTTCCTTTATTCAAAATCTGAAGACACTTAACAGAATTATTAACAAACATCTTGAGCTTCTCAAATTATTCAAGAGGTTAAAGCAAAAACAAAATTAAAGAGAAGGGTTAAGAAAAGTTGGGTTGCCTCCCAATAAGCGCTTCTTTAACGTCACTAGCTTGACTTATTAAGAAGCATCCACCTGGATCCCATAACCTGTGGTATAAGGACCAAGGGATGCTAACCATGTGAGATCCTTCACCTGGATCCCACGATTTGCAGCAAAAATGTGGAAGTGAGCGCTTGGAATTCATGCTGACTTCTTCAAATGGGAAGCGCTTTTCAATTCCTCTCGGGTCAAAGATGACCCCTTTATCAATAAAATCTTCCCAATAAAAATGGGGTTCAACCTCAGGCAGAGGCATGAACTCCATTGTTGACTGCTTTAAAATGTGAGGTGGCAAACAGGTCGAGAGGATCATTGGTGCTGTTCTGGCTTCTGTACAATCTTCGCTCTCAGCATTGCCAAATCCATCACCTTCCAAATATGCAGAAATCTCCGCACAAACCACACAAGTGTTTCTCCCATCACAATCAACACATGCATAGGGGCCAATAGCATCATTTAATTCCACAAGTTCTTCATCATCCCCAAACATGGTGACATAGATGTCCTCCAAATGCCTCTTCCTTTCAGGCTCCTTAGTCAAGGGTTCAATGGGGAATGGTGCAACTATGTTCTCCAAAACAGGGGCTTCATCTCTTAATTCAGTTGCTCCCACTTCTTCATCTTCCTCATCATCCATTATTGCATCATCTTCATCATCATCCATCAAGCTCCCAATTGGCATTTCGGATAGTAGGTTAGAGAGTTCCTTAATACGTACCCCGAGACTTCGAATGGCCTCTTCTTGGTTTTTTAATTCTTCCATTGTTGTTGCCATGAAGTTCTCCAAAACAGCCTCTAAGTGAGATTGACTATCCGGGATAGGTTGCTCAACCTCGACTGGGAATGCGGATTTGAAGTTCTCCCAAGCAACTTCCAATGGGGATGGCTCATCTTGATATGAAGGTGTGGAAGATTCCCAATGTTCCTCTTCATCCATCAAAGTATTGTTTGGAGGGTTCCCCCACCATGGAGTAGAAGTGTTGGGAAATTGAGTTCCCCATTCAGAATAACCTACCATTGGTGGAGGAGAGATTTGTGCCCTTGACAGCTCATTACTCACTTGTTGGATGTTTACGGCTAATTGCAGCATATCTACCCGCAGCTGCAACTCAGATATCTCCAATTCTGCATCAGATGGCTGATAGTAATTATAGTCCATGATCCTGCCAAACCAATCTTCACCTCACATACAATTAAACCCAAGATCAAAGAAACACAAAAACAAATATATACAAAACTAACAAAAGAAAAAATATCAATTATATACAGAAAAATAAAATAAAGAAAATGTCTAAACTAGTTGTCTCATTTGTTACTACTGATATTGACAAAACCAATCCCCGGCAACGGCGCCAAAAACTTGATGCGTGATTTTTAAGATATAAATAAAGGCAAGTGCACCTCGTCGCAATCAAGTAATACGGTGGTGAGACCGGTTATCGTATCCACAGGGATTGGTTGTCAATTACCAATTCACAAATTTGACAACTATTTAGACTAAAATAAATGATGAGAGATTGAAACAGAAAATAAAGAAAGCAAAACAATATTTTTGGTTTTTTGGGAATTATATCGAACACTTGGAAGACAAACAGAGATATGGCTAAGATTGTTAGGGTTAGACTACACTAATCCTCCCTTAATTGCAATGAAATAGTTATCAAAACAAGTCCTAATTCAATTATGCCAATCAAACCTTTTCTAAAATACTCAAGCCTAATTCCTTAGGTGCATTGAGCCTAAAACCCCAAATTAAACCCTAATTCCTTAGGTGGATTAACCTGAGATTTTGCATTAAGTCAAGACTTATAAGATTGCAAGCATTCAACACCTATTCCTAGATTCTTGAACTACTTGGCATGTGATTCATGAGCATGCCTTAACACCAACCTTCCAGTCATCTATCAAGGCAACATATCATTCCTATGGGTAGCTAATCCAAGGAAAGCATTAAACACAGAATCACATACTCATAGAGAAATAGAGACTTGCATTAAAACACCAAATCAAATACAACAAGTTCAGAAAAGTTACATCTAACCCCAACAATGGGGATTTAACTACTCATGATAAAAGGAAATACAAAACAGAATGAGAAAAGGGATGGAGAACACTCATAGACAAGCTTCCTCCATCTTCTCCCCATCCAAGAGCAGAGAAAACAGCCCCCTTTTTGGGTAGAAACCCTCTCCAGCCGCCTTGACCTCAGCCCTGCCTCCAAGTGCAGATCCCCAATTCTGTTCGGTGCGGGTTTATTTATAGATCGAGGCCGCGTCACGGTTGCGTGACAGCCATCACGGCCAGGCCATGATGGTTTCTGACTTGGGCGAATTTGCACAAAATGGTCACTCGCGAGGCGAGCCCTTTGTTCGCGACGTGAATCCTAAGTCACGGCCGTGATTCATATCACCAGGCGGCCGTGATGATCTCGACTTTGCCTTCTTCTCTGCTTGATCACGGTCAGGCCGTGATGGGCTCTGTTTGGCTCATAAACTTCACTTTTCAAGCTCTTTTTCATCCAAGCTCCACCAAGGCTGATTTCTGGGTAATTTTCCATTAAATCCTGCAAAACAACACACAGAAACCACCTCATCCGTTCCAAAGGAAAAACTATACAAAATCAACACTAAATTGGCCTAACTATATGCAAATGCATGCAGAAATGTACATGAAAAATAAGGTGAAATCACACTCATCATGTGCGCCTTCTCGCCTTGACATGAGCAGGCCTTCTCGGACCAGACCTCGAATAGAGGACATAGGGACCAGGTCTCAGGTTGAGGAGACTGCCTAGAGGGAAATGGTGCGTGTGGATAGACGACCGAGATTAACTTTCACTTGTAACACCCTGTTTTTCCTATGCTTTCTGTAGCAGTAAATACATATTTAAATGTGTTTATTTTAGATTAAACCCAGAGGATGATTTTAATTAAACAAAAATCATTTTCTTGTGTTGTTATATCATGTGAAGTCACGGTAAAAATTTCGGTTGAAAATTCAGACGAAAGTCGGTCTGCATTTTCACTGCCGGTACAATTTTACTGTGCAAAAAACCTAATTTTGACCCGTGAACGAGATGGTTAGTATTTTTATTATGTTTCCTTCAACTTTGGTTATTTTGAAAATTTTCATTCAAAAATAAAATATAATATTTTACTCGGGCGAAAACATCGGAATAATTACAATCGAAAATGCAACCGGGTACGAAATGAAGCAGATTATGGAGCATAAAAGAAGTGAGGAGACACAATGGAAGAGGTTATGACACACTCCAAAAGTGTCATCATCACACTTTTCAAATTATAATACTATTATAATCCAAAAGTTATTTATCTCTCTTCTTTCATCCAATCAAGCATTAAACTACCAAGTTTGCTCAACATTCAACAAGCTCTCCCTCCCTCACTCCTTGGTCGTGAGCTTTCTCTCCTTCCCTAAATATATACCCCTTTCATTTTCACTTCATCATCTTCCTCCTTCTAGCTCCATTAAACTTTCATCTTCTTCTTTCTTCTAAAAGTTCAAGCTCTTAAAGCTTTAGTTTTTATTCATTTTTTCTACTTAAGTTTTTCATTAAAGTTCTTCCTTATACTAAGGGTAGCTCTCATATGAATCTTTTTGCAATTTTCCTCTTTTATTTCTTAGTTTACTTTATGTGTTATTTATATGCTTTAAACTTCTAAAATCTCTCTAAAATGGTAGAAAACTCCTTTTGAGTTGAAACCACTTTCTATAGTCTTGTATTAACTTATATTTTCACATACTAAGATGTTGTCTAAAACAAAAATCTCTACCCATCTCTTCCAATGAAGTCCGAATGCTTGCATTTGTGACCTAGGAAGTTTTTGTTTCAACTTTTGGAATATGATCTTGTGTTTGAGTTTCTAACTATCCCTTGATCTTGAATCTATAAATCTTGGAAGTTTTTATAGCTTGTTCCTATGATGGCCGAAAAATATGAATAAGTAGGCCTAGGATACTATGTTTCAACTTTCCAAGTATTGATCGTAGATTTAGAACTCTTAATACCTTGTGATTCTAAACCTAAGGGTTATTGTTAAACAAAGAATATTTTCCTCATCATCCTATGATGGCCGAAACTTAGAGTTTAGGTGCTAGGATGTTTGAGGTTTTATTTTTCGAAAATGATCACGGACTTGAGCTCCATAAGATATTTGGATGCTAAGTCTAAGATATTGGAAAGTTTAAGGATTTCTAACTTGTTTATTCTATTTTATTAAAGCTAGGATGTATTACTTTCATTTTTCCAAGATGATCATGGACTTGAGCTCCATAAGATATTTGGATGCCAAGTCTAAGAGATTGGAATGTTTAAGTTTCCATTGTTTTTCAAGATGATCATGGACTTGAGCTCTATAAGATATTTGGATGCCCAGTCTAAGAGATTGGAATGTTTAAGTTTCCATTATTTTCCAAAATGATCATAGACTTGAGCTCCTTAATACATTTGGATGCTAAGTCTAAGATATTGGAAAGTTTAAAGATTTCTAGACTATAAATCCTATGAAGGCCGAACCTAGAAGGTTATGGACCTAGGATACCTTGTTCTTATTTTTCTAAAATGATCATGGTTTGGAGTTTCTTAATGCATATGGATGTTAAACCTAAGAGATTGGAAATTTTAGTGAATGCTAGCCTATTTTACTAGCCTTGGTCGAATGTCCTAAGTTTATAACTCAGTGGGATTTTAATTCAACTTTGTTAAATGATCATTGTTTATGAACTCCTAACACTTAAGGATCATAAATCCATGAGTTGTATAATTTTCGGGAATCTCTAACCCTAAGAACTAGTCTTGGCCGAACATATACATTGTGGTTTAGTGTTCTTGTTTGATTTTAACTTGTGATTTTGTGTTCATAACATTAGACTTCCATCGCGGAGGAAACGAGGACGTTCATGGTATACCTCTTCGAGCATCTAATCTCCTTACCTTCGTAGAAGGTAAGAGGGGATTGGCTAGAGATATTCAATGACTATATGCATGTGTGTATGTGTTTACTTTAGTGATTTGAATATTATTATGATATGGAGCAAATACTTGAATGACTTGTTTACTTGAACTATTGTGATTATTAGTTGAAGTTGATTATTATTTTCCTTAAAGTATTGTGAGTTGTATATATGTGATGAATTGTCGTTAACTGTGATATTATTGTTGAGAATATATTACTGTTGATTGAAGTTTGAGAATCCGGACTTGAGTCTGTGCACAATGATTATAAGGATTAAAAGCCTTAATAAGCCTTGAATAGAACTTTGAAAGTATTGGTTTCATTTATAAAAGTTCCTTGTTTAAAACGCTTACTTCAAGAGAATGAGATTCTAGTTTTGAAAAGAAACGTTGAAGTGTTTTTAAGTCAATAGAAATTACCTTTTTATGATCCCAAGTTTATACGAGAGAAAACCTTTTTTGAACTATGTGTTTTATGAAGGAAAAACCCTTTTAAAAATATTTGACTTTATTCCATCAAGGATTTCAAAAGTAAACGAATTTCCTAAATGTTTTATAAAAGAATTTGTAAAGGAAAATATTTTCCCCTAAATGATTTAGAAACGTTCCGGTTACTTGGATAAGTGATCGAGGTTTTGTTTTGGTTTTTGATTTTCACTGAGCGAAAAGTAAGCACATGTGAAAGAGAATCTAGTTCGCGAGACGTCGCCTCTAGTATTCAGTTATAAGCACGCGATCTGGTATCTGTGTCAAGAATTATGGGCCAAGGGTCCTAATCATTATATTATGGGCTAGAAGTCCTAATCTTGGAATTGAGGGTTGTGTGTCCTAATTTCGTTGTTATGGGCTAGGAGTCCTTATCATGTTGAAATAAAACATGGATAAAATTATAATTGTTTCTACGACCAAAACCTTGGACTGCGGCACCGGTCTAAGGTGTTGTGATTGAGCACTCGGACTGCGCGTCCTGTGTTATTGATTTTCAAGTAATGAAAATTGTGAATGGTCGTTAGCTTTGGGCTTCGACAACGGAAAAGAGTGAACACAAAGAAAAATCTCGATAATGAAAAGTCTTTTATTCATATGCATTTCTCCTTAGCAGACGTGCTTGAGTTAACCGAATACCTGCTTAAGATGTGGTATTCGATGAGGTATACATCCGAATGGCCGTTATAAGGGATTCGTGATGATGTTGATCCGGGTGCATGAGGTGACGGAGACAACCGGCCAATGCGGCATACAAGCCTGATCAACTCTTCCTTTCTTAATGATAAAACGGTGATGGTATCTCATGAGATTAAGTTTAGAGCCTGATGATTGAAGTGTCATGCATTATCTTTATAAAATTGATTGATTCAGGTATAAGACCCACTAAAATAATACTTATTGTTTACCTATGAATAATGTTTAAAATGTTAATATGCCAAAGTGTTGTATGTATCATGTATATGGTTGTTGTATGATATATCCATTTGCCGGTGTCTCACTCTTGCAGTTATATCAGGTCTCTTCGGGTTTTACTGTAGTACCTTGGTACTCTAGTACCGATGTTGCAGATGAGTCTTTCTAAGCTACTTGAAGACCTAGTCTTAGAGGTTGGGAAAGTATTCTGATTGGGGGTCTCTCCAATGAATATTTGATAGAATGACCAGTTTAGGAGTCTGAGTTGGGTTGTATATCTAAAGAGGTCGGTAGATGTAGTGTTATATACATCCATTTGTAGTTTAAACTTTTTCTTCCAAAAATGGAAACTTAGAGAAATGTTGTATGTCATGGTAACTTTGTTACGAACGTGACTTTACGTTTTAAATGTATGTATGATGGATTTCAGAGTTATCCTTAAAGAAAAATTGTATACCCCATTTTTCTAACTTAAAAGAAAACAATTTTCCGAAAGCAACTAGCAAATTATCTCTTTAATTTAAATTCCGCATGTGTTACAAAGTAATACCCTAAGGGGGGTGTTACATCACTGATGACATAGATGAGGTGATCATGCCTATAAATTCAAACCAATTAATATTGATAAATTTAATGGCACTATAGATCCATCTGAACACGTCGAATCATTTATTTCTTCTGTTTATTTGATAACTGATTTGGAAGCTGTCATGTGCAAAAAAATTTCAACAACTTTACAAGGACCTGCCTTGACTTGGCTTATGAATCTTCCACCTTGGTCTGTCAATTCTTTTGATACGCTCATAACTAAGTTCACTGCACAATTTGCAGAAAGCCGAAAGCATAAGAAACATTCAGTTTCGTTTCTGAACTTTAGACAAGAAAAAATGAATCACTTAGGGATTACATGGCTCGCTTTAGTGCACAACAAGTATTAATTCCCAATATGAGCTCGGAACTGTGCCTTCATATCGTCATGTGCGGTTTGAAGCCAGGACCTTTCTTTGAATACTTATCTCAGAAACCACCAAGAGATTGAGGAATGGCAGGAAAAGGCCTCGGGTTTTGTGACTTCCGAGGAGATGGTGGAGTCTAAAAAAAGATAAAGAGGCTTCGAGGACAGGAGCACGTTGCCAAACAAGGAGAAATAAAAAGTGGTCGATCCCTCAAAGTATTTCAAAAGCAATGATAGGAGTTTGCAGAAAAGTAGCCCAAGTACCAGTCCTACACACCACTGAACCGGTCCAAAGCAGTCTTTATTCAGGAGGTGTGCAACGCCGAGTTACTCACCCTACCCCGACCATCTAAATCTCATGCCCAAGCTGACAGAAGCAAAGAGTGCAAGTGGCATCAAAATTATGGTCATTCCACTGAAGATTGTAGAACAACACATGATAGAATTGAGGACCTGGTACAAGCAGGACGTCGCGACCGGTTCGTTCGCCGAGAATATGATGGTGGCGGGGCGAGCTGGGCGACGATGAGGAAGACGAGGTCATGATAATCTTAACCGAAATGAAAACCAGCGTGACAACAATCAGAATGGAGATCGGGTGCATAACCAGAGAGTTCCTAATGATAACGCTGAAGGTGGGGTCAGAGGAGTCATTAATACCATTTCAAGAGGTTTCACCGGAGGAGATACAACGAGCTCAGCTCAGAGGCATTATGTGAAAGCCATTCGACCTGTCAAGTCGGTATCAGGAAAACCTATAAAGCCGAGGCCTCCCATCACTTTCTCAGATGAAGACTTCAAAGGGATGGATCCTAATCAAGATGACCCGATGATGATAACAGTAGAGTTAGCCAACTACTCGATCAAACGAACACTTGTCGATTAGGGTAGTTCGACTGACATATTGTACTTGGAAACCTTCAGAAAGCTTGGAATCCCAAAAAAGTTAATAAAAGAACAGGAAGACAAGTTAGTGGGGTTCGCTGGGGAGCAGGTAAAGACCCGATTTTACATTGATCTCTTAACAACCTTTGGTGAGGGCAGACATGCCCGAACTATATCAGTCAGATATGTCATTGTGGATGCCAACACATCGTACAACAACCTCATCGGAAGGCCGACGTTGAATGAGCTCGTAGCAATTGCCTCAACCCCTCATATTACCATGAAATTTCCAGCTGATTCGGGGGAGATAGTAGCGGTCCGAGCTGACCAGAGGATGGACAGACAATACTATGCGGATAGTTTGAAGGTAACCCGAGAACCAGATGCCAGAGAAAGTACTAAAGATGATAAAGCATAAGCTCAGTTAGTTCAGTTAGCTCGGCAAGCTCGGTTAGTATGTTTGAGTTGGATCCAAGAATGGAAATGTCCGAATCCAGAGCCGAACCAACAGAATCTTTGGAGAAGTTCCAGCTGGGAACCCAAGTCGAGCAATGCACAAAGGTCGGCAGTCAACTCGACCCATTGCTTAAGCAACAGATTCAAGCTGTTCTAAAAAAGAATGTTGACTTGTTTGCTTGGAAGACACCGGAGAAGTGAAATATACCAATTGGTTAGCTAATGTTGTGAAATATATCAATTGGTTAGCTAATGTTGTCCTAGTAAGAAAGGCTAATGGCAAGTGAAGAATGTGCACTGATTACACTGATCTCAACAAAGCATGCCCAAAGGATTTTTATCCTCTTCCCAACATGGATAGACTGGTAGATGGAGCTTCAGGCTGCAGGACCTTCACCTTCTTGGATGCTTATTCAGGTTATAATCAGATAACGATGTACCCTCCCGATGAGAAAAAACGACATTTATGACCGACGGGGCAAATTACTGCTACCGAGTAATGCCTTTCGGTTTAAAAAATGCCGGTGCAACATATCAAAGGCTTATGGATAAAGTATTTGTCAATCGGATCGGAAAGAACCTGGAAGTCTATGTCGATGATATGGTGGTGAAGTCAGATGACCCAAAGCAACATCCTGCCGACCTGGAAGAAATTTTTGGCCAACTTAGGAGATACAACATGAGGTTGAATCCTGAAAAATGCTCTTTTGGTGTGCAAGGAAGAAAGTTCTTGGGGTATATGTTAACTCATAGAAGGATTAAAGCTAATCCTGATAAATGCAAAGATGTTATTGAAATGCGGAGCCCACAGAGTGTGAAAGAGATTCAGAGATTGTCCAGACGTTTGGCTTCTCTGTTTCATTCCCTCCCAAAATATGCAGAGAAACCAAGACCCTCCTTTCTGCTTCTGAAAAAACCAAAGGAATTCATTTGGACCGAGGAGTGTGAAAAGGTCTTTTGATAGTTAAAATTTTTTATAAGTTCCCCTCCAATCCTAACTCGGCCACAGCTCGGCAATGATCTATACTTATACTTATCTGTCAATGATTATGCAATCAGTGCAATAATTATCCAAGAAGAAAAACAGCAAATGCCAGTGTCCTATATCAGTCGGATCTTGAAAGATGCAGAAACAAGGTATCAAGTA
Organism: Sophora flavescens; assembly: GCA_030762895.1. Lineage (NCBI taxonomy): Eukaryota > Viridiplantae > Streptophyta > Magnoliopsida > Fabales > Fabaceae > Sophora > Sophora flavescens. The sequence continues at coordinate 49,427,927 of CM061068.1, read as the reverse complement.
ATTGAGAGGCTCACCCTCGCCTTGGTAATGGTAGCTCGGATATTACGACCTTACTTTCAGACACACCAAGTTATAGTCAAAACGGATCACCCGGTAAAGCAGGTGCTCAGAAAACCAGATCTAGCAGCATGGATGATAGCTTGTTCAGTGGAGTTATCGGAGTTTGGTTTACAGTATCAACTGAGGGGACCGATGAAAGCATAGTGTCTCCCTGACTTCATTGTCGAGCTCTCCTCAAAACCGAGCTCGGAGTCTTTCATTTGGCTTTTATATGTTGATGGTTCATCTAACTCGAAAGGAACCACTTGGAGCAGGAGTAATCCTAGAAGGACCAGAGGATTTGGTCCTCGAACAATCCTTAAAGTTTGGATTCAATGCTTCAAACAATCAAGCAAATTATGAAGCCCTTATTGCAGGATTGATGCTAGCCAAAGAGATTGGAGTCAAAGAACTGAAATGCCGAAGTGACTCACAACTAGTAACAAGGCAAGTCTCGGGTGATTATCAGACAAAGGATCCCCAATTGACCAGGTATCTTTGTAAAGTTAATAGTTTAATTTTAGAATTTGATAATTTTACTATTGAACATATACCTCGTGAGGAAAATTCCAGGGCCGATCTGCTATCTAAGTTGGCTAGTACAAAGAAAGCTGCCAACTTAGAACTTTCATTTAGGAAAACCTCCCTGAGCTACTGAAATATTGATTGTCGAGCACTATGACCAGGCTGGATGACACCCTTCTGGGAATTCTTAAGCTCGGATAAGTTGCCAAATGACCCTAAGGAGGCGAAGAAAATACGCCTAAATTATTGTCATTACACTATTCGAGATGGAGAATTATTTAGAAGAGGTTTTTCCACGCCTTTGTTGAAATGCATAACAAAGGAGCAAGCCGAGTATATGATGGATGGGATGCATTGAAGAATTTGTGGAATGCACTCAGGAGGAAGATCTTTGGCAACCCAGATCTTGCGAACAGGTTTCTATTGGTCGACCATGAGATCGGACCGTGCCACTTGGACTAAAAAGTGTGATCCTTGCCAAAAGTTTGCCAATGTTGCACAAGTGCCTGGTGAAGAGCTCCACTCCATGTTCTTGCCGTGCCCTTTCACTATCTGGGGAATGGACATTGTCGATCTTTTTCCTATAGCCAAAGGCCAAGTGAAGTTCCTATTGGTAGGGGTAGATTACTTCACCAAATGGATTGAAACTGAGTCACTAGCCACGATTACAGCTCAAAAGGTTCATAATTTTGTGTGGAAAAGCATCATATGCAGACATGGACTACATTATGCGATTGTCACAGATAATGGAAAACAGTTCATTGATAAGGGACTTAAAGAATTATATTCCAACCTCGGAATCAAGCATAAGGTATCCTCGGTTGAGCATCCCCAAACCAACGGGCAAGCAGAGGCAGCCAACAAAGTCATATTGAACGAGCTCAAGAAAAGGTTAGGCAGATCAAAAGGGGCATGGGTTGAGGAGTTGCCGAGCATCTTATGGGCTTATCATTGCTCACCACAGACGTCGACTGGGAGACACCTTTCAAACTGACCTATGGAACTGATGCAATGATTCCAGTTGAGCTCGGTGAACTTTCCTTTAGAATGCAACATCATGACCAAAGCAAGAATGAAGAAGAAATCCGAGTTGAGCTTGACATGGTAGAGGAAGTCTGAGAAGAAGCAAAAATCAGGGAAGAACTGCACAAGCAGAAGGCAACTCAGAAGCACAATTCAAGGTCATGACCCAGGGAATTTGTGTAAGGTGACTTAGTACTAAGGTTGCAGAATGATGCAAGAAAAGACTCCAATGAGGGTAAGCTCCCAGCAAACTGGTCTGGCCCATTCCAAGTAGTTGAAAGTTTAGGAAATTGTGCTTATAAGCTAGAGGAGTTATCAGGGAAGGCTGTTCCAAGGACTTGGAACATCTCCCACCTTAATTTCTATTTTAGTTAAAGTTGTGTAAAGCAGGTGATATACTCTTTTTCCTACCTTGGTCTTTTTCCCAAGTGGTTTTGGCCAAGAAGGTTTTAATGAGGCACACCCAAGTGAATAAATAAAGTTCATTTCATTCTTTTGCGCTGGTATATTTTTCATAACTTGTTCTTTCGGCAAAGTTAAAAATTCCTAGCCTATGAGGTTGACCTAGCTAAAATCGACCGAGCTAAGGTCGACAGGTCGAACCTAAAAAGGTAATCAAAAGCCTAAAAAGGTAAACCAAAACCTAAAAATGTAAATAAAATCCTAAAGAGTTAATCCGAGCTAAAATCGAAATGCCGAGCCGAAATGGCTGACCAAGCTAAAGTCGAAGGACCGAGCCTAAAAAGGTAATCAAAATCCTAAAAGAGGTTATCCGAGCTAAAGTCGAAATGTCGATCCGAAATGACTGACCGAGCTAAAATCAAAACATCGAGCCTAAAAAGGTAAAGAAAGAGGCTAAGGGGGCTAACCGAGCTAAAGTCGAAATGTCGAGCCAATATAGCTGACCGAGCTAAAATCGAAACGCCGAGTCTAAAAAGGTAAACAAAGAGCCTAAGGAGGCTAACCGAGCTAAAGTCAAAATGTTAGACCTAAAGGTAAACGAAAACCTTGTTACGCGAGTTACTTAGAAGATTTAAACGAGTTATTCCAAGTACTGGTTAAAAATACTAAGTTTAAAATATAAAGGTCACAAAGGAAGACCGAGTCAAAACAAAATTAAACGATGGAAAAACTGTAAAATTTCTTAAATATGGAGGGGCATTACCAAATGCTCAAAATTATCATTAATACTTCAAAAAGTACAGAGGGGCATAACCAAAGGTACAAAATATTTTAAAAAGCGAGAAGAAAATTTTGTAAGTTACTCATGAACATCCTCATGAGCAAAAACAACTTCTTTGGTGATCACCACATCAAGATTGGAGGGAGCCATGTTTTTAGTTTAGAGATCGGCAACCAAGGATGGCTCAACCAAGGCAGCTTCATCTCCTTTGTTGCCATTTTCCGTTTCAGCTTGTTCTTCATCCTTTTCTTCATTTTCTTCTTCTTCTTCTTCTTCTTGATTTTCATTTTCCTCATCTTAGAGCTTGGACAAAGGAACCATAATTCCATCCTTATTAAAATCCTTGTCCACGTCAGCTCCAGAAAGATCGGTATCAAGAAAAAATCGTCGGATTTGTTTAACAGCACAATAGAATCCAGAAACATGCTCTTTCATGATCTCGACCTCAGTCTCCTTCAGCTCGGCTTTAAGATTGCTTCTAGTCTTCTTCTCAGCATCAAGTAAAGCCTGGGAAGCCTCGACAGCTTTCTGGCAGCTGATTCTTTCATCTCTCTTTGGAGAGCTCGGAACGAAGGGAGGAAGTGGGTTTTTCTAGCTCAGCTTGTTGGGTTTTCAATTGTCCGATCAATCGAGTTTGCTCTTCTCACTTGACCAGAGCTTTTTCAAGTTCGTCTCTGGTGTGTAAAGCTCGTACAGTTCCAACCTTCATATCCACCATTTTATTCACATTGCTTGCAAATCCATTGCTCCAGAAACGGGTGATGGAAGAAATGTGAAGCGCATAAGCAGCCGCGGCCTCCATGCTCGCATCCAGACCTTGTTCCAATAGAAGTCGGTCATCCGCCGGCTTCAGCACGTGAGAATCAACCAAGTGGCCTGGGTTGAAATCAGCTCGTCAGAGAGAACCAATTCCAGGATTGCAGCTCTCGTTGTACCACTTGGGATCCATAGGTAAGTCGGCTACCACAGGCTCTTTATCTTTCCTTTTCCAGCGACTGATGTCGCTTGAGCCACTGGGGTTGGAGAAGAGCTCCTACCTTGTGGAGCCTCCTGAAGGGTCTCCGCCCGAGCTCTTTTAGAAGGACGATTAGGCTCGGAAAGCTAGATGACCTTATTCTTCTTAGCCTTGACATCGGCAACTGGATTGGAAGCTCAGGCATCTTGATTGGTTGTCTTCTTCGTTAGAGTTTTGTAGCTGAATTTGCCCATGATCACTACAAAGGAATTTAATAAATGTTATTATTTGTTGAATAAACCAAGTTATATTGTAAAGACATAATACTTACAATCAAAATCGTCCTGCCGAGTGGAAAACGAAGGAAGTTTCAAAATCCTTCCACAGGGCAACGACTGAAGGTAGGTTTCAAGGATATCGACATCGGTTTGCTCCTAAAGAGTCATGTGACCGACGCCAAAGCTGGAAAATTTTGAAGGATGAGGCTGCCAATAAAAGGGGAACTTGGGTTTTCCATCAGAGTCAAAAAAGAAGGACTTGTTCCCCTCAGTAGGTCGGATTTTAAAGAAGTCTGACTTGAAGAATTTGTAAGAACTCTTATAGAGATCGATAATGCCCTTCTTCTCAACTCCGCTGAGGGAGATCCAACCAATCCTATCTCCGAACCGAACTTTGTAAAAGTAAAGGAACCTCGAAGCAGTAGCTTCCATCCCTACTTGGCCATAGAGGATCTGAAAAGCCTTCATAAAGGCCCGGATATTGGGATGTAGTTGGGTGGGGGAAACATTCATGATTTTTAAAACATCACACTCGAATTGAGTAAAAGAGATGGTGACTCCAATTTGTTCAAACTAGGTTTTGTATATATAAGTAAAACGTGGTTCAACAGGAAGAGCCTTTAAAAAAACATGTTCATCGTCTGAACAAGGTAGACAATGAACAATACCATGGGAAGCAGAAACTTTGGTTTTAATGGATCTATGGGAGTTATGACTACTAAAGTTTGAAAAAAACACTCCAACATCCGGCCTCACCCAAAAATACCCAGGAATAGTGATGTCCGGAGTAGGGTCTTTTGGAACCCTAGTAGCGCGTTTGAGACGCTTCGGGACAATGGCGGCTTGAGGAGTAGCAGAACTACTCTCATTAGAGGAGGAAGAAGAGGAGTCACTAGGGTTACCCTCATTTCCCTTTGAGGAAGGAGGAGAAGACTGGGGAGAACCCCTTATGGGATTTATTTCAGGTCCTATGATTTGAACCTCTGAGGAAGCATTTTGAGATACCTCGAATGAAGGTTCCATATTGAATCAGAAAGATGAAACGGAAAAACCAAGTGAATTCGGGAAGGCGTACCTGGAAAAGAGGAGAAAGTACAAAAATGTTTGGAGAGGAAGAGGCTTGAAGTAGAAAAGTTTGAGGAAGAGGAAGATAGGTGAAACTTCTGAGAACGAGTTTTCTTCAATTTATAGCAGAGACTATGTCGTTTGAAAATTGGAACGTTACTGTTGAAAGTAATGATAGTAGTTGCCGTGTGAAGGAGGAGAAACGTCTCTTCAGAACTGCGAAAATTCGGCATACCAATAGAAAGGAACCACGTGTCAAACACATCGGAACACACGCTGCAGCAGCTAGAAACTTGATTGCAAGCCCATGCTTTGTTTGCAGCTCCCACATCTTTTCTAAACTCGGAGCCCAAGAGCCTGACATATTGGTCAAAAGAATAAAGTATAATGGTAATATCAGACTACAACTCGTCTCTTTTGATAAAGCTTTTACGCTCTTTCGAGCTTAAAGCTTGGGGGGCTTGTTTATTGGCCAAGGTGGCAAGCCCGGCCACCGAGGTAAACTGATGGCCGAGAAATAAAGCTCGGCCACCAAACCCAAATAAACAGAGGGAAAGGGTTACTAGGCTCGCCTGCCTACCAAGCTCAATGAACTCAAGTATTGGCCGAAGTGTAAAGATCGGCTACCAATCTCAAGCAGGTAAGGGAAGAAGACTTACACAAAAATCTTAGACTTCCTGATGGTAATATTAAAGCCAAGCACAGTTTCTATCATGAAAGCTTTTACGCTCTTTCGAGCTTAAAGCTTGGGTGGCTTGTGTACTGACCGAGGTGGTAGACTCGACCACCGAGCTTGGAGACTTGATCTCCCAAAGACATAGGAAAGAAAAGCTTAGAAGATAACACTTACCTAAGCTTAGCTAACAACCTAATTTCAAATATAAGAGATAGATCTCATCTATCAAATATCGAGAAGTTGGCTTAAAAGATAAGAGATAGGAAGAGATAAAACTAATCTCTAAGAGATATGGGGATCCTATTATAAAAAAAGGAGAACCCTAAGAGAAAGACTCACTTTTTGCTAACCTCGATGAATCTCCCTTAAGCGTACTTGAGGAACGAGCCGAATCGAAAGACTACCAAAGAGTCCTTTCTCATTGGTATTCGTCATATACAAGATTAAGGGATTGACTTCACCATATGATCGAGGATTGAACAAGAACTGCGTTGGTTTGATTCCCTTTGGGAAACGTAGGAGCGGAATACAATATTCTGTCAAACTAAAATCTAAAACAACCTTCGTATTCATCCTCGGTTATACGCACTTCGGTAAGTCGGAATTTGGCAGGAACATTGCTCAAATGGAACAGTATATACAAGGAAATTTCCCGTTTACAGAATATGATTATGTAATTTGGGTACTCTTTGGTGCTCAACTCATGGAAATTTCAAGGAATTCCCATAACTTAAATGCAATGAGACTCTATTGTTTAATTGTATTTTTTGCGCCACTTAAGCTCACTATTCTTTGTTTCTTATTTAGAAGGATTTCCCAATTCCCATCCTCTCCATAGTTATGCGTTTTCTTATTTCTTTCTAATAATTAATAAATTCTCATTTCTACTTTAACCAGAAAAAGAATTACATTGACTTCCACTGAGATTTGTAATAAAACCTATAAAAACACCCCTCAAGTTTCAGATATTAAACCGATCGACCTTCATTATATTAAATTTCATCCTACAAATACCTTCCGTTTAAACTTCTTCCAAACTGACCCCTCTCCATCCAAATTTCCATACATGTCCATAAAAGTAAAATAACACTATTGAGGGAGGTCAGGGCATTTTCATTTTTCTATTTTAATAAAAGGACAGTGTAATATTTGAAAATTAAAACTAGATGGGATGTTTGTATAAGTTCCTGAAAACTTATGGTTGGTCTCCGTAGCTTACTAAAAAAATGCAAACATCCTTATAATTGTAAGTGTGCTAAGGTTTTAAAGAAGCAATGATTTCTATCTGTGGTGTAGATGTTGATGTTTTAGGATGAGGGTTCTCAACACTATGAGACGTGAAACACTAAAAAGATTTGCTTTGCGGGAGATGGTATTGAACGGTTGGAGCATTGTGAGTGATGAAACATGACAGTTGTAGCGCAAGAGCATGACTACTGACCTCACTGGGAATTCCGGGCTTATATCATTGTGGAGTTGGGAATCATTTATGTGTATGTGACAAAGGAAACTAATGTATTTTCATATTTCTTCCCTATTACATTTGCATTTCTTCTCTGATACTAATCATTAAAAAAGAAATCATCAATTATTTAGTGGCATGTTATCTAAAATTTGCATTAAGCTTTAGCCTTTGTAGTAAACAAACTATATTACAGGTCAAGCAAGCCAATATATAGGTCAACTGGACAATGGATACCCTCTATTGGTACATACAATTATGAGGACCATATATATCATACTAAAGTGCATGAGGCATTACCTGTACTGAATGGAGGATCTGGCTTTTATATACTGTGCAATATAGTTGTTCCAGATAAAACAATGATGAAACCACACAGCTTTGATATAATACTACTTATACTTTGATCAGAATAGTCCTAAATAAGGATAGGAGGCAAGGTTATGAAAAATAGTTGAACGATAAAATGTCACCTTCAATGCATAAGTTTAATTTCTCACTATGCTTCTGAATTAAAAATTCCTACCTTAAAACATAATTGTAACTGGCTAATATTGTACAATCTATGAACAAGGCATAATAGATTGGAGAAACAACTGTTGTGTTAAAATTATCCAATGCCTGTAACCATGCATGAGTTGGTCACTATAGAAGTGCAGATTGAAGATCAAATAACAAAAAAAAAGACAATTAAAAGGTACGGATCGGAAATGACACTCCTGTAAATCAAAAGTCAACTCAATCAAGCATTACATGTTGAAGAATCCAAACGAATTTTCCTACTTCAAGTTCCGTTTCTTCATGGAGAAACGAAACTTTTACGAGATTATCGATTCTGTTGGAAAGGGTTCTAACTTCCTAGATAAGAATTAGGAATAGACAAAGAAGATGAAAGTCTCCATGACCCTTAAGGTATTGTTTGGTTGGAGGGGAATGGAGGGGAGGGGATATTTTAAATTTTTTGTGTTTGGTTCAAATTTTAGGAGGGGAGCAAAATCCCTCCTAGGTCCATTTTAGCTCCCCTCCAATATTGGGGGGATTTGGAGGGGAGGGGAGGGATTTTAAAACATTTCATGTGTATTGACTAAAATATTCCCACTTTTCTATTTTTAAATAAATAATTATAAAGTTTAAAAGTAAATTTGTTTTAAAATCCCCCCCCCCCCCCTCTTGAACCAAACATGAAAGGTGTTATTTCCCCTCCCCTCCCCTCCCTTGAACCAAACACACCCTTGAAATGATCCATCTACATACAGTTTAGGTGGAAAAGCCCATGAAACCCAACTCTCTTACTTTTTTTTATTGAAAAAATTTAGGGTGAGGGGATGGTGTCCTAATCCACGCAGGGAAAACTTGTTGGGTTCCAGCCAATTGTGGTTGGCCATTAATTTAAATGGTTGAAATTTTTCAACCACCAGCCATTTGTTTTCGGTGCAATAAAATTTGGTAACAAATTGTCAAACTTATAGTTGGATGGTGGAGGAGCATGGCTCTACAAATAGAGCTTTTATCTTCATGAATTGTGCATCAGATCTTGACAAGAGTAGGATAGTGAGAAAAATAGAGAGTCTCTTTGTAGTGAGAGTGTGTTATCATTTCTTTAACTCTTGATAAGGAGTACTCGGGTTTGTAGAGTGATACACAATTGGGTGGGTTACAATTATTGTAATCATTGTTGTGATACTGAATAATTTTATTGGAGTGTTTCCGTGGACTTAGACAAGAGGTGTCGAACCACGTAAATTCTTATGTTCTCTATTATTTTTCTGTAGTGTAATTTTTTTTTGTGTTCTCACGATCCTTTGTCTGTGCGAAAGATACCCAACGGTGGTATCAGAGCTACGGCTGGGAACATACCAAGGTTTGAAATCCCATTATTTGATGGGAAAACAAATTTTATGATTTGGCAGTGTACCATTTAAGACCTGTTAGAGTAAAATGGTCTTGATCAAGCTTTAGAAAAGAAGAAGCTAGCTACCATGAAGGAAGAAGAATGGACTAAGATCCAAAAGAAAGCTATAAGCAAGATTCGGTTAGCTCTTGCTCCCGAGATAAAGCACAATGTGTTGAAGGAGACAACACTGAAGGCTTTGTGGGAGAAGCTCGAGAGTATATATGCGTCGAAGTCGCTAACAAATTGTCTCTATTTAAAGATGGAGTTGTATCAACTCAAAATGGAGATGGGAGGAAATCTCCATGACCACATCAACAAGTTCAACCAGCTAGTAAGCCAATTGTTGAATGCAGATGATAAAATATCTGCTAATGAGCAAGCGCTATTGTTATTGGCCTCACTACCAAGGTCCTACAAACCTGTGGTTCAAATGTTGCTTGTTGAGAGAACAACTTTGAAGATGGGTGAGATGACAGTCACTTTAAGAGAAAATGAGAGAATGATGAAAAACGAGAATATCGATGATGAAAGTGCAATAGCAATGGCGGAGGAATCTGAACGAGGGAAGAGGCATGATGGGCCAAGAGGAAGATCAAAATCGCAATCACGTCCTCAACAAGATATAAGTAACGTGCAGTGTTACTGTTGCAGGGAAAAAGGTCATTTGCAACTGAGGTGCACATAAATGAGGGAGGACCTGAAGAAATCGAGAACGATGACGAAGGATGATGACAACTCTCAGACAAATGAGGTCAAAACCGTTGAAGTTGAAAATGAAGATCCGTTTTTAGCAACAATCGATGAGGTTGCTAAATCAAATTGGGTGATGGATTCTGCTGCCTCAAAGCACATTTGTGGAGATCGAGTGATGTTTGACACCTTGAAAACTGATGAAGAGTTTGGCCATTTCAAGTTAGGAAATGGTGAAAAAAATGAAGGTTGAAGGCATTGGGAGTGTGAGAATGAAGCTCCAAGATGGTGCCATTAGAACTTTCCAAAATGTGAGGTTCGTACCCTTTGCAGTTGCCAATATTATTTCTTTGGGGGAGATGGCATTACAAGGGTACAAGTATGTTGGTTCAAAGTGGGGATGCAAGGTGCATAAGGGAAGGCGCTTGGTGTTACAAGGGAAGAAAAATGAGAAGAACCTTTACTACTTGGAAAGGCAAGCTTTGAGAAGGGAAAGCAGCCATGATAGCAAAGTTGAGAAGAATGTAAAATTTTCTGATGTTGTAGTATTGTTGGGAGAACAATTCGAGTGTATGGAAAAGAAAAAGCTTCCACTTGAGGGGGGAGATTTGTTCTCTCCTAAAATGATCCAAGGATATTCACATTAGGCTGGAAGGGGAGAATTGTTGGGTTCCAAACAATTGTGGTTGGCCATTAATTGAAATGGTTGAAATATTTCAAACACCAACCATTTGTTTTCTATGCAATAAAATTTGGTAAAAAATTGTTGTAAGACTAAGCCCTCATTCATATTTTGATGTATGACAAACAAAGTGTATTTTGGATAAGATTTTTAATTTTGACTACGCACTCATTACGTGCTAAGTTGCATGCAAGATCACTCATAAACAGAGCAAAACAAGCTGACATCCAATCAAGCAAAATAAGCGCTCGTCCAATACAGGGATAACATAAGCGCAAGTCCATCAAAGTAAAGAGCTGAAGTCCAAGGCACATGAAGCACGTCCACTGAAAGAAACAGAAGAGCTCGTCTACTGACGTGGCACATGAAGTGCGTCCACTAAAAGAAACGGAAGATCTAGTCTGCTGACGTGGCACAAGAAGCGCGTCCACTAAAGAAAACAAAAGATCTCGTCTGATGACGTGACACTTGGAGTACGTCCAATTGCCTTATGTTAGCACGCTCGTCTACCAGTTGGAGCTCGTCCAATTGCCTTGTGTTAGCACGCTCGTCTACCAGTTGGAGCCCATCCAATTACCTTGAGCTAGAACTCCCGTCTGCTGACGTGGAAAAAGGCAATGGCTATTTTTCTCTTCAATTAAACACGGATATATTACTCTTCAAAAAGACTTGGCTATCCTTCCAGATGGAAAAAGTTATATTTCAAGAAGGACGCACACTCTACAAAGATCAAACAGAATCTCATTTTAAGATCAAGAATCAAGAAAGAAGATTTTGTTAAATCGGATCCAAATCTGTCTTAAATGATCCCAACGGCTATAATTTGTCTTCTATATAAAGAGGGATCAAAGGAACAACAAAGATACAACATATACAATAAACGCAACTCATTCTGATTGTGAAACAAAGTGCTTCATCTCTGAGAAAAGTGTGATAGTAGTTAGAACTTCAATTTGTATTATCAGGCTTTTAGAGTCTTACTTCTACTCAATTCTTTTCGTGAATTAGAGTGACTAAGAGAGTGCATCTCTTAGGTTTTAACAAGGATAAAAGGGATCCTTGGGTATAGAAAAACAAGTGTGCTTTCTGGAGATTTTTCAAGCAAGGAGGTTATCCTTGTGTTGCTGTAATTAGAATTGTGTAATTGCTGATTATAGTGAAGTAAACCACAGAGGTGTGGGACTAGATGTAGGCTTACCAGAGGAGGTGGCCGAACCAGGATAAATCGGTTTGCGTGTTCTTCTCATCCCTAATCTCCATATACTTGTTAAACTTGAATCTTTAATCTGCAATCTGTGTTAAAATCTGTTGTTACTACTATAATTCTTATTGTCATCATTACTTGTTCCATAACCTAATTCTTGGGAATTAAAATTGAGTGAAAACCAATTTTCTTTAAAGAAACACTGTTTTGCTTTAAATTGTTGAATAAGTTTTCAATATCTCAATTCACCCCCCCTTTTGAGACCGTAGCCACTACCAACAATTGGCATCAGGGCTAAAACTCTTGTTACAAAGCTTAATAGTTTCAAGAGATGGCTACAAATGATATCTTGGGTGATGGGACTTCACTCACTAGACCCCCTGCCTTTAATGGCTCCCAATACATGTATTGGAAAGAAAGAATGCTTATCTTTCTTGAGGCTGCAGGTTTAGATGTTTTAGATGCTGTTTAAAATGGTCCCTGTGTTCCATTTATTCTTGATGCTAAGGGAAATAAACAAACTAAACCAAAAGATGACTGGAATGATGATGATAAAAGAAGAGTTGGTTATAATGCTAAAGCAAAAAATATTATAACAACTGTTTTGAATTATGATGAGTTTTTCAGGGTCTCCAATTGCAAAACAATGTAGTGACTCTGCATCTTTACAAATAAAGCTTAAAGAACTAGAAACCGAAAATTCACAATTACTTGCATCTAGTTCAATTTGCACCAAATGCACTACGCTAGAAAAGGAAGTTGAAAAACTGAATACAACTCTATCTAAGTTTACTTCGGGTAGAGATAACTTGAATGCCATATTAGGACAGCAAAAGGGTGTGTATGACAAAGCTGGAATTGGATATAAGCCAATGGTACATGAAAAATCTTTTAAAAAGCTTTTTGTTCCACCTATTTCCTCAACTAGTACTTTTGTTAAATGCTATTATTGTCTAAAGAAAGGTCATACAACTGCTACTTGTAGACTTAGAAAGAACATTCATGTTGGCATTAAACAAATTTGGGTTCCAAAAGGAACTTATGTTGCTACTAACACTAAAGGACCCAACCAGATTTGGGTACCTAAAGGAAAAACATAAAACAATATGTTTTGTAGGTGTGTTTGAAGGCCAAAACCTCAAGCTGGTTTTTGGACAGTGGCTGCTCCAAACACATGACTGGAGACATCACAAAATTTACATCTTTCACTCCCAAGGAAGGAGGAAATGTCACCTATGGAGACAACAACAAAGGAAGAATCATTGGTGTTGGAACAATAGGAAAAAGTCCAGCAATCAAGATTGAGGATGTTATCTATGTGGAAGGGCTCAAACACAATCTACTAAGTATAAGCCAATTATGTGATAAAGGCTACAAGGTAAACTTTAACTCAAATTTATGTATGATCGAATCTATTCATGATAATAACATAAAATTGATTGGAAATAGAATCAATAACATCTATATGCTAGACATAGACAACTTAATTTCCAATGATGCATGTTGCTTAATTTCTAAAGAAGATGAAAATTGGCTTTGGCATAGGAGAATAGCTCACATTCATATGGATCACTTGAATAAATTGATTTCCAAAGAACTTGTAATCGGTTTACCAAATAAAAAGTTTGTTAAAGAAGGCCTATGTGATGCATGCCAAAAGGGTAAACAAGTGAAAACCTCATTTAAGGCTAAAAACACTGTTTCTACTAGTAGACCCTTACAATTACTGCACATGGACCTTTTTGGACCTTCTAGGACAAAAAGCTTTGGTGGAAATCTCCATGCTCTTGTAATTGTTGATGACTTCTCTAGATTCACTTGGACCTTTTTCTTAGCACAAAAGAATGAAGCTGTTAAAGCTTTTAAGAAAATGGCTAAGGTTGCTCAAAATGAGAAAGATGTGAAAATTGTTTTAATTAGGAGTGACCATGGAGGAGAATTCCAAAATGAGGAGTTTGATAACTTTTGTGATGAACATGGTATAAAACACAATTTTTCTGGACCAAGAACTCCACAACAAAATGGAGTCGTTGAGAGGAAAAATAGGTCACTTGAATAAATTGCTAGAACCATGTTAAGTGACTCTAATTTACCAAAGTATTTTTGGGTTGATGCTGTGAGTACTGCATGTTATGTTTTAAATAGAGTTCTAATAAGGTCAATTTTGAAGAAAACTCCATATGAACTTTACAAGGGAAAAAAACCTAACATTTCTCATTTTCATGTCTTTGGCTGTAAATGTTTTGTGCTAAATAATGGCAAGGGTAATCTTGGGAAATTTGATCCCAAAGCTGATGAGGGTATTTTCCTAGGGTATTCATTAACTAGCAAAGCATATAGAGTGTTTAATAAGCGTACTTTATCAATAGAGGAATCTGTTCACATAACATTTGATGAGTCTAACCCCAAAAGGTTGGGAAAGGACATTTTTGATGATGCAGAAACTCTTGAGGATGAAGTGAAATCTGATGAAGGAAAGGAGAGCAACAAGGAAAAGGAAGATGAAGAAAGCAATAAAGAACCTCAAGCAGAACTTCAACAAGAAAATCTTCCTAAGGAGTGGAAAGCTTCAAAGAATCATCCCCTAGACAATATCATTGGTGAGATCACCAAAGGGGTAACCACTAGAAACTCTTTAAGGAATATTTGCAATACCATGGCGTTTGTATCTCAAATAGAACAAAAATGTGTTGATGATGCTATTAATGATGAACATTGGATGATTGCAATGCAAGAGGAGTTAAATCAATTTAAAAGGAATAAAGTTTGGGATTTAGTTCCAAAACCCAAAAGTAATCAAATAATCGGAGCTAAATGGGTGTTTAGAAATGAAATGGATGAGAATGGAATAATAGTAAGAAACAAGGCTAGACTAGTAGCTAAGGGATACAATCAAGAAGAAGGAATTGATTATGATGAAACATATGCTCCCGTATCTAGATTAGAAGCCATAAGAATGTTCTTAGCCTATGCTTGTATAATGAACTTTAAACTGTACCAAATGGATGTGAAAAGTGCCTTTTTAAATGGAATACTACAAGAAGAAGTATATGTAAGCCAACCCCCTGGCTTTATTGATAGTGAGTTCCCAAATCATGTCTATAAACTGACTAAAGCCCTCTATGGACTCAAGCAAGCTCCTAGAGCTTGGTATGAGAGGTTAAGCAATTTTCTCCTAGAGAAAGGCTTTAAAAGAGGAAAAGTTGATACAACTCTATTTACTAAAACAAAAGCACACAATATCTTACTTGTTCAAATATATGTTGATCACATTATTTTTGGTGCTACTAATGAGTCTTTATGCAAGGATTTTGATGAATTAATGCAAAGTGAATTTGAAATGTCCATGATGGGAGAGCTTACCTTCTTTCTTGGACTTCAAATTAAACAATGCCAAGATGGAAACTTCATAAGCCAAATGAAGTATTGCAAGGAACTACTAAAGAAGTTTGGAATCGAAAGCGCAAAGGAAATGGCAACACCAATGAGTCCAGCCTGCTACTTGGACAAAGATGAACATGGTAAATCTATAGATGTATCCAAGTATAGAGGTATTATCGGATCCTTACTTTATCTCACTGATAGTAGACCAGATATAATGTTCAGTGTGTGTATGTGTGCAAGGTATCAAGCTAATCCTAAAGAATCACATCTTACTGCAGTTAAAAGAATCATGAAGTACCTCTTAGGAACAAAAGAAATGGGGCTGTGGTATCCTAAGGGATCCACTTGCACATTAATAGGATATTCCGACTCTGACTTTGCTGGATGCAAGTTAGATAGGAAGAGCACAAGTGGAACATGCCATTTATTAGGAAATTCCCTAGTGTCCTGGTTTAGTAAAAAAGCAAACTAGTGTGGCCTTATCCATAGCTGAAGCAGAATATATTGAAGCTGGGAGTTGTTGTGCTCAAATCCTATGGATGAAACAACAATTAATTGACTATGGTGTTTATATGGATCATATACCAATAAAATGTGATAACATTAGTGCAATAAATCTAACAAAGAACCCAATCATGCACTCAAGAACCAAGAATATTGAAATTAGGCATCATTTTATCATGGATCATATTCAAAGTGGTGATGTTGTGATTGAACATATAGATACAACCAAGCAATTAGCTGATATATTCACCAAACCACTAAATAAGGAAAGTTTCTTCTTTATAAGAAGGGAACTTGGCATAGTTGATCCTCAAAATAATTGATAACAGATGGCACGCAAGGCAGCACAAGTTACTGAAAATTATGAAGGACGTGGGCAAGATGCTAAGCGTCCTTAGGTGTCTATAATTTATTTATTTTTGGATGTTTTGATGTATTGCATAAATTCTGAAATGATTTATTATCAATTAATTCAAGATTGTTTTTCAGTTCGATTTCAATATTTCCCATAATTTCTTTTTGATAATGACAAAGGGGGAGAAATATGAACCATAAAAATGAACCATGCATTTTCTGATATGCAAATTTTGATTTCTATGACACATAAGTATAAACTGCTTTGAAAAGACATACTAGATGCAAGATTTTTTTTTAATGATATGATAACACTTGATCTTTTGAAAGATATCAATGACACGGGGGGAGGACGAAAATAACTCAAGAACCATGCTTACTGAATAGCTGCACTTTGATTTCTTAATAACTAAGGTTAAGCATGGTAAGGTTTGTCATAATCAAAAAGGGGGAGTTTGTAAGACTAAGCCCTCATTCATATTTTGATGTATGACAAACAAAGTGTATTTTGGATAAGGTTTTTAATTTTGACTATGCACTCATTACGTGTTAAGTTGCATGCAAGATCACTCATAAACAGAGCAAAACAAGCTGACATCCAATCAAGCAAAATAAGCGTTCGTCCAATATAGGGACAACATAAGCGCAAGTCCATCAAAGTAAAAAGCTGAAGTCCAAGGCACATGAAACGCGTCCACTGAAAGAAACAGAAGAGCTCGTCTGCTAACGTGGCACATGAAACGCGTCCACTGAACACTGAAAGAAACAGAAGAGCTCGTCTGCTGACGTGGCACATGAAGCAGGCCCACTAAAAGAAACAAAAGATCTCGTCTGCTGACGTGGCACAAGAAGCACGTCCACTAAAGAAAATAGAAGATCTCGTCTACTGACGTGGCACTTGGAGTACGTCCAATTGCCTTGTGTTAGCACGCTCGTCTACCAGTTGGAGCCCGTCCAATTGCCTTGTGTTAGCAAGCTCGTCTACCAGTTGGAGCCCGTCCAATTACCATGAGCTAGAACTCCCGTCTGCTGACGTGGCAAAAGGCAACGGTTATTTTTCTCTTCAATTAAACACGGATATATTACTCTTCAAAAAGACTTGGCTATCCTTTCAGATGGAAAAAGTTATATTTCAAGAAGGACGCACACTCTACAAAGATCAAACAGAATCTCATTTTAAGATCAAGAATCAAGAAAGCAGATTTTGTTAAATCGGATCCAAATCTGTCTTAAATGATCCTAACGTCTATAATTTGTCTTCTATATAAAGAGGGATCAAAGTAACAACAAAGATACAACATATACAATAAACGCAACTCATTCTGATTGTGAAACAAAGTGCTTCATCTCTGAGAAAAGTGTGATAATAGTTAGAAATTCAATTTGTATTATCAGGCTTTTAGAGTCTTACTTCTACTCAATTATTTTCGTGAATTAGAGTGACTACGAGAGGGTATCCCTTAGGGTTTAACAAGGATAGAAGGGATCCTTGGGTATAGAAAAGCAAGTGTGCTTTCTGGAGATTTTTCAAGCAAGGAGGTTATCCTTGTGTTGCTGTAATTAGAATTGTGTAATTGCTGATTATAGTGAAGAAAACCACAGAGGTGTGGGACTAGATGTAGGCTTACCAGAGGAGGTAGCCGAACTAGGATAAATCGGTTTGCGTGTTCTTCTCATCCCTAATCTCCATATACTTGTTAAACTTGAATCTTTAATCTGCAATTTGTGTTAAAATCTGTAGTTACTACTTATAATTCTTCTTGTCATCATTACTTGTTCCATAACCTAATTCTTGGGAATTAAAATTGAGTGAAAACCAATTTTCTTTAAAGAAACACTGTTTTGCTTTAAATTGTTGAATAAGTTTTCAATATCTCAATTCACCCCCCCTCTTGAGACTGTAGCCACTACCAACAATTGGCATCAAGGCTAAAACTCTTGTTACAAAGCTTAATAGCTTCAAGAGATGGCTACAAATGATATCCTGGGTGATGGGGCTTCACTCACTAGACCCCCTGCCTTTAATGGCTCCCAATACATGTATTGGAAAGAAAGAATGCTTATCTTTCTTGAGGATGTAGGTTTAGATGTTTTAGATGCTGTTGAAAATGGTCCCTATGTTCCATTTATTCTTGATGCTAAGGGAAATAAACAAACTAAACCAAAAGATGACCGGAATGATGATGATAAAAGAAGAGTTGGTTATAATGCTAAAGCAAAAAATATTATAATAGTTGCTTTGAATTATGATGAGTTTTTCAGGGTCTCCAATTGCAAAACAATGTAGTGACTCTGCATCTTTACAAATAAAGCTTAAAGAACTAGAAACCGAAAATTCACAATTACTTGCATCTAGTTCAATTTGCACCAAATGCACTACGCTAGAAAAGGAAGTTGAAAAACTGAATACAACTCTATCTAAGTTTACTTCGGGTAGACATAACTTGAATGCCATATTAGGACAGCAAAAGGGTGTGTATGACAAAGCTGGAATTGGATATAAGCCAATGGTACATGAAAAATCTTTTAAAAAGCTTTTTGTTCCACCTATTTCCTCAACTAGTACTTTTGTTAAATGCTACTATTGTCTAAAGAAAGGTCATACAACTGCTACTTGTAGACTTAGAAAGAACATTCATGTTGGCATTAAACAAATTTGGGTTCCAAAAGGAACTTATGTTGCTACTAACACTAAAGGACCCAACCAGATTTGGGTACCTAAAGGAAAAACATAAAACAATATGTTTTGTAGGTGTGTTTGAAGGCCAAAACCTCAAGCTGGTTTTTGGACAGTGGCTGCTCCAAACACATGACTGGAGACATCACAAAATTTACATCTTTCACTCCCAAGGAAGGAGGAAATGTCACCTATGGAGACAACAACAAAGGAAGAATCATTGGTGTTGGAACAATAGGAAAAAGTCCAGCAATCAAGATTGAGGATGTTATCTATGTGGAAGGGCTCAAACACAATCTACTAAGTATAAGCCAATTATGTGATAAAGGCTACAAGGTAAACTTTAACTCAAATTTATGTATGATCGAATCTATTCATGATAATAACATAAAATTGATTGGAAATAGAATCAATAACATCTATATGCTAGACATAGACAACTTAATTTCCAATGATGCATGTTGCTTAATTTCTAAAGAAGATGAAAATTGGCTTTGGCATAGGAGAATAGCTCACATTCATATGGATCACTTGAATAAATTGATTTCCAAAGAACTTGTAATCGGTTTACCAAATAAAAAGTTTGTTAAAGAAGGCCTATGTGATGCATGCCAAAAGGGTAAACAAGTGAAAACCTCATTTAAGGCTAAAAACACTGTTTCTACTAGTAGACCCTTACAATTACTGCACATGGACCTTTTTGGACCTTCTAGGACAAAAAGCTTTGGTGGAAATCTCCATGGACTCAAATCATGGACCCAAATCATGTCTATAAACTGACTAAAGCCCTCTATGGACTCAAGCAAGCTCCTAGAGCTTGGTATGAGAGGTTAAGCAATTTTATCCTAGAGAAAGGCTTTAAAAGAGGAAAAATTGATACAACACTATTTACTAAAACAAAAGCACACAATATCTTACTTGTTCAAATATATGTTGATGACATTAATTTTGGTGCTACTAATGAGTCTTTATGCAAGGAATTTGATGAACTAATGCAAAGTGAATTTGAAATGCCCATGATGTGAGAGCTTACATTCTTTATTGGACTTCAAATTAAACAATGCCAAGATGGAACCTTCATAAGCCAAACAAAGTATTGCAAGGAACTACTAAAGAAGTTTGGAATCAAAAGTGCAAAGGAAATAGCAACACCAATGAGTCCAGCCTGCTACTTGGACTTGATGTTGGAGACAGCAACAGCCGGGTGGAATTTGTTGGAGTCAGTCATGGTGGCTGACGTAAGAAGAGAGATTAAGGCTAGATGGAGAAGAAGAGAAGCTAGGGTGCGGCGAAAGCAGGAGAGGAACCAACCCTAGTCTCTTGATACCATGAAAGAATATAATTCCATGCTGATTTCTTTAGCATAATTTTGGTTATATACAACCATTACAAGAGAGATCCTAGGCTATAATTAAGGAAACTAATTATACACAAGATCATTAACATTATGATTAGATACAAAATATATTTACATATATTCTAGCACTTAGAAGTTAGATGGAAATGATTGGCTTACTTTGCATCATTCCTTTAAAACAAGAAGTAAAAAGCAAAATCATAAAGCAAAATTTTCTTGATTAACATTATTATTTCATATGAAAATAAGAATTATTCTTTATGATATATAGTAACAAACATGTTTTTGTCAAAAAAAATATGTTAATTAGTTTAAAAGTGGTGGTGTGGACTTGTGTCCCTTAACCAAGTGACTGGGGTTCGAATCACAGCTCTTGAGTATGGAACGAATTTCTGCTAGGAGGGGGTTTCCCGCCTTCAGGTGTCATTCATTCCCTCGCAGGAGATTAGTGCCCGCTTCTGACGGGATACTCCTGGTCAAGGACAAAAAAAAACTGAATCAAGTTTTAATATATATATATATATATATATATATATATATATATATATATATATATATATATGGCATATCTAGTGAGATGGCTTTTCTTATATGAGTGAGAGAGATAAATCTGGGTCATACAACCATACGTGGATGGTTAGGATTAAAAATTATTTCATGATTTTAAAATGTCACATGACCACTTAAAAAAGTCACATGACTTTGTGGTTTAATCTTAATCGTTAAAAGTTTGATCTAATGACTATGATATAATCCCCTCACTCTCATATAAATAAAATTCTCTCACTTGATATGTCATATATATATATATATATATATATATATATATATATATAAATATATATATATAGTAGTAGCAATGATAAATTATTATATATACATGTTGTTTGCAATGTATAACCGGCCAAGGCTGTAGTATATCTCTGGATCGTGTACGAATCCCATTCATTTTTTTTTTTACAATTTTGGCATTTACGTACTAAAAGTAATGTTAAAAATGCTCCAGAGGGAGTTGAACCCTGCTCGTGTGATTAAAACTGGTGGAATAAACCATTCCAAATCCATTTAGTTTATAAAATATAGGTAAAATTTAAATGTATATATCTATTAGTTAGCTATTTGACCCCTCTAAAGATCCGGTCAAACTCCGTCACTGTATGTACAACAAACAAGACTTGCCAATATGGCAATATCCTCCGCGCGCTCGCGCACACACACCCTCCCTCTTATTTGTCAGATTTGAAGATAGCCAACCATGCAACCCATGCTGAAAAACGAGCTCCAATTTTGGTGGTTGATTAAGTAGGACCACACTTGGACAACTTGTTCACAATCATGTATATAGAAGGTGCATTAATGTTTATAATGTCTTATCATAACCGGCACAAAGGTCAACACAGGTTATCTCTTCTTGTATTGGTTCTCATTTGTGAGTCATCATCCATGAGCCATAAGCTCATAGGACTCGAATTGGCTCCTGCAGCAAGAGGGTCCTGCCCTTTTTTTCACCATTGGATCCCTCTCTCACACATCATAGCATCTAGATCTTCTTCTCCCCACATCACACTAGTCGTCCGATTCTTACAGGAGGGATGCTGGATCGTATTCCCGTCGGAGGGAATCCGATTTCAAGCCCATAAGTCACAAGAAGACATGTATAGGTCACTATCAATATCACACATTTTTTAAACATAAAACGAAATGTCTTAGTTATTCCGTTAAGAACATATATGTTGATTTAAGAGAAATATTTCATTGAGAATTCATTTTCAAACTAGGATATTAGACTTTTTTTCATATTAATTTTTCTAAGTTATACAACTTTGTAGATGTTAAGAAATTAAAAAATAGGAATATTGTATTTAAAAGAGTAATGTTTAAACTTTTAAGGAATTGAATACACAACTTTCAATATGATACTTCTATTTTTGATTTATTAACATGTGTAAGGCTGTATATGATAAAAAAAATTATTTTCATGTTAGAGTTTAAAAACTTATTAAAAGATTTTACCACTATCATTTCATTATTACTATTTATTAACACACTTTATTAACTTTCGTTGCTCCATTCAATTTTCACCTTCTATTTTGATAAACAACTTGGCTTACTTGCTCCTCCGAGCATCGGTCATTGATTGATTGATTGGCCTTATAGGACATCCTTCTAGATTTTCCATTATTTGTCTCAAATCTCAATTCAAAATATCCCTTTCTGACTAAATTTTCAAAATCTTCAATAAATAAAAATATAAAAATATCAGTAGCTGTAAATTAGAGGCTGATTTGTTCGTGGAATGTTATACTTGCAAGTTGCAAGTAAGTACAGAGATAATAAAAAAATACCGTCAATTAATTATAAATTATTAAAAAATAGTTGATTATTTTTTTTTATAAGAGAGGAGAATATTATTAATTAAGAAACAAACTGTTGGATAGAGACCCGTTACAATCATTATAAATGAAAATATTAAGAAAAGGATTAGCCAAGTTAACTAATTGTAACCACAAAGGAACATCAAATCCGCTTCTAGTGAGGAAACAAAAATAATTTGTAATTTCTACAAGCCGAGGAATAAAACCCGGCCATCGAGCTTGAATATCTGGTCCAATCCGAAAATTAAGGATGAGAAGTTAATATTACCTTTAATAATCCTGATATTATCTGAAATAACCTTATCCGGTTAAAAGAGATAATATCCCCTAAATAAAAGGATAAGATATTGATATTATCCTTAAATAATCCTGATATTATCTGAAATAACCTTATCCGGTTAAAAGAGATAATATCCCTTAAATTAAGGGATAAGATATTGATATCCTGATATTATCTGAAATAACCTTATCCGGTTAAAAGAGATAATATCCCTTAAATCAAGGAAATCACATCTCAAAGAAGATTTAAGAGATAAAAGGAGATAAATCCAGATCTCTAAAAGATATGGGGATCCTATTATAAAAGGAGGAGAACCCAAGAGAGAAACTCATTTTTCACCGAACCCCAATGACTATCCCTTAAGCGTATTAGAGAAACTAGTTCGACCAAGAGACTATTGAAGAGTCCTTGCTCGCTGGTATTCATCAGATACAAAATTAGGGGATCGAGATCACTACGGCCAAGGGTTGAACCTAGAACTACGCCTGGCTTTAATTCCCATCGGGATACGTAGGACCGGAATCCGATATTCTGTCAAGTCATAATCTAAAACAACCCCCAGTGTTCACTCTTGGTTTAACGTTCTACGACGAGATTCCGACAAGCCGGATCTTGGCAGGAACATAATTGTTTGATTATAAAACAGTTGTAAAATTGTGTTGAATGAATAATGTTATTGAACTATTGTTGAGAACAACATTTATACAAGCTGTAACAGAATAACAGAAAAACTAACAAGCTGTAACAGAATAACAGAAAAACTAACTAACACTAAACTAACAATAGATTAAGTGAGACTTTCTAACTAAGTATTATCCAATACCCCCCCACAAGTTGGAGAGTGTATGTTAATCACTCCCAGTTTGTAGAGAAGATGCTGAAAAGGTTGAGGATCCAATGCCTTAGTCAGAATATCGGCCAATTGTTCTTTTGTAGAAATTGGAAGCAAATGGAAAAGCTTGGACTGTAATTTCTCTCGAACCAAGTGGTAATCTATATCAATGTGCTTGGTGCGCTCATGGAACACTGAATTTGCTGCTATGTGTCGGGCAGAATCACTGTCACAGTAAAAAGAAGCTGGAGAGGTGAATGAAATGGAAAGTTCCTGGAGTAAGTAAGTGATCCACTGGATCTCACAAACTGTAGCAGCAAGAGAACGATACTCAGCCTTAGAAGAAGATCTAGATACTGTGGTCTGTTTCTTGGTTTTCTAGGAAATGAGGGAATCTCCAAGAAAAACACAGTAACCTGTGATAGATCGCCTTGTATCAGAACAAGTGGCCCAATCCGAATCACTGAAGGCCTTTAAGTGAAGAGCATAATTGGATGGATAGAAAAGGCCTTGACCAGGAGAACCTCTAAGGTATCTTAGAACCCAAGTTGCTGCCTTATAATGAGTGGTAGTAGGAGAAGACATGAATTGAGAAAGTTGTTGGACAGCAAAACTGATGTCAGGTCTGGTGTCAGTCAACTAAAGCAATCTGCCCACAAGTTTTCTGTACTCAGCAAGATTTTCATAAAGAACAGTGTCAATGTCTGAGTTTGAGAGCTTGGTGGACCTTGCCATTGGTGTGCTAGCTGGCTTAGAAGCCAAGAAACCAGTGTCAGCAAGGATATCCAAGGTGTACTTTCTTTGGCAAAGAGTGATACCAAAGTGGGATCGAGTAACCTCTAGGCCAAGAAAGTATTTTAAAGTGCCAAGATCTTTGATTCTAAACTTGCTGTCCAAGTGTTCTTTAACTGATGAGATCTCTGCAACATCATTTCCAGCTAAAATCAGGTCATCTACATAGGCTAGTAGAACTGTGAACTGTTGTCCATGGTGCTTGTAAAACATGGAGTGATCATGACTTGATTGAGTGTAGCCTAGTGTGTGAAGGGAACTGGACAGTTTGGCAAACCATTGTCTGCTGGCTTGCTTGAGTCCATATAAGGACTTATGCAGTCTGCAGACTTGATTTGGCTTGTCACATTTGACTCCTTGGGGCACTTCCATATAAACTTCTTCATCTAAATCACCATGGAGAAAGGCATTGTTAACATCAAGTTGATGTAACAGCCAATTTTGAGATGCAGCCAAGGCTAGGATAAGTCTGACATAAGTGAGTTTTGCAACTGGGGAAAATGTGTCAAGATAGTCCAAACCCTCTGTTTGTGTGTAGCCTTTGGCTACCAACCGAGCCTTATATCTCTCTATGCTCCCATCAGATTTATGATTGATTCTGTAAACCCATTTGGACCCAATTGGAACCTTTCCTTTTGGTAAATCAGTGAGAGACCAAGTATTATTTTGGTTCAGTGCCAATAGTTCAGCCTGCATAGCCTCAACCCATTTAGGAGATTGGGAGGCCTGTTTGTATGTTTTAGGTTCTGTGTTGTTTGTGATGGACAAGGTGTAATGCAAGTAAGAAGGAGAGAGGGATTTATATGAAATAACATATGAAAGAAGATGACTTATACTTGTGGACGATGGAGCATTTGAAGTTTGCAAAACATTGCAGTGAAATTCTTGCAAGTAAGAAGGTGCAGTTCTAGTTCTTGTTGATCTTCTAAGAGGTGGATTGGTGTTAGAAGGTTGGGAATTATCAGTGTGTTGAGAGATGGAAGTGTGTGATGTTTCAGGAGTGTTATTGGTAGGTGCAGGGTTGTTTGTTGTAGTGATAACATGTGGTGGATGATTGTTTGAGTCATGGGGGATGATGTCAAAGGCTAAGAAATCAAAGGAATTTTGATTAGAAGTGGGAATAGTTGCAGGTTGGTGTTGTTCTGGTTGGTGTTTGGAATATGGGAAGATGTGTTCATAAAAAATGACATGTCTAAAGATGAAGGTCTCTCTTGTCTCAATATTGACGAGAATGTATCCTTTAGTACCAGGTTTGAAACCTAGAAAGGCACATTTCTTGGCTCTTGGATCTAATTTGGTTCTGTTTTGGGTGAGAATTGAAGCAAAACACAAACTTCCAAAAACTTTTAGGCCCAATAATGTGGGAGGTTGACAGTACAACATTTCAAATGGTCACTTGTGTTGCAATGTGGGTGTTGGAAGTCTGTTTATTAGAAAGGCAACATGACTCACTGCATAGTTCCAAAATGATTTTGGCAAATTTGACTGAAATAGAAGGGATCTAGCAACATTGAGGAGATGCCTGTGTTTTCTTTCCACAATAGAGTTTTGTTGTGGAGTCTCCACACAAGAAGTTTGGTGGACAATACCATTATTGGCATAAAACTGAGTCATCATGAATTCAGAGCCATTATCACTTCGAATGACTTTGATTTTCTTATTAAATTGTGTTGATACTAAACCAACAAAGTTTTGGATAAGGTTTCCGGTTTCAGATTTCAATTTCATTAAGTAGATCCAAGTATGCCTTGTGTAATCATCTACTATTGTGAGAAAATATTTTTGACCATTAATAGATGAGATGCCAAGTGGCCCCCAAATATCCATGTGGATTAAATCAAAAGCTGCAGCAGATTTAGTAGTACTGATAGAAAAAGGAAGCTTAACTTGTTTGCCAAAGTGACAGAAATCACAAACATTATTGGAATTGAATTGTACATAAGGAAAGTATTTACATACATTGTGTAAGACATTGTGTGAAGGATGGCCTAACCTAAAATGCCAAAGATCAAAAGAATCAACAACATTTGTAAATTTTGTAAGGACATATGAAGTAATGGTTGGAGAGAACTTGATGGGATGATTAGGTTGAGCAAGAATGTACAAATTGTTCTGGACCTCAACATGCCCAATCATCTTCGAGGTAGTCATATCCTGAATTTTGCAACAAGATTGGTCAAAAGTTAGATTACATGACAAGGATGAAGTCAGTTTATGAATTGAGATGAGGTTATGCTTAAAATCTGGTATGTATAAAACATCATGTAAATGAAATGCATCAGAAAAAATAATTGTTCCTGAATGTTGTGCCATGGTGTTTGCACCATTTGGTAGTTTAACAATGATAGGTCTAATGCATTTGTATGAAGTGAAATTGGAAAGGGAAAAGGTCACATGGTCAGTTGCACCTGTATCTAAGATCCATGGTGCATTACCTGAGTTCTGTTGCGACTGATGAGTTGAAGACTCACCAATCTTGGCATGGCTTACTTGATTGATGGTGTGTGGTTGTGGTTTAGGTGTCTTTTGGAATAAGGCTGCAAGCTGAGCATATTGTTCTGGACTGATGCTAATATCTGTTTCCTTCTGACTATCATCAGGAAAAGTTTCCAATTGATCATCCAATGGAGTTTCAGGATCATCTGAGGTCACATTGTTCACATTTGCAGAGTTCTTGAACTTGAATTTATAATTTGGTGGAAAGCCATGCTTGTAATAACAAGCATCCACTTTGTGACCATTCTTCCCACAAAAGGTGCACACTCTGTTGAAATTACCACCAGAACCTCTGCCATTAGTTCTTCCTCTTCCTCTTCCTCTTCCAGCATATCCATTTCCATTTCCTCTTCCTTGTCCTCTCCAATTCTGATTTGATTCTGCACTATTAAACAGAATCTTGGAATCTGAAACTATTTGGCCTTCTTGTTGCTTCACCATTGAGAAAGCCTTGGTCATTGGAGGCAATGGATCCATTGCAAGAATCTGGATTTTAATCACAGCAAACTGTTCATTGAGCCCTTTCAGAAAACAGATCACATACTCAATTTCTCTTTGTCTCTTGATACCTTTGGTTAATTCACAGCTGCAGTTGCACTTTGCAACACAGATGCAAGATGGAATTGGCCTCATTGATTCGAGCTCATCCCAAATTGTCTTGAAATCGGTGTAATAACCTAAACCTGTTCTTTCTCCTTGCTTCATAGAGTGAACTAGCTGCATCAAATCTGATGTGCGAAAATAATCTCCCTTGGAGAATCGATTCTTCAGATCATCCCAAATCTCTTGAGCATTTTTAAATTCAACCGCACTTTGAGCAATTTCTTGACACAAAGATTTTGTGATCCAAGAAATCACCATTGTATTACACATTTCCCAGGCTTCATACGTTGGATCATCTTCATCAGGAACTGGAATTACTCCATTCACAAATTTGAATTTGTTCTTGGATATCAAAGCTCTTCTTGCGGCTTTGCTCCAAGAATTGTAATTGGTGCCATCAAGGGGTGGTGACACAAGAATCATACCTGGATTTTCTCCAGGATGCAAGTAGTAGGGGTTACGAATGGGATCAACTGGTGGAGGTGGTGGTTCTGGTTGAACCATTTCGTCATTGTTGAAGGCTTCTGCCATTGCAGGGGCTTGAGGAAGAAGAAGGAATTGTGATTGGATTTGGCGCAGCAGAGCTCTCTAAAAGAGAGATCTGATACCATAAAACAGTTGTATAATTGTGTTGAATGAATAATGTTATTGAACTATTGCTGAGAACATCATTTATACAAGCTGTAACAGAATAACAGAAAAACTAACAAGCTGTAGCGGAATAACAGAAAACTATAACAGCTATAACAGAAAAACTAATTAACCCTGAACTAACAATAGATTAAGTGAGACTTTCTAACTAAGTATTATCCAATAGATTATATAAGAAATTTTATATGAATAATGTATCAAATTTAAACTAATAAAACTAATATGAAATATGGAATTACTTTTCTTGCATACACATTTTTTTTTTCAAAATTGTTATGATAGCCAATAGTGTAATTAAGACAAGCATTGCATCAATTAAGAACATCTTTAATGGGAGTTCTTTAGAGGTTCCTTAAGATTAAAATATTATAATATGTCACATGTGATTTTGGGTTTCATAAATTTAAAATGTGTTTCGTATCTAAGAAACCTTAAAAGGGAGTTTTATAACATTTAATTTTATTTTATTTTTTGCATTTGATAATTGATAGTATAAAAATAAGAGAAATAATATGAAAATATATCAATTGATAAGATTTTATCAATAATTATAAAAATATGTCATTTTATTTTTTATTTAAAAAATAAGGACAAGATTGCTTTAAAGTAAAGTTGTTCCTAAAGTTAAAAAAAAAAAAGATTAAAATAAGGGTATATATATATATATATATATATTCTTAATTTGATAAAAAATTCCCACAATTTAATCCGATAAATAATTTAAAGACGCAAACATTTTTGCTTTCTTAGTTCAGATAAATTCATTTTAGAGATTTTTTTTTTTATAAATAAACTAATAAGAAGATAAAATCTTTATCAGTGTGATGTTTTTTTTCAAGACCTTTTGGTTTTTAACCAATAGCTCATACCCTCTCACAAGAAGAAAAAAAACCAATAGCCCATACAATTTGAGGCTATAAATGGTAGTTTCATAAAATAATTTTCAAAATAATGAGTACATAATTAAAATTTTAACATTGCACATGGAATTCACACAGTCGGCCTCGACTAGAGACGATAAAGTGAGCCAATGCGATACTTTGAATATTTTCAATAAAATGTAAATTGTAGGTTATAAGTTTTGAGCTAGAATTATTGTGAATTTTTTGGTCTAATTTGATGAAACCCACATCATAATTGGGCGTTGACCGAAACGAGCAATCTGCTTCATCTTTTATTTGTAATTTCTTTTTCTGAAAAATTCAAGCATTAGTATTATGAAAATGTAGTTTTCCTTTGTTATCATCATAACATGAGTTACTTATTATTATGGACCGAAACATTTTCTTTTCTCCTGAGTTGTGCTACATATATTGAAAATGCTAGGAGACCTTTGAAAAATAAATATACATCTATGCAAGTACAAATTTTATTTTCATTTAATTTTTCACTAAACAAAAGTATTGTTTTAGCTATAAACGTAAATGGGTATTGTATCCTATGACTATCATAACATGTTTTTTTTATTGCAAGAAAAAGATTTTTTTAAGGAAAATATGTTTGGCTTACTCAAACAAGCTCGCAACTTGCATAGGATCGACTTTGAGCACCATTTTGACTGACCAAATTGAAATTCGAACTTTTTTCTACTCGACTCAATGTAATAATGGCTTATATGATCATACCAACCTGAATCGACTCTAAATAATCTATTTTGTCACCTCTAACTTCAGCCTAAGTACAATCAATTATAAAACAATAAAATAACATCTTTTTGTTACTATTTCTTTAATAAAATCCAAACAAAGAAACAATTATAGAATGATTAATAAAAGGGTTCTACCAATATTGATTAAAAAATCAATATTTATATAGAAATTCGTTATTGAAAATCTCATCTTTCACTTTTTAATTAAAAAAAAAATACTTTTACTTCTTTAATTAATATATAAAAACACTCGTTATCATTACCTAAATAAAAAGATATGTCAACCCAGAAGAAAAAAAAAGAAGTAGAAAATAAATGTAGCAACATGAAGAAAGTGAAAAGTACAAGTTGGTTGGTCAGCGGCGGAGAAGGTTGAACATAGACCATTTCTCATTGTTGGTCGTCCAAGGCGCTAATCTTAGAGACACAGACAGACACAGTAGCGATTGCTTCCTCCTCACTGCTTAACTCTTAACCTACCACAACAGCCGCCTCGTGTCTCTTTGATTGTCATAACATAACTCCATTCTTCTTGTTTTTTCTCATAAAACTATGATTTTCCCATTTTAATTATTATTATTATTATTCATTCGTAGTTTATATTATTATATCTCCTTGGCAGCCAATGAGAGAGTTGAGTGTGGACTTTTCCTTCCCAAATTTTCAATCTTTGTCCAAATCCCATAACCCTCCACACCCTTTCTCTGTTTCTCCTTTTGGAACTCCTTCTCCCCAAACTCTTATGCTCTTTTCTGTCTCATAGTTCCAACTTTTCTCTCTCCTCACAGCCTTCTTATTATTTTTCTGCCTCCTGATTTGGATGAGCTGAGCTGAGATTGCCACTGGAGTCGCTTTGGTGATTATTTTTTACTGTGTTTGTGCATGCCCTTTTGATCAAAATTTGAAATTTTGATATGGGGGGTCTTTGTTCTAAGTCTGCAAAAGGTGACAAGGTGTTTGCCAAGACGGATGGACATTCTGATAACCATAACAAATCTGCTAGGAAGAACTACAAGGCCACCATGCCGAGTGATTTGGCAACTGCACCTCAGGTAAAGGAGAAAATTGAGAAGAAAAAGCAAGAACCTGCTGCAACGAATGAAGGGACTGGCCCTGATGATTTCTATGATGGAATCCCACGCTTTAATGATTCTTTTCCACACAAGTCTAGGTCAGTGAGGTCGAGGCAGGGTGCTGTAGCAAAGGTTGGTTGATGATCCCTCCCTCTTCAGTTTCAATTTTAGGCTTCATGATTTTGTTTATTTATTTATTTTTTGTTTTATAACATTATGTTTTTGTGCTCAATCAATCAGTAATGTCAGACAAACTTTGTATAGCCATGAAATAAGTTGCAACCAGTGATGTATCGATTAGATAGATCAAAGGTGAAAGTAGAGGAGGGTAAGGACTGTCCTAAAAATACATCTTTAGATAATCTTGTTTTAATTCCCAGCTTTAAGTATTTGACAAAGATGTTGTTGGTGATGAAAATTTGACTATTTTATGTTGCATATTTATTTCAAATTGGGAGGGCGTCTTTTAGGGGATGGAAATCATGGAATTTATGGGAGGATCTTTTTTTGAGGTTTTGGAATGGAGTAGTAGTATTTTTTTGGTGATGAAGAATTTTAATTATTATAGGACTTGATGTGCTGGTGAAGAAAGGAAAACTTTCAAATGGTTTACAGAATGATATGGAAATAAAGTTATTGCAAGGTGGAGTGAAGAGATTAAGTGGTTAGAGAATGGGAGAACCTGCTATCTTTATCAAGGTCTTGCTAACATTCTTACTTGGGAATACCTGTCGAAACTATCAACCAACTAAATTGAAGTATATGCTTCTTCCAAACAAAATCTTAAGTTCTTCAACAATGTTAATGTAACTAACAAAGATGCTGGTCCTGGTGTTATTAGAGTTGGTTCCATTGCTTGTATTGTTAAGGCATATCGTCGATCTTAGGATTCCATGTTTATTATCGAATTTTAAACGTTGGGAATTTAATGATCGTTTGAAAATCTTCCTTGGTTGCAGTTCTTGTTCTGCATTGCTATACATCATGCATTCATGCATAAATTTATTTTGTTCTATTTTTACAAATTATAGAGGAAAAGCTAATTAAAGATTATGAAATGCACCGTTTATACAGAAATCACACAAGGGGAATAAGAACAGAGGAACTAATAGTTTGAGTAACTAATGCCCTAAAGATAATGAGTCACCATTGAATTGGTTGAAGGACTTCCTTCTCCTCATCTCCTGTCTGAACATTAAATTATTCATCTTCATCCTTGCATTATACTGGTCATCTTCGCTTTGATGTTTTGCTGTATTTAGTTTTCTCTCCCTCGTAT
The DNA here is from genome assembly GCA_030762895.1 of Sophora flavescens. Taxonomy (NCBI): domain Eukaryota; kingdom Viridiplantae; phylum Streptophyta; class Magnoliopsida; order Fabales; family Fabaceae; genus Sophora; species Sophora flavescens. The sequence goes on along the minus strand of CM061068.1, from coordinate 49,395,946 downwards.
TCAAATTTATGACTGTCAAATTTGCTCACTATTTATTATTACACTTTAGTTTAAGTAGAACAGGCTAAGCTCTCATGAAAGAGAATGGGGATAAATAGACTAAGATAGGAGAAATATGAAGATATCTACTAAGATCTTTCTATTTCAGGTCTCAGAGGTGAGTTCACGTCTGGGCAGAGCTGGTCTCGATGTTTTGGACACTCTTGGGAGCAGCATGACAAATTTAAATGCTGGCAGTGGGTTTGTTTCTGGAGCTGCAACAAAGGGGAATGAAATTGCTATCTTATCATTTGAGGTTGCAAACACAATTGTCAAGGGTTTTGGTCTTATGGAATCTCTTTCAACAAAAAGTATTAAGCATTTAAAAGAAGAGGTGCTTCAGTTAGAGGCTGTTCAAGATTTAGTATCAAAGGATATGGATGAACTTCTAAGTATTGTTTCTGCAGACAAAAGGTAAGTAATGGATTAAGTCAAATTCCTAAAGAGGGGCTTCTGTCCCATCATCAAGCTAACGACTATATGAAATGCCAATTGTATATTTGTATGTAATTTTTGGTTTATGTTTTATTTTTCAGGGAGGAGTTGAAAGTTTTTTCTGATGAGGTGATTCGTTTTGGAAATCTTTCAAAGGATCCTCAATGGCACAACTTGGACCGTTACTTTGAGAAGTAATAAATATTTTACTCACTCAATTTGTCTAAGCTGTAGCCTTTCAGAAAAAAATCCTTTTCGGCCTTTCCTATTTTCATTCTGAATGGTCTTTTTATTGTAAATTTTAGAATTAGCAGAGAACTTAATTCTCAAAGACAATCAAAGGATGAGGCAGAATTAACGATGCAGCAATTGATGATGCTGGTTCAATTTACAGCCGTGAGTGTATTCATTTACTAAAGAAATATTTACTGTTGCTCCTGAACTGATAGTTACTTTTGAAGCTAAAAAAATGTGGTGAAAATTAAAAAAAGAAAAAAGAACTTTTCATAAAAGTATTTCTAATTTACGAACAATACTCAAGTGGTTAATTCAGTCAATAACTGGTTACTCATTAACCACTCTTTGAATATTGCTAAATAATTGAGTAATTAATTGTTCCCAAATTGGAGATTTTTTCCCACAAAAAAATACTCTCTGTACTTTTTCCAAAAATGTTCTGTCGAGGAAATTGATTGAATTTTTTTTAACTTCTTTCCTTATACTTGTATTACATATCAATTACATAGAGGGTTTTCTATCCCTCCCCCTCTTTCTCTATGGCCTACTTGATATCTCTTATATGCATGATGATTTATGCTCAAAGTTAAATGGGATTGCCGTATCCAACTACTTTTAGCTCTGTAGTAATATGGAGGAATTGTAATTTATATCATCACTTCCATGTAAAGCTTTTAATTGTATAAACCTGACATTGAATATGTATCAGTACTTCTAATGACATGAATGTTTTGGATTGAAACAGATGTGATGGTTGGCTGTACTTTTTTCTCGGGTTAGATTTAATCATTATTCATTTGTATGTTCAAATTCATTCTTATTGAAGGAATACACTGTCCTAGATAATTGCAAAAGAATTGTATGTACTTATTTATAAGTTGATAGCTTTATTAAATAATCTTAGGTGGGAGGAATTGTATTTATTGCTCCTTGTGTGGTATCTGTCATATGCACTTGCTCATATTTTGTGGCAAAGGAAAAAATGACTCAATTTCTACATGCTACTGTCTGCTAGCAACACAAGAATTTATGAAAAATTTATCTTCAAGGTTTTTTATTATCTTTTCCTGAATTCAATCAATCAAGTGTTTTATAAGTCCCTGTACACAGTGATTTTATTGCTCATGCGTTTGCATGTTATTCAACTGTGTTGTTTTTTGTATGTGGGATTTAAGTCTAAAAGAGATTGGAAAATCAATTTTTTATGGCCTCAGGAATTATACCACGAGTTACATGCTTTGGATAAATTTGATCAAGATTATCAGCGTAAGCTTGAAGAGGAGGATAATTCAGGTGCAACTCATACCGGTAATTGAGGAGTACTACCTAAGACATTATATGCAGCTGTTGTTTGTGACGAGCAACTTTTGACCTAAAATCCAAAGCTCTCTAAAGAGCTTTAATTCAAAAGTAAAGATTAATTTTGATAGAATGATGAATGATCATTTAGAGGGTGGAGAATATGTATGAAACTTGGACAAGACTCATATTTTACAAAATTGATTCTGAAAAGGTGGAGAAAAATGTATGGTAGCATTAACTACTACTGCATTGTGTTTATAATGAAAAGGTTTAATTGATTCTGTTGTTTAAGATGGAGGTAAATTATACTAGTTGCTTTGCATGTTTGATTGTTCAGACTTCTAGTGAAAATGATTATATTAGTTATGATCATGCACAACAATGTTACTGGTTGATGGCACTTCTAGGATAATTGATGTAGTTCTTGTTATTCTCATGTAAACTACTATAGTTGTTATCAGATTAACATAACTTGTAAGGAGAATAGTTGATTCACTGTGGAATACAAAATGAATATAAAAAATTTAAAACTAGGTATGATCTGCTTAAGCCGTATTCTATTTTGTTATTCTGTTTAGAATGGCTTCTTGATCTGCCTTTGGCCAATGACCTATGGGTACTTGCATGGCAAGTCGTCTGTATTAAATAATAACTGTGTACGGTCAGATCAGAGTTGCCAAAGCACATACTTTTGGTTTTCACTATATTTTCTTTGAATTTTGTGAAGCCCGAACTGCATAATCTTGTTGAGCATGTGTATAGAGCCCCAAAGGTTTGGTTCTTATGTAACATGCTTTTGAAGAAAAAGTCACTCTGACCTAGAAGTTATATATATACAATCTTCAATATCTCTCCTTATCATATAGGTGACAGCCTTTCAATCTTGAGGGCGGAACTTAAAGGTCAAAAGAAGCAAGTTAAACATTTGAAGAAAAAGTCACTCTGGTCCAGAAGTTTGGAGGAGGTAACTTCAAATTACTTCTATGCATGAATGTGATTATCTCATCTCTTAGTCTCCTCCACTCGATTTGTTTTAGCTTGTCATTGTATTTTATCCATGTATGATACCAGAGCTAGTACAGAGACTTTAAGATACTTTTTTTAGGTAGAGAAGGGTTCATTTTATGCATAACCTAAATGGAGAAATTTGAAAAGTAGAGTATAATTCATAATATAATGGATTACAGGTTATGGAGAAACTTGTAGACATTGTCCATTTTTTGCATTTGGAGATAAACAATGCCTTTGGAAGTGCAGGTATGTACCCCCTTTATGCATTGAAATCATACTTTGCTTGTTATATCATTTTCTTCCAGTGACTCTTAGTGTAATCAACTAATCATTATCAATGTAATGAGTTAGTTGACGTTATTGATAGCCACTGTGCAAAATTCGGCCATGTTGACCTTAATTTGTAGTTCTTTGAAGATTTTTAAATTTGAGGTGCCAGACGGTGGGTGGATGGGGGAGGGGAGATAGTTACCTGGTTTTATTATTATCAAATTACTCTTGAAATCAGTTCATTCTGAAAGCTCTATTTTGCTTCATAATTGCAATGGTGTTTATCCATGGGTACCTGCAGCTGTCCGTAAACCATTAATTGGAACCATGAGCAATCGCCAAAGGTTGGGCCCTGCAGGCCTTGCTTTGCATTATGCAAATATAGTGCTCCAAATTGATACTCTTGTAAGTGAATTTTCTTTATCGTATATATTTCGTTACATGTCTTCCTCTTCTCTTTTCTATGCCTTCCCTTTAATCAGTTGAAAATATAATTAATTGAGTTTCTAGATTTGCTTCTCATAATGCTTTTAAGTATCGATTTTTGTCTGAGACTTCTCTGCTACTTGCTTTCTATTACTTTCTGATGTTATATAATTGGATTAGACATCTAAAATTTAATTATTTAATAACTTTTTTCTAAGAGAAAAGTTCAGTCATCAATTAATTCTGTGTAAATCCATATGATAATTAGTATGCGATTTGTTTACTGCTGAATCACTTTGTTGTTTCTGGTCAGCAGTAGGTTTTTATACTAGTTCTAGTTCATAGTTGTTCAAATCATGTCTGCTAACTGCCATGTTTGATTAAACTTATGCTCTGTAGAGCATTGTACTGAGCTTGGGTTGATGCTGTCAGGTTGCCAGATCCAGTTCTATGCCTGCAAATACAAGGGATGCATTATATCAGAGCTTGCCTCCTAATATAAAATCAGCTTTGCGTTCAAAATTGCCATCGTATCGTGTTGTAGAAGAGGTATGTCCTGATACGCGGTTTCTTTCTTCTATTACCACTTTCGAAAATTTAGGGAGAGGAAATAATGGTATAGAAAAGTTAGAAACAATATAGAAACTAGAAAGCCTTTAGGCTGAAGCGAAGCACACTTTGCCTCTAGCCCGCACTTGACCAAGAGGGGAAGGGCATACAGTTATATAGTTGTCAATTAATCACCCCTCAATCAGCCTCCTAATTAATAGAATCAATCACTTATAATCGATCCTCAATTAATACCCTGGATTTAACAGTCAATACTTCTTTTAATCGCTAGGACTTTCCTCGAGACTTCTTAGATTTTTAACACAATGCAACATGATGTATAGTTTGAATGTCGAGGAAAACGACCAACAAAATCTTTGAAGGGTTTTTTTGTCCTGTGCAATTTTGCACAGGTTAAGAAATTTAAAAGAGTAAATTTATATGGAAACTTGTGTATTTTATACTTTCAAAACTGAAATACTTAGTTTTCCAATAAATAATTGCTGTTTTTGGGTTTCTTAATCTGTGCAAAGTTGCACATGATAGAAAAACTCATTTTTGAATTATTTCTCTTCTGCTTTCCAGCTTTCCTCTTTCAACCAAAGTAGAAATCTCCTGTATTAATTGTTTGGGTCATGCTAACAGGTGTTCTTAGGGCATTGGTTAATGATTCCTAAATCGGAAAGTTTTTATGGAAAATACAACTATATCACTCTTAAAGATTTTAAATACAACAACTTCCGATACATTTTTTCTATTCTTGGTTCCTTAACTAGTGTCTAGCATTCTCGTGATTGTTTTTCATTGTGTTTAAGCTTTTTTTGTTGTGGTTGCTGTCTGTTTCTTGCAGCTCACTGTAACAGATATTAAAAATGAGATGGAAAAAACATTGCATTGGCTGGTTCCAATTGCTACAAATACAGCCAAGTAAGATGTTTGGCTTTTTATTTTAAAAAACAAATATTATAATTTATAATTCAAATAGCCCCTTACTATCTATTTGAGAAACTTTCTTTATGCATTGGTTGATTTATTTTTCTATATACAGTTATCCACTAACTGTTTATTCTTTTTCTTTTGGTTGCCCTAAAACTGAATCAGAGCACATCATGGTTTTGGTTGGGTCGGGGAGTGGGCAAGCACCGGGTAAGCACTGATCTGATGCTTCTATTTGAAAATCTTCCACTTTTTTTTTCCTACTTTGTGTTTTCCAATACTTGTTTGTTTCTGGCAGCTCTGAGCTAAATAAGAAGACTGTGAAGACTGACATAATGCGGATCGAAACTCTCCACCATGCAGATAAAGACAAAGTAGAAAATTATATTCTTGAACTTCTGTTATGGCTTCACCGCTTGGCCATCAAAAGTAAGGGTGGCAATGATGCTGGTGAAATGAGGTCTACCATCAAGTCCCCTATTGGCACTGCCCTGCAGCTACAAAGGACAAATCAGCAATCTGAAAACGCTCTGCCGCCGTTGCTAACAACTGATGAGCAAAACATGCTACAGGATGTAAGCAAGCCAATTCGTATCAGAGGGATCAGTAAAAGCTTGGATTTTGACACTGGGTTGAGGGATAACAGCAGACTGATCAAGAGTAACAGTTATTCATCAACAAGTAAAAGCAAGGAATTATCTTTTAATAGGATCTTATCTAAGCTTCCTGTCATTGATTTTGGTATCGACAAAAGGAGAGCATTGGACGTGATCGATAGACTAGAGGTGGCCAGATAATTTGCAACTAATCTGTAGTGCCTTTGAAATGAAGATTAGTAGCAACACGCGGACACGAGTGGAGTTTCTGTGTAAATATGCCATCATATTCATGCTTGCAAGTGTTAGATGCCAAGTTCTGGCAGAACTTTTGATATCTTGGATTTCCTTGGCTTCATTAGGGTGTCTTGTTTTGGTGAAGTGCTGTTCTGCATCATGATGTAGATATATTCTTTATATGAAGGGAATTGATGAGAGGGTAGGCATTCTTGCTTGTATCAATGTGACTGCTGTTTGCCAGTGTCCACTTGGCATTGGAGCGGGGTGGATTCTGTTTTTTTGTTCTTGAGTGTATAGACAATATTTGAGGATATGCTATCTATGGTGGTTATACATTGCATGTATTATTGTTAGTTTGGCTACCTATGAACACTGCAGAATCTAGTAACTATTTCTTTTTTAAATTTAGATCTTGCTGTGATGGATCGTAGGCTTATGTCAATGGGAGGATAGAATTATTTGACGGATAATGATAAGAACTGGATAGCATATGTGAATTTCAGTTGGTATGGTTCTCTGAAATTTTGCTTATGACTGAAAGTGTGGAACTCTAATAGTGGAATTTTGTAAAACATCGATGCAAATAATATTTTTTAATATTCCTGAAAAAACAATGTTGGAATAAAAGTTTCTCATATTTGATTTATTTTATTTTATCATAATACCCTTATAAAATTAATTACTTTCTCATTCTTTCAATGTTCATATCACTGTTAATTTGGTAATTACATATATAAAAGTCAGTTAGATTAGTACTACCCAAACAATATTACTTCTATCAAAACCACTTTTAACAATAAAATGTCCAAATATAAATCTATTACTCTAAACACACTTTTAATCAAAACTACACTTACAAAATTCAGTTAATCAAAATTCATTTTTATAACACAACCCCAGTTGTTGGGATGGAAGATAATTTTGAAAGAAATGCATGTTGAGTAAAACGTTTTTGATTTCTTTTCTAACAAGAACAGTACAAGATGGAGATGTTATGCATGTACCAGCACCACTGCAACGCAGGTTTGTTTTATTTGACCTAAGATGATAGTTGAATAGAATTCTTTGACCCAAGAGGTCATTCAACAAAGCAAGCAAGAAAACTAATGTCAAAATTGCTCATTTGCTCAAGAGCTGAAGTTTCAATACATCATATTGTAACTTTTCCCCCAAATAAGTCACCAATCACCCGCAGCCCTGAATCTCTCCATTGACTCTTCTTTCTTTTGCTTCACAAGTTCAAGTATCTTAGGATTGAAGAAACGATCACGAACGTATTTCCTCTCCTCAGCTTGTATCTCCTTGATAGGACTGGGATATGGGTTTGGAGGAAGCCTCTTGCCTTGAAGACGTGCAATTTGCTTCAAACGGCCATATGCTTTCTTCTTTGCCTTCTTCTCTGCCAGATATTCCATCTAGGAAGCAAATACTCAAGTGATGTTAATGGACAAATGGGGAAAACAAATAGCAGAGACAACATATTTAGGAACCAATTCAGGTTACATACATCAGCTACAGCCATTGCTTGTTCCTCACTAATGCCCTGCTCTTTCAACTCAAGAACCCTCAGGCCATATATACGAGATGGAGGGGGATCAAATGCACAAATCCTGTTGAAACATTAATCATACATATGAATCACTGCCTGAAATATTTGATGCTTCACTTTCATTATTACCATGAACATGTAGACAGGGGCAGGCCTTATTTAAGAATTTTCATGATTTGAATGGAGGCAACTTCAAAATTTTACCTTACTCTTTGCAAGCAACGTATCACATTATCTCCATTGAATTAGTAACAACTATTCTTAGCAAATTGATAAAACCTGTTAAAATTCAGGCTTAGGCCTAACTCAACCCCAAAAGTCAGCTTATAAGGTGAGGACTGCCCAAGCCTTATAAGTACTACTTAGGTCATATCTCTAGTCGATGTGAGACTCTCAACACACCCCCTCACGCTCAAGACTGGACATCTGAAGCGTGGACTAATGCGGGTGGAATAACATGGATCTCAACACACCCCCTCACGGCACGCCCAGGCCTGGACATCTGGAGCGTGGACAAATGTGGGTGAAATAATAGAGATCTTGGCCCAATAACAGATCTAAGATAGGCTTTGATACCATGTTAAAATTCGGGCTTGGGCCTAACTCAACCCCAAAAGCCAGCTTGTAAGGTGAGGACTGCCCAAGCCTTATAAGCACTACTTAGGCCATATCTCTAGTCGATGTGGGACTCTCAACAAAACCAACAATATTACTATTTTTTTGGGTGGACAGCATATATTAGTACCTTTTTATAATAAAATAAATATTAATAGAAGATAAGAGAGTAGAACAAGGGAATAGGATAGGGCATCCTCACAAACAAAACAAAAAGAAACAACTAAAACTAATGTGACAGCCCTGCAACAAAGCATGTCAATCCCTCTCCATGTCTAACAAAGAAACACCACTAAACAGCCCATGGACAGAGCATCGAATGGGAGCCAAACGAGTATCCCTATCCCAAATGATCATGATATTCTACCATTCCTTTCCAATCAAATACACCAAATAGCATAAACAGAGAATTGCCAATGAATTTTTGCTTCATTACAAGGGGCAAAATGTATGAATTTAGTAAAGAGAAATTGATGCAACATATTTATACTAATATAAAACTCAACCAACATTACGTTGGTTCGAGTGGAACAGGGCTCGGATCGTTTAAGAAAGGTCTCGTGTTCGAGCCTAGTGGATGGAAAAAACGTAGTTGGGAGGGGAGACCGCACAAAAGGTGGTCAACCAGGTTCCCCGGCGTAGATTAGTCACCGGCGAAGTCGGTGGATACTTCGCACATATGTCATGGTAACCAAAAAAAAAATACTAATATAAAACTCAAAGGGAATTTTAAGAAACCAAGTAAATCATACCCTATATGGTGGTAAAATAACACTTGAGGACATCAACCATCAGAAAGACATATAAGAAAGAACATAGTTATCAGAAAGCAGGAACAGAGACTCAGACATATACTTTCACACAGTCCAAGTGAGAAGTTGGGAAACAGATTATTGGCCAAAACAGTTCACAATATGACTAGTTCCAACTTCCATATTGAAGAACCCAGTCCAACCCCTAAAAAGGGCAAGTCCATGAAATTGAAAAAGTTACTGAAAGAGAATTACACTTCTTTCCATTGTTTTGATGGAAAGGAACTCAGATTATACACTTGAATTCGCTTAAAAAGTAGCCTTGGTTGATAAATATTCATTATACCTAGAGAACATAATTGAATTCCAGATGTTCTTAAAAAATAATATGATGGGTCTATACATAAAAATATTTGTGTAACACAGACTGACATAATTTCTCAATCAACAAAATAAACGTCAGTCATGAACATATGTTCAGTATTAAGAAAAATGTTACAATCTGTAAAGTACCGGCCCAATTAGGAATAAGGAGAATTGTAATAGTTAGTTAGTGGAAGGAGATAGATAGCTAGTTGAATAAATAGATAGAGAAGTGTGTCAGGGAGGAGAGTTAGTCATTTGTGTTGAGAGTGTGACCTTGAGCAATGGCTCAGTCAGAGTGAACCTGGAGCAGTAGCTCGGTTGTAAGGGGAGATCATTCTCCTAGACTGAATAATATTCTTTCTCTCTTCTTTTTCTTTCTATACTTGAAGTTCTATTCTAGGTTCCTAACACAATCATACAGAACTCAATTTTTTGGACAATGATTTTACCAAAGTATGATTTTGTCTGTTAAAAATTAGGCATTAAACCCAACTTAGCAGGACAGAATCTGAAAATTCCATCAAAAGCAATATAATTGAAAACAAGCACAGAAGTTCTTTCTTACTATTATACTAGGAATCAAATTTGAAGCTAACAATTCCCCATTCATAAATCAAAATTTAGACTATCAACTACAATCTTCCCTTGTGATTAGACAGTTGAATATTGCAAATGACAAAACTACAGAGACATGAAAAAGGGTATACTTGATGGCGTCATGGTATTTTGAATCCGGATATTTTTTGTAAAACTTCTTTACATAAACATCCTCAGGAAGTGTGATGGTCTGAATTTTTCCCTCAGCTCGAGGAAATGTTGCAGGCGGTGCTCTGGTAAACATAGTAAAAAGAAAATATTAGACAATTTTTCACCATTCTGATAAAAAAAAAAAGGCCCATGAAAAGATTAACAGTTTAACAATATGATTAAATGAATGTTAAAATAAAAAATTGTGGTCATGTGACATGGTATTCCAAGAATTTCTAAGTTCTAACATAAAACTTCTACATCAAAAACATTAAAACTAAACTCATAAAGTTTGGACCAAAACTGGAAAAGAGAGTATAACAAGCATCATAATGCTTACTGTGGGGTTCAGGAAACAATAAATAAATAAATAAATAAATAAATAAATAACAAAAAAAAATTGCAGAAGTGAAATGTGCAGTGCTCGTTGTGATTGGACTCAGTATAAAGCTGAAAGTGAAAAGAATTAGCAAACAAGGTTGAAAAAGGTATTATTTTGGAGCAAAAAGGCCTCAGTGATGAAAACCCAGATGGGAAATAATTTCCAAATGGCACATAAAATAAAAATGAAATAGCAGTGAATCTAAAAGATAAAACCAAAAACAAAAATTGAAGGATTAAGAGACAAACTGTTCCATGGCTTTGAGCCAGACGGGTTCGGCCATGGCCATCCCCTTGACGAGCTTTCTGGTTCGAGAAAGCAAATCTCCTCTCATAAACGACATCGTTTCTATGCTCCTACTAGAGGAGTGAATGTTGTCCTGACTCGTGGGTCTGTGAGGGAAAGGGCGAGAGACGCTTGAAGAAATCGAAAGAGAACGCACGCAGCTATGGAAGTATGAAACGCAGCCATATGGAGCAAAACGCACCTTTCCCAATTGGTTTCGGGTTTGGGTCGGGCTGTTTGGATTAAAAAAACACAACCCATTAGCCAACCGAGCTCTTCGGGTCAATTGCTTTGAGGCCTAATCCAACCCGACCCGTAATTTATGGGTTGGGTCCGTTGAGTGAGTTGTCGGGTGGACCCAAACCCATGGTCATTCCTAACATTTTTTATAGACAAATATTAATATATTTATTAGTGGGTGAATTTAAACCTCCAACCTCCTTATCGCTTGACTCATACCATTAACTTAACTATCACATGTATTGAAGTTAAGAACATTATTAACCGTTATGATGGAATGTTTAAAATTGACAAACATTTGATAGTTAAAGAGATTAAAATAAACTTTTTAAAAATAAAGGATCAAAGCAAAATAAAAAATATTAAAAAAAGAGTGAAAAGACAAAAAATATATATTTTAGATAATGGTGTAATCAAATTGATTTAAATTGAATTTGGGATAATCTAATTTCGGATCCAATTAAAATTGGTCATATTTGATTGAATTAGATTTTGAAAAAAAATAATATATGAATATGGATCGAACAAATTGGATTAAAGTCGAGTTAGTTCAGATGGATTATTAGATTATCATATTATTAGATTTAATTCTAAACAAAATTACATATATATATATATATATATATATATATATATTAATACACTTACCGGAAAAACAAGTTTGCACCACAAAGTGTAATCTATGATGATTATAAAAATTGTTTGCTGCTAGAGGAGGGGATCGATGGATGTGAATATAATCATGTAAAGTTTTTTTTAAGGTAGTTATTGGTAAAAGCTAAATATTTTTATTGATGTAATAATTCATGAATGATTGATGTTAATATTTGTTTTCATAAATTAAAATAATTAATATATATATATATATATATATATATATATATATAACTATATAATTAATAATGCTAATAATACACTTCACATCATAGCTACACAGTTTATCTAACTAAATTTCTATTTGGTGAGCAGGTTTTGACATTTCTAGGTACATGAGAAATGTTCTATACTTTTAAGAGATTCGTTACATGTTCTAAATTATTAAAATAAAATATTGAATAAAAATAAAGAATATTTAATATGTTAAAAAGGAAAACGTATTTGATAATTGTTTTTCAAAATATTATAAGAATTATTTAGTCTACTTAGTCAACTTCTCCAACAACAACAAAAAAAATCAATTTGTCAACTGTTGGTTTCTCGTTGGGTGGAGCGGTATAGAGGTAAATAATCAGCCGTGACCGTGGATCTGGAGGTACCAAACATGCACTTACCGTGTGTTTGGTTTCACTTCTGAAGATATTAGAAGTACTTCTCCATCTATCAAATGTGATTCTTATAAAAAAAGGTGTTTAGAAATATGTTTGTGAAATCAATTTTACATCCAGAATTGATTCTGCCAGAAGCAGCTTAGAGTAGTTTCTGCTTTTGGATTGAAAAATTATACTAAGTTTTATACCAAACTTGCTTTCAAAGTAAAAACATCCAAACATAAATCACTTTACTTCAAATTCAATTGTATTGAAATCAATTCTACAAAATCAATTCCATCCAAAATCACGTTTGTCAAACGCTCATCCAAACACATACTTATTTGGATTAGGTTCTCTAAAATCTAAAGTGAAAAAATAAAATAAAATAAGAAACTAAGAATATAATTAAAATAGATTGAAATTTTAATGGATTTAATTAATGGTTATATACGGATAGTGTAAAGATTTTTTATAATGTCGACCAATCAAAAATTGACACATCATTATAAAGGTTTGATTATTATTCTAACCACATTAAAAGTCTTCAAATACACGATTTCTGATTGATTATTGATGTAAAAATCTTTACACTTACAGTACATATAAATTAAACTCAATTGTAATATGCTTTATACGAGCTTTATTCAATTTTAAGATGAAACGTGGCACCGCAAAATGCTAAAGACAGCTAAACTAAAAAAATAAAAGAAATGGTTAAATATTTTAATTTTAATAAATTTTGCTACATACCTCATTAGTGTTCAGTTGACTTTTGGGCGAACATTTGCAGACATCCCATTTCGAACAGCACGACCTTCAAATTGAATTGATATTGATATGGCAACAGAGGATTTGCGTTTACAAAAAGCTCAACTAGCAATTGATTCAATCGGTTTGGGGTTTGACATAACTCAAGATATATGTTTCGACAACTGTAAGAGGGGTCCGCGGTTGATCGAAATCAATGCACAAGAGTGCCGTGATCTTGATATTCCGGGAGGGGTTTCAATTCCAAATGTCCCCAACTCTATCAAATGTCACGGAGGGGAATCACTTAGAATCCAGTCCCCTGTTTTCACCCTTGACCAGGTATGTATATATATCTCATGTATTTAACATAACATATTTATTTATATAAATGATAAATGAACTATATATGATGTGTGTATGTAATTCAGATGTCGGAGCAGTTCAACAGTGAAATGCGGTTGACAGGCAATATACCATCGGGTCATTTATGTGCTTCGTTCGGGCTATCGGGTCAACGGAAGCAAGATGTTGCTACTGCCAGGTCTCTTGCATATGATGGGTGGTTCATCAGACGCTATGCCTTTGAATTACAAAGGTATGATACAGAACCTCAAGACCATGTCAAAGAAGCAATGCCTGTCATGTGGGACCCCGAGGCCTTCGCAAGGTGAGTCAGACCAACAAACTATTTTTATCATGAATCATACTTCCTTTTGCTTCCTAAGGATCCTGTTTAAAGATTATCTCTAATGCTACAACTTGTTAAAGTTGTTTATGTCATATCATAACTTTTTACCTTGTACTACAATTTTAATTAACTCTTCATTTTAATAATGCAAAAACTTAGAGTACTTCTATAAAAACTTGGACTTATGCTCCAATAAGAATTTGATTAGAATTAACCGATTCTTGTTTCAAAAGATTCCAGTAATGTTTTGCAACTCCTCAATAGCACGGGTTCAAATAATCAAATCTCTCTAATAGTCCTCTTTGGTAGTTATCCTTTCACACAGGAGATTGAGAAGCCTCCATTCGGAAAAATCCTTTGAATTAGTATCTCAGAGGCAATCCTCAGGGTGAATCTTTGACCGCCCTTCTGCAAGATTAAAATTCTATTTTAATCCATCAAAGATATATTCATTATTCATACAAATTATTTTTATTGTTTGATCATCTCTGTGAATATGTGAAAATAAACTTGGTGAAGGGATTAAAATATGGATAGTTTTAACTTCGACGGATTAAACTGATAAAAAATAATATATGTAAAAAACCCAAACTTATAATAGGTATATTTTTTAGGAACTAAATAAGGTTTTAATTTATTAAGTAAAACATTTTAAAGTGTTTGTACTAACTTGATAATGAATGAAAAACAACTTCATGAATCACACGCCTTATTTCACTCTAAATAAATTACCAAAATTTCCTAGTGTATTGCTCTCTAGAACTCATTCGGTTAAGAGCATGTTAGAATTTTCCCTCTTCCCCCGATGCAAATTGAATTGTGATTGACTGAAACAATGTGTTGTGTTTATATTGAACACGATTTGTCATGAAGTTGTGGTAGCTTCTATGTAACTTCTCCATGATTAAATTATTTCTACTGATTTATGCAAGGTTTATACGGTGTTTTGGAACTCATATTGTAGTTGGTGTGGGCATGGGAGGGAAGGATGTATTATATGTTAGACAACAGTACGATTCAATGGTCCAACCTATTAGTCTTCTAAAACTTTTGAATGATAAAGGTAGCATGAGGTTCACGGATTCTGCAGAAAATCATTGTCTGGCTAGTGATCACGAAGTCTTGTGTAACGACAAAGAGGTATCCATTTCTAATCTCTATTGACAAAAGTTTTTTTTTAAGTGTTTTTGGATTGAGAAATGTTAGCAACACACCCTTTTATATTGTCTCTTCAATCGTGTTTTCAGAATATTGTCGTGATATACCGCAGGAGGGGTGGAAGCAACGCAATGATGCGTCATAGCGAATGGATAGACACTATAGACTTGGAACCTGATGTCATATCGATGTATCTTGTCCCTTTGCCAACCATCATGAAAGGAAGATCAGGATGTGCATTTCTAAGTCATGCCATAAATCTCTATGTTCGTTGTAAGCAATTATTTGATTTGTTCTGTTGCACAAATACTTGACAGAAAAGTAAATATGTGTGCTTCTGGTTCCTCCTATATTTCAAAAAATGTTTGGCAAGATGCAGTACTAAATTAGTTATGCAAAGAAAAATGGTATAGTGAATCAATTTCTTATTAACTTTTGAATATCATATTTGATATTATATACATTTGTATCTATCTATCACGTATTTTTTATCTCCTTCATATACATGTATTTTAAAAGTACATCAAAAAAATCAATATGGAGGTTCAAGAAACATTATCCTAATCAACAGGAAGAAAAATATAAATTATTATTTGAAGAGAGAGCTTATGCATACACTCATGTGACTTTGACAACTTGTGCACTTCTGTTGTGAGCAACATTTTAACACGTCAGATTGGATAAGCTCTCATAAGCATGTGTTATAATCTCCCTCTGAAACTGAATATAAACTGAGCCTTCTGTTAACTGATGATTGCTGAAACAGACAAACCTCCAATTGAAGACCTACAACAGTTTCTTGAGTTTCAGCTTCCAAGACATTGGGCACCTGCAATTAGTGACATACATCTTGGTTCTCGTAGGAAGAATCAAGTCAAGAGTGGGCTACGATTGGGTATCTTGGGTCCTATGCTTTACATAAACACTATTCCAGTAAGTTTTCATCCTTGCTTTTTAATCTGCATTTTGTGTTGAAGTTTCCATGTTTATGTACAATTTAGCCTAAGAAGATGGTGAGGATCTGTACCTTTATTTCCTTTTTCTTTCTTTTTTAATATTTATCATTATAAAGAAAGCATCAGTAGTTTCTCTGCATACATGTTGACTCTCTCTGGTCTGGTATGCTGCTTTCCCTTTACTCTTTTAGAGTTATGGTAAAGTATAATTCTACACAGGGGGAGTTGTTACCTTACCATTGTTTTTATTATGGTCACAGAATGAGAAGTTGTGAAACATTTTTTGGATCCTTGGTTTCAGAATAAATATTTGAAAGTCCGTTAAATATAACTAATATTTAATAAATATTTAACAACTCATCTTAAACTGTACTTAAAGAAAAATTATGGGTAGAGTAATCTCTAGTTCTTGATCGATGCATTTGTAAAATCTAGCTTAGCTCTATTGTGATTTAATTTTAAAATTTTTCTTATCTTCTGTTGCTAAAGGGGCCTCCGATAGTAGTATTGTCTGATTATCTCCTATAATCAATATCCCAGACCAGCAAACACCAAATTCTCATATTGCATACATATAGTAGGACTGTAGAAGCAATAGGATTTGGAATCTCTCTAGTTCTTAATAACAGGATGATAAACATCTACCAGAGAGAGAAAAAAAACACGATTTGTTTAAATATAACTAGTAAACCTTATAACTGGGTTCATGCATAATAACTTCATATCTATCTCTCTCAAACGTGAGTACTGACATACTTGTAACATTGGTGAATTGCAGCTTCTATGTTTCACAAGTAATAATATGTTGGAGTGTAAGTGCGAGTAAGATGTCCCACATTGGGTGGAAATGGACATGATGAGCAACATATAACTGAGGGGATCCATACACTCAATGCTTTGTCCTTGAGGATACCACTCAAATTCTTTCCAATGTGGGACTTCTTCATCCACATCTCACCCACACTTGAAATGTTCAACATATTAGGGTCTATTTGCTTTGTTTTCAGTTTCTTGTTTTCAGAAATAATTATAAAATTGCCACCTTTTTTTTTTCTTTCCTGTTTTCACTGTTTCCTTTACAATTGAAAACAGAAAACTGGAAAGAAAACAAACAGACCCTTAGATCTTATAATCTTAGATCCGTTTTCCTTGGTGGCAGGTAGAGGTAGGCAATAGACCAGTAACTGGCCTCAGATTACAATTGGAAGGGACTAGAAGCAACCGCTTGGCCATTAACTTGCAGCATCTCGCTTCTCTACCCAAGTTCTTCCCACTTTCAGACAATACAAACGCTTATTTGTCTTGTGACCCTCATACCTGCCAGTTCCACCAAAAAGTTAAATGGAACTGCTTTTCATATGTTTGCACCGCTCGTACTGAATCAGATGACAGTGCTTCCGTTGTAACTGGAGCTCAGTTAATAGTGGAAAGGAATTGTCTAATTTTACGGCTGCGTTTCTCTAAAGTTAATGGTGCTACTCTAAACAAGCCACCTGAGTGGGACCAATTTTCTTCTGGTCTTCAGCTGTTGTACAATGGCTTCAGCCGCAAGTCAGGGTGCAATTGCATCTTCCCATTTATGACCAAACGAAGAGAGGGACGTAAGAATGATCCAAAGCCAGGTGATGTGACTGTTGCTTCTTCTGCATATCCTAGTGGCCTCCCAGCACCAGTGCACACACCTAAGCTTCTACGGTTTGTTGACACGAGAGAAATTGTAAGAGGACCAGGAGATAGTCCAGGGTATTGGGTGGTATCTGGAGCAGGGCTTTCTGTCCACAATGGGGAAATAAGTATCCGTGTCAAGTATTCACTCTTGAACTTTGTTAACACTAACACAAGTGCAGTGCCTTGATGATGCTCAGTCAGTCTTTTCACCTCGTTTTGAAGTCAAACGTGTTGGATGCATGCAGAGTGTGTTTGGATTAATTTTTGCAGCAGCAATGGATTTTGGTCAAGGTTTTAAATAACAGTTGGTGAATGGTTTTGTATATTAAAACTATTTCAATAATTATTTATATGTATAATTTATTATTGTTTTAATCGATTATAATTGAATCAATTTTATGTTTGGATATGTTTATTGATGAGCGATTTTAAAATCTAATTTTATGGGAAATAAGCAGCTATGGTTGCATCGACTGGTGTTGTTTCATGACCATGACTGATGCAGACTAATGTGGCTGCAATTAGCGAACAAGGATGGGAATAGCCTTTCAAAAATTTTATTCTTCCAGTTCAATTTGATACAGCTTTTACAATAGGGTGAAAAAAATTGAGAGATTTTATGGGGAAAAGTTGTATGAAATTTCTATCCATATTTTTACGTGTACCAAATTCACTATCTAGAATTTGCCATTACATTTACATCCTCAAGCAGTAACCATTAACCAGCGAGTTCCAAAGATTGAAACTAGTACCTTTTATTTGTATCTTTTTATTGGTACATTAATACTTTTCTTTTCAGCTTATCACTATCTGTGTATAGGAGACCGAAATCCTAATCACTTTATCTTGAGCTTTTCAGCTGGATAAGCCCCTCTAGTTGCACTTCTCTTTACTTTCCGAGGTGAATATTTCTGAATCTTCTCTTTGCCTTTATGATATGCCTTTCTTGGATGTGCATCTTTTTCTCCACTATTCCTCCTATCATACAAACAAAATAACATATTAAAAAAAGTCAAATCAAAGGACTAACAGAATCAGAAATATCAAATATCTAATAACCTACAGAATGGGTCAAACACAAACCTGAGGTGCAGAAACATGAATAACAAGCCAACAGCAGCTGTACCACCCAAGACTGATTTTAGCAGTAGCTTCTTTTGTGGTTTTCCTTTTGGTATTTCTATACTTCCCTCTTCTGTTTCAACTAAATTTTCAAAGGAGAGCTCACACTCGTCTTCTGGTTTTGTTTCTTCCTACATAACATAATTCCAAGACAGACTTGTTAAAATTGCATATGGAAATGAATTAACATAAGCATGCCTGAGAAAGGATCACAACAACTTACTTGAATATGCACCTCACGAGTATGTTCTGAAAGGTAAACAGGATCCATGTTGTATTGACATTGTTGATGACTGTTGCATTCAAGTTTTGAGCTTTGATTTGTTAAGCAGGATACATTGTGAGATACATCTTCATCACAGCCGGTATGAACTACAACATCATTAGTTATCACATGTGGTAATACTCTTTGTCTTTGACCTCTGACTCCAATATCTTCAGTTGTGACACCCCTGCCACCGAAATCATTAGGACCAACACCATTGGTGGGACATTTTTCAGAGTCATCTACACCTAGAGCATTTGATGCAAGAGCCGGACAATCATTTTTTAGCTCTTTACCATACTTAACAACAGCTGCACTAACTACATCTTTGTTTGGTACGCAGGACAACATAACCTTGGACATCAAGACTTCAGAAGCGTTTTGTTTACATGGTGTAGTTTCCTCACGTGAGCCACCCTCCAAAATAAATGCAGAATTTTTGTTATCTTTAGCTCTACTTGATGTCATAGCACATTTCCCTTTCTGATCCCATTTACAAAACTCAGGCAAAGAATAGGACTGACTGGACAGCAACTCCTCATCAGATTGGTCACAACTAGCATTGTCCAAGCTTTTCAAATCAACTTGAGCCTTCATGTCTTCATATGCTAGAAACTTTTTCAGTTGAGTTGAGCTTGTGGCAATGCTATGCGATACAGCTCTATGTGAAGAATTAGTCTTCCAGAAGTAACAATCAGGAGAACAGAATGAATGCTCAGTTTCCTCAAATTCCTTAACAAAATATTTATATCTTGCATAAGAAGTGATACCATATGCTGTTTCCTTACATTTCATTATGTCTTGAGATTCATATTCTTCTTTTACCTTGTTCCAATGATCATTCCTGTCGTTATGCAAATTAAAAGACTCATTGCCCCTTAACAAGTCATGCTCAAAGTAATCCAAGTCCACAATCCTACTTTCTTCCACTTGTTCAGCTCTAGTATCTAAATCAGATGTCATATCACTAAAGTCAATATGTAAATCCCCGCAAGAATGTGATGATGACCAAGTCAACTTATAACCAAGGTCTATATTCTCAGAGCAGTGATATTGCAATGATTCCCCTGGGCATAACAATTCAAACTCATCATTAGAAACTTCATTTCTCTGTTGGTTTTGAATATCCAATTGATCTAAATCTTCGGATATAAAAACACTTTCAACCATTGGAGACATCATGTTGTAGTTTAAATCCGATGTATAATCACACTCACACAAGTCATCACATTGAAGTACTGAGTGTTTGATTTCTGTGTCATCAGATTGGTTTGAATATGCCTCGTACTCTCTGGTGGAGCGTGTTACTGAGTAACCCTACAGAAGCATCATGCTTTAGAGATACAACTACAAGTAGCAAAATTATTTTGCAAAAAGCTCAAGGTACAACACATGATATTCACATAGATGACACTTTCTTTTTTTGGGCCACATTGGAGGTGAAAAAGACCATGAGTAGAAGACTTTGGATCAGTGCCAATTGAGCTACAAGCTCGTTGGTTTTGCAATTTAATATTTTATTGATAATGATTATTGAAATCAAGGACATACCTGTGTAGATTTTCCTCTTGCATGCTTCTGTAAGTAATAACCAGAAGAATCTGCAAGGATGCTGTGAGACAGTTCTATGTTTCTACGGATGCATCCAACCACATCCTTGGGCATGGTTACCATACAAGTCACAATATCAAAATCAGGAACCTGTCACCACGTTTTTACATTAGCAAAAGCCATTATTTAGAAAATAAAACATAAGGGCAAGTAATTTAGGAGTATAAGGAATACTATGACTCTTACATTTATATTCATAGACCTTGAGTTTTTGGAGAATGACCGTATACACATACAAACTCTTCGTGTATTTCTTCTCTCAACAACATCTGATGGAGAGAATAGGTCAATGCCAGTCAATCCCACGATTTTGCATATCTGCATATTAAGATGATAAAATCACATAGGTATCCAGCTGTTAATATATGTTAACACCATTCTAAAGTTGAAAATATAAATAAATAAAATGAAGAAAAAACAATCATATCCGAAATTTCAGGTTCCTATACATCTGAATTTTTATTTTTTGATTTTTACAAGAATGGTTCCTATACATCTGAATGGGAAATGAAGAACCAAAGTATTCTGACAAAGTAACAACATATTCTCTTACAACTCGTCAAATGGGAAATGCATATATATGATAAAAATTTTACCTTCAGAAATGAATCAACATTAGAATAAGGCCTATATCTCCAACCGTTCTTCTTAGAAGCAAATGGCTGACTCTTGAATGCTCTTGTATGCCTTAGCTCCATATGCTTTGCCAACAGCAATTTCCACACCAATTTTGAAACGTGAAACCTAAAAACCAATCGAATTCAATATAGATTCCAAACAATGAAAAATGCCAATGCAAGAGCTTGTTGTTCCAGATGTCGGAGTTTAATTCTAATCAAAACACCAAAGTAGTCCGCTCCTTTAATTTCCATATTAAAGACGCAACGAGTAAAAATACTCTCTTTAATTCCTATTCTGGTGAAGTCAAAGTCTTTCGTGAGGAATTGAATTGAATCTTGCTATACTATAGATTTGTTTCGAACAAAACGTAAGAACATTTATGATTGCCAAATATCTTCAGAAATTCTCATTTCTGCTATACAGAACAGGACTATAGTAGCATAACGATTTTCACTCACAGATGGATTTCAAGTTAACACTTAACAGCAACCTCTCAAACCAGAACAAATTTCAAAACATGTTCTTTATAGCAACGAAGTGATTTCCTACTTGGAAAAGTTAAAAAAAGAAATTTAATTATATAATAACAATACTATATGAATAAGAAAAGATATATAAAACAAATACGCACAGCAATTCTCCATCAGCAAGAAGTTCGGATATAATGGGTTGCTCATCTAGTCTTATCTGCAAGACTTGTCCTAGCCAAATTCTCGTTTGAGTCTGTAAATTGGAAAACAGAATAGCAATAATGATATGATCTAGAAATTAATGATAACTGACAACCCCACCATTCAGTTCAGAGTATCCACCAATCAAATCAAAATCAATAGGATTCTCACAGCGAAAACATTATGATTGGTTACAAAATGGCAACAAGATTCGACCGTCAAAGTAAAAGATAATTAACAAAGAAAGAGTGATAGAGACAGTGATAACCTGCAAGAATGCATCATCGAGTTCACGAAAGCTAGATTCGGGAGAATCAAATTCGAGCAACTCCAGCGATGGAGCAGTCTCCGATGATTCTTGACAAACCATAACTACTCAGTTTTCTTGTTCCCGCCAAAACAGAAAGAGTGAGAGGAAGATATACATACAGACTCGACACGACAACCTTAACCGTATATCATATGAAATGAAACAAGTTAGCACTACCACTTCCTAATGTATGCGGTTAGTGTCTTGTACCACAGACAAAAAGTGCAGTGGCCATGACTCATGATTTGATGAGGTTGGAGTTATCACTTATTATTGTTATTAAGGCACTGCACAAGCACGCTAAGGTGCATAGTACCTCCTCCTCGTCTCTTCCATTCATTTTCCATTTTCCATTTTCCATCATGGGGATGGGTCAACATCTCCCTCTCATGTTTTCCTACCCATCCTTCCCCAATCAGAGTTTGCCACGTCGTGTCTTTTCCAATTTTATTAACGAGAGTTTAGAATTTAATATTGAGAATATTTTTTAAAAAACATATATAAATATTTATTATCTTAAAGTATTTGAAGAGTTGCTAAAGAAATAACAACTTATTCTTATTTGTTAACATCCTCGGGCATGATATAGGCTGCGTTTGATTTGCAAAAGAGCACATGACAGATAGGATATCACAGGATAAATCCTTGTTACAGGACAATTCTTTGTCTTGTACATTATTTGATGGATAATGAACAACACAAACAAAATAATATTAAATTTACCGGAATACCCTTTATAATATATATTATTTAATATATAAATATCCAATATATAATTTTGTATAATTATGTAGAGAGAGAGGACATAGAGGAGAGAGAAAGAGATAGAGAGGAGAGAGAGATGAGAGAGGGAGGGAGGGAGGGAGGGAGAGGAGAGAGAGAGGGAAAAAAGAGGAGAGAGAGAGGGAGAGAGAAGAGAGGGGAGATGTAAGGATAATTTTGTCTTTTGTTAGTCTGTATATGGGATGGTTTGGTGGGGACAAAATTTTGGGTTTTTGTCCTATCCCTTACCACTTTTTTTATCATGTCCCCTAACCACTTTTCAAATCAAATAAGGCACAAAAATTTTTGTGCTGTTAAGTCCCCTGAATTTTTACAAATCAAACGTACCCATAATATTTATCCATCTTTTTTTATAAAAGGGGAACATCTATCCATCTTAGAACATTATTACTTTATAAAAATGCTCTAACTTTTTGGAGGAGTTAAACGACCAGTTCTCTATAATTAATGTTTCCATATGATAAGTGTGAGCCATTGATTAATCTGGCATGTGTTACTTTTAGATTACAAAGTAAGGAAGAATGATCATATTCCTTTACTAAATATGCCATACTTTGAACAAGTTACCTACGGCTTTCTTTCTTTCTTTCACATTTTGATTTACTATTTGTTCCCACTGCCAAATATTGTTATTATCACAATTATCTTGTTTCCATGATCATATACCAAAATTAAATTGAAATTCTTTTGAATCCAAAAAATAAAACACAATTCGCTCAACAAAAAAAAAAAAGCACAACACAACAAAACAGAAATCTGGCCTTATATATAACTAGCAGGCTGGCCAATCAACATTCCTTTTTAAAAAAAATTATGCCTGAATTTGACGAAAAGATTATTAATTAGGAAAATTCTACCGTATCCATACTAATTTAATTGGTTTTGAAACAGTTAAATTTAGACCAATAAATTAATGGTCTTCCATTTAATGAAATCTGGTGAAACATTTTCTATTTGAGATAAAAACTTTCACTTATTGCAATTGAGTCCTTAACTAATAAATATTTTTTAATTTAAAATTTAAAATTCTAATTATTTTAATTTTAATAAATCAGGAAAAATCAATTCCTTCTTTTTTCATGAAAAACAAATCTCTCCAATCCCCCCTCTTCTTCATCTCTTGTTGAATCATAGTTACCTCGAATCACCCTTCTTGTCCACCTTAATCGATTCAGTAGAATTTAATTAATTAATATGGGGTGTTTGCATTGATACCTAAAATGCATATTGCAGAAAGAGAAGGAAAAGTTTCACAAACAAATTATTGATTTTGAAAAAGATGTTGATGACTAACACATGCTTCAATTGGAAATCGAGAGAACGAGAGGGGCTTTGAGAGTAATGAGATATTTGGGGGATGCTGGTGATGGGGAACTGGTAGAAAGGATGGACACCATTTAAGGACGGTTAAAGGAAAAAAAAAATACGGATGAATTGAAACGATGGATCAAACTCTCATTATGAAAGGTCAAAGAAACAATGACGAGTTATAAGACGATGTTAAAGAGTTCACAAAATTGCGTTCAATTTTTTTAAAATTGTATAATTTTTAAATTTTAATGTTTATTTAAATTTTTCAACGATAAAATATATTTCACTTAAAAAATGATAATTAATTTGAATGACTAAATTGTAATAACAAAAACTTTGAGTACTGACTAATAAAAAGTTTTTTTTAAAAAAAACTAATAAAAAAGAAGACATACCATCATTCAATAGACAAGCTTCACTATTAACGAATCAAAACCTTTTATATTTTCAACCGTACTCTAACACTTCCCTATTAATTGTTGTCTCTTCCGTTTCGAAATGTCAACATTCATTAACTTTAATGTTTGAATGAATGGACGACGCCGGTTCGGGGTTCATGGCTGTCTTCACACCTTAAATAAGTCTACTAGTATTATTGATGTTTTTTATACGCAGCAGTTGCGGTCGAAAAACATTATTTTGGCATCTTTGTTTATGTTACAGTTTTGTATTATGATTTCTGATTTGTCAAATTTTTCACATTCGATAATTCCTAATGACAAATAATAAAAAAGTATCTTTTTTAACCAATCAAAATGTATGACACAAAATTATAACACACTTTATAAGCAAATATTATTTTTCTTTTTTATATGCAGGAGCTGCGGTCAAAAAACATTATTTTGGGCTTCATTAAATATGAGCATGCCTATGAGCTATGGCGTTCATGGTGACAACGTGGCTGCGTGGAAATCAGGCATCAACATTCAACAGCATCCAGGTATCTTATACGAGAATTGCGCTACGTGTGAATTACAGAAACACACCCCTCAAGCTCAAATCTCGTATGCTTTGTCCATGTGTGCTTTCTTTTTGTCTTTCACAAGTCAGAACTCTACAGTCTACAGCATTTTTGTGTTTTTGTCTCCAAGTATATTCTCAATTTTTTTTAAGAACGGATAAATTAAGCCCAACCAAATAAATTACAATCTAACATTTTGTTTCATAGGAAAAAAAAGTGAGAGGAAATAAAGTGGTACAGGAGAAAAGGAGTAAAAAATGGCATGAATATTGTTTAGTTGTAATATGAAAAAAATAAAAGAAATAAAACTAAAACTCTATCATCCTCTTATTTGATTGAGTAGAAAGTGAGATGAAAAATTATAAAATGACATAAATATACTTAAATAGAGATGGCAAAATTACTCGCATCCATGGATATCCGCAATGGGTAGTAAATGGATACCCACATATTCATAATAAATATTTTTTATTAAGTATACAATATTTATTATGACAAATTCTATCATTTTGAGATGAAATAAACTTTATTTTCTTTCTTATTTGACACTTTTTAGTGATTAAACCCTTAATAATAATTTTTTAAAAATACATATAGTATATTATATAATGTTAATATAATATATTGCTATATTAAATTGTATAATTTTATTTCTTTTCCTTTTATTTAGACTCTTAAATACCAACAGATATCTATGGATATTTGTTATCTACATAAATATTTATGAATATTGACAGATATGGATGCGGGGGAAGCCGTACCCGCACCCGCCCCATGCATTGTCATCCCTACACTTAAATAGTAAAATGATACATGTGAAGATTGGTTGAGGACAAGGACAATTTTATCATTCCACATATTTTCCACTCTCTTGTAGTGTTTTTGTTTTTCATGTGTCTGAAAAAAAAATTATTTTGGGATACACCATAGTTTTTTTTTTCTCTTCTCTCAGTTAACTTTTGGAACCAAACGGGAGAATAGAAGTTGATCTCTCCATTTTCTTTCTTTGTGCTTTCCTTCACCCTCCTTTCTGTGGAACGAAAAAGTGAAGAAAATTACCAGGGTAGATTTGTAGAAACTCCAATAGTGTGTTAAATAAGGCACCAGATGAGTTTATATGCTAGCCAAGTAGTTTCTTTGACCAAAAATTTATAAAGCTGTTTGGTAAAAAAATTGTTTTATTGATAAAAAAACTCGTATTTGATAAGTTAATAAAGGTAATTTATTAAATAAGTTAAGAGTTGCACGATTTTTTCCGGTTTTGTCTAATTTAATTTCTAAAAGTGACAACCTTTTACCCTATCCTTTTATAAATAAATAAAAAAAAACCTTTTACCCTATCCTAATTAATACACCTGTATATGAATCTTTTATTATTTGATCTGTCTTAATACAAATTCCCAAAGTAGTTGGAATGTAAAATTAATCCATTTTATTATATAATTTAATCTAAATACTAAAGGATTAAAATAGTATACATTGTACCAACATATGATTGGTCCGAGTGGTAATTGATTTGGGCCCCTTAAGCAAGTGGTCATGGGTTCGATTAGCTCGAGGGATTAGTCTCCGCCGTAGTTACGCGTGAATGATATCCTGAGAAACAAAAAAAAATAATAATATACATTGTCAGTGTAAAACTTTTTACATTAACACCCACTAACATTTTAATATATATGCTTTTATTTTAATAACTAAGAGAAATAACAACAATGTGAGTTTGTTAAGATATTATTGGGTTTTAATATAAAAATTATTTACACTGATAATACATAGAAATTAAACTCGATACTTAATGCATTATAATTGATCTAGAACTGGGCTAATAGTTTGTTCTAAAGAAATGTCTTACAATATTCACAAGAACTGAAGTTATAAATTATATTGCAGCATTAAATACTTAATATAGTTGCCTAATTTGTAAGAATGTTTCAATATTCACAATTAGGGATGTAAATGGAGCAGGGTGGGTATGGGTAGTGGCCCCCCACTACCCGTTCCATTAGATGAATTTCATATCCGTCCCCATCCCATATCCGTACGGATATCATCTTGCGGGTTTTAAATAAATTTATCGATACTAGTATAATATACCCGTGCAATGCACGGGTAAGTTATCCGTTAAAATCATCTTTTGTTAATGGTTAATAAAAAGATAATTGTTATTTGACATATCAAGACAATGAAGATAGAAAATTGTACTTTGTAGGAGAGACACAATAAGGGTTTGTTTATTACGGATTATAAAAAAATGATTTTCATATTTTGTAAAAATATTAATATTATTATTATTGTTGTTGTTGTTATAATTATCATTATTTCTATTTCTAAGTTACTAAAAACCACCTCGTTCTAGCATTTCTTACCTAACCTTTTTTTAATGATGTGATTACAGCTAAAATACTCTGCTCAAGCAACCAAGTCATTGATTTACTTTTTTAATGCAGTTAAAAGCATATCTATCAAAATATTAATGAATGTCAGTTTAAACATTTTTTAGACCGATAGTGGATACTAATTTAATAGATATTTTATTGGTGTTAAAAATAATGTTACATTTTTTTAATATGAATTAAAGTTGTTTGAATTGTTAGTGTAAAAATTTGTACACTAACAATAACTAAAATTTTGACATCTATGCTTTTATTGTAATAATTGAGATAAATAATAATAATAATAACAATAATAATAATAATATTATTATTATTATTATTATTATTATTATAAATTTGTCAAAATTTAATTGGATATCAATGTAAAACTCTTATACAATGACAATGCATATAAAATTATATTATTAGTTTGTTTTTTGTTTTGTTTTTCCTCTTCCACCAAAAAAATTACTCCTAAATGTAAAAAAAAAACCTTAAAATTACCTCAAAATGGATTGTTATAATATCTAATCCAACTTTTAATTGTAATTGTTATTTACATTTCAACTGAAATGATTCTAAATATATCTTAAAATAAGTGTCCAAAAACATTAAAAAATAACATCTTGAATTCATATTATATATAACCACTCATGTAATTGAGTAAGAGAATAAAATTTAACAAAATTAAAGAGAGTCATCATTTGCAATAACATAGAATCACATAGTGCACAATCAACAAAAACTAATAGTCAGATTCATGGGAAATTAAAAATCATATACATAAAATTGTTTGTATGCTTTATACACTTTACACTTTGCACTTTACAAAAGAAAAATCAAAATAAACACACTATTGTGCTTTTACTTGACAAAGCCATGAATTAAACCATATTCCCTTCGACCTTCACTAATGCCATGCAATGAATACATATTCTCACCGAAGAAGATACATTAAAAATTATAAAACAATGAGTTGCTTACCTTTTTCAAATACTAAATAAGAATTTTGCCAAGTATCAGAGTAAAGCTCTGGATTTTTATGGCCAGATGCTTCAAGGATGATAGAATTCTATTTAGTAAAACCATTTTACCGTGAACACTCATTTTTGTCCGTCTTCATTTTATTCTAACTTTTATGTTATTATGTTTCAGGGAGACTAATAATAATAGTGAAGAGAGAAAGAAGAAAAAGAAAATAATGAAGAAAGGAGGAGGCTCATAACTAATTTGTTATTAGACGGGGAGGTCCCGTCCATTGCATTTGCTGTTGGATGGCGAGGTCCAGTCCATTACATTGGACTTGCTGTTGGACGGGGAGATCCAGTCCATTACATTTGCTGTTGGACGGCGAGGTCCAGTCCATTACATCAGACTTGCTATTACATCTTTGTCGGGAGGTCCCATTACCATTGCATTTCTTGTTGGGACGACGAGGTCAGGTCCGATCCATTACATTGCATTTGTTGTTGGACGTGGAGTTCCAGTCCATTGTATTTGCTGTTGGACGGCGAGGTCTAGTCCATTACATTGCATTTGTTGTTGGACGGGGAGGTCTCGTCCATTGCATTTGTTGTTGGACGGCGAGGTCCAATCCATTACATTGGACTTGCTGTTAGACGGGGAGGTCCCGTCCATTTAATTTTCTATTGGACGGGGTGGTTCCGTCCATTGCATATCTAATTTTCTGTTGGACGAGGAGGTTCTGTCCATTGCATATCTAAAGCATCCGTCCATTTAAGTCTCCATGCCTTCCCTATACGTAATCGACTCTCGAACCCAAAGATTCTTCTTAAAGGGTTTTTCAATTTTCCCGAAATTAAATAAAGTTGGTGGCGACTCCATGTTTTTTCTCTAAAAGGAAAAACAAGTTTTTATTTGTGGTCGCGACAGACGGCGACTCCACTGGGGATTCTTTTAAGAGTCAAGCCCATAAAAATTGGTTTTGCAAATTTTTAGTAACTGGTAGCTGATAGTGTGATTTCACATCATATTTTATGTATATTTTTGCATGCATTTTCATATAGTTTAGGCATACTTAAATTGATTTTAGTTAGTTTTTACCTTGGAACGGGTAAGTTGGTTTCGTGGTGTTGTTTTGCAGAAATTAAAGAGAAAATGCCCCAGATGAGCCATAATGGAGCCTGGATTAAGTTGGAGCTTGAAAAGTGAAGATATTGGATGACTCCAATTTAATTTGAAAAAATATTTGATGACAATTGATAAAAGTGCAACAACAATGTAAGGAAATGACAAAGAAGAAGTTTGCAATTGAATTCGGAAGAAGATGATTAACGCTACTGAGCCTGGTTGAATTTCAATTTCAATTAATATATTAATATATAGGATTCATGTCCAAAGGCAGTATTGCCTTTTTGAAATTAACCAGAACTTGTCGTAGGAGTCATTGCCAAAGTAAATTAAAAGTTCAAATTAGAATATTTACTTCAGCGTGAAGTAATTTGTGAAGGGTCCCATGTGATGCTTGGAATTGGCAATATATAAGGAGCATCAGCGAGAATAAAAAGGAGAGTAGCGCAGCAGAGATGGACGCAAGCGCAACGCCATTCTTGCGCAAAGGAGACTTTGACAGAAAAATAGGATTTTTAACCTGGGAGCACTTTTATCCTAGGGAGACTCTTGGGAAGCAAAAAGGGGCGTGATTTCTCTGAACCAAGGGGCTGCGGTGACGACTGTGGAGAGCTTCAATGGAGTTTCTTCTTCCCTTTGTTCTTATTGTTCTGGTTTTGGCTTTCTCTTTCTCTATGAGTAGCTAAATCCCTTTTTTGGGATTAGATGTAACTTAACTGAATATCATGTATTTGTCTTGATTGTATTAATCTATGTTTATGCTTTCGTATTAGTGTTTAATTCCGTCGCTTAATGCTTTTTGTGGTTTAGCTACCCATAAACTGATTTTAAGATTTGATTTGCAATGGGGACGTTCTTATCAATTCTTGATCTGGAATTATTCACCTAGTAAACCTCGCATCTAGGAATGAGGTTTGGTTTATTAGTAATCGTGTAATCCTTAATCTTAATGCAAATTCATTAATCTAGGTCACCTAAGGAATTAGGGTCTATTAGTGGATTTAGGCTCTTGTCATCTGAGGAATCATGGCTTGAGTAATTTCGTGGGTTGATTTTAATATTTGAAGTATAAACTGGATTGGTGGTCTTGGTATTGCATGAGGCTAAGGTTTAGTGAAATTTAATCCCAACACCCCTATTTGCATTCCAAGTGTTTGATAAAAATCCCAAAAATACCAAAAATATTTTATTGCTTTTGTTTGTTTAATTTTATTTATTTTGATCTTTCTTCATTTAGTCTAAATAGTTGTTGAAATTGTGAATTGGTAATTGGCAACCGATCCCTGTGGATACGATAACCGGTCTCACCACCGTATTACTTGTTCGACTAGGTATACTTGCCTAGAAATCGTCCAACAGTAGCTTATTTGTTTTACCTTTTATTGCTATATCTTGCTGTTTTTTTCCTTACAATAATTAAATGACAAAACTAAAAATGTTTCTTATTTTTAATGATGTTTGTTTGGAT
Organism: Sophora flavescens; assembly: GCA_030762895.1. Classification (NCBI taxonomy): domain Eukaryota; kingdom Viridiplantae; phylum Streptophyta; class Magnoliopsida; order Fabales; family Fabaceae; genus Sophora; species Sophora flavescens. The sequence goes on along the minus strand of CM061068.1, from coordinate 49,364,913 downwards.
TGTCTTTTTTGTTTAGGTTTTCCTTTTATTTAAATGAGAAAAATTAGTTGTACATGCATTTTAACTCGTGTTATTCTTATATATGTTTCACTAACAATGTTTTTGTTTCCTCCTCCTTTTTTTCTCTTTTTTTCCCTATATTTTAACAATAGGGTAGAGGACTTATAACCATTTTTATATATACCTTTGTTTTTGTTTTGCAGGTCTTTCTTGTATTTTCTTTTCTTTTTTAAGTGTTACAGGTTTGTATGCCCCCTTCACACACATCACTATCACATATTGCACACACTCTTAGCTCTATACCCGAGCTTGCTCAAAAACCCAAGGATTAGGCGGTGCTCCAACATTGTCATTGAAGAGGTCTTGTACCTCCCTGATACTTGTCGGCTCACCACTCAAATTGTACATAAGATCTTGGAATAGTCATATTGAGAGGGTTTATCCCTACTTGTGGCTAGATTCATGAATCATATCCTTATGAGGGCAATCTGTGGACCATGACTTTTAGAGGTCTAGACCCGTCCCAATTTTCACTAATAGAGCAGACCTATTGGCCGACCTGTTTAGAGTCCTAACCTTAGGATGTGTCCATCCTTAGGTTTTACCTGGCTTAGGACAAAAGGGGGTGCACTTTTCTTTCCTCTCTCTATCATCATAAGCATAAATTGTCATGCATGGTCATTGTGAATATCCACAAAACTAGGGGCGTCACATTGCCACCTCAAACCTGAATGACATATTCGAATATTATTGCACATCTAATAGGCGCTATGTCATAATGAAGGTGATGCATTGGTAGCATGCCCATCAGGGTTTTTAACCCCATTGGGTCTCATACAACATGAATCATGCAAAATATATTTGCTTCACTATACTCATTTTTTGCTTCTTTTTTGCTTGTGCCTCTTTGTTGGAAGACTTTGGTATTCACCTTATAGCAAGAAAACGGAAAAGTTTGGTTCCGAAAAGAGTACTAGCAATAGAAAAGAAATACGAGGACATGATGGATGAGCTCCAATATCACATTTCCCAGCTGGTGGAATGATTTGAAGAAGCATCCATCCACATTCGTATGAACCATTTCCTTCAGATACCACCAAAGGCGATCGAGTTCTTCAATCATTTTGGGAAACTTACCAAAGGGTTCGGGAAGAAGAAGACGAGACTCTTAACATAGTGCATTGTAGACATCAGATATATATTGAAACTATCAATGTACTTCTTTTATTTTGATCAAAGACTCATGATTTGTATCGAAATATTTATAATGAATGGAAGTTTTCATCAATGTCTGTCCAGCGTTTTTTTAGATGATATCTATCGAGGAGTGCATTCTCCCTTAGATACGTCATCAACTATATTTTTACCCTAAAAACGACGTGTTTTCTGCATGAAAATAAGGACGTTGCTAGTACGGGTATGGTCTATCGAGGAGTGGATTCTCCCTTGGAATTGACACCAACTGCATTCAAGCTAGAGGGAACCATACCACTAGATTTGATTGCAGGATGAGTATTCTCGCTATAGGTGTATACGACAGTCTTCCTAAGAGCACTCTCGCGATCAAACAAAGGGTGTTAACTTGCACATGCACACACACACACACACACAAAATTTAGGGTTTACTAATGATATTCTCGGATGCTTTACAGAGTCACATACTTCTGAGAATCAAGGAACCATTGCGCGACCTAGGAAAGGTAACACCAATCAAACCCGAGTTCACAATACCAGATCTCGGACCAAGATGGCTGTCAATGCGTCTAAGGAAAGAAGAAACTTAATCTCTGAGATAGATGAAATGAGGGGAAGGGTAAATGAAATGATTGAAACCCAAGCAAGATTAGAAGCCATACTGCAGGATATGAGGGAATCTCTCAGCATGCTTAATAGAGATGCAAATGAACCAGGTAGGCAACAGATTTCTTCCGCGGTAACAGCACCGATGTTTTCAAACATTAGCGCGGGTCTCATTCAGGGAATATCTGGCCCCGACCAGACACATCACACGGCTCCAATAACACTTCCCATTGAAGAAGGATATCCCCCTTTTGAAAATGCATATCATGAAGTCTCGGGCTATACAACACCGACATGGGAGCAACCACATGTATCTACTCACAGTCAGTCAGCGGGAGTTCAGGTTGGTAAGGATAAGATGAGAGATGAATGGATGGAGAAGATGGAAGAACAAATAAAAGCAATAAAAGGTCTAAGTACCTACGACCCTCTCCAGATAGAAGAACTCTGTCCCGCCACAGATGTCGTGATCCCCAAGGACTTCAAGATTCCTGATTTTTCTAAATATGATGGAAGTGGGAACCCACGATTTCACCTCATTAGTTATGCCACCAAGATGGAAATTTGGTCCAAGGATGACAAATTCCTTATCAACTTTTTCCACAAAAGTTTGACTGGCCTCGCCTTAGAATATTGGTACCTCCAATTGGACCATTCCAAGATCTCGCGATGGACGGAATTGACTGACTTATTCATGGATCAGTACAAATTCAACCTGGATGCAGCTCCGAGTCGTGAACAGTTGACTACAATGCAGAAAAGAAATGAGGAGCCCTTCAAGCAATATGCCCAAAGGTGGAGGAGTTTGGCTGCACAAGTTCAACCCTCGTTGACTTTATCTGAAATGTGCTCATACTTTTTAGGAACCTTTGGAGCACCTTTTATAGGGGCCATGACTGGGGCAGCCTATAAATATTTCTCCGACTTGATCGCCGCCGATGAAAGGATTGAATTTTTGACAAGAGCTGGAAAACTCCCCATGAATAATGGTGAAGGAAATGCATCCCGGAAAGGATTGCAACCAAAGAAGAAGGAAGTTGAGGTGAATTATGTACAACGCCAACTGAACTTTAATCCTCAGTACTAAGCACCATATAACCCTAATCCACATATTTCATACCAGACACAAACCCGGCTTTACCCATTACAATCATCCTCACAAACCAACACTTACACACAAAATCAAATAAGCAATATTCCTACCCCTCAACCACATAACCTTACCCGCCCATCATACACCCGTTACCCGTCTGCACCCCCACAAAACCACGCAAACTATCCTCCGCCTCGCCCAAAATTTCCAAAACCAAGGACATTTCCAAAATCCAAATCTGCCACCCTTCCCGAGATTGTCCATCTCTAATGCGGATTTATTCCAACAATTGTTTGACCGCCACTTAATTGCGGGGAACCTTGTGCGTCCCCTAGAACCACCACTTCCTGCTTGGTACAGTCCAAATCAGACTTGCAAGTATCACATGGATGTCACAGGACATTCCATTGAGGATTGCGAAGATTTTAAAATGGCAGTGAGAAAGTTGATTGCTTGTGGGAAGATAGGGTTTGAAGAAGAGGTCGGGCCTAATATTGTTAAAAATCCAATCCCAAACCATAATGATGGAAATCGGGTGAACAATTTGGAGGTAAGAGGGTCCCCAATCAGGAAGGTACTGGAACTACGAGTGCCAATGCAGAAGATCTTCGAAGAACTAAAGAAGGCGGGATACCGCGTTGTTGCATCAATAAGAATTCCAAGAGAAGAAAGGGGGTATGCCGAAGATCTAAGGTGTGACTATCATCATGGGCAAGTGGGGCATGGCATCGAAACTTATTGGGGTTTCAAAGCCCGGGTTCAGGGATTACTCACCTTGGGTGTAATTCAAGCTAGACGGGGTGCTGCCGAGGAAATCAATGTAGTTGAAAAAGTTGTACTCCGAGTACCACCTATGAACAAAGCTTCAGCCCCAACCCCCGAAAGAGTCATCGTAAGGGTGAAGAAGCCAACTCCTTTTGCTTATGTTGATACACATACTGTACCATGGAATTGTGAACAGAAGGTTGAACTAGCTGGAGCTGAGGGAGAGACCTCGAAGGCCCAAGTTACTAATATTGTGAGAATTGGAGGAATTACAAGGAGCGGGCGATGCTACAGCCCTGTCTAAGAAGAAATAATGAAGGAATCCAAAGAAAAAGAGACCATGGATGAAGGAAAGGTAAAAGAAGAGGAAGAGTTTCTGAAGATGATGAAGCAAAGTGAATATGATGTGGTAGAACAGTTAAAGAAAACTCCGGCAAGGATATCTCTTTTATTGCTTGTCTTGACATCAGAGTCGTATCGTAAGACATTATTGAAGGTGTTGAATGAAGCGTATGTCAAGCCTGACGTCACTCCGGAGAATGTGGTAAATATGGTGGACCCAATAAGGCATGTCAACATGATTACTTTCTCGAAAGATGAAGTGACTTCGAAATCCCGCAGTAGCACCAAAGCCTTACACATTACCCTAAAGTGTGAAGGGTTTGTGATTGCAGAGGTGCTTGTAGACGGTGGTTCGGCGTTGAATGTGGTTCTAATGTCCACTCTCGAGCAACTAAACATAAGCATGGCGGATTTGACACCACAAGAAATGATTGTACGAGCCTTTGATGGGACAGCAAGAGGAATCTTAGGGGAGATAACTCTGCCCCTTGAAATAGGGCCTAGTTGTTTTTCTGTCCTCTTTCAAGTCGTGGAGATCCAACCAGCTTATACCATGCTTCTGGGAAGGTCTTGGATTCATGAAGCAGGAGTTGTTCCATCGACTTTGCATCAGTGTTTGAAGTATATTCAAAATGGGTCCGTGATTACCGTCCGTGGTGAAGAGGAAATTATGCTGACAATGCCCGCCGCAATACCTTATGTAGAAAGTACAGAGCAAATAGAAGATGATTCATTGCGTAGTTTTGAGGTATTGAAGCCAGAGAACAAGAAAAGGGAGCCGCCAATGAAGAATGTGAATGAAGTTGCAATCCGCATCATGGAAAATAATGGGTATCAAAGAGGAAAAGGCCTAGGGCCTATGCTGCAAGGGATCTCTCAACCAATTGACGGAGCTATGAGAGAAGGAAGGCATAGATTGGGGTATCAACCCTCCTTAGCAGAAAAGATGAAATTCATGACTCTCGAGAACAAAGAAGGAGAAGAGGATGAGAGAAAGTATCTTCCCCTTTTGACAGAGACTTTCCCAGTGGCTGCTGAAGTTATCAGTCCGGACAAGTTATTTTCCCCCACTTCACTATCAGCACACTTGAAGAGAAGCTGGACGAGAACCATGTCATCTATCTCCCTGCTAGCAATGAAGTTCTCAATAATTGGCGATCTGAACCGTTTGTTGATGTTATTTCCATGAAGTAATTATCTTATTGTACTAAATTTGAATTGATGTTTACTTTGTTTGAGACATGAATGAGAATGTAGCACTTTGTCTGGTGTTTCCCTTTTGGTTCCATCATTGTTTTCCTCTCTCTTCCATTTCTTTACTTTGTTTAATCTTTTCTTTCGTGAATAAGACTCTTGCCTACACTTCTTCTATTCCCGACTTTTTTTTTCTTCCAGGAATACTTCTTCCACTAAAGATTTACCTCAGGAGATGAACTTTGAAAACTCATTTATTGATTCCCTCGTGGCCATTGATGAATACAACCTTGAATCCGATGAGGAAGAAGAAGACATTGAAGAATTCTTAAAGATGGTGAAACGGTCAGAAGAAGGGATTAGCTCGAATAATGAGGCTGCAGAAGTGATCAATATGGGAACCGAGGAAGACAAAAAGGAGTTGAAAATAGTGGATAACCCAGAGCGTGAAGAAATGGTTGCACTATTCAAAGAGTATCTGGATGTTTTTGCATGGTCCTACAAAGATATGCCAGGTCTAGATCCTGAGATAGCATCGCATAAAATTCCCTTATACCCAGATGCGGTTCCAAAGAAGTAAAAATTAATTAAGGAGGATGCATCGTGAGATGTCACTGAAGATCAAGGAAGAAGTGACCAAGCAGTTAGAGGCTGGCTTTCTGGAGGTAGCTAGACACCCAGAATGGGTAGCTAATATTGTTCCAGTACCAAAGAATGATGGAAGGGTCAGAATGTGCGTGGACTACCGAGATCTGAATAAAGCCAGTCCAAAGGATGATTTCCCGCTACCTCATATTGATGTCCTTGTAGACAGTACAGCCAGAAGTCATAGGTTTTCTTTCATGGATGGCTATTCTGGGTACAATCAGATCCACATGGATGAGGATGACAAATAAATGACAACTTTTATCACTCATTGAGGGACTTTTTGTTACAAAGTGATGCATTTTGGGTTGAAGAATGTCGGGGCCACTTACCAACGTGATATGGTAGCATTGTTCCATAATATGATGCATAAGGAGGTAGATGTATATGTTGATGATATAGTGCCTAAGTCCAAGGAAGAAGAAAGCCATGTAGCAGTTTTGCGAAAGTTGTTCGAGCGGCTAAGGAAGTACAAGCTGCGGCTGAACCCTGCAAAATGTACTTTTGGTGCATCCACAAGGAATTTACTTGGCTTTGTTGTCAGTAGAGAAGGAATAAAGGTGGACCCGAACAAGGTAAACGCAATACCTGACATGCCAGCACCTAAGAACGAACGGGAAGTAAGGGGTTTTCTTGGAAGGTTGAACTATATCGCACGCTTCATTGCAAATTTGACTAGCACATGCGAGCCAATCTTCAAACTCCTCAGGAAGAATAATCCAAGAAGATGGGATGATAACTGTCAAGAAGCCTTTGACAAGATAAAGGCATATCTTCTAAATCCCCCAGTGTTGGTACCACCTACCCAAGGTCGTCCATTGTTACTCTATCTCACTATATTGCCAACCTCAATGGGTGCAATGTTGGGACAACATGATGAATCCGGCATGAAGGAACAGGCAATTTACTATCTGAGTAAGAAGTTTAACGCCTGTGAGGCTCGTTATATGGCAATCAAGAAGACTTGTTGTGCTCTAGTGTGAACCTCCAGAAGACTCAGACAGTACATGTTATATCACACCACTTGGCTAATTTCTCGAATGGATCCTTTGAAGTATATCTTCGAAAGTCCTCATGTCTCCTTAAGAGTTTCGAAGTGGCAAGTGATATTGTCAGAATTTGACATCAAATATGTGACTCAAAAGTCCATCAAAGGAAGTGCGATTGCTGACCATTTAGCAAAGAATCCTCTTGAGGATGAATGGCCTGTCAATTCCGAGTTCCCTGATGGAGAGATAATGTCCCTCGAGGAAGATGAAGAACAGGAAGATGCGTGGACAATGTATTTTGATGGAGCGGTCAATATGCATGGCAATGGTATAGGAGCAGTGGTTATCTCACCAAATGGCAAGCAGTACCCGGTGGCTGTAAAACTGAAATTTGAATGTACGAATAATATTGCAGAATACGAGGCATGTGCTGGCGGATTACAAATGGCACTTGAACTTGGTATAAAGCAGTTGAAAGTCTTCGGGGATTCAGCTCTAATCATTTGCCAAGTCAATGGTGAATGGCAAACCAAAGACTCCAAGTTGATTCCGTATCAGAAATACTTGACTCAGCTGATTGCAAAGTTCGACGAGATTACTTTCTCGCATTTAACTCGAGACAAGAATCAGTTTGCTGGTGCTTTAGCCGCACTAGCTGCCATGACCAAGCTGGATATCCATACCAATGTCCAACCCATCCAAGTTAGAGTGCAAGATGAACCGGCATACTGTGCCCATGTGGAAGGAGAACCTGATGGTAAGCCTTGGTATCATGATATCAAGCAATATATTCAGAACAAGGAATACTCGGCAGAAGCGAGCGAAGCAAATAGAAATACCATCCGAAGACTGGCCATGGACTTTTTCTTAAGCAAGGAAGTCGTGTATAAAAAAGGATATGATGGTACCCTACTCAGATGTGTGGATGCTCGCAAAGCTAAATTGATCATGATCGAAGTTCATGAAGGAATCTGTGGGACTCATGCCAATGGTCACATGATGGCTAGGAAAATCTTGAGAAGTGGTTATTATTGGTCTACAATGGAGTCAGATTGTACAGAGCATGTTCGTAAATGCCAAAAATATCAGATGTATGCAGACCGGGTTAATGCACCTCCATTTCCACTGCATAATTTAGCATCCCCATCACTACAAGAATTTAAGCTATTTCCCAAGGCATATTACCCAGGGCAAAAAATCCCTAGGAAATTTTGATGTTTCCCACGGTTAAAGCCTTGGGAAAATTCTCTCTATGGTTCCCACGGGTTGGGCCTTGGGTAACAGAGGACCCAACTGCTCCCGCTTGTTTTCCCACGGATTGGGCCGCGGGTAACAGAGGCGCCAACTGCTCCGCTTGTTTTCCCACGGATTGGGCCGCGGGAAATATGTTACACGATCGAGGCGCTGTTTCCCAGGGCTGTGGCCCTGGGAAATATGTTACATGAGGCGCCGTTTCCCGTGGTCAGGCCCCGGGAAATATGTTACACGATCGAGGCGCCGTTTTCCTGTGGCTGTAGCCGTGGGAAATATGTTACATAAGTTGTTGTTTCTGGCCACGCCCGGGAAATATGTTACACGATCGAGGCGCCGTTTCCTGTGGCTGAGCCGTGGGAAATATGTTACATGAGTTGCCGTTTCCGTGGCTGTGGCCCTGGGAAATATGTTACACGATTGAGGCGCCGTTTCCCGTGGTCGTGGCCCCGGGAAATATGTTACATGAGGCGCCGCTTTCCCGTGGTCAGGCCTGGGAAATATGTTACACGATCGAGGAGCCGTTCATACTTTTTTTTTTATTTCTTCTTCTTTCATCTTCCTCCTCCCATTTCTCTTCTTCTTCAAGAACCCATCTCCATCTTCCTCCTAACTCCAACCCTTCTTCCTCCTTCACCCAAAACCCAACAAACACCATAAACCCATAATTACCCATACCCAGCCAACATTCACTTCTCACCTCAAACCCACACATCTCCTTCCCTTTCTAAACTTCATCTTCCTCCTCCCATTTCTCTCCTTCTTCAATAAACCAGCCCCTCACTCATCCATCCCTTCCACCATTTTTTCACCAACATAAGCTCCAAACCACAGTCAAAAATCAAAAAATACCAACAGTAAAAACACATACAAACAGAGACACATAGTTTGGTCCTCCTCCCTCTCTCCCGCTGTCCAGACCGCATCGCCCAGTCCAGACGCCGCCGTTCGCCGTTCGACCCGGACCAGCCAAGTCCAGACCCGAAGCTGCCGCCGGAAGTTGCAGAGCCGCCGCGCAATCGCTGGTTCCCTCCGCCGGAATAATAATTAATTGACTTATTAAGCTATAAATTAAAGTTTTTTAATTAAAAAAAATACATAGGTTTCCCAAGGTTAAAACCCTGGGAAATGTTTTCCAGGGAAAATTCCGTGGGAAACGTTTCCCAGGGAAAATTCTGTGGGAAACGTTTCCCAGGGATTTTTCCGTGGGAAACTTTTCCCAGGGAGTAGTCCGTGGGAAATTTCCCAAGGTGTGACCGGGGGGTATTTCCCAGGGCATACCCGTGGGAAACGTTTCCGACCAGCTGAAAACCGAGGGATCTGAATCCGTGGGTCATCCCTGGGAAATGTGTATTTTCCCACGGATTTTATGGATTTCCCAGGGCCATAGGCCCTGGGAAACAGCGAAAATTCTTGTAGTGCATGGCCTTTTTCGATGTGGGGAATAGATGTCATCAGTCCCATTAATCCCAAGGCTTCCAATGGTCATCGTTTCATTTTGGTGGCGATAGAGTATTTCACTAAATGGGTAGAAGCTGCTTCATATGCCAGCATAACTCAAAAGGTGTTTCTCAAGTTCTTCAAGAAGGACATCGTCTGTAGATACGGGATCCCAGAGAGGATAATCACAGATAATGCTGCTAATCTTAATGGTTCCGAGATTCAAAAGTTTTGTAATGGTTTCAAAATCAAACACCACAATTCGGCTCCTTATAGACCTCAAATGAATGGTGCAGTTGAGGCAGCAAACAAAAATATCAAGAAGATCGTTGCCAGAATGGTCGTAAATTATAAAGACTGGTACGAAATGCTGCCATATGCTCTACATGCTTATCGGACTAATATACGATCAAGCACTGGGGCAACCCCTTTCTCTTTGGTGTACGGGATGGAGGCTGTCTCACCTATCAAAGTGGAACTCCCTTCGCTAAGAGTCTTGATGGAAGCAGATTTAGAAGAATATGAGTGGGTGAAAACTCGATATGAGCTGTTGAACATGATAGAAGAGAAAAGACTGGCAGCTATCTGTCACGGGCAATTGTATCAAAGCAGGATGGCAAGAGCTTTCAATAAGAAGGTTCGCTCTAGAGAATTTTGCGCAGGAGACTTGGTTTTAAAGAAAATCCTCCCTAATGAGGAAGATGCCCGAGGAAAATGGGCACCGAATTATGAAGGTACTTATATTGTCAAACAAACATTCTCAGGAGGAGCTTTGATTTTGCAAAACATGGATGGGGAAGAGTTACCAAGGCCGGTAAACTCTGATGCTGTGAAAAAGTTCTATGCTTGAGGGCCCGCTTGGTTGAAAACCCGAAAGGGCAACCTGGGCAAAAGTTAGGGCAAAGAACAATGAAAAAAAAAAGGCTCGCTAGGTTGAAAACCCAAAAGGGCGGCCTAGGCAAAAGTTAGGGCAAAGAAACCTTAGGCTAAATGAGACACCCCGTTGTGCCCCATTGTATTATTACATTAAAACCTTAATATTTATTTACTTAATCGCGCTCTTACCGTTGAAAATACGTAAAAATTAAAACTTAAATAATAATCATATAACTTCTACAAATACAAAACACACCAAAACTATATTACATAAATACACACATAATTATTATTTATTTTACACAACACGGTTTAGGGTATCCTCTCAGTAGGATCCCACACCGGTACTTATTTATACAAACATGCTTATAACTAACTGAAAGCAAGAAACGTCTTATATGACTCACTGGCCCTAAACTTACTACGCTACATTATCGTGGATCGAGTAAATGGTTCTTCAAAGATCGACTTCATACGGAACGCCGTTCAACTCTTCAACAATCTCCGTCTCGTATGGGGTTCCATCCATCTCCTCAAGAACATATTCCTTCATCTCGGTCTTCTAACGTAACAAAGTAGACATACACAAAAATACAGAAATAGGGAGATAAGAAACAGTTCTATCATCATAAGTGGAAAAGATTCATAGCATATAATACAATAATAGTCACAAACATGCATCATTCAAAATCAACAATCATCCTCAATTCAATATATCATCCTCTACCCTTCAACTCATGCAACTAGACCTTTATGCTTGATGTGGCCACTACTACTCCCTGTCACACATCACTCGTTAGGGATGCCAGTCAGTCGCCCAAGTGACACGTTCCCCACGCCGGTGCACATTCTCATCCATGGTAAGAATGCTCATGCAAAGCAATGACGCTATAGCTGCACTGTATCGTCGGTGCACACCCTGATTCTCTCTCTCTCACTGTCAAGGGTGCTCATGCAAAGCAATGACACTATAGTTGCACAACTTAAATTCTAATTTGGAACGGTCTACAAGAACTTCGGACCTCCCGTATCTCAAATACACGGTTATGAACAACAATTCAACACATGATTCTCACTGACTTTTATCAATAACAACCTAGTACCTCAAGCTTTTCCTCATAACCTCCACTTACATTCTATATCACATCACTTTTATAAAATAATAGCGAGGCACGTCTAATTCATATTCAAAACTCTCACCCCAACAAAATACCTCCGAGCAATATATATCTTTCCTTAAAATCAACTAAGTAATTTATCAAACCAGGCAAATCATCTCTAACCATATATCAGAATATTGTTGAACCAAGCAATTCAATTATCATCAAGCTATAATACATTCTCACATAAACATATTAATCATCATAAAATATCATTCAACAGAATAAAAATCACCAAATTTAAGAATTACGAATAGTATCTTTGGATAACTTCCCAGGAAAAAGAGGTGGTGATAAACACGCTTAAATACCAAGTTTTTCCTTAGCCGGAAATTACCCGGACATATACCATTACAACCTCAAAACAGCATATTAACATCCATATCATAAAGTATCAATTCGATATAAATAATAAAAGCAAATCATCCATCAACGGTTAATAAATATCAACATAATATCAATAAAATAATCAAACACCATAAAATATCACTTAAAACAAATTATCACAGCCAGCATATCACAATCAGATCAAATAATAAATAAAGCCAAACATCCTCAACATCATAAAATCAACCTTAATGTCGATAAACCTACAATCCCCGAATCACCATTGGTTTTATGGAAAAGGTTTCCAATGTGATTTTGGTCTTGTCGATTACTCGACTTCTAGTAGGGTTTAGGTTGCCCTACACCATTATTATAAATTATATGCTACTTATCGGTTCCGACGATAGGATGATTCTTTCCCCCACCGAGTTAGCACCGAAACACGCACACAACGATCCTCGTTATCCCGCCACAAGTTAACACAACCACCTTCATTCAAACAACATAACTATAATTAATCAACTAACAACCATCTATGACACTTTAGGGCTAGGTTCGGCCAAGACTTAGAAAATAGGTTTAGGATTATCTTCTTAATGCTATCTTTTGGATCCTAGTTACTAGAGTCTTAACTAACATAGATTACTTATTACAAGACTAAAATTTGAAACAAAATCCTCTAACCTTTAGGGTTAGGGTTTCGGCCCATATTAGGAAAATAGGCTAGGAAATTTAGTTGGATTCAATCTCTTGGATAATGAAAGTGGAAGACATCACAAGATCATAGAAATTGGTTTCACATTAAAAGGATTTTTCTACAATTTTCTAGAATTATTTGAAGTTCTAGATCTAGGAATGGAAAAATATGATTCATGGCATAAACATGATAAATACATGAATATGAAAGCTTATATGATCAAGGAGATGAGCTTTTACCTCTTGAAGATTGAAGAAATGAAGAAAATGATCAACCTTCACTATGTTGAAAACTGGACAGCTTGAGGGTGTGATGGTATTGTGAGTGTATCTCACAATATACTCATCCAAAAATTACGAACTTTGGCTTGATAGAAAGATAAGAAGAAATGGAACAACTTTGGTGTTTAAGGTTTCATTTGGTTCGGATCATAACAGGGGTGAAAAGGGCCTTCTTTATGCTGTTTCGTGGGTTGCTGGGAATTCTGGGCAGTTTCTGTATTTTGAGCCTTTCTCCCAATCCACTTATCCGTTTTTGATGATCTTTAGCTTGTTGGAAAGAAGAGATAAAGAGGAACAACTTTTATGTTGAGTGTTTTTCGTGTTTCAGAAAAGAAGAGGGTCATATGTTTGGTGGGAATTCGGTGTTCTTAGGGTTTTGTAACTTAGTTGGTGGGGAAGATGAAGAGAATGAAGAAGATGAGTGAAATGGTGAGGGAGGCCACGGTTTTGGGGTATTTATAGGAGTAATATTATGCCTTGTTTGGTTAAAAGGAATTGGTTTAATGGGTTTTGTGATTATTAAATTAATATAAGCTTAACTAAGGTTATAATTAACTTAACTAAGGTTATAATTAACTTAACTAAGGTTATTTTGGCTACCATAATAATATGTGGCTCACATTTGATGGAGGTGTGGCTGATTTTGGGCCACACAAAATGACTCACCAATGAGTCATCGATCTTATCCATTAGCGGTTCCCGGAAATTCCACGACGCTGTGGCTGCTTCGTTTCCGATTTCGGTTTTTGAGAGGAAAATAATGAAACGAAAGCAAAATGAAATAGGTAAGATTTATTGGAGGTGGATGCACGAAATTGTAGAGATTTGGGAGGTTTTCAACCACGTAAAATGAGTGGTTAAGAGTGCGTAGATGCGTCTTGTTAATACCCGCGAAAGCTTGGGGGTATTTTGGTCTTTTTACCTAAATGTCATGATTACTTGCATTTAATGCTCATAAATGCTTAGTGACTCATCCTCCATGAGTCATCATGTATGACTCGTTGTCCCGATCTCTTGACGGGTCTCTGCACTTCCCTTCTCGACCATCGGTTTCGCTTCCCGATTAGGGTTTTACGCCCGTAAAAAGCGTAATATTTTATTTTCGGTTGAAAATTTTCAAAACAACCAAACTCGTTAGAAATATGATTTAAATATAAACCATTTCGTTCACGAGTCAAAATTAGGTTTTCTGCTCAGTAAAATTATCTTTGTCGGTGAAAACGTGAATAGGGTTCCGTCTCAATTTTCAACCCAAATTTTTATCGTAAGCTTCTACCCTAAGATAGAATATGGATATGATTTTTATTTCATAAAAATCAATCTCCATGAACTCGTATAAAAATATAAATAAATACATTTATACCTAAGTTAATACAAATAAAATATTTTTACTGAAAAAATAAAAATCGGAAAATAAAAAGTAGGGTGTTACATTACTACCCCTCTTAGAAAAAAATTCCGTCCTCGGAATTTCTTAAATCAACACCAGACATCATCTTGTAATCTTATCTTAATCTAAAGCTCCTACACTATATTTCTCATCGCTGTTTTTCCCCTAGGTGACGGCAGAACTTCATAATGTAATTCATTCTTATATCCTTCTATTTATCCTCTAACTTATCCCTCACTGTATTCCATTCATTGTTCTTAACCTTTCCAACTTGATCTAACATCCTTAAAGGACATGATCAAAACTTAATTCCTTCCTCTACTTACTACTGATCCGTTAGAAAACCTTATGTCAACATCTAACAGCCGTAATTAACACCACAATCAAAACTACCCTAACTTCCTACTCCATGTATCCAATCACAGTCATAATTCCTTAGAATGTATTTCAATATTCTAGATTATATCAAAATCACACCTTTCAAGTCTCCAAATAAAAGAACAACACCTGTTAGGATTATCTAATTTAACAAATTTGAATATCTCTAGTAACCTCAATTTACATCAAAAATCATCTTTTCTGCTCATATTCATCTTAGGTGAAAGCTCATATTCAACTTAGGTGAAATTACTGTATACACTTTCGTTTACTCTTCCCAAACTCATGCAATCCATCTTAACTACGATCACTAATCATTGCCCTAGATTCCATAATGATACTATGCCTCGATCAACATTTGATTTATAGTAATTGTCTTACTCATCGATCTCGATCTTAATCTTACCAGTCATATCTATATCTCAAAACTCCCATCACTTCCTATTTATCCTACTATAGGGAAACAATACTTAGGTACTATACCAAGATTATATGTTGCTCAATCAAGTCTTAATTGTAATCCATAACCATCAGAGCTTAAGGAGAAATCCTAACTCACCATTTAAACAAGAACAACATATCATTATAGCCATATCTAAAAAATAAAAGGCTACAAAGCTTCAACCAAATCAATCATATACTAGCTAAGCTCCAAACTAATTCATTATCTCTTTATTATTTTCAAGGACTACCCATACTATCAAAATATATCAAGCACTTAAGATAAAGTTCCCTTAATAACAATTATCCCACAACAATCTATACTTTCACTGTAATTGATTTTAAACAAGTATGAAAACCACAACCGACTAACTAACAAAACTTGCGGATTTCCGTTACCATCTTCAGACTTTCCCACCAATAGCACGATTTCCACTTCCGTAAGTTCATCGACAAGTGTTTACAATAAATGTCATATTCTTAACAACTATATGACACTGATGTCAAACACATACCTTATATGAGATCTGCAGAGTGAGAAGATTTAGCTCCCCTCACTGTAACCATTCCCCCAGTGACCCACTGTCTGCAATCTCTAGCTATATGACTAGGTTTTCCACAGTGGAAGCAACTAGGTTTCTCCTTGCAATTTCTAACATGATGAAGTCCTCCGCATCTGAAGCAAGCTAAGCTCTTCTGCGGCTGCTGACCTGCTCCTGGATCTCTTCTCCTAGCTTCACCTCCATAACTTCCAGCTCCTTTACCAGCAGCTACAGTCTGATGCCTATTTCTCTGTCTACACTTACGAGCATAATGACTTGGTTTACCACAATGGAAACAACTAGGTTTTTCCGTGCAATCTTTAAAATGATGCGATCCTCTGCATCCGAAGCAAACATAGACTTGTTGTTGTTGATCCGATCTAACCACTAGTGTTGGTGCAGCTGTCTGCACCGGTTTAGTATATGGTCCCCATCTCCCTTGAGAACCACTCTCTACCCTCCTTGGCGAACCTGATCGATTAGGGCCTCCACTTCTTGGTTGTTTCAGCTCAGCATCTTGCCTCTGGTCTATGCTTTCTATAGCACTGCAACTATCAACCAACTCCAGAAAACACTGAATATCTAAATACACTACAACTCTTCGCAGCTCATGTCGCAATCCTTCTTCAAACCTTCTACACTGCCAATCCTCATCTGGGAATCTCTGATAGAATTCTGAAAACTTAATCAGAGCCTCAAAGCGTGATACATATTCGCCTACAGTCATGTTTCCTTGTCGGAGACTAGTAAACTTCCTCTCCTTCGCACGTCGGACTACATTCGGAAAATACTTCTCGAAGAAGCATTCAGTAAACAACTGCCAGCAGATAATCCTACCCTCTAACTCCAATATTCTTATCTTACCTCTCCACCAAGACTCTGCTTCTCCAGTTAACATGTATGCAGCATAAGTCACTTTCCTCTCCTCCATGCAGCGCATGGTGTCAAATATCTTCCCTATCTCTTGTACCCACCATTCTGCCTTCTTTGGGTCATAGTCCCCTGAATCGTGGTGGCTTCCCTTTTAGGAAAGTAATCAATTCTGCCTCTTCGGTTTCAATGGCTGTTATTTGATTCTTGATTCTCGCTGCTCTTTGTTTATTTGTAGCATCTTCGTATTCTGCTGTGTTTGAAATAGCAAGGCAGCAGCTATCGTTTCCATGATATTGGGAGTCGCAGATGACTCTCCTCCATTTCCATTAGGATTAACCTCACCATTGTCAGCCCCAATGGTTCCCTCAGGAGATCTATCGCCACTAATAATCGGATTTCTTCTTCCATGAGCCATGATTCTGTAACAGAAATCATCCTTTCTCATCAGTATGACATATAATACTACATAGACAGGTATATAAATACCATATGCCATACTAATGCTAATTATCGCATCGGATTCGGACACACTACCCAACTTCTAAACATAGTTAAAATCCGATGTGGACTCAACTAGACACGGCCAGTAACAACATCCTAGACCTCACAGTCCGATTAGAATCGAACTGCTCTGATACCACCAAATGAGACACCCCGTTGTGCCCCATTGTATTATTACATTAAAACCTTAATATTTATTTACTTAATCGCGCTCTTACTGTTGAAAATACGTAAAAATTAAAACTTAAATAATAATCATATAACTTCTACAAATACAAAACACACCAAAACTATATTACATAAATACACACATAATTATTATTTATTTTACACAACACGATTTAGGGTATCCTCTCAGTAGGATCCCACACCGGTACTTATTTATACAAACATGCTTATAACTAACTGAAAGCAAGAAACGTCTTATATGACTCACTGGCCCTAAACTTACTACGCTACATTATCGGGATCGGTAGATGGTTCTTCAAAGATCGACTTCATACGGAACGTCGTTCAACTCTTCAACAATCTCCGTCTCGTATGGGGTTCCATCCATCTCCTCAGCAACATATTCCTTCATCTGGTCTTCTAACGTAACAAAGTAGACATACACAAAAATACAGAAATAGGGAGATAAGAAACAGTTCTATCATCATAAGTGGAAAAGATTCATAGCATATAATACAATAATAGTCACAAACATGCATCATTCAAAATCAACAATCATCCTCAATTCAATATATCATCCTCTACCCTTCAACTCATGCAACTAGACCTTTATGCTGATGTGGCCACTACTACTCCTGTCACACATCCCTCGTTAGGGATGCCAGTCAGTCGCCCAAGTGACACGTTCCCCACGCCGGTGCACATTCTCATCCATGGTAAGAATGCTCATGCAAAGCAATGACACTATAGCTGCACTGTATCGTCGGTGCACACCCTGATTCTCTCTCTCACTCTGTCAAGGGTGCTCATGCAAAGCAATGACACTATAGTTGCACAACTTAAATTCTAATTTGGAACGGTCTACAAGAACTTCGGACCTCCTGTATCTCAAATACACGGTTATGAACAACAATGCAACACATGATTCTCACTGACTTTTATCAATAACAACCTAGTACCTCAAGCTTTTCCTCATAACCTCCACTTACATTCTATATCACATCACTTTTATAAAATAATAGCGAGGCACGTCTAATTCATATTCAAAACTCTCACCCCAACAAAATACCTCCGAGCAATATATATCTTTCCTTAAAATCAACTAAGTAATTTATCAAACCAGGCAAATCATCTCTAACCATATATCAGAATATTGTTGAACCAAGCAATTCAATTATCATCAAGCTATAATACATTCTCACATAAACATATTAATCATCATAAAATATCATTCAACAGAATAAAAATCACCAAATTTAAGAATTACGAATAGTATACTGGATAACTTCCCAGGAAAAAGAGGTGGTGATAAACACGCTTAAATACCAAGTTTTTCCTTAGCCAGAAATTACCCAGACATATACCATTCCAACCTCAAAACAGCATATTAACATCCATATCATAAAGTATCAATTCGATATAAATAATAAAAGCAAATCATCCATCAACGGTTAATAAATATCAACATAATATCAATAAAATAATCAAACACCATAAAATATCACTTAAAACAAATTATCACAGCCAGCATATCACAATCAGATCAAATAATAAATAAAGCCAAACATCCTCAACATCATAAAATCAACCTTAATGTCGATAAACCTACAATCCCTGAATCACCATTGGTTTTATGGAAAAGGTTTCCAATGTGATTTTGGTCTTGTCGATTACTCGACTTCTAGTAGGGTTTAGGTTGCCCTACACCATTATTATAAATTATATGCTACTTATCGGTTCCGACGATAGGATGATTCTTTCCCCCACCTGAGTTAGCACCGGAAACACGTACACAACGATCCTCGTTATCCCGCCACAAGTTAACACAACCACCTTCATTCAAACAACATAACTATAATTAATCAACTAACAACCATCTATGACACTTTAGGGCTAGGTTCGGCCAAGACTTAGAAAATAGGTTTAGGATTATCTTCTTAATGCTATCTTTTGGATCCTAGTTACTAGAGTCTTAACTAACATAGATTACTTATTACAAGACTAAAATTTGAAACAAAATCCTCTAACCTTTAGGGTTAGGGTTTCGCCCATATTAGGAAAATAGGCTAGGAAATTTAGTTGGATTCAATCTCTTGGATAATGAAAGTGGAAGACATCACAAGATCATAGAAATTGGTTTCACATTAAAAGGATTTTTCTACAATTTTCTAGAATTATTTGAAGTTCTAGATCTAGGAATGGAAAAATATGATTCATGGCATAAACATGATAAATACATGAATATGAAAGCTTATATGATCAAGGAGATGAGCTTTTACCTCTTGAAGATTGAAGAAATGAAGAAAATGATCAACCTTCACTATGTTGAAAACTGGACAGCTTGAGGGTGTGATGGTATTGTGAGTGTATCTCACAATATACTCATCCAAAAATTACGAACTTTGGCTTGATAGAAAGATAAGAAGAAATGGAACAACTTTGGTGTTTAAGGTTTCATTTGGTTCGGATCATAACAGGGGTGAAAAGGGCCTTCTTTATGCTGTTTCGTGGGTTGCTGGGAATTCTGGGCAGTTTCTGTATTTTGAGCCTTTCTCCCAATCCACTTATCCGTTTTTGATGATCTTTAGCTTGTTGGAAAGAAGAGAGAAAGAGGAACAACTTTTATGTTGAGTGTTTTTCGTGTTTCAGAAAAGAAGAGGGTCATATGTTTGGTGGGAATTCGGCGTTCTTATGGTTTTGTAACTTAGTTGGTGGGGAAGATGAAGAGAATGAAGAAGATGAGTGAAATGGTGAGGGAGGCCACGGTTTTGGGGTATTTATAGGAGTAATCTTATGCCTTGTTTGGTTAAAAGGAATTGGTTTAATGGGTTTTGTGATTATTAAATTAATATAAGCTTAACTAAGGTTATAATTAACTTAACTAAGGTTATAATTAACTTAACTAAGGTTATTTTGGCTAACCATAATAATATGTGGCTCACATTTGATGGAGGTGTGGCTGATTTTGGGCCACACAAAATGACTCACCAATGAGTCATCGATCTTATCCATTAGCGGTTCCCGGAAATTCCGACGTTGACTCCGCTGTCGTTTACCCGATTTCGGTTTTTGAGAGGAAAATAATGAAACGAAAGCAAAATGAAATAGGTAAGATTTATTGGAGGTGGATGCACGAAATTGTAGAGATTTGGGAGGTTTTCAACCACGTAAAATGAGTGGTTAAGAGTGCGTAGATGCGTCTTGTTAATACCCGCGAAAGCTTGGGGGTATTTTGGTCTTTTTACCTAAATGTCATGATTACTTGCATTTAATGCTCATAAATGCTTAGTGACTCATCATCCATGAGTCATCATGTATGACTCGTTGTCCCGATCTCTTGACGGGTCTCTGCACTTCCCTTCTCGACTCCGTCGGTTTCCCGATTAGGGTTTTACGCCCGTAAAAAGCGTAATATTTTATTTTCGGTTGAAAATTTTTAAAACAACCAAAATCGTTAGAAATATGATTTAAATATAAACCATTTCGTTCACGAGTCAAAATTAGGTTTTCTGCTCAGTAAAATTATACTGCCAGTGAAAACGCAGACCGGGTTCCGTCTGAATTTTCAACCCAAATTTTTATCGTAAGCTTCTACCCTAAGATAGAATATGGATATGATTTTTATTTCATAAAAATCAATCTCCATGAACTCGTATAAAAATATAAATAAATACATTTATACCGGTTAATACAGCGAAAATATTTTTACTAAAAAAATAAAAATCGGAAAATAAAAAGTAGGGTGTTACACTAAAAACCTGCAAAGGTGGCCTAGAGGGAGGATATGGTCCAACACTTCTGCAAGCACTCACGACACTGGGGCAAAATTGTTAAGGAATGATTGAAGAAGGTGTATTTGAAGAATCAGAAACAGGAGCCAAGATCTGTGTCATCAAAAGGCTGTGGGGAATCAATTAAATGAAAATCAAAGGACCAACACTGGGGTAAATTTTATGTGATTCTCGTAATTTTATTTGTTTATCTTTGCTTTTAATCTTCATGATCCCTTTTGTAATTCATGTTGTTATTTTCTCTTAAACAAACTGAATTCTCGTATTAAGGCAAGAGGCTTTTCCTTCACACTCCCCTGTCGTGTTCACTCTCATCATGGTCATGTCTCAATAAAAGTAAATATAAGTTTAATGGTATGATTTGATAATTCTAATGGTAGCACCAATGAATGGTTTGCGCCAAAAGAACTCAATATTTCAAATACAATGGAAGATATAGCATGCACTGGACGACAAAAGAATGATGCAAATAGGCTTGGGAGAATAAACATAACATCCACCTCATATGATTCAGATTCTTAGGTGACCAATGTTATTAAAAGAATGAATGATGCCTCGACTAAGAGTGGTCGATGAACAAGGGTTTGGTTGGTGGAAGTTTTTCCATGGAGCATTTGGTTCCACTGTCCTCAAAAGGAAGGGATTCTCATTAGTTTCAAATTACGGATTGAGTTTTGTCGAGCTCTGAGGCTCACTACAATTTAATTTTCGAGTTCTGAGGCTCACTTCAAGTTCATTATTCGAGTTGAGGCTCGCTGCATATTAATTTTCTGTTGGACGAGGAGGTTCCGTCCACTGCATATTTAATTTTCTGTTGGACGAGGAGGTTCCGTCTATTGCATATTTAATTTTCCGTTGGATGAGGAGGTTCCGTCCACTGCATATTTAATTTTCTGTTGGACGAGGAGGTTCCGTCCATTGCATGTTTAATTTTCTGTTGGACGAGTAGGTGCCGTCCATTGCATATTTACTTTCCTGTTGGACGAGGAGGTTCCGTCCACTACATTTTTATTTTCGAGCTCCGAGGCTCACTGTAATTTTGTTTTCGAGCTCTGAGGCTCACTGTAATTTTATTTTCGAGCTCTAAGGCTCGCTGCATGTTTACTTTCCTATTGGACGAGGAGGTTCCGTCCACTGCAATTTTATTTCCGAGCTCTGAGGCTCAATGCATTTTATCTTCGAGCTCCGAGGCTCAATGCATTTTATCTTCGAGCTCTAAGACTCACTGCAATTTTATTTTCGAGCTCTGAGGCTCATTGCAAGTTTATTTTCGAGCTCCGAGGCTCGCTGCATATTTACTTTCCTATTGAACGAGGAGGTTCCGTCCACTGCACTTTTATTTTCAAACTGTAAGGTTTTCTTCTGAGCTCCTCACATTTTTAGGACAAAATATGTGTTCATTTTCTTTACTTGTTCATTACTATAATACATGAAAAGTCACGACTAATCATGTCTTTTAGTATGCAACAGGTAAAGAGGGGCAACTGTGAACACCTCTTTTTGTCCGTCTTCATTTTATTCTAATTTTTATGTTATTATGTTTCAGGGAGACTAATAATAATAGTGAAGAGAGAAAGAAGAAGAAAAAATAATGAAGAAAGGAGGAGGCTCATAACTAATTTGCTATTGGACGGGGAGGTCCCGTCCATTACATTGCATTTGTTGTTGGACGGGGAGGTCCCGTCCATTCCATTGCATTTGCTGTTGGACGGCGAGGTCCAGTCCATTACATTGCATTTGCTGTTGGACGGGGAGGTCCCGTCTATTGCATTTGCTGTTGGACGGCGAGGTCTAGTCCATTACATTGGACTTGCTGTTGGACAGGGAGGTCCCGTCCATTGCATTTGTTATTGGACGGCGAGATCCGATCCATTACCTTAGACTTGCTATTGGACGGGGAGGTCCCGTCCATTGCATTTGCTGTTGGACGGCGAGGTCCAGTCCATTACATTGGACTTGCTGTTGGACGGCGAGGTCCCGTCCATTGCATTTGCTGTTGGACGGCGAGGTCCCGTCCATTGCATTTGCTGTTCGACGGCGAGGTCCAGTCCATTACATTGGACTTGCTGTTGGACGGGGAGGTCCCGTCCATTTAATTTTCTGTTGGACGAGGAGGTTCCATCCATTGCATGTTTAAACTTCTGTTGGACGAGGAGGTCCGTCCAGTGCATATCTAATTTTGCATATCTAACTTTCTGTTAGGCAGGGAGGTTCCATCCACTACAATTTTATTTTCAGGCTGGAGGCTAAAGAATAAAGAAAGAAGAAGAAGAAGAAGATAATGAAGAAAGGACGAAGAAAAGAAGGAGAAAAGGACAATCAGCGAAAAGAAGAAAGGAGATTGAGTTACTTCTCCTAACCCTAAAAGACCCTATTTCACATATCAGACAAGACCTCTTTTCCTTCTCCCACTCTCCAACCGCCCCTGTGCCTCCCCTACCCATTGGTCCTTCTTCTTCCTCATCTCCTCCCTCATTTTAACCTAGCAGCCCCATTCCTAATCCTAAAAAACCCATCTTACATATCAGACAAAACCCCCCATCTCCTTCTCTCTTCAAACATGCAACCTTCACATCAAATCACCTCCTTTCCGCTGCTCGCGCCGCCCCCATCTGGACACACGCTATTTCTGCTCATAACCCCCCAAGCCCCTGATTTCATGAAGACCAACCTTGAAGCTGCTGGGTAAGAAGAAGCATGAAGCCCTCTCCTCCATCTATAAAAAAGGGGAAAGAACAAAGGCGGAAGGGGGGGGGGGGGGGGGGATCAGAGAAGAGGAGACGAAGACAGAAGGAGAGAGAATTTTTATCTGATATTTTTTGTGAAGAAAAGAGATTAGGGATTTGAGTTTTTTTTTTCTCTTCTCTGTCATTAGAGTGGTTTCAAATTTTCAGAAGAAGGGAGAGTTAAAAGAGTCAGTGAAATTGAAATATAAGCGTTTTGATCTTGAAATCTTACCACTGGGAGAAAACAAAATCATTGTTATTCTGCTCTCATTTGATAATCCTTGTTCTCTTTGTTGATATTATTCATAAGTTTCTCTCGACATTCTTATTTTTGTGTCTCTGTTTGTGACGAAAGGAGAATCCATAGATATTGAAACTGAATGGTATGATGAGTGCTATATGTTTCGTTTTTGGGTAAATTGAATGAATTAGTAAAATGTTTCATCTTTGTCTCCGTTTTCTATGATGTTTCTGACTCTGTTTACCGAATAAGTTAGTAAAACGTTTCATTTCTACGTTTCATTTCTGTTCTATTTCCAAGAGGTAAAATTATTTATTTTACATAAAAATATAAGATGACCACTTAATTAAAACAATCTTATTTCTTGGGTTACCCTATGACAAGTGTCATATTCAACGCTTTAGATTTTGAGATTGCCCTGTAGACTTACGTGCCATGTTCAACCTCATTTAGGTTTAATAAAAAATTTCACAACTAAAATGATTTTTTTTCCTTTTAATCCAAAATTTCACAACTAAAGATGTTTTTTTTTTTTAAACGATTTTCGGGGTAAAACAAATATTTTCAAAGTTATTAATAATTTACACAATTAATTTTGGATAACCATTTTTATGGATGTTCTAAGATGCCGTGAGGTTAAGTCTCCATGCCTTCCCTAGACATAATCGACTCCCGAACCAAAGCTTCTTCTTAAAGGGTTTTCCAATTTTCCCGAAATTAAATAAAGTTGATGGCGACTCCATATTTTTTCTCTAAAAGAAAAAACAAGTTTTTCTTTGTGGTGGCAACATTTACCATATTATGAAATAGTATATCTATTATAACACTCAGCTACCGAACCTTACCATAATTCTAAAATGGAAATTATGCAAAGCAATACAGTAGAGATCCACGTTTTCCACCCAAAACAGATTAAGCAAGACTCATTTCAAATCCTAAAGCAAAAGTAATTCTTAGCAAAAGAATAGTCCTTTAAAACTCAATCACTCAACTGCATGTGGCTAATTCAAAGGAGAATTTTGTAATATGAGGTAGAGTGGGTGTGTACTCAAAAGGAGAACTATAATGGAATTAGATAGTGGTTTATTACAACAGTTTAACACAAGTCAGACTGAATATATGCTGAAGGATTAGCATGCAGTCATATACTTTCACTAAAATTATATATTAATATTTTTACTCGGCAAGTGGTCATGTGAATGACAAAATTGAGATATAGAAAATTAAGAGGCGTGAGATAAAACTGATAATATTACTTTCATAGCTGATTTGACTGCAGCTTTTTCAACAAACTTCTTTTCCAAGGTCTACATCCAGTAGTAACACAATTGAGCAAAATAAACAGGAATAATCTGAGGCTCTACAGATTCCATAGCATTGTAAGTTGAACACCAAAGGTATTGGTTTACGTTCAGAAGAAAGTATAACTTCACTTAACGCACATCATTTAGAGCAAGCTAAAGGGAGCAAGCTAAAGGAGATAAATTGAGCTATAACCGACCTATTATAAGCTAAAGCCAAAGACATAAGAAATTCCTTACTTGTTTGGTGCCCTTATTGAGTAAAACCAAAATTTTAAATGTGGAGATGACAAAATCAATAGTTCATCCAATTAGCATATCATTCCGCTAGCTAACTTCAATGCATATCATACTCATGAAGAGGAAAGCAACATATGATAAATCATCTTCATATAAGTAAAGAGGAAGCTTAGCAAGCTTTAGATTGGAAGAGGAGTTAATTTATTAGCAAACATGTCCATGATATATTTGATTGTACTATATTCAATGGTTTATGCAGACAACTTTAGAAGCTATCATCTGTAACTTATCTAAAATCGGAAAAATAAAAAATAAAAGTAATAGTGTAGTCTATCATGTTGGGATTTCAGGTAAA
Source organism: Sophora flavescens (assembly GCA_030762895.1). Taxonomy (NCBI): domain Eukaryota; kingdom Viridiplantae; phylum Streptophyta; class Magnoliopsida; order Fabales; family Fabaceae; genus Sophora; species Sophora flavescens. Next base: position 49,339,106 of record CM061068.1, on the reverse strand, counting down.
TTATGTATTTACCTTTTCCACTCTACAGTTGGTTTAGCATGATTTACAGCTTCCAAAAATGAATTCTCTTGCATTTGCAAGAAAGATGGAGTACAAAATTCTTAATTCTACCCGTGAGTGCAAAAAACTGAGAGACCGGCTTTTCTTCATCCAATGACACAGTAAACCTCCACTATGTCAGTTGGTTCAAAAGCAAGTTTCTTTCGTAACTTCTGAATCCTGTTCACAATCTGTAGGGAACAACTCCATCCAAAATATATTATAAGATTTAACTTAATTTTAGGCCTTCAAGATGTAAAGTAAAAATTTAAATTGAAGCAAAGCATGATAAAACATAACATATACAGAGATAATTGAAAGGAAAAAACATGAATAATGAAAGTACATAAGCCGAGATGTAAAGAGATTCCACACAATAAATACATTTCCTTTTTTTCATCATGGAGGTACAAAGAATTTTATTTTAGATGATAGAGTTGCATATACAAAAACTTCTGAGCAATGTACAACAGAAAAATAAACAACAACCAATATTGCTATCCTCCCTTGTTGTACACTTGTGCTTTACTTTTCTTTTCTCGAATAAATTTCTTTTTCTATATATAAATCAAATTAAAATCACTTATAGAAACACCCCTAGAAATTCATCGCTGCTAATGCCACCATTCCAACATCCATATCACCCATACCACCACTCCTTGGGTTCAAATTGAGGAACAATAGCATTTCTGTTGAAGTAAATATTTGTTTATACCATCACTGTCTATATATCTGCCCACCAAACCAGAGTTAGTATAACTGTAAGAGTTTACCAGCTTATCTTATCCAGTATCGTTTCCTCTTTTAATATCCTCCTATTCTATCATGGTGCCGTTTGGAACAGCTTATTTAAGCTCCTTTTGACTTATCTGATGATATAAGCTCTTATGCAGTGTGTTTGGCAGAGCTTATGATAATAATTCTATAAATAGGTTATTCTCTCACAGCCGAAGAATAAATTAAATAGCTACAGTTAATATATATAATAAACTGGTTCAATGAGCAGCAGGAGATGACAAGTAATGAAAAACTCGATGAAAGATTGAAGTACTAAAATCTAAAAAGCATCAACTTGCATGCCAAAGCAACAATTCAGTAAGAATGCACTTTAAAGTATAGTGCAAACTAAAAAGTATAAGATTGCCAACTTACTTGTAACCTGCCTTCCCCATATAGGCATGATCCCTTGTATAGCCTGAAATCACAAAACATTTTATTAAATGTGTATAGGATGTTGAGCATGAGTAACATGTAAAATTACACACCACCCCCTACCAAAACAATGGTTAAGAGTTATTATCTATAAAATGAGAAGAATAGAGGGGAGAGAAATGAAAGATTGAACCTTTTATAAGGAACAACCACTAAAATATTGTCTAAGCATATAGGTTCGTTTTATAATCACTGCAGTATCCTCATGTCAGGTAGAAAGCTCAAAGCAGTTTGAACCTTTTATAATCAGCAAAAAAAATCCAACACAATATACTAATCAAACACCACACCCCTATTTTCAGTTTTGCAAAAATCAGTACCTTCTTGTTGGTCTACTATCTTATATGCTATATTTCTTTTAGATAGAAAAGAGTTAGAGCATTTTCAAGCTCTTGTTGAAGCTCAATCCCCAAAGGTGATAACAATTAACAAACAGATTTATAGCATTCACCAATTCACAAAGCTAAACCAACTAACAAAAATGAAGGGTCAGGTCATAACCTAATATGTAGTTAAAATCAATTTTGTAAGTTAACAGACCTCAATTTCAACTAAAAATTCTTCACTCCCCATGAAGAGTATGTGTTATGCAAACCAATTAAACTGAATTTGCAATTTAAAAATATTATTATAAAAAAAATGATCCTCCTCTCACTTATCAGAACTATACAAAGAACTATGAAATAAATTCTAAAAAATCATATATTAAAATTAAAATAAATTTGCTTGCGAATAAGATAAATATTCCAACCTAAAAAATGTGCAAGTCCTTGTGCTTCAAAAGGGTAAAAAAAAGTTGCCAATTCCCACACACACGGCTGCTGCAACCTAGAAACAAATATATATATATATATATATATATATATATATATATATATATATATATATTGTGTATGTGTGGGAATTCAAATTTGCATTCAAAAATCAAAATTACCTAGAAGAACATTAAACAGTCCTTGCAAAGTGTTGGGATCCTTAGCCAGTTGACACTTTTCTTTTGGCATAATATTGTACATTCGACAATTGCATGCCTAAGAACTCTTGGATAAAACATAAACTAACAAACAAAAAAGAACTCTAATAAAACAGAGACATCTACCTTAAGTAGATCTCCTATTTCAGGATCATGATTAACTGTAGCACCAACATCTGTGATAAATTTCACAATTCTCTTGGCTTGCACATACGTAGCAAATGCTTTCCCCCAAAATATACAAACTCTTGGAACAAAATTTGTTTTCCTTTCCACAATACTCATTTCTTTCATCTTCTTGTAGTGGTAAACGATTCCCAAAATATTCAATAATTGTTGTTTATATTCATGGACTTTTTCAAATAAATAAAAGCAATTAAGCCAACAGTTCACCAAACTATAGAGATAAAGATCTAGGCATATACAATACAATATAATACTTAAAATTGTTTCTGGCAAAGCTATCTACTATTCAATATTCAAAAATATTGACCGATTAGATCATGTTGATAGCATTTACCTACTTGAGCTATCTAGATGAATCTACAAATCTTCATTTTTTTTTAAAAAATTAAACCTAAATGATATCTCCCATAAATAGCAGTAAATCATTACACACATGTTGCTAGTTAAGAGACCAAAAAGATTGACCTGATTAAGGAAATCCAATGACCTTCTCATTCATATTTGTGAAATAACTTCTTCTTGAGCATATCTCCCTTTCATCTCCGGACTGAGAAATATAGCATCATTAGAAAGGTAAGAGACCAAAAAGATTGACCTGAATAAGGAATTAAAGTCAACAAAAATCTTGAAATAATACCCTGAGAGACATATATAGCGTAATTTCAAATCAGATGACAAAACAATGAAGAAGCTAAAAAGCTAAAACTCTTTTATTTGTACCTTTTAAATCTAGACTCAGGAAACACACACTCATAATTGCATATGATATGTCCACTCTTCTTCAAAATATGAGATATCTCAATGCACACTCATATTTATATCAGTCTATCATATCTATAGGCAATTCCTAAATCATGTGTTCAAAAAAAGAAAAAAAAGAAAAAGTCAGTTAGTCACAATGAACATCTCTAACAACATGCAAGTTAAGTTCAGAATCATTTCCAAGCATGCATGGAGCACAAGACAACTCTTGCATATACCTTTCCAGCAATAACCCCATTATAACAGAACCCCTTGTCCCTGTTGCAATTCCTCCCCACATACCCTTCTATCCCGATCACTTTGAAACACTCCAAAGAATAGTAGCAAAACAATGGCAATCTCTCATTATATATGATCTTAAGCAATACACCCATAAGTGCATAACATAGGGCCAGAAAATTAAAAACATTTAATTTCATTTTTAATTCAGATTTGTAATTGAATTTTTTTGAGCCAAATCATAGTTAACGTTGAAAAATAAATTAAACCCATATACAAAACCATTAAAAATGGAATTAAGGCAAATTATGTAAATCAAAGCCATTACTTGCTTTTAGTTTCCTTTAAGCCATAAACACTGTGAATGCCTGGTGAGACTTTTAATGTGGTAGAAGGAAATCACATACCCTAATTGCATATGGGTATATACTTGTACTTTTGCAGAGTAGAAGCTTAGGTGCTAAAGATACACAACTACCCATACTAGCCAACTGAAATTTCCCCATCAAGACATCATTGAGTATGTAACAGTAAAGAGAGGCTTCTTGTTTGCCGTCCCCAACACCCATTCCTCCCAAACACACCGATGAACTTTCATCAAACAAATCATGTGCAAATGATATAAATCAAGCATAAACAAAAATTAAGAGAGGGAGTAGAGAGAGTGAAAATGAAAAGGAGAAGGGAGCGTTACCTCCATCGTTTCCCCCAAACTCATCTATCTCCCAAGATTCTACACTTTTCCTTGTACTCTCACCTTCATCTTCTTTTCTCTTCTGAAATTGAAATTAGGAATTTAAAAATTACATGATAACGAATGCAGATTGAAAGTAGAGAGATAAGTTACCTGGTGGTGTTTCACCGCTGATATCTGTAACGCAGGGAGTGAGTGAGAGAGAGAAAATACCCATCGATGAGGGAGAAGATTGGAGAAGCCAGAGCAATTCGTTTTGAAGAAGCCCAGAGAAAAATTCCGATTGAAGATGGTAGAAGAAGAGAAATAAAAGAGAGAAGATTGATTTAATTTGTTGGAACCAGGGAAGAAGATAGAAAACGTGAAATTGGTCAATATTGTCATTACTGACCATCTATGCAGGAGAGCCCTATACGTAAACTTCCTTTCATCGAAAATGCATTTCTATCCATCAAAGTAACCTATAAAATATTATAACAAAATCATAATATAAAAAAAAAAGAAAAATATATTCATTAAAATACTAATTTATTGTACTTAAATGATGACCAGCCGAGTAGGATGTACAGTAAAACTTCCTATTCTATTTTTATATTTGTATTGATTCGTGGATATCTATGGATATTTAAATATCTCACAAAATTGTTGAATATTAGATTAATTTTTGTATTCAAACAGTCCTATTTTGACATCATTTATACATAAACATTAAATCCTAAGTATTAATCCAGAAACAATAATCCATAAGCATTAATTCATAACACAATAATTGAACAAAATTAATAATACATAACACAATGATCCACACGGCTTGGGTATGATATGGTTTGGGTGTGGAGGCTGTCAAATTAATGAAACAAAATAAGAATAGTGAAAAAATAGAGCATTTGGTTTATATATATAAAAGTATTTTAGTAATTTCACCATAGTGGGTATCCGCGGGTATGGATACTACAATATCCGTCCCCACCCCATTAATAAGCGGGTAGAAAAAATATCCATTTAATTTATTAATGGATACCCATTAAAATATCATTTTTCTATTTATTACAATTATTATCCGTGGGTATCCACTTGTACGAATAAAATTTACATCCCTCGTCACAAGACCTGAAATTATAAATTGTATTGCAGCATCGAATACTTTACTGTAGTTGCTTAAGAAGAAGTCAGGAAAACTAAAAGAAGTTAACTTGCAAACAGAAATTTCACTAGAAAGTGAAAACTTTGTTTTAACAGTAAATAATAAAATCAAGCATGGATTGTTCACACAGACAAGATATTAATATTTTTGAGTTTAATTTCTATATATTGTTGGTGTAAAAAAAATTTACATTGTCAAAAAATTATAAATTATGATATAGATGACTTTTAAGATAGTTCGAATAAGAGTAAAATATTTTAACTTATGTGATAATTTCTGATTGATTAACTGTATAAAAATTATTCGCACTAAACAGTATATACCAATTAAATTCATATTCTTTTATCGTGCATAGGTGGCTCAAGTGGTAGCCAAGGGACATCAAGAGTTTCAAGATTTGGGGTTCGATCCCCTCCCCCACCCCTCTAACCACTAACTTCTAACCATTCGGCCTATCAAAAAAAACCATATTCTTTTAGTAAAATAAAGAATAAAAAAAATCAGGAGATTCTTCGGTCCTACTCTTATTTGGTCCGGCCCAGAGAGAGTTGGGTTAACTGGGCGGTTTATTGGAGTACGGAGCGGAGCATAAGAAACAGCACCTAATTTTGCTCCCAATTTATACCTACGATAGGCCTGCCCAATCCCCATGATCATGACATAAAACCTATTCCTTTCACTGAAACTACAAATCCAACCCACGCTCATTAAAGCAAATATATGAATAGCTTACACATATGGTTACGATCAAGTAAATCCAACCCATTTACAACCCTCAAATTTATTTATTTTAACTTTATAAAATATCATTAACCTTTTCTTTTGTCTGGTATATACGGGATTCAAAAATTATATTGAACTTCGATTGATTTGAATCAAATCGAAAAGACCCATTTAAAAGAGTAAATATCTCTCAACGTTTATTTTTTCTTATTCACAATGCTCGAATCTGAGAGCTTGCTTAAGAAGAATCAAACTCGTTGTAAAATATTAACTTTGTAAGAATTTTGTAACGTTAAAAATTAACCTGTATGCATAAATATACATAAATAATTAAGCATTTAGTGATTGAAAATATCATGGGCAAGTTGCGTAGTCACCTACTACCTCACATAAACTTCCAAGCATATATGAGCACAATATATTGGATGTTTGGTATGGTAACCATTATGCAATTTAACAATTCATGTCAAATACATATACGAATTGAACATAATGTTTTCAAATGTGTTGGCAGGATTAATTTTTTTTGTGCAGTTTCTTTCTGGCGATGGATTCAAATTTCCCAAGAGTGCATATATGAGCACAAAATTAAAGTGTACATATGATGTTGCATAACAATCACTTATATTGGCTAGGTAAAGTTCACAAGTATACTTCCTATTTGGCAATATTTTCACGTATTAACCATATAATATAAAAAATTTGTACTTAGATCATACAATTAACTTTTTTTTATTGCATATTTATAGGCATATGACAACATTATCAGAAGCATGTTAGCAATCTGATTTTCCAAAAGTTATATCAGATGACCTGAAATTATTGTAATTCCTATATTTCTATTTTTTGTAGTAGCTAGTTTATTACAAATTATTGCAGTATATAACAATAATTATAACTATTATGACAGAATTATCGGTTGCAGCTTTAATTGTTTCTGTTAAAATATGAACATTTAATTGTACAGATTTATGGTTTGAATCATCAAACCTTATGTATATTTCATCTAAATTTAGAATAATCTTCTCTCCTCGTGGGTCGTCAATACTAGTACACTTATGTAACATTCCAGGCTGCTTTATGGATTGACGACTGTCCCCACAAACCAACACGAGTCTTTTCAGCGTGCTTTGTCCTCACTCACACGCTTCTTGGGAAAACTTCCCAGGAGTTCACCCATCCCAGAATTGCTCCAAGTCAAGCACGCTTAACTGTGGAGTTCTTAAGTGATGGGCTACCAAAAAGAATATGTATCTTGTTAGTATAGGTAGTACCAATCAATTCCTTTAAGTCATCCTTAACTGTACAGTCTCATACCTGTACAGTCTCGGAATCCCTCAACTATGCAGTCACATACCTACACAGTCTCAGGATCCCTCTCATTCTGGTGTGTTATCAGTTCATTCATGTGTCCCTCCGCCTAGAAGCCTGCCAAGAGCCGCTCCTTATCCGTGCTCTCTTTGCACCGGCGACCACTCCCCGTCCTCGTCAGTACCCGGGTGTCACAACTTACATGTCGAATCACCATTTAATTTAAGGATCATGATCCTCGTGAATTTCAATGTAAAGTGAGAAAGTAAGTATACATCCGTTCTTAGATAGTTAAAATCCATTGAGATCACAATCCATTTTAATTAATCAAGATGGATGCACATTTACTTTTTTACTTTATACTAAAGCTCGCTTTAAAGGAGTTTTATCCTGTGATCTGTAAATGGAAGTTTCGGTGTGTCGCTAAGAGTGTGTTTGGTTCAAAGGAGGGGAGAGAGGATTTTAATGGAGGGGAGGGGAGGGGAGGGGAGGGGAGAGATTTTAATTAGACATTGTATTTGGTTGAGGGGAAGGGAGGGGAAATAACACTTTCATGTTTGGTTGAGGATGAGAGGGGAGGGATTTTAAAACAAATTTACTTTTAAACCTTATAATTATTTATTTTAAAATGGATAAGTGATGATATTTTAGTCAATACATATGAAATGTCTTAAAATCCCTCCCCTCCCCTCCCCTCCAAATCTCATCATTATTGGAGGGGGGCCAAAACCCACTTATGCTTTGTTTGGTTGTGAGAAGAAAAGAAGAAGAGAGAAAAATGTGAGAAAGAGTATGAAAAGAGAGAAAGAGTTGAGAAATAGAGTAGATTTGATGTATTGTTTGGTATAAGAGAAATAGAAGAGAAATGGAGAAGAAAGAATTGTGTTTTCTCTCTCTCTTTGTTTGGTTTGATAGAAAGTGGGAACAGAGAAATGTAATTATTTTTAAATAGACAAAAATACCCTTAACTAAAAAATAATATACAAATATTTTAATTTTATTAATTAAGTTAATTTAAATAATCAAATAATTTAAATTAATTTAAAATATTGAATTAACATATTGAATTTTGCATATTATGAATGTTATAATTACAATTTATAATATTTTTCCACAAACCACTATAATAATACTTTAATATCTCTACCAAAAAAAAAAATTTACTTTAATATTAGAGTTGTATTTCGTGTTGGAACCAAAGTAGTTTTGGACTAAATAATCTCTACGCTTTGATGTTAACAAAATGATTAAATTTGCTTGGTAAAGTATTAGTTGAGATCTAACATGTGCTTTCAATTATGCAGAAATATTTAATTATACGTAATAGAAACTTGGGATAAGTTTTCGTTGAAAAATACGCGTCCACCCTTGTAGACGGGCTGCTCAATGTTTTGATAAAAGTTATTTATTTTTTTATTTGAGTAGACTGGTTTTTCTTAAGTAGACGAGGCTCTAAATGCTTACTAGACAGAAATCAAAATAACCTCTTAGATTCCGCAAGTCCAAAGACTTGATAGTAGACGAACGCTAACTGCCACGTCAGCAGGCGAAATTTTTTTTGGTAGATTTGAATGAACTGAAAAATAGACGTCACTAGACGGAGATCTTTATAACTCATTGAGGTATAGCAAGTTCAAAGACTTGACAGACAAAAGGATATGTCACGTCATCGGACGAGCAAAATAATTTGTTGAAACAAACTTGGTCTCGCATATAACAAAGTAGACGGAGTTTTTAAGTAGACGAGCTCCATCTTTGAATGAATAAATGCAATCCAAATCTCTTGAATTTATTTCAAATGATTGATATATATTTCAATAGAATTTTTGTACTTCACATTTGTTTAATCTGCTTTAATGTTTTACCTTGTTGTAAAAGAAACATAGTACCATCAAGAAATGCAAAAAGCAGAATCGTTCAATGAGATACTGCAAAACGATCTGTACGATGACACCTTTATGGCTGGAAAAAGCTGGATTGTACACAAAGGAGGAATAACAAGTTCTCAAGCTGCAATTCTCAGAGCAGTGAGCCTCCAATTCCATGCTACCTCGATAACCAAGAGTACTATTCAGCTTGTCACAATCAAGCTATCAGTCACAACAGATATCATGCATTAAATGCTATCTCTAAACGGGATTATTCAAAATAACCGTTGAAGAAATACAACTGAAGAAGAAGGTCACTATAAATAGAAGACCTCAAGTTCTGAAGAATAACTTTTACCATTCAATAATCACTCATCACTCATCACTCATTCTCATATTTCTTTAAGAGCAATAGTCTGTATTATTTAGTTTGAATATTGTGAAAATATTCATATGATCTTAAACTTTCATATCCTCACACATAGTGAGTTAAGAATATCAAACATTAAATCTCTTTGTTAGAGTTAGAGCCTGGAGAGGCTTGGTAAGAAAGAAATACTTGTAAGCCTCTAAAGGTGTTGAATACTTGGTTGTAATCTATTTTGGAAAATAGTGGAGAAAAACCTTCAAGTAGAAGGGACTGGACGTAGCTCTTGGTTGGAAGAGAGTGAACCAGGATAAAACATCTTATGTGAATCTTCTATTCCTAAACTCTTGCAGTTATGTTTGTTTCTTACCAACTGAGGGGTTTTGATATTGCTTTTGTTAAAGCTTTCTTTTTAAAAGGGATACTTCTCTGTGCTTGCTTCGGATTTAATCTTCTTGTGTGCAAAAATAATTTTAAAGGTTGTTTTCAAAAATTATTAACAAACACAATTCAACCCCCCTTCTTGTGTTTTCCTGTGTCAACTTCAGTTAGTATCAGAGCTCAGTCTCGAAAGGGTTGAGCGTCTAACAAGTGTTGAGGGAGTACGATCCAACAACCATGGATGCAGAAGGACATGCTATCAACATACCTCGTCTCTTTGATGGAACAGATTATGACTACTGGAAGAAGAGAATGATGGCCTTCTTGGATGCACAGAATGTAGATATTTGGGAGCTGATTGAATTCGGCTACACATAACCAAGAGATGAAGCTGGAGCTGCTGTTCCTAGAACCCAATGGACTCGAGAGCAGAAAAATCAACATCAGCTGAATCTGAAGGCTAAACACTATCTCATGTGTGCTATAACCAGATCTGAACATGACAAAGTTCACAGCTGTGATAATGCTAAAGAAATCTGGGATACTCTTGCCCTAGCTCATGAGGGTTCCTGACAAGTAAAGGAATCAAAGATCAGCATGTTGGTTCATCAGTATGAGCTGTTCAAGATGGGTGAACATGAAACAATAGACCAAATGTTTGGAAGATTTCAAACCATCACCAACAATCTCGGATCTCTTGGAAAAATCTATGAAAATAGAGACCATGTTAGAAAAATTCTGAGAAGTCTATCCAAGCAATGGAGACCCAAAGTCATTGCCATTCAGGAAGTCAAAAACCTGAATACTCTCTCTCTGGAAGAGCTTCTTATATCTCTCAAGGTTCATGAACCTGAACTTAATGAAGAAGAAAATTCCATAAAAGGAAAATCTATTGCCCTAAAGGCAAAGAAATCAAGATCTTCAAAGGTTCTCAAAGCTGCTGAGTCATCAGATGAGTCTGGATCTTCTGAAAATGATGAAGGATCAGACGAGGATGAGTTGTCATTCATCTCCCAGAAGATTCAACATATGAGGAGAAAGAAAGGTGGTTTCAGAAGGAAGCAATTCAACAAAAAGTTTTCCAAGGAGAAGTCGGACTCCAAGGAAAAAGGTCCACCCTTGTGCTTTGAATGCAAGAAACCTGGTCATTTCAAAGCTGACTGCCCTGAGCTAAAGGATAAAAAGAAATTCTTCAAAAAGAAGAAAGGCTTCATGGCTACATGGGAGGATCTTGATTTGTCTTCATCAGAAGAAGAAAATGAAGCTGAGGAAGAGGCAAATATCTGTCTCATGGCAGACATTGCATCAGAAAGCGAATACACTGATGCTGGGGTAATAGACTCTGACCCGTCCACTCTTCAAAATACTTTTGATGAACTGTTGCATGAGTCATCTATACTATCACTAGAATATAAGAGTCTCAAAAAGAAATTTTTTAAACTGACTAGAGAATATGATAGGGTCTCCACTGAAAAACAAAGCCTTAAAGATGAAAATGACATACTAAAATCAGTAAATGTTAGTCTAGCTAACAAAATGGAACGTGAACCTGATGTTTCTTGTGAAGTTGCAAAACTGAAACAAGATGTAACATACCTGACAGATTCTCTGTCAAAGCTTGTAGGTGGTTCAGATAAGCTTAGTCTCATTTTAAGGTACTCTAGGTCATCTCATGATAAATCTGGCCTTGGTTATGATAAAGAGAAGCAAGAAGCATCTCACAAAAAATCAAAATCGTATACACAGCATAGAACTTCAAAAGTTCCAGATAAATATGCTATGGCTAAGTCTAGCTCGTCCAACACATTTGGCAAAGTGTGTGGAAAAGATGGGCATATTACATCTAGATGCATACATAATAAACATGCTAAGCATACTTGTCCAGTGACAACTAACAAGAAAGGACCGAAGTCAGTTTGGGTACCTAAAGATAAGATAATACCTGTTGCAGATTTGCTTAACAACAAGAAGAAAACAGATGTCTCGGTACTTGGACAGTGGCTGCTCACGACACATGACGGGAGAAAGGTCTATGTTCCAAAACCTTAAGCCTAAAGATGGTGACCGGATCACGTTTGGAGGAAATCAGAAAGGGAAAATCATTGGTATAGGTAAAATTGGTAAACATCATTTTTCCTCCATCAATAATGTTCTTTTAGTAAATGGCTTGAAGCATAATCTACCGAGCATAAGTCAACAAAGTGACAGTGGATATGCAGTTTCTTTTGACAAGAACATGTGTACTATCAAGAAAGATGATGGATCACTTTTATTCACTGCTAAAAGGCAAAACAATCTCTATAAGATTGACTTGGTGAACCTCTCAAATCAAAGTGTCTCATGTCTAGTGTCCATTGAAGATGGGCAATGGATTTGGCACAAAAGGCTAGGTCATGCAAGCTTGAAATTAATTTCAAAGCTAAACAAGCATAACCTCGTGTGAGGACTACCAAACCTTAAGTTCAAATCTGATGCTCTTTGGGATGCATGTCAAAAGGGAAAACAAGTCAAATTTTCTTTTGAATCTAAGAATGTTGTTAGTACCAATAGACCACTAGAGTTGCCACACCTTGATCTTTTTGGTCCAACAAGGACTGCCTCTGTCAGTGGTAAGAAATATGGTCTTGTCATAGCAGACGATTACACTAGATGGACATAGGTTATGTTCCTAACTCACAAGGATGAGTCTTTTAAGGTCTTTTCTGTATTCTGGAAACGTGTACAGAATTAAAAAGGCATGTGTATCACTTCAATCAAAAGTGACCATGGGGGAGAGTTTGAAAATGAGTTATTTCATAAGTTGTGAAGAAAGTGGTATCCTTCACAACTTCTCAATACCTAAAACACCACAGCAAAATGGTGCGGTATAGAGAAAGAACAAATCTCTTCAAGAGATGGCTAGAACCATGCTCAATGACAACTCTGTCCCTAGACACTTCTGGGCTGAAGCTGTTAATACTGCCTGCTACATTCAGAACAGAATATACATTAGACCTATCATGAATAAGACTCCTAATGAATTGTGGAAAGGACAAAAACCCAACATATCTTATTTACACCCATTTGGTTGTAAATGCTATATACTGAATACTAACAATTAACTTGGTAAGTTTGATGCTAAAACAGATAATGGAATACTATTAGGATACTCTGAAACATCTAAAGGCTTTAGAGTTTATAATTCTAGGACTCTGATAGTAGAATAAAGTATTCATGTCAAGTTTGATGATAAACAGCTTAATAAGAAATTATCAGAGCTAGATGAAGTTTTTGCAGATCTTGATCTAAACATTCCAGGAGACTCCTCGGAGATAAAAGTTGATCAAGTAGATGTCCCCACTCAACAACCAGAAACTTCCACTTTTCAACATGATTCAGTTCAAAAATCTTGGTACTTCAATAATTATCATCCACAATATTAGATCATTGGAAACCCCAATGACAAGCTAAGAATCAAATCAACCTTCAGAGAACAAGATATTTCTGCACTAGTCTCTGAGTTGGAACCAAAGGCAGTAGACGAGGCTCTACTAGACGGTGGTTGGATTCTAGCTATGCAAGAAGAACTCAATCAGTTTGAAAGAAGTGGAGTTTGGACTCTGGTTCCCCTGCCCAAAGACAAGTCAGTGATTGGAACAAAGTGGGTTTACAGAAACAAACTTGATGAAAATGGTAAGGTAATAAGAAACAAAGCAAGACTTGTTGCTCAAGGTTTCTATCAAGAAGAAAGTATAGATTATATTGAAACTTTTGCACCCGTTGCTAGATTAGAAGCTATTATAATTCTACTTTCATTTGCTGCACATCATAGTATTATGCTTTTTCATATGGATGTTAAAAGTTCTTTTATAAATGGCTTTATTAATGAAGATATTTATGTTATGCAACCTCCGGGTTTTGAGTGTGAAACCCATCCTGAACATGTATATAAGCTTAAGAAAGCTTTGTACGGTCTTAAGCAAGCTCCTAGAGCTTGGTATGACAGACTAAGTTCCTTTCTTATGGAAAATGGATTCAATAGAGGAAAGGTTGACACAACCTTATTTAGAAAATCCATTAAGTCTAATTTCATAGTTGTACAAATGTATGTTGATAATATTATTTTTGGTGGTACTAATGAGTCTCTATGCAGGGAATTCTCTAAGTTAATGCAGAAAGAGTTTGAAATGAGCATGATGGGAGAACTCAAATTCTTCCTTGGACTTCAAGTAAAACAAACCTTGGACGAGGTGCTCATCCACCAAACTAAGTATACAAAAGAGCTTCTGAAGAAGTTTAAGATGGATGATTGTAAGCCAATGAATACTCCAATGCACCCCACTTCTATACTGAACAAAGATGATAAAGATAAAAAGGTAGATCAAAAGGTATATAGAGGTATGATAGGATCTCTCTTATATCTTACTGCGTCTAGGCCTGTATTATGTTCAATGTATGTTTGTGTGCTCGATTTCAATCTGATCCTAGAGAATATCACTTATCAGAAGTTAAGAGAATTTTTAGATATTTAAAAGGTACTACTAATCTTGGTTTGTGCTTTAAGAAAAATGAAATTACAGATTAGTTGGTTTCTGTGATGCTGACTATGCTGGAGATAGAATTGAAAGAAAAGCACTAGTGGTGGATGTCACTTCATTGGAGCTAATCTTGTCTCATGGTCAAGCAAAAGACAAAGTACCATTGCCTTATCAACTGCTGAAGCTGAGTATATATCAGCTATAAGTTGTTGCTCACAACTTCTTTGTAAGTAGTATTCCGCTTATGTTTGATAATACTGCTGCAATAAATCTATCTAAGAATCCAATTTTACATTCTAGAGCTAACCACATAGAGATTAAACATCATTTTATTAAGGATTATGTGCAAAAAGGTGTATTTGATATTCAATTTGTAGATACTGACCATCAATGGGCAGATATATTCACTAAACCTCTTGCAGAGGACAAATTTATCTTTATTAGGAAGCATCTTAATATGACGTGTGGATTAATTTAGGTGTCTAGCCTTGAAAAAAAAATTGTTTTGTTAATCTTGCATCAATTACTTATGCACGTCCAATGCCGGTTAAATATTTGCGTCTATTATATGTTGTGTTGCACGTCTACTATATGTCGCGTCCACTGTTGTTGGCTACCGCGTCCATTGTATAATTTCATAAAAGTCCACATATGCCTATGTTTAAGCATATTTTTATTTTTATTAAATGCATTTAGTTTGTCTCAATGACAAATTTATCATTTATTCTCTTTGCTGAGTCAGTACTTTCATCAATCCCATCAAGTCCATTTTATAGTTCCAAGTTACCAACGTCGTTTTATCCATAATGACATGTCATGTCAAAAAAAAATTTAAAACCTTTGGGATTCAAAAATCTTTTAAAAGTAATATTTTCCCTCTGAGAAAAACTTTACACTTCCCTGAAACTCTCAAGCTCTTCTTCTCTCTATTTTCCAAACCCTAACTCTTCTCACCAAAATGGCTTCTTCTTCAACCTTCAACATGGACAAGCTTAACTTGGCAATTGAGCATCATTTCAACTTTGGAGTGTGATGTCGTGCGAACGCACGTGCGATTCCGGCAAGTGTACCGGATTCGTCGCCAAGTAATAAAAGATATCGATCCCACAGAGACTGTTATCTCAAATCGCAACTAATTGTTAAATGATAAAGCTGGACTGTATAAAAAGATTTTGAAAAGGATTTGATATTTGAATTAAAAGATAACTTAAAATCAAAATCAAATAAAACAGAAAGTAAACAGTTTGTGGTTTTTAAGATCTAAATGGATTCCTAGGGATTTGGGTTACCAACAAGATCGCTTATGTTACTAAACTGATTAACCCTTGTTAATTATCGAAATTGCCTTGAAGGCGAATTTATCCTCAAATAGTTTAAGCTCCTTCTCGGGTTACAAAAAACCGTGCCCAATTGAATCAACCCCTACTCTCGTGGTAGTTGAATTCAGATTGGACCCTTTACGTTTTGTGACAATTCGTTAATCCTCAAAGGACGGCTTCTAACTCTCGTGATTTCAGTCCTAAGTCTGATTCTATAGATCTGACACCTAAGTTCACCGCTAGGTTCCTCCTTAGAATATCTACGACATGTAAATAAACGCACACCAGATTTACAAGTAGTTAAAACACTAGAAGTCAGATCTAAAATAAAATCGCAATTAACAAAGTTGAAACATCAGTTTACTGTCATAAACAAACCTTGGGCATAGCCCCAATCCCTAGAAACTAAGCTACTACTCAAGCCTTGTCATGGTGACGACAAGCTTGATTACAAATAACATGAAAGCAGAAATCAGAGAGAAAAAGAGGAAGGAGAAGAGAGATCCTAAATTATAGCCTAAGTGGTAGCAGCCAAGTGTCCCTAAGCCTCTGACTTGATATAATATTTAAAGATTTGGGAAGTTAGAATCCCAATCTAACACAAATTAGATCCAAATCAGTTGCTTCTGATCCAAGTAACGCGCATCACGGCCGTGATGGCCATCACTGCCTGGCCGTGATGGCTTCTGCCTTGGAAATTCTTCACTGGTTAGTTTGTCACGGCCATGATGCTCATCACGACCGTAATGGCCATCACGGCCTGGCCCTGACAGCTTCTGACTTCAACCTTCTTTCTTTTCAGTTTTGCTCGATCATGGCCGTGATGGGCATCACGGCTAGGCCGTGATGGGCTCTGTTTGGCTCATTTTCTTCACTTTTCAAGCCCCATCTTCATCCAAACTCCATCATGGTTGATCCTGAGCATTTAACCCTTAATTTCTGCAAAACAACACCACAAAACCGCCTTACCCGTTCCAAGGTAAAAATTAACAAAAATCAAATTAAAAATGCCTAAACTATATGAAAATGCATGCAAAATGATAAACAAAGATGAGGTGAAATCACACTCATCAAATCACCCCAAGCTTAAGATTTTGCTTGTCCTCAAGCAATCACTAAGGCCAGAAGATATAAATAATCAGAGCATGGATAATGAATCAAGAACCCGAGAAACTAATCCAAGTGACAGGCACATTCGAATAAATCCCCAAGAGATAATCGATTTCAAGTCCAATTAGAAGCTTAGGTTCATCAAATTCATATTCTCATTGATTCAGGCACTCGTCTCACCTCACTCAAGTGTTCCAGGGTATATGACAATTCGCTCAATTTCCTCAAGGAAGGTATTCTACCATAAGCTTGAATATTAACCAAATCTCTACTTTATTAATGAAAACACATAAGAATCAAGAGGTCTTTTACTTTGGTTGTAATGTGGTCATGGGATTAATTGTTAGGTGGGGAGATCAAGAAAAGGAAATTTCAAGAAGGCTAAACAAATTATCAAACATTGCAAAGCATGACACCTTCTAAAATACCTTTTTGGGCTTTGATTCACTTTTCCACCTTTATTTCTTTCTTTTTATTTTTATTTCTCACTTTCTTTTGTCATCCCCTTCTCCATTTTTTTTTTTGTGTTTATTTCATTTTATTTATTTGGAGAAGGGGAGATTTTTAGCTCAAGAGAAATATTTTCTAACTTTCTCATCCCATACTTTTTCAAACTACCTTTTTACCCTTTTTGTAATACTTTAAAAGGTGTCATACCAAGCATTATTTATCAAAGTAATTCAAGGTACCAAGAAAAGTATTTTATTCTTTTAGGCTCAAAATTGGGCAACTGAGGGGCAGCATTTAATCAATCAAAGCTCAGAAGACCGGAAAAAATACCTAGTGCCTCAATCATTTTCAAATATGTTTTCAAAAATTTTGGAAGTTTCAAAATGGTTTCAAGTCAAGTTTTAGAGAATACGATCCAAGAGGAATTAAAACACTCTATCACAAGGAATGGGGTAGATTTAGTGAGTACCCCTTTTTGGCTCAAAATCTTACATTTAGTAGTTCAAAAATCAGTGAGAAACACAAATTTAAAGAACCACATGCTAATTATCAACTATCAAAAGATCATCTCAAGGATTTTTATTTTTAGCCTTGTCACAAGAATAAAAAATTGGGTTCAAAAATTCACTATCTCAATTCATTTGGCACCAAGTTCTCGCAATTGGATGCATATTCTAAGTGAGGGGCAATCTAAAGAATGTGATCATGCAAAACTATGCCTATCTGAATGCAACATGAAAAATGCAAAAATGCAAAAATTTGCAAAAATACCCCTACCCCAAGCTTAAAACTTACATTGTCCCCAATGTAAATAATCAAGTCGGAGAGAGGAGAAAAATGGAACAACTCACCGAGGTGGAAGCAGGTGTTGGCTCACATTCCAGTCAAAACTTGTTGGAAACTGTATCACGGCCGTGAGGCTCATCACGGGCAGGCCGTGATCAATTCTGGTCTTCAGGAGCTGTCCTGTCACGGCCGTGACCTGCATCACGGCTAGGTCGTGATGCTCTCTGATCTTAGGGTCCTTCTCATCATGCCCGTGATGGATATCACGGCTGGGTCGTGATCCCTTCTGGTGCTCTTGGATAGCTCATCACGGCCGTGACCACTGTCACGGCCTGGGCGTGATGTCTTCTGACTCTATTTGTCCTAGCCCTTCTTGTTCTTCCTTCCTTCTTATCCTGAAAACACTTGGCGAATCTATTAATTCATGATTTTTTTTTCTTGATCTTCTCAAATTATTCAAGAGCTAAATTCAAAAACAAAAGGAAAAGGGAAAGAAAAAGGAAAAGGAAACTTGGGTTGCCTCCCAAGAAGCGCTTATTTATGGTCTTAAGCTTGACCATACTTCCTTCAATCAACCGGGGTCGACTGGGCCTAGAAGTGAAAGAACACTTCTCTTCCATGGGAGTCCTTCAAAGAGCCGATTCTTCTCATAAGGCCAATTGCTCTTCCGTTTTGCTCTTTTCACTCTAAGCTTCATGGCCTTACTCCCTCCCGGCGGAAGTTCTGTATCCACATGCTGAGCAACTCCAACTTCATCACCACTCGGTGCATCATTAGCCATACAAATCTTCGGAGTTGCCTCCATGTTGAGCTCTTCCTTTACCACTGGAGACGTTATATCGATCCTGCACACATGGCTCTCAAAAGGAGGGTTGTTATAGGAGTTTGTCAAATGAAAATCTATCCTACCTTCCTCTACATTTAGAGAGAGTTTGTCATTTCTTACGTCTATTACTGCTCCAGCGGTGGCCAAGAATGGCCTTCCTAAAATGATGGGGAATTCAGAATTCCCTTTCATATCCAATACCAGGAAATCGGTAGGGATGAAAAATTTCCCTACCTTTACAGGAACATTCTCTAGTATGCCCAGAGGAGTCCTAGTTGAGTCATCCGCAAATTATAAGGAGAATTTGAATGGACTCAACTCTTTGGTTCCCAACCTTTCCAAGATAGTGAGCGGCATCAAGCTCGCACTATGTCACATAAGGCTTGGTCTATTTGCACTTTTTCAATCAAGCAAGCGATAGAGAAACTACCTGGGTCTTTCAGCTTAGGAGGCATTTTAGTTTTTATCTTGACATTGTGCTCCTCAATTAAGCTTTTAGTTTCTACTTCTACTTGCTTTCTCTTGACCAACCTTTGTGGGAAAGGTATTGGGGGTTGGTACGGTGGTGGAGGGACGTATTTTGGCTCTGTCTTTTCCTTTACGCTCATGTCCTCCTCTGGTTCCACATATTTTTCAACCACCCCAAGCTTATCATCCCTCAAATGTATGGCATTACAATGTTCAATGGGATTTGCTTCGAGTTGCCCTGGGAATGTACCCTTAGGTCTCGAGTATGTGCTAGCTTGTTGGGCAATCTGAGTTTCTAGCATCTTGTTATGGATGGCTAAGTTATCTACCTTAGATGCTAGCTCTTTTATTGCCTCGTTCACTGCCCTACCTTGTTGTCTAAACTCTTCATTTTGTTTTGTTTGAGTTTCAACAAAACTTTTCAATAAAGACTCGAGTTTAGACTTCTGTACCTGAGGATACCCCGATGCGGGTTTCCTATTACCTTGGCCCTCTTGGAACTCGTGGTTTAGCGTGTTGCTATAGTTGTCGTAGGAGAGGTAAGGGTTGTTCTTCCTTTGGTTGTAGGGATTTGGGGGAGCATAATTGGGCAACTTCGGGTTCATGTCATAGAAGTTGTGACAAGCGTTCACTTGTTCCTCCGAAGCACCGGATCCAGCAGCAATACCTTGTGGGCATCCCATTATGTCATGTCCCTGCATCCCACAAATCTCACAAACAAGGTTAGTAGCACCTATTGCACTCACATTAGCCCTTCAAGCTGATCAAAACGTTTATTAAGTGAGTCTATTTTTGACATTATAAGATCAGTGCTATTTACTTCAAACTTACCCCCCGAAATCTTGTTCGGGATATTACCTCTTTTTGAACCCCATTGGTGGTAGTTGGTGGCCACGTTTTCAATGATGTTGAATGCCTCAGTCAGAGGCCTATTCATTAATGCTCCACCAGCTGCAGAATCAAGTGACACATTCGAAGAGTAATCCAATCCGTTGTAGAAGGTATGCACTAATAACCACCTCTCGAGTCCATGATGCGGGCAGGACTCCAGCAATCCCTTGTAGCGATCCCAAGCTTCTGATAAGGATTCTCCGTCTTTTTGGAAGAAGCCGGTGATCTGGGTTCGTATGTAGGCCGTCTTGGATGGAGGGAAGAACTTCTCCAAGAACGCCTGCTCCAGTTGATCCCAAGTTGACAAGGTGTTAGCGGGTATTTGCTTCAGCCGAGCTTTCTCCTTTCCAGTAAGAGATGAGGGGAACAACCTCAAGCGAATAGCATCAACCGGGGCGCCATGAATTCTGACTGCGTCAATGAACTCCAAGAATGTCTCCACGTGGTTAGTCAGGTCCTCCGAGGTCAGTCCTCCGAATTGATGTTGTATGATCATGTTGATTAGCATAGGAGGTATAGTGTAGTTCTCCGCCTCGATCTCTGGCCTAGTAATCCCAGTTCGCAAGCCCCTAGCATTTGGGGCTGCGTAGTCCTTCAATGGTTTCATATCCGGTTGATTCGCCATGAGTGGAATGGGACTCAATCTTTCTCTTTCTCTTTGTAGTCTCCTACGTCTGTGAAAGGTCCCCTCGATTTCGGGGTCAACCTCAGTAAGGTCTCCAAGACTTAGGGATCTTTGCATACAAGAGAAAAACACAGAGAGATAGATACTAAAAAGAAGAGACTGAACATATTTTTTTTTTCAAATATAAAATTAAATAAATTAAAAGAAAAGGTCCAGAAAAATCAATTTAAAAATTAAATTGAGATTCGAGAAGGCACAGTCCCCGGCAACGGCGCCAAAAACATGATGTCGTGTGAGCACACGTGCGATTCCGGCAAGTGTACCGGATTTGTCGCCAAGTAATAAAAGATATCGATCCCACAGAGACTGTTATCTCAAATGGCAACTAATTGTTAAATGATAAAGTTGGACTGTATAAAAAGATTTTGAAAAGGATTTGATATTTGAATTAAGAGATAACTTAAAATCAGAATCAAATAAAACAGAAAGTAAACAGTTTATGGTTTTTCAGATCTAAATGGATTCCTAGGGATTTGGGTTACCAACAAGATCGCTTATGTTACTAAACTGATTAACCCTTGTTAATTATCGAAATTGCCATGAAGGCGAATTTATCCTCAAATAGTTTAAGCTCCCTCTCGGGTTACAAAAAACCGTGCCCAATTGAATCAACCCCTACTCTCGTGGTAGTTGAATTCAGATTGGACCCTTTACGTTTTATGACAATTCGTTAATCCTCAAAGGACGGCTTCTAACTCTCGTGATTTCAGTCCTAAGTCTGATTCTATAGATCCGTAATAGGCGTGCGAGCGCACGTGCGATTCCGGCAAGTGTACCGGATTGTCGCCAAGTAATAAAAGATATCGATCCCACAAAGACTGTGATCTCGAATCACAACTAATTTTCAATTTGGTAAATCTGGACTGTAAAAAAAAGTTTTGAAAAAGGATTTGATATTTTGAAAAGGTTTTGAATGTGAATTAAGAGATAAATAAAACATAAAACAAATCTATTTGTGGTTTTTGGATCTAAATGGATTCCTAGGGATTTAGGTTACCAACAAGATCGTTTACGTTGCTAACTCGATTACCCTTGTTAACTATCGAAATTGCCTTGAAGGCGAATTTATCCTCAAATAGCTTAAGCTCCCTCTCGGGTTACAAAAGTCGTGCCCAATTGAACCAACCCCTACTCTCGTGGTAGTCGAATTCAGATTGGACCCTTTGCGTTTCGTGACAATTCGTTGATCCTCGAAGGACGGCTTCTAACTCTCGTGATTTTAGTCATAAGTCTGATTCTATAGATCCGACACCTAAGTTCACCGCTAGGTTCCTCCTTAGAATGTCTATGACACGCAAACAAGTGGCCACCGAATTTACGAGTGATTCAAACACTAGAAATCAGATCTAAAACAAAATCGAAATTAACAAAGATATTACATCAAATTAACAACATAAATCAAATCTCGGGCAATGCCCCAATCCCTAGAAACTAAGCTACTACTCAAGCCTTGTCATGGAGACGACAAGCTTGATTACAAATAACATGAAAGCATAAAATCAGAGAAGAAGAGGAAGGAGAAGAGAGATCCTAAATTATAGCCTAAGTGGTAGCAGTCCAAAACTCCTCTTTCTGCCTCTGCCTGGGTCCTTATTTATAGATGTGGGAAGTTTGAATCCCAATCTAACTCAAATTCTGATACAATTCAGTTGCTTCAGGTCCAAGTAATGCGCGTCACGATCGTGATGGTCATCACGGCCAGGCCGTGACGGCTTCTGCCTCGGGTACTTCTATAAATTCCAAATTCTCGCGAGGCGAGAGGACTTTCGCGTTGTGAAACTTCAATTTTTACCTGTCACGACCGTGATAGGCATCACGGCTAGGCCGTGACAGATTCTGACTTGTGGGGGTGAAAGGTCACGGCCGTGATGGACATCACGGCTAGGCCGTGACCGGTTCTGACTTCAGTCTTTCTTCTTTTTCAGTTTTCCTCAAATAGCTTGAATTTGATTATCCCTTGGGGATTTATTCGAATGCGCCTGTCACTTGGATTAGTTCCTCGGGTTCTTGGTTCACTATCCATGCTCTAATTATTTATATCTTATGGCCTTGGTATTTGCTTGAGGACAAGCAAAATCTTAAGCTTGGGGTGTTTTGATGAGTGTGATTTCACCTCATCTTTGTCTATCATTTTGCATGCATTTTCATGTAGTTTAGGGACATTTAATTGGATTTTTGGTTATTTTTACTTTGGAACGGGTAAGGCGGTTTTTGTGGTGTTGTTTTGCAGAAATCAAGGGTAAAATGCTCAGGATCAACCATGATGGAGCTCGAATGAAGAAAGAGCTTGAAAAGTGAAGAAAATGAGCCAAACAGAGCCCATCACGGCCTAGCCGTGATTCCCATCACGGCCATGATCGAGGAAAACTGAAAAAGAAGAAAGACTAAAGTCAGAACCGGTCACGGCCGTGACCTTTCACCCCCACAAGTCAGAATCTGTCACGGCCTAGTCGTGATGCCTATCACGGTCGTGACAGGCAAAAATTGAAGTTTCGCGACGCAAAAGTCCTCTCGCCTCGCGAGAATTTGGAATTTATAGAAGTACCCTAGGCAGAAGCCGTCACGGTCGTGACGCGCATTACTTGGATCTGAAGCAACTAAATTGGATCAGAATTTGAGTTAGATTGGGATTCAAACTTCCCACATCTATAAATAAGGACCCAGGCAGAGGCAGAAAGAGGACTTTTGGGCTGCTACCACTTAGGCTATAATTTAGGATCTCTCTTCTCCTTCCTCTTCTTCTCTGATTTTCTGTTTTCATGTTATTTGTAATCAAGCTTGTCGTCTCCATGACAAGGCTTGAGTAGTAGCTTAGTTTCTAGGGATTGGGGCCATGCCCGAGATTTGATTTATGTTGTTAATTCGATGTAATATCTTTGTTAATTTCGATTTTGTTTTAGATCTGATTTCTAGTGTTTGAATCACTCGTAAATTCAGTGGCCACTTGTTTGCTTGTCATAGACATTATAAGGAGGAACCTAGCGGTGAACTTAGGTGTCGGATCTATAGAATCAGACTTAGGACTGAAATCACGAGAGTTAGAAGCCGTCCTTCGAGGATCACCGAATTGTCACGAAACGCAAAGGGTCCAATCTGAATTCGACTACCACGAGAGTAGGGGTTGGTTCAATTGGGCACGACTTTTGTAACCCGAGAGGGAGCTTAAGCTATTTGAGGATAAATTCGCCTTCAAGGCAATTTCGATAGTTAACAAGGGTAATCGAGTTAGCAACGTAAACGATCTTGTTGGTAACCTAAATCCCTAGGAATCCATTTAGATCCAAAAACCACAAATAGATTTGTTTTCTGTTTTGTTTATCTCTTAATTCACCTTCAAAACCTTTTCAAAATATCAAATCCTTTTTCAAATCTTTTTTTTACAGTCCAGATTTACCAAATTGAAAATTAGTTGTGATTCGAGATCACAGTCTCTGTGGGATCGATATCTTTTATTACTTGGCGACAATCCGGTACACTTGCCGGAATCGCACGTGCGCTCGCACGCCTATCAATCCGACACCTAAGTTCACCACTAGGTTCCTCCTTAGAATATCTACGACATGTAAATAATCGCGCACCATATTTACAAGTAGTTAAAACACTATAAGTCAGATCTAAAACGAAATCGCAATTAACAAAGTTGAAACATCAGTTTACTGTCATAAACAAACCTTGGGCATAGCCCCATTCCCTAGAAACTAAGCTACTACTCAAGCCTTGTCATGGTGACGACAAGCTTGATTACAAATAACATGAAAGCAGAAATCAGAGAGAAAAAGAGGAAGGAGAAGTGAGATCCTAAATTATAGCCTAAGTGGTAGCAGCCAAGTGTCCCTAAGCCTCTGACTTGATCCCATATTTATAGATTTGGGAAGTTAGAATCCCAATCTAACACAAATTAGATCCAAATCAGTTGCTTTTGATCCAAGTAACGCGCATCACGGCCGTGATGGTTTCTGCCTTGGAAATTCTTCACTGGTTGGTCTGTCACGGCCGTGATGCTCATCACGGCCGTAATGGCCATCACGGCCTGGCCCTGACAGCTTCCGACTTCAGCCTTCTTTCTTTTCAGTTTTGCTCGATCATGGTCGTGATGGGCTCTGTTTGGCTCATTTTCTTTACTTTTCAAGCCACATCTTCATCCAAACTCCATCATGGTTGATCCTGAGCATTTAACCCTTAATTTCTTCAAAACAACACCACAAAACCGCCTTACCCGTTCCAAGGTAAAAATTAACAAAAATCAAATTAAAAATGCCTAAACTATATGAAAATGCATGCAAAATGATAAACAAAGATGAGGTGAAATCACACTCATCATAGTGTTGCAAGACTACAACTTAGACATAAGCAAGTATGTTAATGCAGCTGGATGGGGAGGACTCTTCATAGAGAAAGTCTCTATCTTTCCCAAGCTAATTAGGGATTTCTGGAAGAATGTTCAAGAGACCGACAATGATTTCTCCTCTGTTGTGTTAGGCAAGAGGATCATAGTCTCGGAGAAGACTGTTGCTTATGTCATTTTCTGTGCTCAGGAAGATTTACTTTTTACTGAATCATGGGAAGTTGATTTGGGTGGCTCTGAGACCATTGAAGTCTGTCTCATGAGAAGAGACACATTCAGAACTCACTCATGGAAGGCTGTTGAAATGAAGGACATCGTTCACATTCTTCATCAACTATTAAACAAGGTGGTTCTTCATAAGGTTGGTTCCAATGACAACCTATCAGATCTGCATAAGTTTTGCCTTTGTCATCTTCTTACGGAGACAAAAATCAATCTTACTAGAATCCTGTACGTAAGATTCAAAGATGCTGTGATCAACAAGACCAAAATTTCGGCATTTCCCTATTGCCATCTTCTGTCTAAGATTTTCAAGGCTCAAGGAATCTATGAAATTCTTGCTGCAAGGACTCCTGAAGAGAAAGCTAGAATATTATTCTGAAAAACCAATGTCAGCTGCAGAATTTGGTAAAATGAATATAGCTAACATGAACCTTAGTACCTATGTTGTTGCTGCAATGGCCAAAACCGAGGAGTTGATGAAAATGAAAGAGGAAACGGTGGAACAAAACACTGTTGAGGCTATGGAGCCAAAGAAGATTATCAAGAAAAAGACCACTGCAGCACGGAAACCTGCCCCCAAAAGACCAGCTGGTGGCATTGTTATCAGGGAACCTTCTGATGCTCCTGCTGTGAAGAAGAAAAGAAGAGTTATCTTCTCACACAATGAGGACGAGGAAGATGACGAGGACAGAGTTCCTATCAGTACCATCCTGAAGAAGCAGAAAACTTCTATTGCTGCTGCTGAGGCCGTTGTGCCTGTCTCAACAAAACCCAAAAGGCAATCAGCAAGAAAGACCGGAACAACTAAGACTTCTAAGGTAACCATCTCTGCTAGTGACCCTGTTCAAATAGCAGTAAATGCCTTAGTATCTAGTCTAGAAAATAGAGTTGACGTTGTTCCTGTTGCTGTTACCTCTGATGATAACATTGTTGTCTCCACTCCAAATGATTTGTTAAATCAAACCATAACTGATGATGTATACATTCCCACACACCTCTCACCCCAATCAACACAAATTGACCAAACCACAAACTTACCTAAATCTTCACCTGCTCACTCACAAATAGCCATCTCATCTAGACCACAATTTCAACCAATTATCCCTGCTGATGATCCCTGGTTCAATCAAGCAGATGATGGCATTTTCCCTGGTGCTCCTTTCCCAAAACCCTTAAGAACCTTATTTCCCTTCACCCTAATTTCTGTTATTTATGATGGCAAATCTGAGGATTGGGACAAAGTAAAAAGGGAATGGAGAGTTATGTTTCTCATTCACAAACCTGAACCCGAACACATTCCTAATAGGTGGTAGTCACTCACCTGCCCTTGAACAAATCCCCCCACCCCCACCCCAACCAAAAAAAATAATCTATCCTAACCTTGTTAAAACTCCACCTCTCATACCATTTACTGATGGAGTTCAGAGACATGTGATAAGTGTCTAGGAGACATACCCTCTAAAAAAGAATCTTCCTACCATCCCTGAAAGAAGAGCGAGATCCTCACAACATGTCCCTATAATCTTGGACAGTAACACAAGATGGGTATCCTTCAAGCATCCCGGTGTCTATGGAGGGCCTATGATCTCTTTGTGGATCAGCTCATCTATGAAATGTTGAAGTGGGAATTCAGTCATTTCAGAGTTAATAGAGCCGCACATTTTGTCCCTTCATCCTGGCTGAGACATAGTGAAGCAACGAGAGTTGGAGTTGTGCCTTACAGAATCTGTCCAAGACTGCAGATGATAGATCTGAATAAGGACAAGGACAAGAAGAACAGAAGATTCAAAGGAGTTATGCCAGAAGCTGAATCAGCAATGCTTGATCTGCATCAAGAAACTTTTGACTACTCCATGCCGGACTTCTATTTGCATTCTGAATCCATTGGGTTGATCAATGAACAACGTACTGCAGATTTCTGGAAATCTCTCATTATTCACTACACACGAGAAGCATCTTCCTCTGGACTGACCCAAGAAGAGAAGAAGGAAATTCCCAAAGTCAGAGGAAAGTGTGGTCTTTCTAACTTTCGTTACATGATCTATAAAGACCTTTGGGGACTTCCCATAACAAGTCGAGATGTGGAATTCTCCTACCCCGTCATATGGGCAAAAGAAGTATCAGTGACCCCTTCACCACTCCTTGTCATTAATCCTGCCCAGTCTTCACCTACTTCAGAGCTTCTTGAAGATGATATTATTGTTGAAGGACCTGGCATGAATGATATTGTTACTGGTTTAGGTGGTCCTGAAGAAGAAACTGCTGAGTCCATCTCCAAACAAAGCTCATCTGGAAAGCACTCTTCTCAACCACTAGCTTTGGCTGTGATGCACCCTTCAAATCACCCTGAACACTCCAGAGCCTTAAGCCATTTTCAAGAATCTGCTGAGAGTTCAAGGCAACATGCTCTGCCATCAAATCTTGAAGAAGTTCTTGGCAAGATTGTTGATGAAAGAGTTGGCAAAATGGTTGAAGAAAAGATTGAACAGATGACTGAAAAGATCACTGAAGAAGTCTCTCAGAGTTTAGATATCCATGGCTCCAACCTTAGAGGTTGTGAACAAAATGTTGGAATTCCTGACTGATTTCAAGAAAACCCAAACTCAATCAACCACCTCCACCACCTCCTCCTGCCTAACCTGAATTCTTTTTATATATACTGACAATGATGGTCCACTCCTTTTACCTTTTTGGCTGATGACAAAAAGGGGGAGAAACGAAAGAAAAGAGATTTAAATATATATATATATATATATATATATATATATATATAAAGTCAGTTTTTTTTTTCATATGCATATTCTGTTTTCTACTTGATAACTACTCTGATACTTAAGTTTGCCTATTTACTCTGATATCTGCTGACTATGCTTATTTATTCCTTCATATATACTCTAAGTTTGATAAGCCGTTGCATTTATCTATTAGCTCATATGAAGTCTGTCTCATATGCTTTTACTGATTATTTATCTGAATGCTTTGTCTTAGGGGGAGCCATGTATGCTCTCTTAGACTTTGCTTTTCAAATTTAGTTAGTTTTTGTCATCATCAAAAAGTGAGAGATTGTTGGAACCAAAATGGTTTTGGACTAAATAATCTCTACGTTTTGATGTTAACAAAAGGATTAAATTTGCTTGGTGAAGTGTTAACTGAGATCTAACATGTGCTTTCAATTATGCAGGAATATTTAATTATACGTAATAGAAACTTAGGATAAGTTTTCATTGAAAAATACGTGTCCACCCTTGTAGACGGATTGCTCAATGTTTTGGTAAAAGTTATTTATTTATTTATTTGAGTAGACTGGTTTTCTTAATTAGGCGAGACTCTAAATGCTTACTAGACAGAAATCAAAATAACCTCTTAGTTTCAGTAAGTCCAAAGACTTTATAGTAGACGAGCTCTATCTGCCACGTCAGCAGACGTAAAAAAAAATGGTAGATTTGAATGAACTGAAAAATAGAATAGTCAGGTAAACGAGCTCTATCTGCCACGTCACGAGATGGAGATCTTTATAACTCATTGAGGTATAACAAGTCTAAAGACTTGATAGACGAAAGGATATGCCACGTCATCCGACGAGCAAAATAATTTGTTGAAATAAACTTGGTCTCACATATAACTAAGTAGATAGAGTTTTTAAGTAGACGAGCTCCATCTTTGAATGAATAAATGCAATCCGAATCTCTTGAATTTATATCAAATCTTTGATATTTATTTCAATAGAACTTTTGTTCTTCACATTTGTTTTATCTGTTTTAATGTTTTACCTTGTTGTAAAAGAAACATAGTCCCATCAAGAAATGCTAAAAGCAGAATCGTACAATGAGATACTGGAAAACGATATGTACAATGACACCTTTATGACTGGAAAAAGCTGGATTGTACACAAAGGAGGAACAACAAGTTCTCAAGTTGCAATTCTCAGAGCAGTGAGCCTCCAATTCCATGCTACCTCGTAACCTCGATAACCAAGAGTACTATTCAGCTTGTCACAATCAAGCTATCAGTCACAACGGATATCATGCATTAAATGCTATCTCTAAACGGGATTATTCAAAATAACCGTTGAAGAAATACAAGTGAAGAAGAATATCACTATAAATAGAAGACCTCAAGTTCTGAAGAATAACTTTTACCATTCAATAATCACTCGTCACTCATTCTCATATTTCTTTAAGAGCAATAGTCTGTATTATTTAGTTTGAATATTGTGAAAATATTCATCCGATTTTAAACTTTCATATCCTCACACATAGTGAGTTAAGAAGATAAAACATTAAATTTCTTTGTTAGAGTTAGAGCCTGGAGAGGCCTGGTAAGAAAGAAATACTTGTAAGCCTCGAAAGGTGTTGAATACTTGGTTGTAATCTATTTTGGAAAATAGTGGAGAAAAACCTTCAAGTATAAGGGACTGGACGTAGCTCTTGGTTGGAAGAGAGTGAACCAGGTTAAAACATCTTGTGTGAATCTTCTATTTCTAAACCCTTGCAGTTTTATTTGTTTCTTACTAACAGAGGGGTTTTGATGTTGCTTTTGTTAAAGCTTTCTTTTTAAAAGATATATTTCTCTGTGCTTGCTTCTGATTTAATCTTCTTATATGCAAAAATAGTTTTAAAATTTTTTTTCGAAAATTATTAACAAATATAATTCAATCCCCTTATTGTATTTGTCTATATCAACTTCATTTCGATATGCCTTGCCTTTTTTTGTTTTTGTTTTTGTTTTTTTTTTTTGGATAAAATATGCCTTGCCTTTTCATGTCTTAGTACAACGGGAGTATAAAATTATTATTATCATTGTTGCTATGTTGAAAAACCAGTGTCCATTGGTTGCCGTGTAAATCACTCGATCAATGACACCTATGTGTGAGAGAGAAACGAGGACAGGTGCGTAATTTCACATGGGAACTGCTCCTCCCCTCCAGTCTTCTTCGCTATATCAGGGAGAAAACTTTTTTGGTGGTCCCCACCATTTATCTTTTTTCTCCTTTATTTCCCTCCTTTATCAAAGAGGAGAAAACTCCTTTTTTTTTTTTTTTTTCTTTTCTCTCTTCACATCTTGTCTCTTCTAATTTTCTTTTATACCAAACAAAATATTAAGAAGGGACTTTGCTCCCTCCCTCCGTTCCCCATCCCCATCCCCATCCCCTTCCCCTTCCCCTGACACGGTAGCCCAAGTTCTTTCTCTCTGACTCATATTCATATAGGGGTTGCTCTTTGCAACTTGTTTTTTCTGCCCACACTTTATAATTTTTTTTTCTCAAAAATATCCTTTTTTATCTTTTTAATATGATCATGTTGGTGCTTTCTAAAAATTATTTTTTTGAAATAGTTCGAAAATTAAATTTTGGACATTCAAGATGTTACTCCGAAAAAAAAAAAGATTCACATCAGGAAATATATTTCCGAAAAAATTTCAGAATTTAAAATCTGAAAGAATGAATTTTAAGTCCGAAAAATAAAATTCGAAAACTTTCCTGAAAAACAAATCCTGACGATCCTTGCAATCAGTCTTGATGGGTTCTAAGGTAGTTTGGATGTGAAACGTTTTCGCTCTCTTCTGCGCAATCTCTCAAAGCACTGTGAGGTTCATTTCCTGAATCAACATTCATGGGTTGCGGATTCTTGTAACCACTAATTTGATCCATATAGCGTTTTTTTATCTGCTCGGGCTTTTGCCTCGTATGGTTCCTTCTCCTCCGCTGCGCATTCAACGGGCAAAGAAATAGAAAAATTAATTTCCTTACATTGTAAACTCTGATCATGAATGACATTGTCATTCAATGGAAATGCATGAAATTCCAGGATTATTTTTCTTGATATTCTGTCATCAAAAGAACAATCTTGATGAAATAATATGTAGATGAACTCAACTTATAAAACCCAACTTAACACGTGAACCATTTCAGCTTATTCTCCAATTTCATACAGCTAAAATAGCCATAAACAATTTTGCGAAAGGTCGTCCTGGCCACCGAGTTCAGAGCACAAATTCAGACAGACAGGAATTGGGCATTTTGAGGCTCACAACTGGTGTTGTAAAGATTATCATCCGGATTTGGTTTTTCGAAAAGTTTTTGAATTTTATTTTTCGAAGGTACAATTCAATCTCCGGATTTTAAATTCCAAATTTTTTAGGAACAAAAATGTTTAGTAGCATGAAACGAAATTCATACTTATCACTTCTTAGTTTTGATGTTCGTCATACTCAATAGCATTGTTGCTGTTTTTGGAAACACCTTTTCTGGAGTTTTTCGGATTCTGATTTTTTTTTTTCGGAGTCACATTTTGAACATCCGAAATTTAATTTTTGGATTGTTTTCGGAAAACAATTTCCGGAAGGTACCATGAACGTACTAAAGAGATAAAAATGATATTTTTAGAAAAGAAATTTAAAAAAAAAATTGCAAGATGTGGGGGAGAAAAAATAAAGTTGGAAAGTGCAGCCCATCATATAGCACATAAAATGAACAAATTATTTTAGCTCCCCTAACAAAGTTGAATGTGAGATTGTGAGAAGAAACGCGTACATAAATAGTTCAAATTATCCACTGTTAGAAAGAAAAAAAATGACAAACACTGTTAGAATTACTCGCATGACAATGAGACATAAAATGATAAAAGAAAAAGGGAAAAATGATTTTCATTGACCAAACAATCAATGTGAATGGAGGAATCAAGTCCAATCCAATGTTTTTCCAGAATAAATAAAAAACCAACAGATACCAACTAAGCAAGTAGTGTCGGACACGAATCACGCTAAAAAACTACACAATCACCGCAGGCAGAACAGTGCATATAGGCCAGCATAGTCAACACCCCTACTCTTTTTCCCATTCTGATTTGACTATACAAAAATGATATATCAGTATTGCTATTTTTGTCTTTATTCTTTAGGGGTCTTCATTTCTCATCCCACAACGTCTATTGAAGTATGGGGATGACTTGATGGAAGAGGATGCTTGTTTGTCAAGTTCCATCATTTTTCTTATTATTAAAATTAAAATGCCCAGACACAACATGCATACATAGCTATTAGATGCCAAACAAGGTCCACATTGACGTGCCTATTTTTATTTCTGTCTTATTGTTTGCCTCTCGGTAGTGTTCAAAATAAGCAAAAGGGACATGCCACTGAATTATTATTGTTATTCTGCTTTTTCAAACTTCGAATGTAGCTTAAAAAAAATTTATATAGATAATCAATTTTTATATAATTAATTATTATGATAATCGATTATAATCAGGATCTACTTTTGTTTGAATCTATTTACTAAAAAACAATTTTTAGATAATCTATTTCATTTAAGTGATACAAAAAAATCACTTTCATATAATAAATTACAAAAAGAGTATGAAGCTAATTATATAATTTAATAGTATTTATTTAGAAGTTAGTTTTGCGAGGATAAACAGAAAAGAGGGTTTTAAGAATAAAAAATAATCAAATCTCAATAATTTTAAGCTAGAACAAACTAGATGACATAAATCAGTTTTTTTCCTGGAAAAAAAAAACTTTTCTATAAATTTAAACAACTTTTTAAGGATAAAACAACTATAATCTAAAAAAAAAAAAAAAGCATTCTCATGCTTTTCATTTATAGAATGATAATAATAAGTAAATAACATATAATAAGCCAAGAAACACCCACCTCTTTCTTTCTCGTGCCTTTCTCTTCTTTTCATGGCTTACTCACTGAGAAAGTGGAAAATAAAAAACACTAGTTTGAATACATATCACAGAGAGAGGGACCGAGGGGCAGAGTGGGGGGGTCCCCATCTTAATACTTTTCTTTCTTGCTCAGCAGATAAACCCTCTTGTTTTTGGGGTTCCTCAAGTAAAAATGCTCAATTATATCATCAATCTTTGACTGCCTGTACAGTTATTACCCCCTTCCAGTTCAATTCGAATCCCTCCCATATGTATTATACATTTTTCTATTCTCTATATACCCTTCTCCACAACCCCACAATGGTCCACATCCAGAGCAAAAGCAAGCAGAAAAAGAATATATCATCACATGCCTTGTGATGTCTTGATGTACAAGCTACTGTGAGTTTGTGACAATCCCACCCCTCAACAAAATAACAAAAAAATGGCATCTGTGTCCCAGTATTTTTCCCTCACCACCCACTTCAACCCATTTGATTTGTAATGGCTAATGAGAAAAATTTAGCCATCAACATGCAAGGCCTCCTTTACCAATCTTGTGGATTTAATTTTAATGCCAACAAATCTGTTTAAGCCACCCTTGTTTGCATTATATACTGATATATCCTGCTGCATGGGGTGTCATCTGAGTATGCCAGAGTTGGTCCCGGTTCACTTTCAAATTTCAAGTAGTCTGTCTCTCTTTCCAACCATCTCATTTGTCTTCTACAAAGATTTTGTGTATGAAATCCCTAAACCTTTTGGAGTATAATTTAGGATCAACGGCTGAGATGGAGGTGGGGTCCACCTGTAGTGACTTGTATGCATGTTCTAACTTTTTGCTAATATCATAGTCTTGGAGAATGTCAATGATACCAAAGTAGAGGATTACATCAGAGATCTCACCACTACTACTACTCTCTGAATCTACACTTCCACTACCCCTCTGCTGATCCAATCCAGCCTTACACACTCTCTCAGCTCTGCCTGGCATGTTCATTCCCAACCGGATTAGAGGTTCCCTGGAATATCAAGAATCATAAACATGGATCAAGTGTTTGCATAATCAAGATAAAAAACACCTATCATGAAGAGGGCCTAAAAAGAAACAAGATTACTGAAGTTTATAGGTTAGTTCTGTTGTTATAAGTAATTATTAATTTCCTCCATTGACTAAATTTACAAATGTAAAAGATGGGGTAAGCAAAGCTCATGTGTATGTTAACAAACAATGAAAATATTTATCAATATGTTACTGGCACACAAATATATCTCCTCATGTACTAGAAACCATCACTGATCCATCAATATCCCTGTCAGCTAACATGTAGCTTCAAAGATCAAAATGACCCCACCAGCATTAGTTGTCAATAAAACTGACTCCAATTTTGCCAGGACAACTCAAGTCATTTTCCGTACATCTCAACCAACGGGATCATATATATATTCTTAAAAAAAAGATCACCACTCTATATCATGTAGATGGATAGGACTAGAGAATGGCAAATATAATGCTTCTTCACCGTCCTGTGCTTTGTTTGTTCGTAACTTTTGGCCATATCTTCTTGGCTATTTGCATGCCCATGTACCATTTAACCTCTTTCTTTCTTTTATACCCGGGTCCATAACGCACTAAACCTTAAGGACAGTGCACATGCATAGAAGTGAAAGCAATTGCCACCAATGGCAATAGGTGCAAACAAGACATTGATGTTAAAAGACAAAATTACTATCCCCTACTACGATCATCTAGCTGTAAAATTTAGTAACCGAGAATCGGTGCATAATAAAGGAATCCATATTCTCCTATTTAATTTGACTATATTTCTACAAGAGATGCTGGCATGGAATTTACATTAAAAGTTTACGCCAGAAGCTAAATTTCTATAAATGTTGTCTTGCATTGGATAATAATGTATGAAAAATCCAACAAGATTGAGGAAAATCTTAAAAACGGTTGGTTTTAGTATCTTCATAGCAAATTATCCAAAAGTTGAAACAACAAGGACAATCAAATATGTATAAAGAGAACAGAGCATACCGGCCTATGTGGATCTCGTCATTATGCTTGTTTCTCTTACCTGCTAAATCCATAACCCAGCAGATTTTATATCCGTTGAGGATTTAATCAATTCATATGAAAACAAACACAGAGATAAGAAGTAAGAAGTAAGAAGACATACCTACACGGAAATCATATGGAGAACTTTTCATTTCATCAACTGAAGCACCATCACGAAAATGAAGGCCAATCAGAAGACTGTAATCCATGATTCCCTCTGCTTCAAGGAATTCACAGTCTCTATCAAGTTGCCTGAGGATGAGCCGTTACATAAGACCAACTCTTAAGAACAGCACTAAAAATGTTGAAAATAAAAAACAGCATTAGCAACTTGGCAAGTTCTATACCATTTAAGCTCTTGAAACCAAGACTGTTCCAGGCGAAAAACAAAATTGAGATCAAGGTCTTTGAGAGTAGTAGTCTCATCAATCTCTTCCCGGGGTTTGTCCGTGATACGACCATGGGAAGAACCTTTGAGGTCAAACCTCTTATGAATCCGATACTCCGAACAGAATACATTGCCCATTACAATAAACCGGGTCTGTTTATTCACAGCATTATTACAAGTTTTCATTACATTGTGACAAGCATTTGAATGGTAACTTGGAAGTTTGAAATCATACCTTTTGACCTCCAACGGGTTTGACACAATGAACACCCAGAAATGCTGTTACCAGGGAGTTCCTGTACTGACAAACATGTTGGTAGTAACTTGGAAGCATCCTTATGAGAACCTGACAAGACCACCAACTAATTATCATTGAATACCCTGATAGTGATAACAAAGCTGAAAGCCAAAATTTACCTTACTCAATATAATGTGTATAGTTTTCTCTTCAAAATGAATGCATTCCAACTTCCAAGTCTAGAAGGTAGCAACAACTAACCTTGATTTCAGACTTCTTCACAGTCTTGATAATAAACCGATCATCTTGAGTGAGGTAAAACAAGCTTCCACTTTTGCCAGGAGAAGACATCTCTCTAAGGGTTCCACTTGCACATATAGCAAGTATGTAATCCGCAGGGTCTATGGCAAATAATTCCCTTAGATGTCTAAACACCCAACCCAACCAACAAACAAGTAACCACCAAGATATAGGCATAATTAGTATAGCATAAAGAACTAAATCTTTCTTTACTCGGATGGAAATATTGAAAAGGAAAACATCAACCAATGCAAAACAAAAACAAAAAAACAAAAAATATCGATATAGAATGGCTAACACCTGAACACCATGGGACAATAGTCCTTCCACCTGAAGTCCACTGACTGATGAGGAGGTGTAAACTTGGACCCTTCCAGTGGGAATCTTGTCCAGAACTTCTCCTTGGGATCAAAATCTCCCGGCCTAAGCTCCCGTATAATCAAAGCATGCTTCCCAACAGTGTATCTAAATAGTAAAACACCCCATCAAACAATTCTTCAAAATCAGAGAAGCTGAAACTGAAAGTGAAGCTAGCAAAATAGCAATACCTGATACCCAATTGAAAATTAAGCATCAAATCATAGTTCTTATGACCCTTAGACACAAATTGACCAGGCTTCTTGACCTCAGCATCATCAACACACCAAAAAGGGCTCTTGTGCAACACCACCTCACAACCATCCTCTGAGTCACACTCACTACCATCCTTGTAAAACATAGAAGCCTCAACATTGTCCACAATGTCACAAGTAATGTCCCCAGCTTCACCATCCAGTTCCCAAATACAAATCCTGGGAAAACTCACACTTCTACATCCATCCACAGAAGATCTCTTCCTTGCCAATGCCATCATCATCATCAACTCCATTTCCATTCCCCAATTCCCAGCACAAGTGCTTCCATCACACAAAGTGAACACTCCTTTCCCCTTAGGCACCCCATTCTCCCAAAACCCTTCATAGCGGTTCCCATTAGCCCAAACCAAAACCCCTTTTCCCCAAATAGCACCTTTCTTCCATTCTCCAACGTACTCGTTCCCATTCTTCCACACGTACCTTCCTTCACCCTCTTGCAAGTTGCAACTCCACCACCCTTCATACACATCCCCGTTCGCATACCTCTTCTCCCCGAACCCGTCTTTCCGGTCCGCCACCCACCAACCCCGGTAACTGTCGCCGTCCACTCCGGCGAAC
The DNA here is from genome assembly GCA_030762895.1 of Sophora flavescens. Lineage (NCBI taxonomy): Eukaryota > Viridiplantae > Streptophyta > Magnoliopsida > Fabales > Fabaceae > Sophora > Sophora flavescens. Next base: position 49,301,774 of record CM061068.1, on the reverse strand, counting down.
GTTCCGTACCCGTCGACTCGGCCCGACTTGAACTCTCCTTCGTATGTGGCTCCGGATGGCCACCGGAACTTGCCCTTCCCGCATGGCTTGCCTTCCTTCCACTCACCTTCGTACACGCACCCGTCCGGCCACAAGTGTTTTCCGGTGTAGTCGTAGCCGGAGGAGGAGGGAGAGACGGTGGGAGTCACGCGCCGCGACCCGGGTTGAGGTGGTTTGTGCTGTTGGGATTTTTTCTTCTTCGGTGCGTTTGGGTGAATGTGAATGTGTTCGTGGGAGAGAGTGAGGAACGTCTCTTGCATCTTCTTCTTCTTTTGTTACTTGTTTTTTCTTTGCCTCATTTTGCAGTGATTGGAAACAGTGCGGTGGTGTAGTAGTTTGAGAGCAGAGTGTTGGTGTTACTTTTGCTACCTTGACTTTAATTTCTAGGCCAACATTATTACAACAACACTGCTTTGCTATTGCTACCTTTGTGGCTTTGTCTTTATGGTTTTGGTTGGTTTGTTTTATGCGGCATGTTCCAATTCCATGTGAATTTTGGTGAAAATCGTGGGTTAATTGTTGCAAGTGTAATTCAAATGCTGAACTGTAATCAGTTAGTTTGTTTTGTTATAGTTAGTTGTTATAGTTTATTATTAATGTCTATAGCTATGATACTCAGCTAACTATTTGTATTCAATAAGCAATAAATAAATAAATAAATAAATAAATATATATATATATATATATATATATATATATATATATATATGGTGCATGTATTCAATTCAGAAGTAGTATTCATTCATAAAGCTTTGCTTATACAATCTTCTTTTGTACTTTCTCTTCATCTTTACTTTATTGTGAGTGTGTGACTCTTATTCCAACAAAGTGGTATCAGTAGCAGAAGATCGAAGACCTGTGTAAGTTCGATTATGGCTGCACCAAATGGGAATTGAGGTTTCATTCCATCTATGCCAATTCTATATGGCAAGATTTATGATCATTAGGTCATACGAATGGGAACCATTCTTGGCTTCCAAAAAATCCTTGAAATCGTGAAAGATGGGATTTCAGAGAAGGATGATGGTGCTGCCAAGAAGAATGACTACAGGGCTCGATGATTGTTTCACCAATGTGTGGATCTTGCCAATTTTGAAAAGATCTTCAAAGCAAAGACAGCTAAGGAGGCATGGGACACCCTGCATAAGGCATATGGGAGTGCTAAGAAGACTAAGAAATTGAAGCTACAATCTCTCACAAGGAAGTACGAATTATTGGCCATGCTTGAGCAACAATCCATTGCAGAGTATTTCAATAGGCTTCAATTGATGGTCAACTCAATGAAGACCTGTGGTGAATCAGTCTCGGACCAGCAGGTGGTAGAGAAGATATTGAGAACCCTTACTCCTAGGTTTGACCACATTGTGGTGGCCATTGAGGAGTCCAAAGATCTTGAGAATTCGAAGATGGAGGAGCTGCAAAATTCACTCAAAGCTCATAAGCAAAGGCTTAAGGAGAGGTCTGGTACAAAGGAGTCAGATCAGGCACTGCAAGCTCAAATGATCAAGAAAGGGTCTGGTGATAGAAGAAAGAACAAGAAAGGCAAAGGGAAATATACTAAAGGTGGCTGGGATTCGAATAAAGAGAAATCCAAGGTTGATGATAGACCTGAATCCTCAAGAAATAGGGGATGAGGGTATGTTATTAATAAAGGTGTTAGAAAGGGCAAAGACAAGAGGAAGGTTCAGTGTTTCAACTGCAACAAGTGAGGCTATTATGCTAGTGAGTGTTGGAACGAGAAAGGCGAGAATGTGAAGAACAATGATGATGAAACACATGTAGCACAAGGCGATGATTCTGACTCAGATGATCATGTCCTTCTAATGGTCACAACCAGTGATGGGAACCTCCAATCTGAATCATGGTATCTTGATACTGGTTGCTTAAATCACATGACAAGCCATAACGAATGGCTAACTGATCTGGATGTCACCAAGAAGAGCAAGGTGAGACTAGCTGATAACAGGATATAGGAGCTGAGGGGATTGGCAATGTAGTAATTCAAAGGAAAGATGGACATGATGCCTTGATTGAGAATGTGTTGTTTATGCCAGGCATGAAGTGCAACCTTTTGAGTGTTGGACAACTAGTGGAAAAAGGCTTTGCAGTCATTATGCAAGATGATTGTCTCAAGCTGTTTGATTCATCCAGGAGGCTGATTCTCAAGTCATCACTGTCAAAGAACATAACTTTTCAGACCAAGCTCAGAACTCCAAAAGTGCAATGCTTGGCTGCTTCGGTCAATGATCATGAAGCCTGGCTTTGGCACCTCAGGTTTGGTCACTTAAATTTCCAAAGTTTACATCAGCTAGTCAATAAAGAAATGGTGATAGGATTGCCTAGGATTCATGTGCCTGAGAGAGCTTGTGAAGCATGTCTTGTTGGTAAACAGGCAAAAAACTATTTTAAGTCCTATTTACCAATGAGAGCATATAGTTTACTGCATGTTGTACACTCTGATATATGTGGTCCCTTTGAGACACTTTCTTTAGGAGGAAACAGGTACTTTGTATCATCTGTAGATGAATGCATCAGGATGATATGGTTGTACCTGGTCAAATCCAAGAAAGATGTGTTTGAAGTCTTTCAGAAGTGGAAAGTAGTGGTAGAAAGACAAAGTGAGAAGGTGCTCAAAGTTCTGAGAACAGATGGAGGAGGAAAAGCTCGAGGCTTATTGTGAAAAGCTTGGCATTCAACATGAAGTAACAGCTCCTTACACTCCACAGCACAATGGCTTAGCAGAGAGGAGGAATATGACTGTACTCAACATGGCTAGAAGCATGATGAAGCAGAAAAGTCTCCCTCATGCATTTTGGGGAGAAGCAGTCTCTACTGCAGTGTACTTGTTGAATAGATGTCCAACTAAGAGGCTTAAGGAGAAGGTGCCTGAAGAGTGTTGGACTGGCAGAAAGCCTCTTGTAAGACACTTGAGAGTGTTTGGCTCTCTGTGCTATGCTCATGTGCCTGATGAAAGAAGGAAGAAGTTGCAGGATAAAAGCTTGCCTATGATCCTGGAAGGAGGAGGTCTGGAAGAAATCCATGGTAGAAGAGCTAAATACTATTGAAAGAAACAATATGTGGGAGTTGAGTAAACTTCCAGAAGGCAAAAAACCAATTGATGTCAAGAGGATCTTCAAACTAAAGATGAATCATGATGGATCTATTGTCAAGCACAAGGCAATATTGGTAGCTAGAGGTTTCCTATAGCAACTAGGTGTAGACTATAAAGAAGTGTTTGCACCTGTTGCTAGGCTGGAAACAATTAGGCTTGTTGTTGCTCTAGCAAGTGGGAGTGGATGGCCTCTCTTTCACTTAGATGTGAAGTATGCATTCTTGAATGGACCTCTTGAAGAGGTGGTGTATGTAACACAACCATCTGGATTTGAGATTAGTGGGAAGGAATATTTACTGTACAGGTTGCATAAGGCATTGTATGACCTTAAACAAGCTCCCAGAGCTTGGAATAGAAGAATTGATTCTTTCTTAGCTCAACATGACTTTTCCATATGCTTAGTTGAGTATGGTGTTTATGTTTAACATAAAAAAGGGTCAAATGTATTGCTAATTTGCCTATATGTTGATGACCTGCTAGTAACAGGTAGTGACCTACAGGAGATTGAAAGGTTCAAAGGTCTGATGATGAGTGAGTTTGAAATGACAGACTTAGGTAAGTTGTCAAATTTCCTGGGAATGGAATTTGAAACTTTGTTCACTGGAATTATACTACATCAGAAGAAGTACACTACTGAAGTTCTAAAAAGGTTTGACATGGTAGCATGTAATCCTGCCATCACTCCTGCAGATGCAAATCTCAAGTTGGAAGGAAGCTTTGATGAAGAGGCAGTAAATCCTACTATGTTTAAGCAACTAGTAGGTTCATTGAGGTACTTATGTAATAGCAGGCCTGATATAAGTTTTGCAGTTGGTGTGATTAGCAGATTCATTAGTGAACATAGAAAGCCTCATATACTAGCTGCAAAACGAATTCCGAGATATCTGAAGGGCACAGTGCAATATGGTGTTTTGTTTCCTACTAGGACAGATCAAAAAGCATGTGAACTCCTTGCCTATTCTAATTCTGACTGGTGTAGAGACAAGGCTGATATGAGAAGTATCACAGGGTACTTGTTAAGTTTCGAGGTGCACCAATCTCTTGGTGTTCCAAGAAACAACTTGTTGTGGCTCTAACAAGTTGTGAGGCTGAGTATATTGCTGGAAGCTATGCTGCTTGTCAGGCCATATGGTTGAATTCATTACTGCTAGAAATGAAGATTGGAGTAAAGAGGCCTATGAAGCTCATGATTGATAACAAGTCTACCATCAATTTGGCCAAAAATCCAGTCTCTCATGGCAGAAGTAAACACATAGAAGCTAGATTATTTCCTAAGAGAGCAGGTGAACAAAGAGATACTGGAAGTTGTGTACTGCTCAACAAACCAGCAAGTTGCGGATGTGCTTACAAAAGCATTAAAAGCTGATAGATTTGAATTGTTAAGAAAGGAGCTAGGAGTAGTAGCTTTAGAGTATTTGAATTAAGGGGAATGTTGTAACTGTAATTCAAGTACTGAACTGTAGTCAATTAGTTTGTTTTGTTATAGTTTGTTATTTCTGTTTATAGCTATAGTACTCAGTTAACTGTTTGTATTCAATAAGCACTATATATAAAGGTGCATGTATTCAATTGAGAAGTAGTATTCATTCATAAAGCTTTGCCTACACAATCTTCCTTTATACTTTCTCTTCATCTCTAATTTAACGTGAGTGTGTGAGTATTCAATTCCAACATTAATGACGTTCAAAACCGTAGTTAATTATGTTCAGTGGATGGTTAATGAATTGTGATACCTTGTTATATCTATTAATCATCCACTGAACATAATTAACCACATATTTGCACTGCACTAACCATCCAAATTGTTGTCGAAAATTGGTGTCCCAATTTGTGTTCAAATAACACAGTTGTAAAAAAAAGAAACTCGTATTTACTCTTGTTTGAATGACACCGGCTTCGAACCAAATCACAGTGGTCGTTTCTCAGAATGGTGGGGATGAAATAGTGGCTCTGCTGGTGGTTCTCCGATAATGGTGGTCATGGGGGTTGGTTCTCCTTGATAACCTCCCTTTTCATCAATTTTTAAGACTTTAATGTTAAAATATTGGTGAGTATGTCTATTCATTTACTATATATGTTTCGCCTGAAACTAGGGATGTTTAACTTCCAGGTTATCATTGAATTTCTATGCTGCTTGACTTTAGTTGAAAATAGCCACAAACTCATACATGTTTGGCAAATTTCAAGTTGTGACAAGGTTTGATAACTTAATGGGTTGTTACTCTTGCACTTATTGCAAGTCTTCCAACGATGTTGTGGCCATAGTATGGTGAAAAAAATGCGTGAATTATGAACGAAAATGCTTTGGAAGCACATCCATTGACTTTAATTTTAAGTATTTTTATTTAGAACTTTGGAGTTACACCAATCCATCTTTCATCTACACGAACGTGGCACTTTTTTTGACTTATAATAGCAAGTTTTAGGTTTCTTATTTTTTATTTTAAAATTATTTTATTATGGAAATGCCATTTTTACCCAACCCTTCACCACCACCACTCAATCGTCGTTGTCCATCACCTCTCCGGTGTCGTTTCGATCGATGACTGCATTGTCTGCCTCGTATTCCGCTGAGTATCGAATGTCGCTGGTTTCAACTCCGTCCAACCATCGACGTGCCCGAGCGCGTCATATCTCCTTCTTGCTCTCTTTCACATCAGAACGCTGCTCGTTTCTGTGATCGAACGCTGTCGAATCTCTCACCCAGTCATCCATAAGCCATTTCTGCCGCCTCTCTGCCTCCTCTATCCTCCCATAACCCTTTCAGTTGTTAGGGATTATTCTGATAATTCTCGGTATCTTTTCACCACCATCCAAATTTTACTCTTCAGATCTGATGATTCTGTTGTAGTATTTTTCAAATGAGATTGAGTCTGGTTTTGATATCCATTGTTATGCATTTATAGGGTGTTAATTAGGGTTTGAAGATGTGTTTCTGTTGTGCATGAATATGAAGCTTAATTCTTGCCATTTGTGAACGATTTTTAACTTCAATTTCATGACACCTTTGTTTGCTAGATGAATGGACGCTTGTTTGATTTCTATGGGTTTATTGTACTTTCGCGTTCTGTTTGAGGTAATTGTTGAGGAGGAGCCGCATTTCTTTCAGATGGGGAGGGTCGTCCCTCTTGCTATTGTCTTTGTTCATAGATGTTTGTTTCAGAATGACAGTATAAAGATAGAGACGATAAAGATGATGTTTCAGAATGAACATGAGAGTCAAGAAAGTGAAGTTTCATAATGAACATGTTTCAGAAGCTATGCCTGATAGAGCCATTTCGATCTTTGTACAAAAATTAGGAAGATGAGGAACTAGTTAAGATGTGAATTCCGCCTGCATGGTCGTTTATGGAGTGTGGACCGTGGAGCTGGGAGGGGGGCGAGGGTAAAATTGTTATTTTCCTTTTTTTGGTTACCTGTATTATCAGGTAAAAGTTGAGTTTTTTTTTGGATACTAAAATCTCAGTCCTCGAATATTTTATGATTAAATCTAACGGCCATAACAAGTGAAATTTTGGTGTGGCACCCTGTCAAGTGTTTCACCGTAGACAACACCATCAACATAGTAGATAGAGGAATGTTTTTTGAACACATAATCGGGGACATGTACCCTTTGTTTTTGGATATATTTTAGAGATACATGTATACAAAGGTTATAAAAAGTAAGTGAGAGATAGAAAGAAATACATACGATGTCACATACGGTGTCTAAAATTTATATTCAAATAACACAACTCTAGCATATTGATATGTGTAAAACATGCATATATTTTCATATTAGTTAGAATTTAATTGTTTAATTTTCTAGCATAGTTTTTAGTAATTTTTAGCATTTAGCATGCATTTTGTATTTTACCTTTAGTTTAGATGATTTCTGTTTGTTTTTGTTGCATAAGTAGGTGGATTGCAAGTTCTACAGGTCAGACATGGAATGTACCACACCCACCGAAAGTTCTGCACTATTTATTTCAGTAGCTGAAGGTTCCATGGCCGTGGAACATAGAGGAAGCATTTTAGAAATCAGCTGAAAGATCCACGGCCAGGCCGTGGAACATTCCATTGGCAAGATACCATTTCACATTCTTGGCTTTCCAACACACCTACAAAACAGAAACATATTTGTGTTTTAGGTACCCAAATCTGTTTGGGTCCTTTCGAGTTAGTTACAGCAATAGTTCCTTTAGGAACCCATATATACTTAGATTTATTGAATGCTGATTTTCTGTATTTACATGTAGGAGTTGTGTGACCTTTTCTAGCACAAAAATTGCATTTAACAAATGGTGTGTTTGATGTCTTAGGTGCAGCAAAAAATTTCTTGAAAGATTTCTCATGTATCTTAGGTTTATAGCCTATTCCAGCCTTATCATAAACACACTTTTGCTGTCCTAATAAAGCATTCAAGTTATCTCTACCATTTGTGAACTTGGCTAAGTCATTTTTTTGTTTTTCAACTTCTTTAGTCAATGTACAACACTTAGAACAATTATAGATATAGGTGGTTCCAAACCAATAGCCAATTTTTCTTTTACAGCACAATTTTCTGTTTTTAATTCATCTAGCTCTTTGTTTAAAACAAAAATTTTCTCTTCTAGGCATGTGATGGTTTTCTTAGACTTATTTAGCAATCTAGCAAGTCTAATGGATTCTTTATGAAGTTCTTCAAAAGCATTTTGCAATTCATCATAAGAAGGTTGATAATTAGAACTTACTTCACTTTCTGAATCACTATGGTTGCTGGCCATCAAGCACAAGTTTGCCTCCTCAGATTCAGATTCTTCAGTGGAATCTACATCATTGTCATCCCAAGCAATGTAGGCCTTTCTTGGCTTTCTCCACTTCTTATCCTTTGAGTCAAATTTTTCAGTTTTGTCCGTCTTTTGTAGCTTTGGATAGTCAAGCTTCATGTGGCCAATCTTTCCACATTCATAGCATGTGATGTTGTTGGAAGAGTCGTCACCTTTGCTGAAATTTCTTTTAGGAAAAGTGGATGGCTTTATTTTGAAGTTGCCTTTCTTCTTTATGAAGTTCTTGAATTTTCTAACTAGCATTCCCATCTCCTCTTTAGATTCTGCCTCTTGTGCCGAATCATCATAATCACTGTCATCTACTTCTGACTTGTGATTTCAGAGCCAATCCTTTTTTCTTTTTGTCAGTTTCTTCATTCTCATTCAGTCTGTTCAACTCCAATTCATGCTCTTGCAGTTTTCCAAACAATGTGGCAATGGTCATTGATGAGAGGTCTCCGGATTCTGATATTGCAGTGACTTTAGGTTGCCATTCCCTGCTCAAGCATCTCATTACTTTGTTAATTTGATCCTTATTTGATATAGCTTTTCCAAGACCAGCCAATTGATTTACAATGTGTGTGAATCTCTTTTGCATTTCAGTCATAGGTTCTCCTCGATTCATTCTGAACAGCTCATACTCATGTGTGAAGGTGTTCATTCTTGCTCTTTTGACATTTGTGGTTCCTTCAAGTGTTAATTGCAATGTATACCACATCTCCTTTGCTGATTTGCAATTTGAAACTTTGAAAAACTCATCACGGCTTAAAGCATATTTTATAATATTTTTAGCACATGCATTATATTGAACTCTTTTCTTATCATCCTCATTCCATTCAGTTTTAGGCTTATTTCTTGGAGCACCTTTAGCATATACAGTGGAGAGGACAAATGGTCCATTTTCTACTGCATCCCATATGTCAAGACCAGCTGCCTTAAGAAAGATTACCATTCTTTCCTTCCAATAGATATACTCAGATCCATCGAAGGCAGGAGGGCGTGCAATGGAAGCCCCTTCATTCAAACAGTTATTGGAAGCCATACTCTTTTAGCTGTTAAGCCAAACTTCAGAGTTTAGCTCTGATACCAATTGTTATTTTGGCTTCAACGACTCAAGAGGGGGGTGAATTGAGTATTCTTTAAAAATTTTCCCTCTTAAAAACTTTTCACAAAACTTTTCAAATCAGAGTTGCCGCCTCAGGATCTTTTACAAAATCAAAGAAGGGCTTTTTATGAAATCTTGAATTGGAAGATGATGAAGATAAGAAAGATTAATTCAGAATAGGTTTGGGTTCAAAACTCAATAATAACAAAATACAGAAACTGATTAAGCCTTTAAAGATTAAGAACAAGCTATGCAAGTTTCAGATACAAGCATTAACAATCAAGAACAAACTTGCAGGTTTCAGTTTCAGCATATGATGCAAGATTCAATTTAAATATTGATCATTGAGAATAGAATTGAATACACAGTTATTATTACAGTTTACTCAAGATTCAATACTGATTATGCAGATCAAGAACTGATATCAATTGAATACTTAGAACATCAGGATCCTAGTTATATGCACAAGACTGAAATTAAAGAGTTTGAGTTTAGAGATACCACACAACTAGATTTATCCTAGTTCAGTCACCACCACTGTGACCTACATCCAGTCCCCACTCCACCTGTGGATTTTCACACACTAACACAACAAGCTTTAGCCAGGTAGCTTGAAAAACCTTTACACCACAGAGCACTCCTTCACCTCGAGATACCACACTCTTGTGAAGAGCCTCAATGTTCTTCCTTAGGGATACCTCGCCCTAATACCTCAAAGAGACTCCCTCTCTCTTTACAATCGAAAAGTAAAACAAAAATTGATTTATAACTCTCAATAGTCAGATAAACAAATTGAAGCACTTATAAGTATGAAACACTATTTTCACGATAAGCTCAAGAAAGATGATGAATGATTTTCACAATTGATCTCTCAAATTGATTTCGTAAAACTGTGATATGTTATTGCTCTTGATATGATCATTTCAAGTGTTCTTTTGATCCCTCTTTATATAGAAAACAAGTTATAGTCGTTGGGATCAATTAAAACAGATTTGAGTCTGATAACAGAATCTGTTTTCTTGATTCTGGTTCTTGAAATAAGATTCTACATCGGCTCTTATAGCATCCGCGTCCATCTTTAAAATAAGCGCGTCCATCTAGCCACGTCAGCAGACAGAAGCACTAAAACACAGCGTAATTGGGCGAGCTACATTTAGTAGACGAGCTCCATTGACTGGACGGAGCTTCTCATTAAGGACTTAGTAAGTCCAAATACTTGTTTGGACGAGCGCTTCTGTCACTTCAGTGGACGGGCGCTTCTGTCACTTTAGTGGATGGGCACTTCTATCACTTGTGTTGGACGAGCGCTTGTATCACTTGTGTTAGTCGAGCACTTCGATCACTTGTGTTGGACGAGCACTTCTTATTTCCAAAAATTATTTTCATTAACGAAAACTTATTCCTTTTAATGCAGGTTATGAAAATTGATTTTCTTCATGCATCTTTTGAAATGAGCTATTTGTGAATAAGAGATTTCATCTCTTACAAATCATCTAAGACTTAAATCTAATTTCTCCTTTAAGCTCTTGTCTTTATGATTCCTTGATCTTTGTCTTTGCTTTTTTATTCCTCCATGTAGCTCTTTTGATTTCTTCAAGTTCTTCCTTGAATATTCTCCTTTAATTGCTCACTGAACTTGTTGATCACTGCTTGATACCTGTCTTTATAATTTGACACTAAAACACTTGCACACACATTAAATTGCATTTGTCATATATCAAAATCTCTAAGTTATTGAGTCTAACACAAATTATTGCCTTTTATTGAGGGAGGAGTGGTTAAAAACCAAAGAAGGATGTTAAAAGGAGTGGAGGGGGCTCGAAAATGGGAGAGAGGACACTACAAAACACAAGAAACATCAAGGATTAGAGGATCTTTACTGAGGGAGTTCTCTAGGAATTCTCTATTGCTGCAACATTCAGAGTTTTTCTTCTTCTTCCTTTGTACTTTCTTCTTTATTCTGAATGTTCTTTTGGATTCTTATGGCTTGTACCCCTATGAAAATGCCTAAGTAATTCTTTTATTCTAGGATTTGGTTGTAGCCCATGATGTATTAACATGTTATCTTGAATTTCTCCTCTTTTCAATATTAAATCGCTTTTGATTCAGTTTTTAGCACGCCAACTACTTGTGAATATGCTTGGCCACATGTTTGCATGATTTTGATCTTAGGGAAGCACTGAAAGGTGAACCTTAGCATCTGAACTCTAAAAACTAAACATGTGCTTTTAATCACAAAAGTAGATTAATTCACTTGAGGTGTTGTTTTGATTTATCAATGTTCTTAAGGGGTCCAACTAGATTCTATTACCACAAAAGTAGGAGTTGGTCTAATCGGGCACGTTAGCGTATTCTGAAAGGAAACGATAATTACCTAGGATAAATCACATTCAAAAGTAGTTTAGTAAAGAAAGGGGGAAATCATTACGGACTGTTAATCATCATTGTGGTGAACCCAAATACTAGAAATTCTTATAAATTATTTTTCTACCATTTGTTAATTTCAGAATTTGCAATTCTGATTGTCACTCTACTAAACTCGATTTCGTCTAGATAATCATAATTGTGCGTAATTGGTACTGAACAACACGGTCCTAGTGGAACGATATTTTACTAC